>JAVMKO010000036.1:0-625503 GCA_032164245.1 Sternotherus odoratus | reverse complement strand
GCGGGGTTAGGGACACAGGATGGGGGGGGGGCAGGCTTCATGGAGCTGAGGGCGTTGGGGGGGACGCGCGCACTGCATGAGGGGGGGGGGACTCCCCCGCCGGGCGCGCGCAGCGACGTGTGTCACGCGCGGGAGGGGGGGCAGCTCCGGCTCATGCGCAAAAGGCGCCTCGGCTCTCCCCGCCCCCCCCTCCTTCCATTTAAAGGCGCCGGCGAGGCCGCGGCAGGACTAAGGGGGGAGCCGCAGCCAGAGCGAGACCATGTGGGAGATCGTGCACCTCCAGGCCGGGCAATGCTGCAACCAGATCGGGGCCAAGGTCAGGGCGGGGCCGGGGGCGTGCAGGTCGCTGGGGGTCGGGACCCCTAGGTGGGGGCGGGGGTAGCGGGAGGGGGGGCTCTGGGGCGCCCCCTTTATCCCCTGGTTTGGCTTTTGTTACCCCAGTACGCCCCCCCCCCGCTGTCAGCGCCCTGCTGATGGGGGAGACCCCCCCTTAACCAGGCGCTTGGGGGGGGTCTGGCTGCGGCACCCCCCCCCCCCGAATCCTTTCTGTGCCCGATCCCGCCTGCCCGGAGAAGGACACGCCGAGCAGCTGTTTGCTGCGGGGGGGTGGAGGAGGGGCAGATCCCCCCCCCCCCCAGTCCCTGAAATAGCTGCGGAACCACTGAAGGGGCTGAATTAAAAGAGCGAGCTCCAGGGAGCAGCCCCCCCCTCCCCCTGCCCGGACGGAAATGCGGCTCTTCCCCCCTCCCCCAGGGCTTCCGGCCCTAGAACTAGATGAACACCCCCCCCCCCCCCAGTCTGAGCGGACTGGGTCAATCGGCACTTTCCAGCTGATCCCCTCATGTGTCCCTGTGCTCAGTGAGTGGGTTAAACAGCACTCTCAAGCTGATCCCCTTGTGTGCTCCTGGTCTCAATGGGCTGAGTTGAGCAGCACTCTCAGCTGCCCCCCCTTATGTGCCCCAAGTTGAACACGTCCCTATCCCACTTTCACAGTAACCAACTCCATGAGCAAACCCCACAGGATCTTTGGGTACCACAGGGATCTTTTAGCTGAGGTAAAAGAAGCGTTGCTGAGGAGTAAATGGGGGAAGCTACAGACACGAATGAGTAAAATTCAGAGAGTGAGAGAGAAACAACCAACTTCCCCATAAGGGTTATTTATTGAATAATAATGATAACCAGACAAAGAGAGTCTAAACCAGCATAGCATCCATTATTAAAGAGTAATTCCTGAGGCAGGAAGGAAAACAGAGAAAAAGAGAGAGAGAGAGAGAAAGGGGATCTCCCCACTCCTGCAGCATGAATCAGTCGGGGTTCCCAGGTGATGGTAGCCGCTCAGGGTCCTGAAGGTAGGAGACTGGCAGAGCCCCCAGCATGATCAGTTAGGTGATGATGGAGTGGAACTGGTGCAGAGTTTGGGTCTTAGCATCAGAACACTGACTTGGGCACAGGTAGGGGGTTTTATAGAGAAAATACAAAGGTTCAAGGGAGAACAAAGATTTGTTTAGGAGTAAACTGGGCATTCAAGGGTGTGACGAAGTGGGAGTACTGTGTGTGTGTGTGCCTCAGTTTCCCCTATGCATTTCTTGGGCCTCTATGTGGAGGGAAAGGAATGTGTAGCTAATGCAAAGCAAAGCCAAGGTGAAGCTGTAACCTGACCCCAAGTGGGGGAGGGAGGTCAGCTGAACCTGTTGGAGGGAGGTCAGGTGATACCTGAAGCCGGAAAATCCAAACAAAGAGACAAAGGAAGAGGAGGGGCTGTTTGGGTAGCGAGTCTGGGTCTAGCTAGAAAGGGGGAGAGAAGCCAACTTGCTCTCTGGCCCCAAGATGGATCCAGCTGAGGGCTCACGCTCGCTGTATGGTCTGTGATTAGAAGTCATCAAATAAACCTCGGGGAGAAGCAGTAGCCCAGAATCTGGGCTACTGATAGTACCCCAGAAAGACCTGCCTGACTGGATGGGCCCTGTTGAGACTGAGAAGCTGTGATTTGGATTGTGTTCCTGACATCTCAAATAAACCGTCTATTCTGCTGGCTGGCTGAGAGTCACGTTTGACCATGGATTTGGGGTGCAGAACCCATGGGCTCCCTCAGGACCCCGCCCAGGCGGGCTTGCTGGGGGAAGCACACGGAGGGGCAGAAGGTGCTGAATGCTCCGAGGTCAGACCCAGGAAGGTGGAAGTGGGTACCCCTGAAGCTCCTGGCCTGGGAAACAGGCTGTGTACGGAGAAGGGGCCCTCCACCGGAGTCCGGTCTGGCTTCCTAGGGAGCGGTTCCAGACCATCGCCCCGGTGCTTCGTGACAAAGGGTTTTCTTTAGGATAGACAATAGGAGCTGATCACTCTTGGCTATGGGAGGTGTTTTCTTCAGGGAGCTCACAATGTAACCAGGTTGCTTCAGTATTTTGGGATATCAATCAAAGATCTGTTACTAGAATTGGTCTGATAATTGCTGAGCTGGGTGTGTACAGGTGAAGGTTCATCAGCATTTGGAGCAGGGATTCCTAGAATGCAGTGCATCCCTGCTTTTTAGGTCCCAGAGTTCAGTGCGGTTCTCTTTTCTTCATTCTTCATGCTAATTCCTGTCCATCTTTCATGCAGATGAGGCATGGGGAGTGGTCTCAGTTCTAGACATACAATATGATGGGGGCTAATTTAGCTACAACCAATCAGGAAAAAGACCTGGGAGTCATTGTGGATAGTTCTCTGAAGGCATCCACGCAGTGTGCAGCGGCAGTCAAAAAAGCAAACAGGATGTTAGGAATCATTAAAAAAGGGATAGAGAATAAGTCGGAGAATATCTTATTGCCCTTATACAAATCCATGGTGCGCCCACATCTTGAATACTGCGTACAAATGTGGTCTCCTCATCTCAAAAAGGATATACTGCCACTAGAAAAGGTTCAGAGAAGGGCAACTAAAATGATTAGGGGTTTGGAACGGGTCCCATATGAAGAGAGATTAAAGAGGCTAGGATTTTTTAGCTTGGAAAAGAGGAGACTAAGGGGGGATATGATAGAGGTATATAAAATTGAGTGGTGTGGAGGAAGTAAATAAGGAAAAGTTATTTACTTGTTCCCAAAATAGAAGAACTGGGGGCCACTCAATGAAATTGGCGTGCAGCAGGTTTAAAACAAATAAAAGGAAGTTCTTCTTCACACAGCGCACAGTCAACCTGTGGAACTCCTTACCTGAGGAGGCTGTAAAGGCTAGGACTATAACAGGGTTTAAAAGAGAGCTGGATAAATTCATGGAGGTTAAGTCCATAAATGGCTATTAGCCAGGATGGGTAATGAATGGTGTCCCTGGCCTGTTTGTCTGCGGGGGTGATGGATGGCAGGAGAGAGATCGCTCGATCATACCTGTTAGGTTCACTCACTCCGGGGAACCTGGCATTGGCCACTGTCGGTAGACAGGATGCTGGGCTAGATGGACCTTTGGTCTGACCCAGTATGGCCGTTCTTATGTTCTTATGTTCTCCATTCCTTATGCTAATCGAGATGTCTTATTCTTGTCACCTTGTCAGGAGGGGTCCAGGCCTGTCTCCCAACACCCTTCATTGTTCTCTGCAGACCTTTTCTCTGATCAGTTTTGGTTCAAACAGAGACTGGGCGGGGAGTGTCTTTCATGAGCCCTGGTTCCCCAAAAACACAGAGCGTACTAGTATCAAACTGTGCCCTGGTTCCCAAAAACACAGAGCTGCCTGGTATCATCTGGTCACCCTAGCTGGCAGAATCATGAAAATCCTTGCTAGATCTCGCTATGGGCTGGCTGGGGGGATGAGGGGGAGGGGGGTTTACGGGCTGGCTGGGGGTTGGCGGGGGGCAGCCTGGCTGGGGGAAGGGGGGTGGGGGTGCGATTGCAGGCTCAAAACCCCGTCCTGCTCTCGCTACAGGCTGTCTTGCTCGCTGTTTCCCTACTAATTGCAGTCCGTATTTCAAACAGGCAACCATGGATGACATCACTTTGCTTCGAATTCCTAAGAGAGAGAGAGAACGCATGCTGCTTGAGTCACTGCAAAGACCTGGTCCATTCGCCGCAATGCTAGTCTGCTCAATGATACCAGACAATTTACTACTTTCGTGGCGTGGGAGGGTCTCCTGTCATGGGGGGCCAAATAAGGCAGCTCTCCCCAGAAATCTGGTGCGGAGGATTCATCAGTACCTCCTGGTTACCTACTTGGAGATGTCCGCAGAGGACTATCAGTCAATACCGGGGTATATTGACAAGCTCTTTGAGTAGAAACTGACCAGCAATGAAAGCATGCTAAGTCCTTAGGGAAAGTTAATCATTAATAAATGCTTCCTTTAAAAATCATGAGTCATGTAATCCCTTAGAAAAAAAAATAAAAGGTAAAACGCAGGTAAAATCAAACTTACCAAGCTACGAGAATGCAAAGCACAGAACTCTCTCACCATCAATTACAACAGCTTTACAACTGAATCTCTCCACCAGTCCTGGGCTGCTGCTTTTCCTCATCAAGTGCTGTCTACACACCATTGGTAAAGAGATCTTTTGGGCCCCTTGCTATCTCCTCTTAGACTTAACACCTTCTCACGCAACACCCCCAGCTGGGGGTCATGAGACAGAAAGCCTGAGCGGAGGGGAACTCCCAGATGTTCCTTTGTCAAGTGTCTTTTTCTGCTCACACCCTCTTGCCTGCCAAAGACTGGCCACTTAACTAGGGGAGGGTCCCTTTGATTTCACTGACACCAGGCTGAGGCCTGGGCTAGCTATTGTCATATTCTATGATTGGCTCTGAGGAACTGGTTTGTCCTTGCTTGGACCCTGCCTTAGGCCATGTCTACACAAGCACTTATGTCTGCAAAAAAATTTCCACTCAAGGTTGTGAAAAAAACCACACCCGAGTGACATAAATTTTGCCGGCGTACCAGTTTGTGTGCACAGCACTATGTTGGTAAGAGACGCTCTCCCACCAACAGAGCTACCTACGCCTTTCATCGAGCTGGTTTTATGATGTCAATGGGAGAGCTGTCCCATTGGCGAAACATGGCTACATGGTACATATGTTAGTGTAGACACGGCCTCGGGAGTATCGTACAGTGGAACGCTACATCTTCCCACCCAATGCTGCCACGCCTAGTACATCAATACAATGATGATCAGCAAATTATGGGTTTTCAGATGATACCTCACGAGGTATACTTGGTACAAAATCCTTCGCCTGTTTATGAAAGGGGTGAACATCGGGGTACAGACTGTCAGGAGTACCCTCGGAGCTGTGAGGGCATGTAGCCATTCCAAGGTTGCCATATTTGTCTGGTTTTACGATACTGTCACTCCGCTATGTTTTCTGAGGCTTCAGCGTGGGGTGTGCAGGGCGATCAAGAGGGGAAACTCCCACAATTTAACACTGGGAGGCAGAACAAGGGCTCCTTTGTCGCAAGAAGGCAGAGGGTGGCACTGGAGTACGGCTGTAATCATTTGGAGCAGCGCGGTTTAGCCTTTAATTTCCAGACCTTTCCCTCTAGGGGGCACCGGCTCAGATCTAGCCCCAGGTTGGGGGGATTGGCTGGCTCAGGGGGGCTGGGAATGGGAGCAACAGGTGGCCAGATACTGGCCTAGATGGGCCCCTTCCTGGTCCCATGGCAAAGGAGCAGGGTCACCAGCACTCCCTAGTGCACCAGAATGGCCTGGCATGCCGGGGGCTGCTTGCTCACATGGGCAGGATACATCCAGTCCCAGTGATGTTCCCTCCAGAGCAGGGTACTTTTGGCCCATTTCCCCTGTGCTCCATCCTGGTCTGTTACCCTAGAGCGCCCCATCTTTCCTGCTTGGCACCCCCAGACCCCTACACCCTGTTTTCCAGCTCAACCTTATAGCATTATAGAAACACTCCCCCCTTTTTTTTTCTACCTCTCTTTCCCCTCACACCCCCACCCCCTTCAGTACATGCCAAGGAAAACCTTCATAACCCCTCCCCCATTCATCTGTGGGGTGAGCAGAGGGTGGGTGGAGTCCTGGGTGAGCACAGGCTGGGGGTGCAGGGTGCATGGGGTTATGGGGGGTGCTGAAGCTGGGGGTACTGCGATGGGGGTGCATGGAGAGGGGATGGAGGATTGTGGGGGGAGGAGGTGCAGCGGGCTGGGAGAGTTTGCAGCCCATTCCTGGGGGTGCAGGTGGGAGCGCTGGGGCAGGTTGGGGGTGCACAAGGCAGGGCCTGGGGATACAGGGTGCATGGAGAGGAGCACAAGGGACAGGCGGGGTTAGGGACACAGGATGGGGGGGGGCAGGCTTCATGGAGCTGAGGGCGTTGGGGGGGACGCGCGCACTGCATGAGGGGGGGGGGACTCCCCCGCCGGGCGCGCGCAGCGACGTGTGTCACGCGCGGGAGGGGGGGGCAGCTCCGGCTCATGCGCAAAAGGCGCCTCGGCTCTCCCCGCCCCCCCCCCCCTCCTTCCATTTAAAGGCGCCGGCGAGGCCGCGGCAGGACTAAGGGGGGAGCCGCAGCCAGAGCGAGACCATGTGGGAGATCGTGCACCTCCAGGCCGGGCAATGCGGCAACCAGATCGGGGCCAAGGTCAGGGCGGGGCCGGGGGCGTGCAGGTCGCTGGGGGTCGGGACCCCTCGGTGGGGGCGGGGGTAGCGGGAGGGGGGGCTCTGGGGCGCCCCCTTTATCCCCTGGTTTGGCTTTTGTTACCCCAGTACGCCCCCCCCCCCCCCCCCGCTGTCAGCGCCCTGCTGATGGGGGAGACCCCCCCTTAACCAGGCGCTTGGGGGGGGTCTGGCTGCGGCACCCCCCCCCCCCCGATTCCTTTCTGTGCCCGATCCCGCCTGCCCGGAGAAGGACACGCCGAGCAGCTGTTTGCTGCGGGGGGGTGGAGGAGGGGCAGATCCCCCCCCCCCCCCCCAGTCCCTGAAATAGCTGCGGAACCACTGAAGGGGCTGAATTAAAAGAGCGAGCTCCAGGGAGCAGCCCCCCCCTCCCCCTGCCCGGACGGAAATGCGGCTCTTCCCCCTCCCCCAGGGCTTCCGGCCCTAGAACTAGATGAACACCCCCCCCCCCCCCCCAGTCTGAGCGGACTGGACTGGGTCAATCGGCACTTTCCAGCTGATCCCCTTATGTGTCCCTGTGCTCAGTGAGTGGGTTAAACAGCACTCTCAAGCTGATCCCCTTGTGTGCTCCTGGTCTCAATGGGCTGAGTTGAGCAGCACTCTAAGCTACCCCCCCCCCCCTTATGTGCCCCAAGTTGAACACGTCCCTATCCCACTTTCACAGTAACCAACTCCATGAGCAAACCCCACAGGATCTTTGGGCACCACAGGGATCTTTTAGCTGAGGTAAAAGAAGTGTTGCTGAGGAGTAAATGGGGGAAGCTACAGACACGAATGAGTAAAATTCAGAGAGTGAGAGAGAAACAACCAACTTCCCCATAAGGGTTATTTATTGAATAATAATGATAACCAGACAAAGAGAGTCTAAACCAGCATAGCATCCATTATGAAAGGGTAATTCCTAACGCAGGAAGGAAAACAGAGAAAAAGAGAGAGAGAGAGAAAAGGGGATCTCCCCACTCCTGCAGCATGAATCAGTCGGGGTTCCCAGGTGATGGTAGCCGCTCAGGGTCCTGAAGGTAGGAGACTGGCAGAGCCCCCAGCATGATCAGTTAGGTGATGATGGAGTGGAACTGGTGCAGAGTTTGGGTCTTAGCATCAGAACACTGACTTGGGCACAGGTAGGGGGTTTTATAGAGAAAATACAAAGGTTCAAGGGAGAACAAAGATTTGTTTAGGAGTAAACTGGGCATTCAAGGGTGTGACGAAGTGGGAGTACTGTGTGTGTGTGTGCCTCAGTTTCCCCTATGCATTTCTTGGGCCTCTATGTGGAGGGAAAGGAATGTGTAGCTAATGCAAAGCAAAGCCAAGGTGAAGCTGTAACCTGACCCCAAGTGGGGGAGGGAGGTCAGCTGAACCTGTTGGAGGGAGGTCAGGTGATACCTGAAGCCGGAAAATCCAAACAAAGAGACAAAGGAAGAGGAGGGGCTGTTTGGGTAGCGAGTCTGGGTCTAGCTAGAAAGGGGGAGAGAAGCCAACTTGCTCTCTGTCCCCAAGATGGATCCAGCTGAGGGCTCACGCTCGCTGTATGGTCTGTGATTAGAAGTCATCAAAAAAACCTGGGGGAGAAGCAGTAGCCCAGAATCTGGGCTACTGATAGTAGCCCAGAAAGACCTGCCTGACTGGATGGGCCCTGTTGAGACTGAGAAGCTGTGAGTTGGATTGTGTTCCTGACATCTCAAATAAACCGTCTATTCTGCTGGCTGGCTGAGAGTCACGTTTGACCATGGATTTGGGGTGCAGAACCCATGGGCTCCCCCAGGACCCCGCCCAGGCGGGCTTGCTGGGGGAAGCACACGGAGGGGCAGAAGGTGCTGAATGCTCCAAGGTCAGACCCAGGAAGGTGGAAGTGGGTACCCCTGAAGCTCCTGGCCTGGGAAACAGGCTGTGTACGGAGAAGGGGCCCTCCACCGGAGTCCGGTCTGGCTTCCTAGGGAGCGGTTCCAGACCATCGCCCCGGTGCTTCGTGACAAAGGGTTTTCTTTAGGATAGACAATAGGAGCTGATCACTCTTGGCTATGGGAGGTGTTTTCTTCAGGGAGCTCACAATGTAACCAGGTTGCTTCAGTATTTTGGGATATCAATCAAAGATCTGTTACTAGAATTGGTCTGATAATTGCTGAGCTGGGTGTGTACAGGTGAAGGTTCATCAGCATTTGGAGCAGGGATTCCTAGAATGCAGTGCATCCCTGCTTTTTAGGTCCCAGAGTTCAGTGCAGTTCTCTTTTCTTCATTCTTCATGCTAATTCCTGTCCATCTTTCATGCAGATGAGGCATGGGGAGTGGTCTCAGTTCTATACATACAATATGATGGGGGCTAATTTAGCTACAACCAATCAGGAAAAAGACCTGGGAGTCATTGTGGATAGTTCTCTGAAGGCAATCACGCAGTGTGCAGCGGCAGTCAAAAAAGCAAACAGGATGTTAGGAATCATTAAAAAAGGGATAGAGAATAAGTCGGAGAATATCTTATTGCCCTTATACAAATCCATGGTGCGCCCACATCTTGAATACTGTGTACAAATGTGGTCTCCTCATCTCAAAAAGGATATACTGCCACTAGAAAAGGTTCAGAGAAGGGCAACTAAAATGATTAGGGGTTTGGAACGGGTCCCATATGAAGAGAGATTAAAGAGGCTAGGACTTTTTAGCTTGGAAAAGAGGAGACTAAGGGGGGATATGATAGAGGTATATAAAATTATGAGTGGTGTGGAGGAAGTAAATAAGCAAAAGTTATTTACTTGTTCCCAAAATAGAAGAACTAGGGGCCACTCAATGAAATTGGCATGCAGCAGGTTTAAAACAAATAAAAGGAAGTTCTTCTTCACACAGCGCACAGTCAACCTGTGGAACTCCTTACCTGAGGAGGCTGTGAAGGCTAGGACTATAACAGGGTTTAAAAGAGAGCTGGATAAATTCATGGAGGCTAAGTCCATAAATGGCTATTAGCCAGGATGGGTAATGAATGGTGTCCCTAGCCTCTGTCTGTCGGAGGGGGGTGATGGATGGCAGGAGAGAGATCGCTCGATCATACCTGTTAGGTTCACTCACTCCGGGGAACCTGGCATTGGCCACTGTCGGTAGACAGGATGCTGGGCTAGATGGACCTTTGGTCTGACCCAGTATGGCCGTTCTTATGTTCTTATGTTCTCCATTCCTTATGCTAATCGAGATGTCTTATTCTTGTCACCTTGTCAGGAGGGGTCCAGGCCTGTCTCCCAACACCCTTCATTGTTCTCTGCAGACCTTTTCTCTGATCAGTTTTGGTTCAAACAGAGACTGGGCGGGGAGTGTCTTTCATGAGCCCTGGTTCCCCAAAAACACAGAGCGTACTAGTATCAAACTGTGCCCTGGTTCCCAAAAACACAGAGCTGCCTGGTATCATCTGGTCACCCTAGCTGGCAGAATCATGAAAATCCTTGCTAGATCTCGCTATGGGCTGGCTGGGGGTATGGGGGGGGGGGGGTTTACGGGCTGGCTGGGGGGAGGCGGGGGGCAGCCTGGCTGGGGGCAGGAGGGTGGGGGTGCGATTGCAGGCTCAAAACCCCGTTCTGCTCTCGCTACAGGCTGTCTTGCTCGCTGTTTCCCTACTAATTGCAGTCCGTATTTCAAACAGGCAACCATGGATGACATCACTTTGCTTCGAATTCCTAAGAGAGAGAGAGAACGCATGCTGCTTGAGTCACTGCAAAGACCTGGTCCATTCGCCGCAATGCTAGTCTGCTCAATGATACCAGACAATTTACTACTTTCGTGGCGTGGGAGGGTCTCCTGTCATGGGGGGCCAAATAAGGCAGCTCTCCCCAGAAATCTGGTGCGGAGGATTCATCAGTACCTCCTGGTTACCTACTTGGAGATGTCCGCAGAGGACTATCAGTCAATACCGGGGTATATTGACAAGCTCTTTGAGTAGAAACTGACCAGCAATGAAAGCATGCTAAGTCCTTAGGGAAAGTTAATCATTAATAAATGCTTCCTTTAAAAATCATGAGTCATGTAATCCCTTAGAAAAAAAAATAAAAGGTAAAACGCAGGTAAAATCAAACTTACCAAGCTACGAGAATGCAAAGCACAGAACTCTCTCACCATCAATTACAACAGCTTTACAACTGAATCTCTCCACCAGTCCTGGGCTGCTGCTTTTCCTCATCAAGTGCTGTCTACACACCATTGGTAAAGAGATCTTTTGGGCCCCTTGCTATCTCCTCTTAGACTTAACACCTTCTCACGCAACACCCCCAGCTGGGGGTCATGAGACAGAAAGCCTGAGCGGAGGGGAACTCCCAGATGTTCCTTTGTCAAGTGTCTTTTTCTGCTCACACCCTCTTGCCTGCCAAAGACTGGCCACTTAACTAGGGGAGGGTCCCTTTGATTTCACTGACACCAGGCTGAGGCCTGGGCTAGCTATTGTCATATTCTATGATTGGCTCTGAGGAACTGGTTTGTCCTTGCTTGGACCCTGCCTTAGGCCATGTCTACACAAGCACTTATGTCTGCAAAAAAATTTCCACTCAAGGTTGTGAAAAAAACCACACCCGAGTGACATAAATTTTGCCGGCGTACCAGTTTGTGTGCACAGCACTATGTTGGTAAGAGACGCTCTCCCACCAACAGAGCTACCTACGCCTTTCATCGAGCTGGTTTTATGATGTCAATGGGAGAGCTGTCCCATTGGCGAAACATGGCTACATGGTACATATGTTAGTGTAGACACGGCCTCGGGAGTATCGTACAGTGGAACGCTACATCTTCCCACCCAATGCTGCCACGCCTAGTACATCAATACAATGATGATCAGCAAATTATGGGTTTTCAGATGATACCTCACGAGGTATACTTGGTACAAAATCCTTCGCCTGTTTATGAAAGGGGTGAACATCGGGGTACAGACTGTCAGGAGTACCCTCGGAGCTGTGAGGGCATGTAGCCATTCCAAGGTTGCCATATTTGTCTGGTTTTACGATACTGTCACTCCGCTATGTTTTCTGAGGCTTCAGCGTGGGGTGTGCAGGGCGATCAAGAGGGGAAACTCCCACAATTTAACACTGGGAGGCAGAACAAGGGCTCCTTTGTCGCAAGAAGGCAGAGGGTGGCACTGGAGTACGGCTGTAATCATTTGGAGCAGCGCGGTTTAGCCTTTAATTTCCAGACCTTTCCCTCTAGGGGGCACCGGCTCAGATCTAGCCCCAGGTTGGGGGGATTGGCTGGCTCAGGGGGGCTGGGAATGGGAGCAACAGGTGGCCAGATACTGGCCTAGATGGGCCCCTTCCTGGTCCCATGGCAAAGGAGCAGGGTCACCAGCACTCCCTAGTGCACCAGAATGGCCTGGCATGCCGGGGGCTGCTTGCTCACATGGGCAGGATACATCCAGTCCCAGTGATGTTCCCTCCAGAGCAGGGTACTTTTGGCCCATTTCCCCTGTGCTCCATCCTGGTCTGTTACCCTAGAGCGCCCCATCTTTCCTGCTTGGCACCCCCAGACCCCTACACCCTGTTTTCCAGCTCAACCTTATAGCATTATAGAAACACTCCCCCCTTTTTTTTTCTACCTCTCTTTCCCCTCACACCCCCACCCCCTTCAGTACATGCCAAGGAAAACCTTCATAACCCCTCCCCCATTCATCTGTGGGGTGAGCAGAGGGTGGGTGGAGTCCTGGGTGAGCACAGGCTGGGGGTGCAGGGTGCATGGGGTTATGGGGGGTGCTGAAGCTGGGGGTACTGCGATGGGGGTGCATGGAGAGGGGATGGAGGATTGTGGGGGGAGGAGGTGCAGCGGGCTGGGAGAGTTTGCAGCCCATTCCTGGGGGTGCAGGTGGGAGCGCTGGGGCAGGTTGGGGGTGCACAAGGCAGGGCCTGGGGATACAGGGTGCATGGAGAGGAGCACAAGGGACAGGCGGGGTTAGGGACACAGGATGGGGGGGGGCAGGCTTCATGGAGCTGAGGGCGTTGGGGGGGACGCGCGCACTGCATGGGGGGGGGGGACTCCCCCGCCGGGCGCGCGCAGCGACGTGTGTCACGCGCGGGAGGGGGGGCAGCTCCGGCTCATGCGCAAAAGGCGCCTCGGCTCTCCCCGCCCCCCCCTCCTTCCATTTAAAGGCGCCGGCGAGGCCGCGGCAGGACTAAGGGGGGAGCCGCAGCCGGAGCGAGACCATGCGGGAGATCGTGCACCTCCAGGCCGGGCAATGCTGCAACCAGATCGGGGCCAAGGTCAGGGCGGGGCCGGGGGCGTGCAGGTCGCTGGGGGTCGGGACCCCTAGGTGGGGGCGGGGGTAGCGGGAGGGGGGGCTCTGGGGCGCCCCCTTTATCCCCTGGTTTGGCTTTTGTTACCCCAGTACGCCCCCCCCCGCTGTCAGCGCCCTGCTGATGGGGGAGACCCCCCCTTAACCAGGCGCTTGGGGGGGGTCTGGCTGCGGCACCCCCCCCCCCCCCCCGAATCCTTTCTGTGCCCGATCCCGCCTGCCCGGAGAAGGACACGCCGAGCAGCTGTTTGCTGCGGGGGGGTGGAGGAGGGGCAGATCCCCCCCCCCCCAGTCCCTGAAATAGCTGCGGAACCACTGAAGGGGCTGAATTAAAAGAGCGAGCTCCAGGGAGCAGCCCCCCCCTCCCCCTGCCCGGACGGAAATGCGGCTCTTCCCCCTCCCCCAGGGCTTCCGGCCCTAGAACTAGATGAACACCCCCCCCCCCCCCAGTCTGAGCGGACTGGACTGGGTCAATCGGCACTTTCCAGCTGATCCCCTCATGTGTCCCTGTGCTCAGTGAGTGGGTTAAACAGCACTCTCAAGCTGATCCCCTTGTGTGCTCCTGGTCTCAATGGGCTGAGTTGAGCAGCACTCTAAGCTACCCCCCCCCCCTTATGTGCCCCAAGTTGAACACGTCCCTATCCCACTTTCACAGTAACCAACTCCATGAGCAAACCCCACAGGATCTTTGGGTACCACAGGGATCTTTTAGCTGAGGTAAAAGAAGTGTTGCTGAGGAGTAAATGGGGGAAGCTACAGACACGAATGAGTAAAATTCAGAGAGTGAGAGAGAAACAACCAACTTCCCCATAAGGGTTATTTATTGAATAATAATGATAACCAGACAAAGAGAGTCTAAACCAGCATAGCATCCATTATGAAAGGGTAATTCCTAACGCAGGAAGGAAAACAGAGAAAAAGAGAGAGAGAGAGAAAAGGGGATCTCCCCACTCCTGCAGCATGAATCAGTCGGGGTTCCCAGGTGATGGTAGCCGCTCAGGGTCCTGAAGGTAGGAGACTGGCAGAGCCCCCAGCATGATCAGTTAGGTGATGATGGAGTGGAACTGGTGCAGAGTTTGGGTCTTAGCATCAGAACACTGACTTGGGCACAGGTAGGGGGTTTTATAGAGAAAATACAAAGGTTCAAGGGAGAACAAAGATTTGTTTAGGAGTAAACTGGGCATTCAAGGGTGTGACGAAGTGGGAGTACTGTGTGTGTGTGTGCCTCAGTTTCCCCTATGCATTTCTTGGGCCTCTATGTGGAGGGAAAGGAATGTGTAGCTAATGCAAAGCAAAGCCAAGGTGAAGCTGTAACCTGACCCCAAGTGGGGGAGGGAGGTCAGCTGAACCTGTTGGAGGGAGGTCAGGTGATACCTGAAGCCGGAAAATCCAAACAAAGAGACAAAGGAAGAGGAGGGGCTGTTTGGGTAGCGAGTCTGGGTCTAGCTAGAAAGGGGGAGAGAAGCCAACTTGCTCTCTGGCCCCAAGATGGATCCAGCTGAGGGCTCACGCTCGCTGTATGGTCTGTGATTAGAAGTCATCAAATAAACCTCGGGGAGAAGCAGTAGCCCAGAATCTGGGCTACTGATAGTACCCCAGAAAGACCTGCCTGACTGGATGGGCCCTGTTGAGACTGAGAAGCTGTGATTTGGATTGTGTTCCTGACATCTCAAATAAACCGTCTATTCTGCTGGCTGGCTGAGAGTCACGTTTGACCATGGATTTGGGGTGCAGAACCCATGGGCTCCCCCAGGACCCCGCCCAGGCGGGCTTGCTGGGGGAAGCACACGGAGGGGCAGAAGGTGCTGAATGCTCCGAGGTCAGACCCAGGAAGGTGGAAGTGGGTACCCCTGAAGCTCCTGGCCTGGGAAACAGGCTGTGTACGGAGAAGGGGCCCTCCACCGGAGTCCGGTCTGGCTTCCTAGGGAGCGGTTCCAGACCATCGCCCCGGTGCTTCGTGACAAAGGGTTTTCTTTAGGATAGACAATAGGAGCTGATCACTCTTGGCTATGGGAGGTGTTTTCTTCAGGGAGCTCACAATGTAACCAGGTTGCTTCAGTATTTTGGGATATCAATCAAAGATCTGTTACTAGAATTGGTCTGATAATTGCTGAGCTGGGTGTGTACAGGTGAAGGTTCATCAGCATTTGGAGCAGGGATTCCCAGAATGCAGTGCATCCCTGCTTTTTAGGTCCCAGAGTTCAGTGCGGTTCTCTTTTCTTCATTCTTCATGCTAATTCCTGTCCATCTTTCATGCAGATGAGGCATGGGGAGTGGTCTCAGTTCTATACATACAATATGATGGGGGCTAATTTAGCTACAACCAATCAGGAAAAAGACCTGGGAGTCATTGTGGATAGTTCTCTGAAGGCAATCACGCAGTGTGCAGCGGCAGTCAAAAAAGCAAACAGGATGTTAGGAATCATTAAAAAAGGGATAGAGAATAAGTCGGAGAATATCTTATTGCCCTTATACAAATCCATGGTGCGCCCACATCTTGAATACTGCGTACAAATGTGGTCTCCTCATCTCAAAAAGGATATACTGCCACTAGAAAAGGTTCAGAGAAGGGCAACTAAAATGATTAGGGGTTTGGAACGGGTCCCATATGAAGAGAGATTAGAGGCTAGGACTTTTTAGCTTGGAAAAGAGGAGACTAAGGGGGGATATGATAGAGGTATATAAAATTATGAGTGGTGTGGAGGAAGTAAATAAGCAAAAGTTATTTACTTGTTCCCAAAATAGAAGAACTAGGGGCCACTCAATGAAATTGGCGTGCAGCAGGTTTAAAACAAATAAAAGGAAGTTCTTCTTCACACAGCGCACAGTCAACCTGTGGAACTCCTTACCTGAGGAGGCTGTGAAGGCTAGGACTATAACAGGGTTTAAAAGAGAGCTGGATAAATTCATGGAGGCTAAGTCCATAAATGGCTATTAGCCAGGATGGGTAATGAATGGTGTCCCTAGCCTCTGTCTGTCGGAGGGGGGTGATGGATGGCAGGAGAGAGATCGCTCGATCATACCTGTTAGGTTCACTCACTCCGGGGAACCTGGCATTGGCCACTGTCGGTAGACAGGATGCTGGGCTAGATGGACCTTTGGTCTGACCCAGTATGGCCGTTCTTATGTTCTTATGTTCTCCATTCCTTATGCTAATCGAGATGTCTTATTCTTGTCACCTTGTCAGGAGGGGTCCAGGCCTGTCTCCCAACACCCTTCATTGTTCTCTGCAGACCTTTTCTCTGATCAGTTTTGGTTCAAACAGAGACTGGGCGGGGAGTGTCTTTCATGAGCCCTGGTTCCCCAAAAACACAGAGCGTACTAGTATCAAACTGTGCCCTGGTTCCCAAAAACACAGAGCTGCCTGGTATCATCTGGTCACCCTAGCTGGCAGAATCATGAAAATCCTTGCTAGATCTCGCTATGGGCTGGCTGGGGGTATGAGGGGGAGGGGGGTTTACGGGCTGGCTGGGGGGAGGCGGGGGGCAGCCTGGCTGGGGGAAGGAGGGTGGGGGTGCGATTGCAGGCTCAAAACCCCGTTCTGCTCTCGCTACAGGCTGTCTTGCTCGCTGTTTCCCTACTAATTGCAGTCCGTATTTCAAACAGGCAACCATGGATGACATCACTTTGCTTCGAATTCCTAAGAGAGAGAGAGAACGCATGCTGCTTGAGTCACTGCAAAGACCTGGTCCATTCGCCGCAATGCTAGTCTGCTCAATGATACCAGACAATTTACTACTTTCGTGGCGTGGGAGGGTCTCCTGTCATGGGGGGCCAAATAAGGCAGCTCTCCCCAGAAATCTGGTGCGGAGGATTCATCAGTACCTCCTGGTTACCTACTTGGAGATGTCCGCAGAGGACTATCAGTCAATACCGGGGTATATTGACAAGCTCTTTGAGTAGAAACTGACCAGCAATGAAAGCATGCTAAGTCCTTAGGGAAAGTTAATCATTAATAAATGCTTCCTTTAAAAATCATGAGTCATGTAATCCCTTAGAAAAAAAAATAAAAGGTAAAACGCAGGTAAAACCAAACTTACCAAGCTACGAGAATGCAAAGCACAGAACTCTCTCACCATCAGTTACAACAGCTTTACAGCTGAATCTCTCCACCAGTCCTGGGCTGCTGCTTTTCCTCATCAAGTGCTATCTACACACCATTGGTAAAGAGATCTTTTGGGCCCCTTGCTATCTCCTCTTAGACTTAACACCTTCTCACGCAACACCCCCAGCTGGGGGTCAGGAGACAGAAAGCCTGAGCGGAGGGGAACTCCCAGATGTTCCTTTGTCAAGTGTCTTTTTCTGCTCACACCCTTTTGCCTGCCAAAGACTGGCCACTTAACTAGGGGAGGGCCCTTTGATTTCACTGACACCAGGCTGAGGCCTGGGCTAGCTATTGTCATATTCTATGATTGGCTCTGAGGAACTGGTTTGTCCTTGCTTGGAACCTGCCTTAGGCCATGTCTACACGAGCACTTATGTCTGCAAAAAAATTTCCACTCAAGGTTGTGAAAAAAACCACACCCGAGTGACATAAATTTTGCCGGCGTACCGGTTTGTGTGCACAGCACTATGTTAGCAAGAGACGCTCTCCCACCAACAGAGCTACCTACGCCTTTCATCGAGCTGGTTTTATGATGTCAATGGGAGAGCTGTCCCATTGGCAAAACATGGCTACATGGTACATATGTTAGTGTAGACACGGCCTCGGGAGTATCGTACAGTGGAACGCAACATCTTCCCACCCAATGCTGCCACGCCTAGTACATCAATACAATGATGATCAGCAAATTATGGGTTTTCAGATGATACCTCACGAGGTATACTTGGTACAAAATCCTTCGCCTGTCTATGAAAGGGGTGAACATCGGGGTACAGACTGTCAGGAGTACCCTCGGAGCTGTGAGGGCATGTAGCCATTCCAAGGTTGCCATATTTGTCTGGTTTTACCATACTGTCACTCCGCTATGTTTTCTGAGGCTTCAGCGTGGGGTGTGCAGGGCGATCAAGAGGGGAAACTCCCACAATTTAACACTGGGAGGCAGAACAAGGGCTCCTTTGTCGCAAGAAGGCAGAGGGTGGCACTGGAGTACGGCTGTAATCATTTGGAGCAGTGCGGTTTAGCCTTTAATTTCCAGACCTTTCCCTCTAGGGGGCACCGGCTCAGATCTAGCCCCAGGTTGGGGGGATTGGCTGGCTCAGGGGGGCTGGGAATGGGAGCAACAGGTGGCCAGATACTGGCCTAGATGGGCCCCTTCCTGGTCCCATGGCAAAGGAGCAGGGTCACCAGCACTCCCTAGTGCACCAGAATGGCCTGGCATGCCGGGGGCTGCTTGCTCACATGGGCAGGATACATCCAGTCCCAGTGATGTTCCCTCCAGAGCAGGGTACTTTTGGCCCATTTCCCCTGTGCTCCATCCTGGTCTGTTACCCTAGAGCACCCCATCTTTCCTGCTTGGCACCCCCAGACCCCTACACCCTGTTTTCCAGCTCAACCTTATAGCATTATAGAAACACTCCCCCCCTTTTTTTTTTCTACCTCTCTTTCCCCTCACACCCCCACCCCCTTCAGTACATGCCAAGGAAAACCTTCATAACCCCTCCCCCATTCATCTGTGGGGTGAGCAGAGGGTGGAGTCCTGGGTGAGCACAGGCTGGGGGTGCAGGGTGCATGGGGTTATGGGGGGTGCTGAAGCTGGGGGTACTGCGATGGGGGTGCATGGAGAGGGGATGGAGGATTGTGGGGGGAGGAGGTGCAGCGGGCTGGGAGAGTTTGCAGCCCATTCCTGGGGGGTGCAGGTGGGAGCGCTGGGGCAGGTTGGGGGTGCACAAGGCAGGGCCTGGGGATACAGGAGCGCAAGGGACAGGTGGGGTTAGGGACACAGGATGCGGGGGTGGGGGGCGCAGGAGGACTGGAGCAGGGGTACACAGGCTACATGGAGCGGGGCGCGTTTTGGGGGGGACGCAGCCCGGGAGCCGTCACGGGGGCGCGCACACTGCGTGGGGAGCAGCGCCGGGCACGCGCAGCGATGTGTGTCACGCGCGGGGCGGGGGGGGGGGGCGCAGCTCCGGCCCATGCGCAAAATGCGCCTCGGCTCTCCCCGCCCCCCCCCCCCCCCCGCTCCATTTAAAGGCGCCGGCGAGGCCGCGGCAGGACTAAGGGGGGAGCCGCAGCCGGAGCGAGACCATGCGGGAGATCGTGCACCTCCAGGCCGGGCAATGCGGCAACCAGATCGGGGCCAAGGTCAGGGCGGGCCCGGGGGCGTGCAGGTCGCTGGGGCTCGGGACCCCCAGGTGGGGGCGGGGGTAGCGGGAGGGGGGGCTCTGGGGCGCCCCCTTTATCCCCTGTTTTGGCTTTTGTTACCCCAGTACGCCCCCCCCCCCCGCTGTCAGCGCCCTGCTGATGGGGGAGACCCCCCCTTAACCAGGCGCTTGGGGGGGGTCTGGCTGGGGCACCCCCACCCCCCCGAATCCTTTCTGTGCCCGATCCCGCCTGCCCGGAGAAGGACACGCCGAGCAGCTGTTTGCTGCCGGGGGGGGCAGAAAGCCCCCCCCCAGTCCCTGAAATAGCTGCGGAGCCACCGAAGGGGCTGAATTAAAAGGGCGAGCTCCAGGGAGCAGCCCCCCCCCCCCGCCCGGTCGGAAATGCGGCTCTTCCCCCTCCCCCCTGCAGAAGAAGACCCGTGCAATGGGGAGGGAGCGGGGGGGGGGGGCTGCCCCTGCCGCATGGATGCGGCTGGGTGGGGAGGCTGCCCCAACGGCTCCCTGCAGGGCGCCTCGCCTTGACACCCCCCCCTCCCCAGCCCAGGGGCTCGCTGGCCTCTTCCTTAGCCCCTGGCTTCCCCCTCTTTGCCCCATGGCAGGGGCAGCGGGGAGGGCGGGTCCCCTTGCAGTGGCAGGAGATCAGGGTTGAACATGGCTCCCCCCGGCTCCTCCGGCCTGGCATGGCGGGGGGGGGGGACGCCCCTGGATCTCCCTGGCTCTTCCTCCCCCAGCCGGTGATTCACGGGGAGCGTGGGAATTAGTCACTGCCGGGGACCCGGGGCGCGGGATCGGCTGGCAGCGAGATTCCGGGCCAGGCGGGCAAAGAGATCTGAGCACGGCGGGGCCCTTCCCTTGGCAAAGCGGCTCCTCGGAAATGCCGGGGCGACCCACCCAGCCCAGAGGGGGCAGAAACCGGGATGCAGCACCCAGGGATCTGGCCCGAGACACACACCCCAGCCCCCGCCAGATCTGGGCAATGAAAGCCTGACAGGTAGTTTGATGCTAGACAACATATGGCGGCTCCCAGGCCGCCCCCTCCCCCCACATTGGCAGAAAGGCCCATTTCTCTTTATTGGCCCGGTCGCCCCAGGCTGGCATGGAAAGGGGCCGGGACGGCGAAGCCCTGAACCAGGTCTCTCTCCCCGGGGTGTCAATGCGGAGTCAATCTGAAGGGGCCTCTCTGATCCGGAGCTTGGCTGCACCGCCGGGCGCACCTGTTAAATTGGCTCCGTGCCAGCCCGTAGCCCCCGTCTGGGTTGGAGTCGGGGTTCACTTGTCTCTCTCCGCATCCTCCAGCTGGGGAATTAAAACCCTGCCACCCTCCCGCCTTTGTCTCTGGCTGTCCAAATGGACCCCAGGTCCCCTGGCATGCCACGCCCAGGGCACCTTGGGCTGCGGTGGGAAGCCCGGTAGCTTGGTAGGCTTGTTGGCCGCCGTGCCAAAGCCCCCCTGGGGGAATCTGGCCAGCCCTGGTGTAGTGATGTCCCCCTGGCATCTGGCGGGTCAGGATGCTGCTGGTTTGGGGGTGGGAGCTGAGGGCAGAAAGTTGAGTGCTGGGGAGCAAACAGCCCAGCCGTGCCAGAAAGAGGAGCAATGGGTCACCCCGGGGCCGGGACCCTCCCTGCCCTGATCAGCAACGAATCTCCTCAGAGGCAGAACCTCCTCAGAGGCAGAACGGCGGGGAGCCTGATGGTGCCGTAGCCGCATGGCTGATCCAGAACTGCACTTCCAAGGCGGGAGTCTTCCCGGCACCTGAGCTGGTACCTTGCCCGCCCGGCCTTGCATCCGCCTCGTAAATCCTTTGTTACAGGGGAGGCGGGGAAAAAATAATCCCCGAACCAGAGTCATTAACCCGCCTCGAACCAGAGTCATTAACCCGCCTCGGTCGAGGTCAAAGGGCGGCTTCCCCGCTGGCACCGTGTTCCGCATGCAGTCCACGGGTCAAAGGTCAGAAAGCCAGGAGCCGGCTGCAGAGGGCGGATCTGGCCCTACACCTCAGATCTGGTGATGCCCTCGAACGGGGAGCCCTCCCAGGCGTTCACGGCCCTGAGTGTCTCTCTCGGTCCCGCAAGGCCAGGCCGGCAGCTCGGCCAGAGCGTTCTGCCAAGTCACCAGGTGGGGGTGGAGGTGCCCCACCGGGAGCCGGGCGCAGCCTGAGGCGGGCTGCGGTGCCTCCCCTTCAGGTGGGGATGCTGGCCCGTGCATGGTGGCTACTACATCTGCACTGGGGGGGGGGGGGTCCTAGGATTCCTCCCCCCCAAGAATGCTGGTGGGGGTTGCTAGGATGGCTTTGGCGGTCCAGATCCAGCCCCCTCGGGTTGCACTTTCCCTAAACATCCGCCCACCCCTGGGCTCTGATGGCTTTTAACCAAAACTGGGAAAGAGACCCCCCCGGGGGGGGGAGGTCTTTGGAGGCCATAAACAAGGGGGGAAATACTTTGGGGGGCCCATATTAAGAGTCCCTTTCTTACGAAATAATAAAAGTGAAAGGCTCCCCGCTTGAGCTGCTCAGGGCCCTAAGCAATCACTTGTCTGATACCCCAATTCCGGCCTTCCCTGTAGACTGGGGGTGGGTGGGGTGTCCTTGGACTGTCTGGAACGGGGTGGAGGGCTCATCCATAGCACAGCCAGGCTGCAGGGGGTCCACTGATGTGTATTGGGGGGGGGGGGGGGCTTCTGCCCAGTGGCAATGGGAAGCCCGGCCCAGTCTGGTACTGGTACAAGGCTCCTAGTCCCACTGCTTCTGGGTGCACTGCAAAGGGGGCTGGCGCTGCCCCCTCCCCCGCCCTCTTTCAAGGACCTGTCTCTTTAAAAAGCCAAACCCGTCAGGCCTGGCTGATGCAGGGTGGAAGAATCTGCGTGGGGGGGGGGGGGGGGAGCTGGTGGATTATTTTTGGATCCCTGCTGGTGTTGGTGGGGGGAGGGGTGTTCAGTGGATCTGGATGGGGGGGCGTCCCCTGGAGGGGGGCTGGAACTAGCTCAATGGCTTTGTTTTTAGGGGTTCAGTTCCTCCTGCGGGACCCCCCAAGATACCAATTCTCCTTCCCGGCCCTGCACACCAGCAGGGAACGGAATCCCTGAAATTGAGGGGTGAAGCCAGGCGCCAGAATAGCTCCCACCACATATTTTTGTTACATCTTTGCCCCCCCCCCAAAAATGTACCCCAATTCTGGCCACCTGGGATCCAACCCCCAATTCTAGGGAAGGGCCCTGTTGCCTCCTCACCCCAATTTCAGCCAGACAGGCTCTCAGACCCCTGAAATATTAGCCCAGCAAGAGGGGAGACTTGCAGTCTACAATTCTCCCCCCCCCCCCCATCTTCATCCCCATCCTTCCTGCGTTCTAGCCTCCACTCCAGTGTGGGGTCTAGTGTCTGGGAGAAGGTGGGGCGGGGTAGGATGCCTGGGTTCTATTCCTGGCTCCAGGAAGGGATCCAGGGGTGCTGGCAATGGGGGGCACCCCTTCCTGTAGCATGTGGGGGGGAAGAATGGTAAATGACAGTGCTAAGACCAGGCAGAGAGGGGAGTGGGTGCCTGCTGTCCTAGGGTTTTTTTAAGGGGTGTATGTGTGTGTGGGGGGGTCTGCTTCTTTGCTTCTCCCTCCCGCCCCGAGTTCTGCCTTTGCGGATTCCTTGCTGCCCACCCCCACTTCCTCCGGTGTAGCCAGGCCTGGGTATAAATAGATCCTGCTGCAGCGGCATCCGCGCGGCGAGATCGAAAGAGAAGCGAGGGCTGGCGGAGGCTCCATTTTAGAGCCATGCTGCAGAATGGCAGGGAGGGGCTGCTGGGCGGGTGCCAGCTGTGTGTGTGTGTGTGTGTGTGTGTGTGTGTGTGTGTGTGTGTGTGTGTGTGTGTGTGTGTGTGTGAATCTCTCTCTCACACACACACACACACACACACCAGCTCCATCTCCTGCTGGACAATAGACTGATGTTGTGTCCATGCTGATTTCTTTTCTCTCTCTCTCTCTCTCCTCCGCCACATACACAGACTTGATTGTCTATGAGGGGGAGGGGCAGCAGGGAGGCAGGACTCCTGGGTTCCAGCCCCCCCTCTGGGAGAGGAGTGTGGGGTCTAGTGGCTGGGGGGGGTGAAGGGGTGGTGGGATGGCTGGGTTCTATTCCTGGCTCCGGGAGGGGAGCTAGAGAAGTGGGCGGGGCTGAGAATCTGGATTCCTGGGTTCTGCTCTCCGAACTGGTGAGAGACTCCATCCGGGGTCCTCCACCCCCACTCCAGTTCCACCTGTGAGTGGTTGATCCCCTTATTGTAGGCAGGGGGTCAGCCAGTTGAAAACTGCTGGATTTTCAGCTGATTCCACCAAAAGGGAGGCTTGTACCTTCCAGAAGGCCCCGGATGGCTGCATTGTTGCCGTTCTAGCACTATGTGATCTGTGCAGCGGGATGTCCCATTACACTGCAAATTCCCCTAGGTTCACAGGCGCTTAACCCAGGCACCTGACTGTACGTTAGACCAACACTTCTAGGGGCACCGTTCCCCAACTGACCAAATCTCAAGAACCCAGCCGTAGGGAGCTCGCTGGCAAGCAACCTTCCGGGGGCGTCCTGAAATGGACCAGCTCAGACCGGCTCCCATCCCTCCCTGGCAAGGAAAAATGTAACTCGACACTCCCTTGAAAACATGACCCTTAATCTCTCTGCCTCAGTTTCCCCATCTATGTATATACCGGAGAGAACCCTTTCTCTGCTGTGTCTATTCTAAGCATTTGAGGTCATCCTCAACACATCCTAGCCCAGTTGGAGCTCCAATTTCTTGGGTTTGAGGTCTTTAGTACTTCTGGAATTTTAAATCAGTCAGATCCTTGTCCTGGGGAAATGGGGTAAGCCAAATTCTCCACCCCAACCCCCTTTCTTCCCAGCAAGCTGGTTCTGTGTGAAGTACTCACCCAGCGCATGGAAAGTGACAGATAAAACCGCCAGTGTCCCTGTAACTGGTTCAAATGCCACTTGGTTAGCCTAGCTAGGGTGACAGCGTGATAAATAAATTACACTCCCGTCTCCTGCACTGCGGTGCACAGACCACTGAAACCAAATACAATACGCTCCTTACAGTGAAAGCATCATAGACCCTGGCAGCTGATCAATTTTCCTAAAAGGATCTGAGACAGGCAGATGCTAATAACTCGGAGGGTGGTGGGAGAAGGGGATGATATGGTGAATATCTAGCTCCACCTTCTCCCAGAAGAGGACGGCTGCTGCAGCAGCTATCAAGCTGAGGCAGACCTTCCTTTAGCAGGTTTAATGATCATGCTTCAGGGCACAATCCAGTCAGCAGGTAGCGGTCAGGAAGGAATGCCTCTTGTGGCGGGTTAGTGTTGCATACATTTGGGTGGGTTTCTCTGCAGCCAGCCCTGGTGCCAGACTAGATCCAGTCTGCAATTGCTGGATTGCACAAGTCACAATTGATTATGTGACTTTATTTTTAAATCCCTTCCTCTCCCCCTCCCCCCGCAGTTCTGGGAAGTTATCAGTGATGAGCATGGCATAGACCCCACTGGTACCTACCATGGAGACAGTGACCTGCAGCTGGAGAGGATCAACGTTTATTACAATGAGGCATCAGGTACAGAGTCCAGAGGGGGATGGGTGGCATTGGGGGTGTGGGGGATCTCTACCCACAGCCTGTCTGCGAGTGGTGGGTCTAGTGCATTGGTTCTCAAAGTGGGGGCCAAGACCCCTCTGGGGGTCGTGAGCCCCTCCTGCCAGCAGCCAGCCCCGAACAGTGCCGCTGCCGCGGGCTGCTAGCATCCGGCCCCTGCTGCTGCAGGCAGCCTGTGCCCCTGCCGTGGTGGGCTACCGGCGCCCCCATAAGGCTGGTCCCAGCCATGGTGGGCTGCTGGCGGCCCCGCGAGCCCAGTCCGGGTCCTGGCTCCTGCTGCGGCAGGCTGCTGGCACTGCCACGTGCCTGACCCAGCCCCGGCCCTGACCCCTGCTGAGGTGGGCTTCCGGCACTCCCGTGAGGCTGCTGGAACACCCCCCCAACTGGCCTCGGGGGGGGTGTTCCAGCAGCCCCACGGGGGTGCCAGAGGGGGATGGGTGGCATTGGGGGTGTGGGGGATCTCTACCCACAGCCTGTCTGGCCTCGGGGGGGGAGGGGGCTGCTGGAAACCCCCCCCCATCACTGCCCTTGGAGGGGGGGGACTGCTGGAACCCCCCCGCATCACTGCCCTTGGAGGGGGGGACTGCTGGAAACCCCCCCCCAGCCCAGCCTCTGCTGCAGTCGGCTGTAGGCATGCCCCCCCCCGCCTGCCCCCAAGGGGGGGGTCGCGCTTAGAGGCCTGGTGTGGGAAAGGGGTCACCACTACAAAAAGTTTGAGAACCACTGGTCTAGTGGAATCTCCCCTATTAACATACTGCTTCCCGGTGGGTGCTTGCAGCTTCCTGGCTAGTTCCTTTGTTAATGTCACCCGGGGAGGGCGGGGGCCTGGTTGGGAGTGCACCCTAGTGGGTGAAACAGAGGACCAGGGACTCCGGACTCCTGGGTCCTATCCCAACTCTGGGCGGGGAGTGGGGTCCAGTGGTCACAGCAGGGGGCTGGGAAGCAGGACTCCTGGGTTCTCTCCCCTGCTATGAGCTCTTGTCAGACCACTCGAGGGCCCCTTCGAATAGCTAGTGCCCAGGCTGGATACGAGGCCGAATGCTTCGCTCCCCCAATACACACGCCTTGGTCTCCGGCCTACTGAGGTGACCCCAGACCTCAGGGCTTGGCCCTGCCTGCCAACTAGAAGCTCCCCTGGGAGATGGGTGACCCGACCTGGGGTGACCCGACCCGCCTCCTGAAAGTGTCTGATCTCTCTCTCCCCCAGGTGGGAAGTACGTGCCCAGGGCAGTACTGGTGGACCTGGAACCCGGGACCATGGACTCGGTCCGATCGGGTCCTTTCGGGCAGATCTTCAGGCCTGACAACTTTGTGTTCGGTACGATGGGCGGCGCTGGGGGAGGGGGGTCCCCAGGAATGCAGGAAGAGCTGAGGTCCCCTTTGAGCGCCCCTCCCCCCTTGTTTCTTCCCCCAAATAGCTCCGTCTGTAATTGGTTAGTTTCTCCCCCGCTGGGCAGAGGGTCCCTCTCGGCCAGGTTAATGAGCCTGACCCCACTGAGGAGACTGACTTCCCCTCACAAGGCGGGAGGTGGGGGTCAGTCTATTCCCAGCTCCGCCTGTTTTCTCCCAGCTGGGGGGTGATGGCTTCTGTCCCCCCACTTTGTCCCCACCAAGAGGGGGCAACAATGAGATGGTTAGACAAGGTGGGGTTTAGGGTACCACCCCCGTCCCTCTCCAACTTCACCCCTTGGGTTCCTGTGCGCGTCCTGGGCAGCAGTGTTGCCTAGTGGTGAGAGCAGTGACTCGGGACAGGGGAAAGCCAGGACTCCTGGGTTCTCAGCAAACAGCCTTCCTCCCCAGAAAAGAGACAAATCTCTCCAAAGGGACCTGGCTGGGGTAGAACTTGCTGAAGAAGCTCCAAGCATGTGTGAATTGCTTTTAATGACTGGGCAGGGCCCTTTAATTAACTCGTCTGCATCTTCAGGGAGGAATTGGGGAGCCCCAAGGCGTTGGCTGATTCATTCGACTCTGGAGTGTTTCCAGTGTCTGGATCCCGCGCAGGGTCTGAAAGCTGCAGGGTTACCCCAGGCTCTCCCGTGGCATGTCCAGGCTTCCGAGCAGGAGACGGGGCCCAGAGCAGCTAGTGAGGGGCTGGGCGAACCCAACCCAGCTAAGAAGCTGAAGTCACGGGACAGGGGCGGTACCTTAAACTTTGGGTCCAGCGGGTGGGTGCTTGGCACTGTCTGAATTGGGCCTCTTTGGGGTGCCCAAGTTGAAACACCAGAGCCAGACTTGGCTGGCGAAGTTAGTGCGCAGTTGTGAGGCTATGGCACCAGGGGCGGGTGTTGTGTCCCCCGGCTCCCCGCCAGTCTGTGCCTCCTTCCTGTCCTGTCTGGGGCAGTCCAGTCTCCTTGGTCCCCCACCCTGCCGAAGGGGCTGGTTGTGCCGGGCGGCTGTGTGCACACGGTGAGCTGTCCGGGTGGCCCCTGTGTCGAATTTGGTGGAACTCCACCCTGGAATCCTCCAGGGCTGAGACCTGCTAAACTCAACACACAGGCCTTCACCAGAGACACGTCACCCTGTCTAGGGTTGGCTTGGTAGAGGGTCCAACCCTTAGTGCTCCTGGGATGTAACCGGACCCCCCCCCCCCCTTGCTGCCTAGGCCAGAGCGGAGCTGGTAACAACTGGGCCAAGGGGCACTATACGGAGGGGGCCGAGCTGGTGGACTCGGTGCTGGACGTGGTGAGGAAGGAGGCGGAGAGCTGCGACTGCCTGCAGGGCTTCCAGCTGACCCACTCGCTGGGCGGCGGCACCGGCTCGGGCATGGGCACGCTGCTGATCAGCAAGATCCGGGAGGAGTACCCCGACCGGATCATGAACACCTTCAGCGTGGTGCCCTCGCCCAAGGTCTCGGACACGGTGGTGGAGCCCTACAACGCCACCCTCTCCGTCCACCAGCTGGTGGAGAACACGGACGAGACCTACTGCATCGACAACGAGGCCCTGTACGACATCTGCTTCCGCACCCTCAAGCTCACCACCCCCACCTACGGCGACCTCAACCACCTGGTCTCGGCCACCATGAGCGGTGTCACCACCTGCCTCCGCTTCCCCGGGCAGCTCAACGCCGACCTCCGCAAACTGGCCGTCAACATGGTGCCCTTCCCTCGCCTCCACTTCTTCATGCCCGGCTTCGCCCCCTTGACCAGCCGCGGCAGCCAGCAGTACCGGGCCTTGACCGTGCCGGAGCTGACCCAGCAGATGTTTGACGCCAAGAACATGATGGCCGCCTGCGACCCCCGCCACGGGCGCTACCTGACGGTGGCGGCCGTCTTCCGCGGCCGCATGTCCATGAAGGAGGTGGACGAGCAGATGCTGAACGTGCAGAACAAGAACAGCAGCTACTTCGTGGAGTGGATCCCCAACAACGTCAAGACGGCCGTGTGCGACATCCCGCCCCGCGGGCTCAAGATGGCCGCCACCTTCATCGGCAACAGCACGGCCATCCAGGAGCTCTTCAAGCGCATCTCGGAGCAGTTCACCGCCATGTTCCGCCGCAAGGCCTTCCTCCACTGGTACACCGGCGAGGGCATGGACGAGATGGAGTTCACCGAGGCGGAGAGCAACATGAACGACCTGGTCTCCGAATACCAGCAGTACCAGGACGCCACGGCGGAGGAAGGCGAGTTCGAAGAGGAAGCAGAAGAAGAAGTGGCCTAGACCTTCCCGTCCCCTCTGTCCCCCGACACACGCACCTTGTGCCCACCCGTCCTACTGAACCAATGGACCACGTTGCCCCTGCTGGCATAGGCTTGAAGGTTCTCCACCCGGCTAGAAACCGATAAGAGCTCGGTGCAAACTCTGCCCCCTACTGGTAGGTTGGGGAAGGTCAAGGTGTGTGTGTAGCGGTGGGCCGTGTTTGGGAATAGCAGCAAGTGGTAAGAGGTCTAGGTACAAACACTGTTGGGCTTTTCCCTTTTCGTCCACCGCATCTCACCCTCCAGACACACGACTCCCCTGCAGTGAATTCTGTCTTCATGTCCTGTACAGTCCTGTGATTTTCTCTTTTTCTTTCCAGAGATGAGTATGCACTAACTCGTCGCTTGCACTGTAATATTTTTTTGTTTGTTGTTGGTGTGCTGGGCTTAAAATAAAACTAGAGGATCATGGAACTCGTGGGGAGGGGCGAGGTTGTGGGAAGGAGCAGGGAATTTGATCTCCAGGGTGGGAACCCCCCCCAACTCCTAACCCCCCCAACCCCCGCCCGAGATCTTTCTGCTTTCGAAACAGTTTGTCTGTATGTTTCCACAATAAACTATTGAATAATATTAAAATACAAGCGTGCTGGTCTCTGGGTGTTGTCTTCTATCGAAGAATGCAATCGATAGGTGCTATCAATCCAGAAATACCCAGAGGGGGTGGGGAAGGTTCGGACTTCCGGTTTTGGTTGGAATGTGCTGATTTGTCTGGATCCTCAAGGGAGCCTAGTGGGTAGCTCGCTCACCAGAGATGCAGGTGAGATGGCACCGGGCTAGTGCCTCTTCTGGGGTGGCTTTTTTTGGGGGAAAGGAGGGAGCGGGATGTGCAGAAAACCTCAAAGGTCTTGAGTTTTCCTCCTCCTCCGCGGTGGGAATCTTTTCAATCCCCCAAATTCCCATGGGCTGGGAAAGCCAATTTCCCCCTTCCTCTGCGCGTGATGATCGTGTCTGAAACGACTGGGCTCCAGTCAACTCCAGGAGCCTCCGTTCTGTAGGGCGGGAGGTGGATGGGACAAAGACCCCAATCCAATTTTCCCCCTCCCCCGCCCCCCCCTCCGGTTGCCCAAAGTCTGGGTCATGGTCCCTGTTCCTAGTAGACAGATTCATGCTGCAGCTCTCACCACTGGGCCACGTTCTCTTGGGTGCTTCGATACCATCACAATGGGGGAGCCGAATAGCACCCATGGGTGCTCTGAAGCTATCCCCGTATTACAGGTGGATGGAGGACAGCTCAAGGTCACCGGGAGTCTGATAGAGCAGGGAACCGACCTGTTGCAGGCTCCAGGGGACCCCCCACCCCGCTGTGCTCATGGTGGACCCCACTGGCATGGGGTGCAGATGGCTGGGTTAGGGTGGCCACGTGGCACCCAATGTTGCTCATGGCTCCAGAGCCCCAGAATCCTGCTCATCCTCCCTGCCCCAGGCCCGGGGGTGATGCAAAGCCAGGCTTTGTGTAGGCAGCACCGGGCTGGGTTTGCCAGGCCCACCTCGTCTCCCTTGCAGCGAGGCCCGGGCGCTGCCCCCTGAAGTGCCCCCTCCTGGCTTTCACTCCCCTCCAATGATCTCCTGAGCCCCCGCGCCCTTAAAGAAACAAGAGCTGGCAAAGCTGCTCATGCTCCAGCCTCTCCTGCTGCCCAGCTGAGCTGGGGTTCTGCACGGTAGCAGTTCCTGGTCTTGGCCTGCAGGGCGGAGCTGGAGCCCCCAGGGCTTCTCCTGAGCATCCGGTCAGCGTCTCTTCCGGCGGCGAGGGCTTTATCCCCCTAGGCTCAGCTCTGATGGCCTAAGGGTGTCGTTCTGCCCCCTGGGGTAACCAGCAGTGTTAAACAAAACCCATTTGCCCTCCCCGGGGGCCAGCGGGCATTATCCAGCAATAATGGCCCCCCCAGCATATCTCCCAGCGACGTGACCTCTCCCACCATGCGTTGGTTGTGGGGCATTGGTCCAAATACACTGGAGGAGGGAGATAGAACAGCCCTTCCCCGCTCCCCTAGCCCTGGCTTCTGCAGCGGGAGAATCCCTTCGAGCAGTACAGGGCTCATGACACAGTGGAGGAGCTGTGATTCTACCCAGTGGAAGAGGGGGGGCACACTGAGTCCTAAGGCATAGGCTATGGGGTCAGTAATGCAGCCTGGATTGGGGAAAAGAACAAGGTGGCCCCAGCCGAGATCAGGGCCCCGGCAGTGATCCCGACCGGGATCAGGGCCCTGTTACGCCAGGTGCGGCACGGACAATGTGCCAGACAAACTGCCTGTCCTGAAGAGCATGCGGCCTAAATAAAATCAGGGTGCCAGGGGAAACTGAGGCCCAGAAAAGTGAAGGAACTCGCCTCAGGCCGGCGGGACTAGAACCCAGGAGAACTTAACTCAGTTCAACCCCTCCCCCACCGTGTTTCCTTCCAGACCAGCTGCACTTTGCAGCATAAGGAGAAGGGGGACTGTTTCTAGGGGTGAGAGCTAGAAAACACCCAGGATTGGGCTCTAGTCAGTAACACGGAAGGTTCAGGGGTGACAATCTCCGACGATTCCCGACTGGGAAGGAGGCATAGATTTTAACAGGGAGGGAACGACCCATGGGAACAGCCTCATCGGGCCGGGGCAGAATCTCCATCCCTGGCAATGTTTTGACTCAAGACTGGCTGTTTTTCTCCACGCTCTGCTCTGGTTCACCCAGGAACGAATTCCGGCACCTAGGAAGTGTCCGTTCCCAAAGGAGATTTGGCAGGAAACCGCCCCTTGGGGAGGAAAGCTGCCGGAATTTCTCACCCAGCAGAAAATTGCGAGTTTCCCCGGCTCTAGCGGGACCTTCTGACGCTATTGTAAGTCCCCAAACGAGGCTGGGCCTTAGCCCGGACACGCCAGGCCGCACCCTTCACACAGGTTTCCCGCCTCTCTAGCCCACTTTTCCTCTGTGTGGGTCCGGCACCTCATGTGATGGGCACCTTGATCTTTTCCCGAGGCCCCCAGGTGCTCCCACAAATTAGTCATTGTAGGAGCCAGGAGGAGAGTGGCTCAGATCCTCAAATGTATTTAGGTGCCTAACGCCCAGTGAAACCCAGGGGATGTAGACACCTGAATAGCTTTGAGGACGAGGGCCTTTGTTCCTAGGCACACGGGAGAAAGACGGGTCCGGCTTGGAGCACCCTGGCATGACTGTTTACGCCCGTCGTGGCGCTGATCCGGCTGGGAGGGTGCAGCCAGAAACACGCTCCCAGGCCCTGATGTTCAGCCAACACACACACGTGCGCACACACACACACACACACCCCCATGACCTGCTCTCCCCTCTGGAGCTCACACCTGCGCCTCCCCCCCACACACACACACACCCCATGACCTGCTCTCCCCTCTGGAGCTCACACCCATGTGCACACACACACACACACACACACACACACACCATGACCTGCTCTCCCCTCTGGAGCTCACACCTGCGCCTCCCCCCCACACCCTCCCCCATGACCTGCTCTCCCCTCTGGAGCTCACACCTGTGTGCACACACACACACACACACACACACCATGACCTGCTCTCCCCTCTGGAGCTCACACCCGTGCGCACACACACACACCATGACCTGCTCTCCCCTCTGGAGCTCACACCCGTACACACACACACACACACCATGACCTGCTCTCCCCTCTGGAGCTCACAGCCGTGCGCACACACACACACACACACACACCATGACCTGCTCTCCCCTCTGGAGCTCACACCCGTGCGTGCGCACACACACACACACCATGACCTGCTCTCCCCTCTGGAGCTCACACCTGTGCGCACACACACACACACACACACACACCATGACCTGCTCTCCCCTCTGGAGCTCACACCCGTGCGCACACACACACACCATGACCTGCTCTCCCCTCTGGAGCTCACACCCGTACACACACACACACACACCATGACCTGCTCTCCCCTCTGGAGCTCACAGCCGTGCGCACACACACACACACACACACACACACACACACACACACCATGACCTGCTCTCCCCTCTGGAGCTCACACCTGCGCGCGCGCGCACACACACACACACACACACACACAGAGCTTTGTGCTGTGGCAGGACACTAACTAGTGTTGAATATGTTAGCTGCTGACTCTCTTTACAGGCTGTCTCTGGAAAGTTAGCTGTGCAGTGCCGTGTAGTGGTGGAGGCAGTGGACTGGGACTCAGGACTCCTGGGTTCTATCCCTAGCTCCAGGAGGGGTGTGAGGCCTAGTGCAATGCTTTTCAACCTTTTTTCAGTGCGGACCCCTAAAATTTTTTTAATCAACCGCAGACCACAGGTTGATTAGAGCGGGGGGGCTGGGAGTCCGGACTCCTGGGATCTGTTCCCAACTCTGGCAGGGGAGTGAGGTCTAGTGATTATAGTTGGTGGGAGGGGGTTGGGAGTCCGGACTCCTGGGATCTGTTCCTAGCTCTGAGTGAAGAGTGATGTCTAGGGGTTAGAGCGGGGGTGGGGGGCCCTCAGATTCTAACCCAGCTGAGGGATGCAAAATGGGTGTGACACTGGGTGGAGGGATTGGGAATCCCGGATTGTATGTTCTAGTCCCAGCTCTAGAAGGGAAGTGGTGTCTAGTGATTAGAGAAAGGGGCACGCACATGCCCCCCCAGCAAACTCACACATATACACCACAGACACACACACCCTATACCTATCGCCAAAACAGCGCTCGGACACAAAACACCCCTTAGGCCCCGATGCAACACACACACCGCACACAGGTACCACCCAGACACACAATGCCTGTCACGCTCAGATGTGACGCACAAACACGCCCGCCACGTTCACAGAGAAAACAAGCTCCGATCCCACACACGGGCATGATAGTTGTGCCCCACACACCGGTTCTGCACCAGACACGCCGCCCCGGTGCAAAACACACGTCGCACGCGCACACAGCACCCGGGTGCCATGCACAGACACGTCTCGCACAAACACCAGGCGAGGTACATCGCGCACCAGTGCAACGTGAGCACCGGAGGCATCTCTGCAAGCAGCTGGCTCGGGCGTGGAGGGGTGGGGGCGGGGGGAGGGTGTGAATGGCGCTGGTAGATGGCAATCTAGGTCAGTGTCATATCGAGGGGGGAGGGGAGCGCTGCAGAGAGCCAGCTCCCCCCACACACACCCCACGCCAGCCGCTGCGAATGAGGTCACCGCCAGGCCTTGCCCAGCAGAAGAACAAAGTGTCATTTGTCTCCATGCACTCAGCCATGCACACAGGCTCTGCAAAGCCCCCCCCCATGCACTCAGGGAGGGGGGGCCACGTGACCCACCTGCAGCACGGATTCCCATGCCCCCCTCCCCTCGCTGCTATGGGATTCAGGGCAAAGGGGCCCAGGTGCGGGTGGGCTGATCCTCGGGTCGTTTCAGGACAGCCAGGAAGAGGGCGGTGGTGGAATCCCTGGTTCTCTGCAGTTGGGAGACGACCCATAACCGGGGGGGGGGGTCTGGTGGGGGTGAGAATCAGGACTCCTGGTTCCATTCCCAGCTCGGAGAGTTAGTGGGTTAGAGCAGGGCGGGCTGGGACTCAGGGTTCCACTCCCGGCTTTGGGAAGGGAATTGGGGTTAGTGGGTGGTCAGGACTCCTGGGTTCTATTCCTGATGCCGAGAAGCGAGGGGGTGTAATGGGTTAGCACTACTAAGCCCCCCACACCCCTCCCAGAGCTGAGACTAGAACTCAGGAGTCCGGCTCCTGCCCCTTTAACCACTAGACTGCCCCACCACTGTGAGTGATAAATAGGCTGTGTACCAAATTATTTTGAGGGGGGGGGGACACACTGACATGTGAGCTGATTCCTCCATGTGATTATCAAGTACAGGTAAATGAACTGAACAACAAACATAGTACACAAGGGAATTAACACACAGAACCACAAAACCATTTACACTGACCCTCCGCCAGTACTCTGTCCTGTTATTCCTGCAGTTGTGTATATCCAGAGTTTTAGCTCCACCCCCTCTACTGGCCTGACCCCACCCACAGTGGGCGGAGCTTACTCTATATAAAACTCAGTTTCCAGTTTGGATTCTTCCCCTGAACCCAATTCCTGCAGGTAAAAAGTGACACGGCTCTGGGTGGATGGGTTGGATTATTAACTACGCCCATTTCTGGGGCAGGGATTGTTAACTGGGGCTGCGCGAGATATGGATCCCTCCAAATAGTTTACCCTGACTCCCTGCCCCTGCCATGCTCTAACCACTAGACCCCACTCTCCTTCCAGAGCTGGAAATAAAACACCGGAGTCCTGATTCCCATTCTCCCTGCTTTACCCATGAGACACCACCCCAGCTCCTCTGCTCTAACCACCCTCTCCCACCCAGAGCTGGAAATAGAACCCAGGCATCCTGGCTCCCAACACCCCCCCTCTCGCCCCCCCAGCTGTGATATTAGACCCTACCCCCACCCAGAGCTGGTGAGAGAAACCAGGAGTCCTGACTCCCAGCCCTCTGCTCTAACCACTAGGCAACAAATAATCCCAGGAAATGAATTTGCTGTCTAGGCACAGAAAGTGAAATTGATGAGGCTGGAGTCCCAACCAGAAGTAGGTGTAAAAGGGAGCGTCCCTTTAAATTAACCCCGAGTTGCCTGCAGGATTGTTTTCCAGAGCCGCATTTCAGACCAGCCGCCTGCAGCCGGGGAAGGGCGGGGTTCCTCCGCTGTACGCACACTGCCAGGTGGGGAGACTGGCACTACTCAGTCATCCTGCAGTCAGCGCCTCTTTCAGTGTGTTTCGAGGCCGGACGGCCTAGTGGCTAGAGGCCTCGGTTGGATTCGTGACTCTGCCACCGGCCCGCTGGACGACCTTGGTCTCACCGCTCGGTGCCTCAGTTTTCCCACCTGTCAGACACAGGTGATGATACTGACCCGCTGTCCTTTGAGATCCACGGGGGGAAAGAGCTAGGGGGTGTTATCCACCTGAACCACGGGCGACAGAATCCCCCTGTGCCCCGCCCAACTGCCCTGCAATGCAGCACCCCCTAGAGCCGCGCTGGGGCATTGGGGTCTGCACCGAGCGCCAGGGCCCCCTCTTGAGACCCCACTCCTCTCCATGAGGCCCCGTGCCCCTTTGGGCTTCACTGGAGCGTGGGGCTCCGAGCCCGCCCTCCTCGGAGTTCCCCAGCACGCCCCCAGGTGCACAGCTCCCCCTAGGGCCAGCGTCGACTAGAGCGGCCAGTGCCCCCTGCTGACTCCCCACCCCCACCCCACCCCACTCCCCGCAATGCCCCAGTCTGCTCGGCCCGTGGGATCCGCTGCGGTCGGGGCCCCGGAGAGCAGGAGAAGCCCCCGACAATGTGGGCAAAACCAGACCTCCCTGCCTCCCCATCAGGGGGCACAGGGCACCCTCCCCCCCAGCCGCCCCAGCCTGCCGGGCCCCCATTGGGTGTCACGGCGCTCAGACTTCCTCTAACGAAAAGCCACACAGGAAGCGCTGAAGCAAGAAGGGAGAATTTTTTCAGAGTTTTGTAGATGCACCGTAAAAAAAAAAAAAGGAGGGTTTTTTCTTTTTTCTTTTTTTGGCTTTTTTTTTAATACCTTACCCGGCCTTGAAATCCACCCTCCCGAGGTGCCGCGGGCACCACCCCCCGGTGGAGGCAGCCAGCCTGGGATGAGACCGTGACAGGGAATGAGCAGTGAGAACCATGGGCTCGCGGATAAAGTAAGACCCCTTTGATTTCCTCCGGGCGCCGGTCCCACGCAGGGCCTGGGCTTCAGCTGAAGGGCTTTTCAGCCCCGCCGGCTGGATCCTCCTCAGCAGAGAAAGTGAAATTGACCTTTGATCCTGGGCAGACCCCAAGGGGGCCAGGTGGGCCCCTTTAAGACACCCCCTCTCTGCTGGTTTCAAGGCCTCAGGCCCCCACGAAGGGAGTGACCCTGAAGGGATGGAAAATTTCTGCCTTCAGTGGGTTGGAAGCTGGGGCAGGGGGATGCCATGGAGAACTGGCCACCACAATGCAGATGTCTGCCAAGGGGGGGCAGGGGCAGGGCTCCCTAGCTTGGCCGGGTGCTGGCCCTTCTGCTGTCGGGGCTGGGCCAGCTTTGGGGTCCATCTCTTTTCAGGGCTGTTCGCCAGCCGGGCAACCGCACCCAGGTTGGAGCTAGCCAAGCAGGTGAGGGCTGCAAGAGCCAGGTGTGGGGGTCGTCCACAATTGGGAGGGGAGTTCTCCATCCTCTGGGGGCCAGCAGGATTATGGGGCGCATCATGGGGTTTTTTTTAGCCCACCTGTGGAGCTCTGTCGGTTCATCTTGTTGCTGGCCCTTGGCATCTTTTAGCCCAAGATTCATCCTGCTTATGGATGAATTCGGCCTCACCTCAGCGAGACGGGTCAGCATTAAAGTCCCCCTCTTATGGGGGAGGGAAACTGAGGCACAGAGAAAGGGAGTGACTTTCCCACATCACTCAGGCCGTCAGGGCAGAGCAGGAGTGAATGAGACTAGAAGAGCCCCAAATCCCGAGCCCCTTCCCCCACCACTAGACCCAGCTCCCCTCCCAGAGCCGGGGCTAGAAGCCAGGGGTCCCAGCTCTCAGTAGTGTCTTAGCGCCATGTGAGAGGTTCCCATTCCATGTGGAGTTTGGATCTGTCACGGGGTCCTTAGCCAGGTCCCCCAAAGGGGGGCCCAACCCCCAGCTGTGTGTGGCCTGTGCATTAAAAGTTGGGTCCCCCACCACCCAGGAGACAAGAGGGGTGAGCAGCCCTTTCCTGAAAGAGTTTCCCCCCCACGTCTCAGTGCATGCTGTCCTAAGATCGCTGAGCAAATTGGCATGATCCCCTGACCGCCACCTGTGCACCGAGCTGTGTCCGTTCTCAGCCATTAGTCCATTCTCGGCCAGTGGCTACAGGTTCCTCTCTTCTCCCCCCTGCCAGGGAAAACCCCCAGAAAACATTTGATTTGTTCTTCGAGGCAGCCTGCCCCACATCTGCAGATGGCGGTAAGTCCCTGAGGCCAGAGGCCAGCGCCGGGGCGGGCGGGTTGCGTGGGGCTTATCCGTGTTCTTAGATGGAAGGGGAAGGTCTGGGGCGAATAGACACCGGAATCATAACTTCAGGTTGTTGGTTTAAATCCAGCCTACCTTCCCTGGGGCTAAAAGTCGGGCACTCAGGACTCCTGGGTTCTATTTCCAACTCCAGGAGGGGAGTGAGGCCTAACGGTTAGAGCAGAGGGCAGCCATGGGCGTCAGGATGCCAGGGTTCTAGTCCTAGCTCTGGGAGGGTCCTGGAGTGTAGTTCTCTACGTGGGGCAGGGGACTGGGAGTCAGGACTCCTGGGTTCTTTCCGAGGAGTGGGATCTAGTGGATAGAGCAGCATTTGGGATGGGTCTGGGGGCATCTGCAGTTCAGGGGAGACATGAAGAGCCTCCGGCCGTCTGACCTCGGTTTGGGATTCCCTCGGGGCCCAAGCGGGGTCCAGCAAAGCCCGTGATGGGAGGAGAGACCTGCCAGCAAAACTCCTGGGGGTGCTGCTGGGTGGCAGGGGAACAATAGAGGGTGGGAGGTGAGAGAGAGAGAGAGAGAGAGAGAGAGAGAGAGAGAGAGAGAGAGTGTGTGTGTGTGTGTGTCCTGGAAGCTGTTATTCACTTCCTGTCCTAAACTGCTGTTCAACAGCCCTTGCATCCTACCCCAGAAATGGCTGCCCTGCCGGGCGAAGGATCCCTGTGTAAATAGCCCCTTGTGTCCCACCCCAGAGGCAGCTGCATCTCAGCGCCAGGCGAGGGGCCCCTAGGTGAACAGCTGCCACACAGCACCCCAGAGGTGGCTGCACCTTGGCACTGGCTGAAGAATTGCTGTATAAACAGCCTGTCAGACATCACAGCCCGGCTCAGAGTGGGGATTACTGAGGTCCTGGGGGGCAGGGGGGAGCCAGCTCCATGGGCAGAGCAGGGCCCGGGTTCAGAAGTGCGCCCCCACCCCCCACCCCCACACAGAGCCAAAGGGCCCTTCCGTCTGGGCTGCTCTCAGCACCCACAGGAAGTGGCGAGGCGGGAGGTGGAGGCAGCTTGAGTCTGGTGCACAGCGGCAGAGGCGGGGGGTGGGGGGCATCCTGCCCTGCATGGGGGTGGGGGTGTCCCCGCCGGCTCGCCTCCTCGGACCTCCACAACCCAACAGTGCCCAGCCGCTGGGGCGGCATCTCCCAGCCTGACTCCAGCGCGCTACCCCCATGGGCCAAGCAGCTCCGAGCGGTGGGCCCAGCCCGGTACTCCGGTCAGACCCCCGGGCCCACCCCGCCTGGTACTCCGGTCAGACCCCCGGGCCCACCCAGCCTGGTACTCTGGTCAGACCCATAGGCACACCCAGCCCGGCACTCCGGTCAGACCCCCGGGCCCACCCCGCCTGGTACGCCGGTCAGACCCCCGGGCCCACCCCGCCTGGTACTCCGGTCAGACCCACGGGCCCACCCCGCCTGGTACTCCGGTCAGACCCCCGGGCCCACCCCGCCTGGTACGCCGGTCAGACCCCCGGGCCCACCCCGCCTGGTACTCCGGTCAGACCCACGGGCACACCCAGCCTGGTACTCTGGTCAGACCCCCGGGCCCACCCAGCCTGGTACTCTGGTCAGACCCACGGGCCCACCCAGCCTGGTACTCCGGTCAGACCCACGGGCACACCCAGCCCGGTACTCTGGTCAGACCCCCGGGCCCACCCAGCCTGGTACTCTGGTCAGACCCACGGGCCCACCCAGCCTGGTACTCCGGTCAGACCCCCGGGCCCACCCCGTCTGGTACTCCGGTCAGACCCCCGGGCCCACCCCGCCTGGTACTCCGGTCAGACCCACAGGCCCACCCCGCCTGGTACGCCAGTCAGACCCACGGGCCCACCCCGCCTGGTACTCCGGTCAGACCCCCGGGCCCACCCCGCCCGGTACTCCGGTCAGACCCACAGGCCCACCCCGCCTGGTACGCCAGTCAGACCCCCGGGCCCACCCCGCCTGGTACTCCGGTCAGACCCCCGGGCCCACCCCGCCTGGTACGCCGGTCAGACCCCCGGGCCCACCCCGCCTGGTACTCCGGTCAGACCCACGGGCCCACCCCGCCTGGTACTCCGGTCAGACCCCCGGGCCCACCCAGCCTGGTACTCTGGTCAGACCCACGGGCCCACCCAGCCTGGTACTCCGGTCAGACCCACGGGCCCACCCCGCCTGGTACTCCGGTCAGACCCCCGGGCCCACCCCGTCTGGTACTCCAGTCAGACCCACGGGCACACCCAGCCCGGTACTCCGGTCAGACCCCCGGGCCCACCCCGTCTGGTACTCCGGTCAGACCCCCGGGCCCACCCCGCCTGGTACTCCGGTCAGACCCACGGGCCCACCCCGCCTGGTACTCCGGTCAGACCCACGGGCCCACCCAGCCCGGTACTCCGGTCAGACCCACGGGCACACCCAGCCCGGTACTCCGGTCAGACCCCCGGGCCCACCCCGTCTGGTACTCCGGTCAGACCCCCGGGCCCACCCCGCCTGGTACTCCGGTCAGACCCCCGGGCCCACCCAGCCTGGTACTCCGGTCAGACCCACGGGCCCACCCCGCCTGGTACTCCGGTCAGACCCACAGGCCCACCCCGCCTGGTACGCCGGTCAGACCCACGGGCCCACCCCGCCTGGTACTCCGGTCAGACCCACGGGCCCAACCCGCCTGGCACTCCGGTCAGACCCACGGGCCCACCCAGCCCGGTACTCCGGTCAGACCCACGGGCCCACCCCGCCTGGTACTCCGGTCAGACCCACGGGCCCACCCCGCCTGGTACTCCGGTCAGACCCCTGGGCCCACCCCGCCTGGCACTCCGGTCAGACCCACGGGCCCACCCAGCCCGGTACTCCGGTCAGACCCACGGGCCCACCCCGCCTGGTACTCCGGTCAGACCCACGGGCCCACCCAGCCCGGTACTCCGGTCAGACCCACGGGCCCACCCAGCCCGGTACTCCGGTCAGACCCATGGGCCCACCCCGCCTGGTACTCCGGTCAGACCCCCGTGCCCACCCCGCCTGGTACTCCGGTCAGACCCACGGTCCCACCCAGCCCGGTACTCCGGTCAGACCCCCGGGCCCACCCAGCCCGGTACTCCGGTCAGACCCCCGGGCCCATCCAGCCTGGTATTCCGGTCAGACCCCCGGGCCCATCCAGCCTGGTACTCTGGTCAGACCCACGGTCCTCCAGGGTGCTGGTTCGGGGCCTGGCTGGCTCCAGGGAATGGCCTACGGGATCTTTCCCCTCTCCGATGCTCTGCTCCAGCTCTGGCTGGGGGGAGAGGGGGGGTGGGAGGTGGAGCTGCCAGCTCTGATCGGTTTCCTGGGCAGGGGCACTGGCTGGCTCTTAGGGGTCAGCGTATGGGTTAATGGGGCATTTCCCTTCGGGGTTACGAGTTCAAATCCAGGCCACTCTAGTAGTATCCTAAAGTCATTACCACCCAATGGTGCTGATGGGGGTCCTTTATTAAATGGTTGGGGGTTGGGAGCCAGGGCTCCTGGGTTCTATTCCTGGCTCTGGGTGGGGAATGAGGTCTAGTGGTTACAGCAGGGGATCCAGGACTCCTGGGTTCTATTCCTGGCTCTGGGTGGGGAATGAGGTCTAGTGGTTACAGCAGGGGATCCAGGATTCCTGGGTTCTATTCCTGGCTCTGCCACTTTCTCCCTGGCTGTCTTTGGACAAGTCACTTCCTCTCCCCGCTGGTGAGGGAGGTCGTGGGGCTCAGGAAGCGTGGGTGGGGGGCAGGGCTGACAGCACGGCTCTATCTCTGCTTTCCCCACAGACCCCCAGGTGCTGAGGCAGTTCCCGGAGGAGTTCGATGACCAGGTCTGTGCCTCGCTTCCACACCCCTCTGCCAAGGGCCATGTTTCCCCTGTGCCAGGGGAGGCACTGTAATACCGGGGGGGAGCATCAGCCGCTCACCCCACAGTGCATTGGGGGCAGGCTGGTGTGTGGGGCCGGAGCCATGGCTCTGGGCTTAACGCGCCCAATGTCCATCTAACCCAGTATCCCCCCTGCCCAGAGATCACACCCATGGGCCCAGCTAGCCGGCTATCTCCCCCTCCCTGACCCCTTGGTACCTCCATGGAGCTCCTCCATCCCAGATCAGACCCATGGGCCCGTCTCGCCTAGTGCAGATTAAACCAGTGAGAGCCACAGGGTCTGTCTGCGTCCAGCTGCCTGGGTCAAAAGACCCCCCCCCCCCAGCCCCTTTATGTTCCTCGCCCCTCAGTCCTGGCTTCTCCTCTGTTGCAGGGGCGGGGGGGGGATGGGGCTTTTTGGTCCTCCGGGACTTTCCCTCCGGGCGGGGCGGGAGCGGGGGAGGGGGGGCAAAGAGCAGGTAGGAACTAAAGACAAAATGTGTCATTCTCACCTTGCCTTCTCCAGGAATCCATCCAGATGCTGCCCAAGTTCTGCTTCCCCTTCGACATAGACAGGTACGACATAGAGCTGCCCTGGCCTCTCCTCCGCCCAGTAAATCTCTCTGGTACACGAGGCCTGGTCCCGGCTGAGGGCGGCACGGGGCCCAGTTGTCCCTGTCCAGTCTGGGCTTGCAGGGGGGGAGGAGGGGGATTTTGATTCTGTGGCATTTGGGCCATTGCCCTTCCCCTCGGCCCAGACTTCCTGGCTGGGGACATGAGCCGTTCCACCCTGTGGTCAGTGGCTCGTGGCTCTCGGGGGACAGGAGCCGGGGGTCAGGCCTGTGCGGTGTCTAATGCAGGGAGCAGTGAGGGGTGAGGGCCAGCCCTCCCCTTCCCCCGCCACTGACCACCTGGCAGGATCGGGCCCCCCAATGCACCACGCTTGGGACCAGCTGTGCTATTCGAAGCACTAGACCCCCACTCCCCTCCCCGAGCTGAGGGTAGAACCCAGGAGTCCCGGCTCCCAGCCCCCCTGCTCTGCGTGGGAAAGTTCCTGTCACCTCCATGCCCGATGCTTTGGCCCAGGCCGGATGGCGGGGGGCTGGGGTCGGGCCTTAGCTTCCTCCTCTCCCGCGGGTCTCACCGGGCGCCCCCGCAGGGTAAAGGAGAACTCCGTGGTGCAGAACTTCACCTTCGTCCTGACCGACCTGGAGGGGAACCAGCGCTTCGGGTTCTGCCGCCTGGCCGGGGGCTTCCGGACCTGCCTCTGCATCCTCAGGTACCGCGCTGTGCGGCTGGGAGAGGGACGGGGGCTCTGCCGGGGGGCGCCCTCCCCTCCCTGTTAGTGCTGGGCCTTCAAACGACCATCCCGGTCAATGTATCAACCCCCACCCACTGCCAAGGTCCTGCTCAGGCAATTTGCTTCTCTTCCAATGTTCCCTTCGTGTCCCTGGATTTAGGGTTCTTCTTCTCTCAGCACCGGGTGTATAAACAGCCCCCACGCTCCACCCCAGAGGCAGCTGCATCTCATCACTGAGCGAAGGATCCCTGTCCAAACAGCTCCTGTGTCCCACTCCCACCCCAGAAGCAGCCGCATCTCAGTCACTCTACCTCAGGGAGAACGGCCCTTCCTTTGGGGCACAGACCCTCTCTCACGCCCGGCAGGATGAGTCCCCTAGTGGCTACCAGAACACAGACAATAAACTCCCCCCCTCCCCCGCTTCTCCTTTTTTTAGTTACCTGCCATGGTTTGAAGTTTTCTACAAGATCCTCAACAACATTGCTGACCACTTAGCCAAGGAGCAGGTGAGCCCAGGACTCCTGGGTCCATTTTGGTGGTTACCTCCACCTCCCCCCCTCTCACTACATTCCCATCATCTTGTCCCTCCCTCCAACCCCGTTTCATCCTTCCGCTCTCCCCATCAGCTCAATGAACTGACCGATCTCCTCTCCACCCTCTATTGCCACCCGGTGCCCCAGTTGAACAGCCCCGTCAAGCTCGAATTTGTAAGTATCAGCTCAGTCTCTCTCACTAGGGGGCGCCGCCGTCCCTCCCGGGCCCTGATCCATCTGTAGAGGGTGCTACCCAATGCGGGGTCCAGTTTGGTAAATTTCACGGTCCTGGGATTTAAAAAAATGGTGGATGTCACCGTTTCAGATACGTAGAGGGGAAATATCGTGGTGTTCAAACCGTGGGGGTCCCGGCCCAAAAGTGGGTTGGGGGAACAGGGGGTCGCAAGGCACTTCCTCGCTGCTGCTGGGGGGTGGCGCTGCCTTCAGAGCTGGGCTCCCAGCCAGCAGCTGCAGAGCTTCCCACACTTGTGGGTCTGACCTGGCCCCAGTGGTCCGGGCAGGGGAAGAGGAAGTCTGGTCCTTCCCCAGCGCGGCCAGGACTAGCAACTGGAGCCTAGAGCATGTTCGGAGCCCCCAGCGGGGGTGTCCCCAACCCTGACCCTGCTCAAGGATTAAAGGGGCCTTGAGCTGGCTGTGTGTTTGGGGGGGGGGAGTGGGGGGCTATAGTGCCCCACCATCCCCAACCACGATGCCCTAGGTGGTCGCCTATCCGTAGGCCGGCCCTTCCTCCTCCCAAAAGTGACCTCCAGAGCACGCCACCTCACGTCTGTGATGCTACAGGTGGAGCGCGACCTTCAGAGCAGGGTAGGCAGCGCAGAAGTAAGGGTGGCAATACCGCGACCTCCCCTACCATCGCCAGATTTCTTGGGGGAGACCAGAGTTCACAGCCCGTGGTGCATTTTTCACGGCCATGAATTTGGTAGGGCCTCAATCTGTGGTATTGAGGCAGAGACAAGATGAGCTGTGAAGAGAGACGCACCCACAGGGAGGATGGTGCTTTTAAACCCGAAATGAATGCAGAGCCGGCCTTGGGGCTTCTTGGTGCAGGGGGGAGAACATGAGTTGGGGGGAGGAGATCTGGCCCATGCGGGACTCTGGAGAGGTGGAAATCGAACACAGATTATGGGATTCCCACCTTCTGTCTGGCTAAAGCTTTGGTGCAGGGAAGAACTTACAGTAAGTTGGAACGTAAGTTGCTGATTTTTTCCACCCTTAACAAAATTTTGCCAATCGAAACCTTTTAGCTTTTCCTCGAAATTTTCTGCAGAAAATACTCGACTCTTTGGCCAAAAACCAAAATATTTCAATTCAAACCAGCACTGTGGGGCCTCATGGGAGTTGTTCAAGTGCCTCATGCCCCCATATGGGCCAGCTCCCTGGTTGGACTACATCTCCCAGGATGCACCACTTTCTCCCCTCTTAGGGAAGGGCAGAGGTGTGACCTAGGAGTCCCTGGCTGTGGTGCATTCTGGGAGATGTAGTCAAACCACGGAGTCCTCCCTTACTGCGGAGAACGGCAGCACGAGTCACCCAAACTACAACTCCCATGAGACACCAAGGTGCCATTTTGAATGGACATATTTTGGTTTGGGGCCAAAATATTTAATTTGGGGGTATTTTGGCAAGACAGCGACACTCTCTGAGGGAAGCAGATGCTGGGGGGGGGAGGGGAGAAATCCATTTAGTCGGAAACCCAATTTTCCATTGAAAAATCATGGCTCTTCAGCCTAGGGGTTAAAGGTCTAACAAGATCCCGTGCCCGGGAGTTGAGGCTAGCCAGCTGGGAAATAAGGCAGACGTGTGTGGAAAGAAGTGAATGGAGAACTGATATTCAGCCTTTCCCACACTTCAAAAACCAAGGGTCACGCGATGAAATGAACAGGCAGCAGATTTCGTACAAGCCAGAGGAAGTATTTTTTCCAGGCGATGCACAATTAACTTGTGGAACTCACTGCCTTGGGATGTTGTGACCACAAGCATAACTGGGTTTAAAAAAGAACAAGAGAAGTTCCTGGAGGTCCATCGATGGCTATTAACTAAGGTCAGGGATGTAACCTCATGCTCGGGACGATCCTAAATCTGATTCCCTGGGGAGGAGGGGACAACGGGGGTGTCTTTCTCCAAAATTGCCTGTTTTGTACAATCCCCCTGAATCTCTGGCCGCTGTTGGAAACAGGATACTGGGCTAGATGGACCTTGGCTCTTATGTTCTTACAGGTTGGTTTTCTAAAAGGTCTGGTCTAGGAATTATTTGGGGGAAGTTTTATGGCATTTTGGCATTAAAATCTCTTAATCCTCTGGCCCCCACCAACCAAGGCCGCTGATCACGCTAAGGCGCACAGTGGTCCTGCTGCTGGTACGCACGTGTGTCTATATTTTTATCCCCTCGTTGTCCCGCAAGGACCAGAAGTTGAACAAACTGAGAATAAGTACCGGCAGCTTTCTGAACGGCCGACACAGAGACCGGAGCTGGGAGCCGGCGGGCGGGACCGAGTCGGTGAGTCGGGAAACTCCGCCCGATTGTAACCAGCCGGAGTGTTGCCGACTAACCGAGCGATCCCCCGACAGTGCATGGTCCTCCCCTCCCCCCGCCGGGCAGTATGATCACCCCTATCTGCACTAGGGGGCAGCTGGGGAGGAGGGATCAAACTGTGCAACCGGAAGAAGAGGATTCCCGGATCGTCTCCCCTCTCTAACCAGTGGAGCAAACCCAGACGCCAACTAATTACCAGCTTAATGATGATTAACCCTGTGTGGCTTGGGTGAAGAGCACTAACTCCGCAGCACGGCGCCCTCGGGGGGTGGGAGCCGTGCTAATGCCACCCCCTTCTCCATTACAGCCCTCCTACTTCATTGCGCCGGACCTCGGCAGCCTGCCCACCATCCCGGAGAACGTAAGTCCCTGCGCCCCACTCCTGGGATGGTTGGGTTGGGGGGGGCTGATTCGGGGCTGCAAAGAATGGAATGGGGAGGTGCCCTGGTAGTGAGTGGGGTGGGAGAGCACACAACACTGCAGGAGGGAGAGCGTGCACTGCACTGCCAGAGGTGGAGCAGATGCTCGCTGCACTGCAGAAGGAGGAGAGGAAAGTGCAGTGTATTGCGGGAGGGGGAGAGCACACTGCACTGCAGAATGGGGGGAGTGGCAGAGCAGATGACACTGCAGGAGGGAGAGCATGCACTGCACTGCCAGAGGTGGAGCGGGTGCTCACTGCACTGCAGAAGGGGGAGGGGGAAAGCGCAGTGCACTGCGGGAGGGGGAGAGCACACTGCACTGCAGAATGGGGGGAGTGGCAGAGCAGACGACACTGCAGGAGGGAGAGCATGCACTGCACTGCCAGAGGTGGAGCGGGTGCTCACTGCACTGCAGAAGGGGGAGGGGGAAAGCGCAGTGCACTGCGGGAGGGGGAGAGCACACTGCACTGCAGAATGGGGGGAGTGGCAGAGCACACATCACTGCCGCAGGGGGTCGGGTGCTCACTGCACTGCTGAGGCGGGAGGGGGAAAGCGCAGGGCACTGCCGAGTGGGGGAGGGGCGAGCCCATTTCACTGCCGGAGGGGGCGGGGCGAGCACTGGGCTGAAGGGGGGGCACCCGGCAGAGGGAGGGGCAGCGGGGGAGACGGGATGAAGGGGAAGCTGGGGGCCTGGCTCTCCATCCTCCGCCCCCGCCTCTGCCCGCAGCGGAACCTGACGGAGTTCGTGGTGGCCGTGGACGTGCCCAACATGCTGCAGCTCTACGGGAGCATGTTGTACGAGCGGCGCATCCTGCTCACCTCCAGCAAGCTCAGCACGGTGAGGGGCGCTGGGCCCCGGCGCGCGGCGGGGGGGGCCGGGGGGGCATTCCAGGGGTGTCGGGGGACATGCCCAGGGTCACAGGCCTGGTGACCCCCCCCCAGCCACTGACACAGGACATTTCTTGAGGCTCTGTCCCCCCAGATCTCCCCGTCCCCCCCCGGCTCGGTGCCCCCCCCCCCAAGTCTAAGGCTGCGTCTGTGTCTGTCCCCAGCTCACGGCCTGCGTCCAGGCCTCCTCCGCCATGCTCTACCCCATGTACTGGCAGCACATCTACATCCCCACGCTGCCCCCGCACCTGCTCGACTACTGCTGGTAAGGGGGCGGGCGGCCCCCGGCGGGCGAAGCAGGGGCGGGCCAGGGCGGGGCTTGGAGGGGGGAACTGCCGGCAAGCTTCAGGGAGGTGGGAGGGGGCGCTCTCCCCTGGCGGTCAGGGCTGGCCCCAGTGCCCTAGACTGGCACTAGGGGGCGCTGTGCTGCAGGAAGTAGAGTGGCGGCTCTGTACGGGGCGCTCTCCCCTGGCGGTCAGGGCTGGCCCCAGTGCCCTAGACTGGCACTAGGGGGCGCTATGCTGCAGGAAGTAGAGTGGGGGCTCTGTACGGGGCGCTCTCCCCTGGCGGTCAGGGCTGGCCCCAGTGCCCTAGACTGGCACTAGGGGGCGCTGTGCTGCAGGGAGCAGGGTGGGGGCTCTGTACGGGGCGCTCTCCCCTGGCGGTCAGGGCTGGCCCCAGTGCCCTAGACTGGCACTAGGGGGCGCTGTGCTGCAGGAAGTAGAGTGGGGGCTCTGTACGGGGCGCTCTCCCCTGGCGGTCAGGGCTGGCCCCAGTGCCCTAGACTGGCACTAGGGGGCGCTGTGCTGCAGGGAGCAGGGTGGGGGCTCTGTAGGGGGGGGGGTGCTGGGCCTTTTCCACCAGTGCTAGCCCCTGCCTGGCACCACGGGGTGCTGTGCCACAGGGAGCGGGGCGAGGGCTCAGCAGGGGGTGCTCTCCTCTCATGGCCATGCCTGTCCCAGGGTGGCACTTGGGGGCACTGCTATAGGGAATGATTTGGGGGGGGGCTGATCGCGTGCATCGATCCCGCCAGTCCCTGCTTTGAGGCACGGGTGCTACCCGGGCCGGGCACTTTGTGCTTCATTTCACATCCGCCTCTCTCCCTCCCGCAGCGCCCCTATGCCCTACCTCGTCGGGGTCCACTCCAGCCTCATGGAGGTGAGTCCTGCCCCTCCCCGGCGTCCCCTGAGGGGGGGTGAGTCCCAGGGCAACCTGGGCCTGGGGGAGGCCTGAATGCGGGGGATCCCCCAGGGTGCAGGGGGGAGCACCATCCATTCCCAGGAGGAGATCTGGAACCGGGGGAGGGGAGTGGCCTTATGTGGGGAAAAGGGCCCCACAGCGGTGGGGGGGTGTTACTCAGCCTCTGCACAGGGGGTGGCTCCGAACCCCGGGGTGTTTAATTTGGATCCCGAGTCAAAGTTGCCATCTGCATGGAGCTGCTGGGGGGTCCCGGAGCGGGAGGGAAGCCGGGCACCAGGCTCCTGCCCCTCGTGGGAGCGGGTTTCCCTGGGGGAAGGGCCATCCCGGGCGCCTGAGGCGAGCCCAGCTACCTGGTGGGGAGGTGCTGAGCGCCGAGGCCGGCTCCATCTCCAGCCCCGTCCCCTCGGGATGTGTCCTCTCCTGGCAGCGGGTGCGGGGCAAGGCCCTGGAGGACGTGGTGATCCTCAACATCGACACCAACACGCTGGAGTCGCCCTTCCGGGACCTGGAGAACCTCCCGAGCGACGTGGTGAGTCCCCCACCTGTCCCCTGTCCCCAGCCCGAGCGGCTAGGTGACCCCTCCCCGTCCCCAGCCCTGGAGGGGACCCCCCCCCCACTTCAACCTCCAGGACCCTTGGCGAGCCCCGCGCTGGGCTGCATCCAAACCTGTCACCCCGTGGTCTGGATCTCCCCGGAGCCCCCCTTCTCTCCTCTTCTCTGCCCCCTCCTAATCCCCTGGGTGTGGGGCGGGGGCTCTGAGCGCCCCCCAGCCTCTCGTGGCTGGGCAGCCCGGAAATCTCATCCCCTGTGCGGTTACCCGCTCCAGGCCCAAAGGAGTTAAACCCAGCCTGGGAAAGGGCTGCCCCCCTCCCCCCCCCCCCCAGCCCAGAAGCAAAGGCTGATTGGGGAAGCAGCCACAGCTGGGGCCCAAGCGGGAGGCAGCTGGCCCTGATAAAAGGGCTGAAAGATGGGAGCTAGGCCCTGTCCCTCCAGCCTTAGAGGGAGGTGGACCCAGCGAGGACGAGCAAAGGGCACTGAGGGTGGAGCAGGGCTGGGGAAGGGGCAGGCTGAGCCGGGGCGCTCAGGCCGGGCGACCTCCCAGGCTGACAGGAGGGCCTGAGGGGTCCTGGGGTGCAGGGAAAGGCAGCAGGTCCCACCCCCGTTGCCAGTGATGAGCGGTGTTTACACTGCAGGGGGCAGGGGCTTGATGGTGACTGGCAGTAGCCCTAGACCGAGGCAAGCTGGGCATAGAGGACTGGGGGTTCCCTGGGGAGGGGAGACCCAGACATTGTGGGGATCCCTTTGAGGCAGAACCCTGGGATAGAGGGGCACTGGGATCTGGGAGGGACATGGGGGCCGGCAGAGGGCGCTCCGAGCTGGAAAGAGCTAATTCCCGGACGGCCAGCAGGAGGCGCCGCTACAGGGAGGAAGAAGGATCCCAAGGCAGAGCTGGAAGGCGGATTCCTTCTTTAGTGGGATTGTGATCTCCGGAGATCCCCCGGACCCATCCTTCCGTCCCCTTCCAGAGGGACCCAGGAGATGGGAGGGGCGTGATCCGCCGGGACCCTGTGGCTCTCCCTCCCCCCCGCTCTCATGGACTCTCCCATCTGATCCCGGGATCTGTCTCAGCCTGTGTACCCCAAAATCCCCTGGGGTCTAGGGCCCCGACCGCGCTGCCCCCCCGGCCCAGGAGCTGCCCCTGACTCGCTCACGTGGGTCCCTCCTCGCCCAGGTATCTCTGCTGAAGCTCCAGCTGAAGAAGCAGTCGGCCACCACTGGAGACGGGGTAGCCCGAGCCTTCCTCCGCGCCCAGGCGCTGCTCTTTGGCGGGTACCGCGATGCGCTGCTTTGCACCCCGGTGAGGCTGGCTTCCCTCCCCGCCCATTGAGAGCAGCTCCCGGGACGGGCAGGAGCTAGGTCAGAGTCTTAGACTCAATGGCTCCCCCTTGTGACTAGACATTTATTATTGGTCCAGGCCCCCCTGTGCAAGGTGCTGTATATTATTTATTAGGTGTATTACGGTAGCACCAGGGAATTTCAGTCAAGGGCAGGACCCCATTGCACCAGGCGCTGGCCAGACACTGAACAAGAAGATGGTCCACGCCCCCCCCCCCACATGCCTCCTGTGTTCCCCTCCAAGGGGTCCCCCTTCCCTGTAAGGCAGCTATGGGTCCCCCCTTTTTTCCAGGCCCCCCCAAACTAGTGTCTGCATGCCCGTAAGCGGCCATGCTTCCTTGGGAAGGGAGCTGGGCAGAGTAGCACGGAGTGATCAGCGTCTGTCTTCCCTCCATTGGGGGATTTCCTTCCACAGGGATCCCCAGGATCGGGAGGGGAAACCCCCAAACCCTCCCTGCGCTGTGTCCCTCTAATGCCCCCCTCCCAGGGAGGACTTCCTGGAACGCCAGGGGCTGCTGCGGGTTTCTCTGTGCAGGGGGAGGCGCTAGCCCCGAGCGACCCCTAAGGATTTTACGTAGCAAAGCAGCCGCCAGGGTTAAGCCCTGGGGGTCGGGGGGGTTGAGTTCCCCAGAAATGCAAAGGAACCATCCCGGGCAGCTGGAGCGCCCACCTGGCCCCGTACCTACCCCATGGCCAGTGCCCTCAGGGGCTTAGGGCTAACTACCAATCCCCTGTCTAGAGCAACCTGGAGCCCTGCTCCAGACCTCGCTCCCCCCCGAGGGGGCACAGAGCCGGTGTCTCTGAGCTGGGGTCCCAACATGCTAGAAGGGAGCCCCCCCACTCACCCCCCTTTGTGCCCTCCCCCCCCAGGGTCAACCCATCTCCTTCTGCCAAGAGTCCTTCCTCAACCACAAGTCCAGCACCATGCGGGAGTTCCTGCAGAACGCCGTGCACCTGCAGCTCTTCAAACAGGTAACGGGGGAGCCTAGTGCCCGGGGGGGGGGGGGAGGGCAGGAATTCGAAGGCCTGGCCCTGAGACCCCCAGGTACATTGGCAGCCCCTGTCCCCTCCCCCCCGTGTGTGTGTGACCGTCTCTCCTGGGGTGAGGGGCGCATCTAGGAGTGTTTGGGGGGTGGAGGGGGCTGCGGATGGTTGGGTCCCCCCATCCTGGGTCATATTTTCTTGAGCTTTAAGGTTTCATGTCACCACAAAAGCCATGAATGAATGACCGCACTCTCCCCCTGTGTCCCCTCCCATGTCCCCCACCGCCCTCCCCCCACGTCCCCCATAATAATTTATGCCCCCACTCTCTCATATGCTCTCCCTGTCATGTCCCCTCTAATGGTTCCCCCTTCTTCATCTGTCCCCCCATGTTCCCCTCTAATGGTTCCCCCTTCTCCATCTGTCCCCCCCATGTTCCCCTCTAATGGTTCCCCCTTCTCCATCTGCCCCCCCATGTTCCCCTCTAATGCTTCCCCCTTCTCCATCTGCCCCCCCGTGTTCCCCTCTAATGGTTCCCCCTTCTCCATCTGCCCCCCGTGTTTCTCTCTAATGGTTCCCCCTTCTCCATCTGCCCCCCGTGTTCCCCTCTAATGGTTCCCCCTCTCCATGTGCTCTGTGCTCTCTCCCCGACTCCCCTGCCACCGGCGTCTCCCCCACGTCCCCCCTTTTCAGTTCATCGACGAGCGCCTGGAGAAGCTGAACGCCGGCGTGGGCTTTTCGGACGTGTTTGAGCAGGAAATCACCAACAGCGGGATGGCGGCGGGTAAGGAGGGTCAAAAGGGGCGTGGTGCCCGCAACCTGGGCCCCCGTGCACCCCCAGGGAGCCAGGGCAATGGGTTTGCTTGGCCCTGCGGATCCCCCCTGCCTCCCGCTATGACTCGGCCCCTCCACTCTGCCCGTCTGTCCCCCTTACGTCCATCCACCCCCGCGACCTCTGCCCCCGCAGATGTGACCCTTTAACAGTGGTGCCACCCAGGTTCCCCCACAATGCACCGGGGTTGGGAGTGATGGTAGGGCCGGGCCTGGTGTGTGACAGCTCCTCCTGGCATGTGTCCAGGCTGGGGGAGGGGGGAAGCAGGAGGGTTTGAGGACCCCACCTAGGGCCCTGAGTCACTCATGGCCTGTCCCCATACAGGTAACCTGAGGTCATACCAGTTGTGGGTGGAGAACCTCAAGGTAAGGGCTGCCTGCTTGATCCGTGTATGGGGTCCGGAGGCCTGATAGCAGCTTGTAGGGTCCACCGGACCGGGTGTGAGTGCAGGACTGAGAGCCAGGACTCCTGGGTTCTCTCCCCAGTTCGGGGAGGGGTGTGGGGTGTAGTGGGGGGCTGGACTGTGAGGGGAGGGGCTGTGTGCAGAGGTGGGGGGAGCTGGAGCTGAGTGTGAAGGGAGAGAGGTTTGGGGGGGGGGGCTGTGTGTGGGACCTGCCCACCGGCCTGCGCTGCAGCCGTTACCTAAGGATGGGGGAGGCAATCGCACATGGGGCTGGAATTCAGCACTCCTGAGTTCCAGGGAGCGGGTCACATGACTGACCGTTTACATTCCTGCTGAGAAAGAAACAAACTTCCAGACCACATACCGGCCTCCAACTGATTCTAGGTAGAGAGCAAACCCCCCCCCCACACACACACACATACACTGCTTGCAACAGCTCCCACTGGAGAAAATACCATTGCAAAACTGGCAACAATGTGGCCTGTCTTGGAGGCTGCCAACAGCAAGATAATGTGCGACAGCGCCACCTGGTGGCTCCTGTGGTAACTGTAGTCACCCACAGGCTCCCTCTAGTGGCAGGAAGAGCAGGTTACTTGTGTCAGGGGGAATGACAAAGCTAAGGACCGCAGGAGACGCCCGGCACGTACAGGGGTCGCTCCAAAGTCACGGCTCTGTGCTTTGTCTTGCCAGAAAGGTGGCGGGGCCCTGATCCACACTATGAAGAGCAAGACGAACCCAGCCGTCAGGAACATGTACAAATACGTAAGGTCACCAACTGGATCTTATCGGGGAGGGGAGGGGGTGTTCCTGGGGGCTAGGGCGTCGCAGGGGGGATGGATCACGTCTCGGTGAGGGGGGTCCCAGGGCTGGGGTATCGCGGGAGGATAGGTCGTGTCTCTGTGCCGGGATCCCTACGTGGACAGTTGTACATCACCAGAGAGAGCCAGGAATGACTTCCTGCCTGATCACCCCCCTCTCCTGTAGGCCAAGAGCCATGCCCGAGACAGGCTGAAGGAGATGCGAAGTCGCTTGAGGTACAGGGTAAGATTCCTACAGCAGAGATCCTCTTTGGGCCGGGGGCCTGGCCAGACGCCCCACCTCCACCCCCAGTCCCCAACTCTGAGGCAGGGAGTCCCCCTTGCCGAGGAAATTCCCCCACCCAGCTCCCCTCCGATCAGATGCTTCCTGCGGGATTAGGTGGGGCAGGACCCAGGAACGAGGGTGAAGATTGTGAATGGGGTTGGGGTCAGAGGTCGTCGACGAGAAGGGGTTAGGAGACAACAGGGGGGCTAAGGGGTCGGGTCTGGGGTCATAGGTCCTAAGCTGGCCAAGGAAACTTTCTGGTCTTCTGCCAGGGCAGATTCTCCCTGCTTGGAGAGCTCGGGGGGGGGGGGAGGGGGGTCTGCAGAAGACCTCGTGTCCCAAGGGGGTTAGAGCCAGCGACTCCTGGCAGCGGGACTCCCTTGGGCCGAGGCTCCAGAGATGTTCGGGTGAAGCCCCCCCCCCCCGGTGCATTGAGCGCCAGCTGTGCCCCCACCCCAGTGACCTTTGCCCTCCGCTGCCGGGCTGGCATGTCAACCCGCCCCATCTCCCACGTCAGCCGTGGCCAAGAGCCCCTCGCCAGGTGGGGGGCGTTTACTGCCACCCGGGTGCCAATGGGCTGGGCCTCCATGTCACCCCCAGACCAGCCCCTGAGACCGAGCCCCTCTAGGGCGGGCGCCCCCTAGAACAGATGGAGGAAGCCGGCCCTGGCTCTTCTCCGGTGCTCTTTGGGCGCCTGGCCTGGGGAGTCGCTCACCCGCCTCCTGCCTGACCCCTCCTTCCCCTTGGCAGGACTTGGGCCAGGCTGCAGCCCTGCAGCGCGGTGGCTCCCTGAGGTGTGACCAGCACGCGGGCCCCATCCTGCCCCGCAGCACCCAGTCCGACTGCCTGCAGAGCCGCCTGCCCATCACCCAGCACTTCGGGAAGGTCAGAGACTGCGAAACCTCTGTGTGTGGGGGGGGGGAGGAGGGGCCATAGATAGTCCTCCCCCAGATGTGAAACATCTGGAAGGAAATAATGGCGGGGGGGTGAGTAATCCCCGGTGCAGATGTGCAACATCTGGTGGGAATAACCGCGCAGGCGGGTAATCCTCATGCAGATGTGAAGCATCTGGAAGGGAATAGTGGGGCTATGCAGTTAATGCAGATGTGAAACATCTGGAAGAGATTACAGGGGCTATGCAGTTAATGCAGATGTGAAACATCTGGAAGAGATTACAGGGGCTATGCAGTCAATGCAGATGTGAAACATCTGGAGGGAATAATGAGTTATGCAGCTAATGCTCACCTGGCTCTGGAACCTCTGGAATGGGTAATGGGAACGCACAGATAGGCCGGCTCCCCAGATGTGGAACATCTGGTGGGAATAGCGGCAGTACCTTGGGAGTGAATTGCTCCTCCAAGGGAATTGATCTGAGGAGCGTCTTGGGGGGCGAGAGGGGGGTGCAAAGTGAGCTCTGCCCGGCTGTGGGCCTTTCCTCCCTGTCCCACCCCCCACCTCCGTCCCTCGTGGCCCTGGCTAACGCCCCTAGCCCAGCGTGGGGGGGAGGCCGGCACAGATTGGGGCGTGGTGGGCGAGCGTGGGGCTCGGTGGCTTTGACCCGTGTTTCCTTGCAGTCCCGGCCGCTGCGACCCAATAAACGCTGCTGCGGGACAGAGCTGGAGGCCCAGAGGTAAGGGGGCGGGGCCCTGGCTGGGGGGGGAGCGCAGATATGGGTGTGTGTGTGCAGAGGTGGCCTGGGGGGTGGCCTGCAGGACATGGGGGGTGCCCCCCCTCCATCTCACAGTCTGCCCCGGGTGGGGGCTCGCTGGCCACGGCGTCTGTCGCCTCGCGCCCGGGCGTCACTCCTGGGTTCGCGCTCAGGCGTGATCCTGCCACGTCCGTGGGCCTGTGGCGGGTGTGTTTGCACACGTGCTGTCAGCTTCATGCCTGCCGCTTTCCACGGGCTTTGGATGCTTGAGAGCACGTGTGTGACACGTGTGTGTTGGCCCTTGGGCCAGGCGTGCCGGTTGACCTGCCTATTGCACATGTTCGTTTCCGCGCACTGACCAGGATGCTGCGTTCCCGGGGCGGTTGTCATGCGTGTTGACACGTGTTCGTTTCCGCGCGCTGGCCGGGATGCTGCGTTCCCATGGTGGTTGTCATGCGTGTTTACACGTGTTCGTTTCCGCGCGCTGGCCGGGATGCTGCGTTCCCGGGGCGGTTGTCATGCGTGTTGACACGTGTTCGTTTCCGTGTGCTGGCCGGGACGCTGCGTTCCTGGGGCGGTTGTCATGTGTGTTGACACGTTTGTTTCTGCGCGCTGGCCGGGACGCTGCGTTCCTGGGGCGGTTGTCATGCGTGTTGACACGTGTTCGTTTCCGCGCGCTGGCCGGGACGCTGCGTTCCTGGGGCGGTTGTCATGTGTGTTGACACGTTTGTTTCTGCGCGCTGGCCGGGACGCTGCGTTCCCGGGGCGGTTGTCATGCGTGTTGACACGTGTTCGTTTCCGCGCGCTGGCCGGGACGCTGCGTTCCCGGGGCGGTTGTCATGCGTGTTGACACGTGTTCGTTTCCGCGCGCTGGCTGGGCCGCTGCGTTCCCGGGGCGGTTGTCATGTGTGTTGACATGGGACATCCCTTTCATGCACCCGCTTGGTGCCCTGTATGTCAGTCGACACGCATGGCTGAACCGTCCGACTCAGCTCCCCTTCCCCCGCCTCTCTCAGGGCAGCCCCAGGGGAGGGCCCCGAGGCTCCCCCAGACCCCGAGGCCGGCCCCGACGGGGGGGAGCTGGACAAGAGCTTCCTGGAGACGGGCGAGATCGACCTGCTGGGCGAGATCTTCGAGACCCTGAGCCTGGCAGCGCCCAGTGGCGGGGGGCTGCTCTACGGGACCCGCAGCCTGGACTTCTGCAACCTGGAGGAGGGCGGCTGCTACACCAGGGTGAGCTCCCCCCCCCACCCGTGGGCGCCTCCCCCTGCTGCCCCTCCCCCGCGGGCACCTCCCTCTGTTCCCACCCCTGCCCCTCCCACCCACGGGCACCTTTGTGCTGCCCCTCCCCTCTGTTCCCCCCATGCCCCTCTGTGCCACCCCCCTCTCTCCCCAAGTCTTTCTTTTGGCCCCCCTCCCCAACTTTTTTCCACTCCTAGCCCCTCCCCTAGCTCCACCCCTCTTCTCTAGCCCCTCCCCCGGTCTCTCCCCCCCTCCCCCACACCAACCCTGGCTCCTTGTCCCTTCCAGCTGAGGCACACGAACCCCAGTGAGGAGAACCTGAGCAGGCGCCAGGCCTGGGACCAGGAGTGTTGGCTGCTGGCCGAGGAGGACGACTCGTCCCTGGACTATGCCCCCCCCTCTTCGGAGGAGGCCTCCCTGGGGGGGGAGGAGGAGGAGGCCGGGGACTCCCAGCATGCTTTGCTGCCGCCTGCCAAGGCCAAGCGGCCGGCCAGCGGGATGTGGGACCGGGGGATCAATGAGGAGCAGGGGGGCTCTCCCCAGCCCGCTGAGCGGATAGCAGCACCCAGCACGCCCTGGCACCAGCCCTTCCAGCTGCGGGGGGAGGAGCTGGGGGGCTGGGCAGCCCGGGGGCAGGGAGGGGCTGCAGCAGAGCCGACACCAACCCCTGGCTCTCTGGGACCCCCTGAAGAAGCAGGGACAGGAGCCCCCCCTGAAGCAGCCGGGACAGGGACAGAGTCTGGCCAGGGGGGGTGCAGGGCAGTGCCCCACCTCCCACAGGATAGCCCCGCCCCCGAGTCAGAGCCCCACCCCCCACAGGATAGCCCCGCCCCCGAGTCAGAGCCCCACCCCCCACAGGATAGCCCCGCCCCCAAGGCAGAGTCCCACCTCCCCCCTGAGAGCCCCTCCTCCCCTCGGGTCCAGTCAGCTGTGGCTCTGTTCCAGGCCAAGGCCTGCAGGCAAACTGACAGCAGGGGAGGGCCCCCCCGGCCCAGCCCAGCCCGGCCGGAGCTGGAAGAAGCTGCCCAGCCCCCGGCCCTGCCCAAGGTATCGGAGCTGAAGAAGAGGTTTGAGTCCTAGGGGGCTGCCGGAGGAGAGAGCTGGGACCCCCAGGGGGCCCATCAGGCTGAGTGACGGACATTGCTGCTCCAGGGGCCCCGGGCTGAGCTGCTCCAGGGCGAGCTGGGGCCCTGGGGACCCCCAGCCTAAGCTATGGGACAAGCGGGCCCGGGGGACCCATGCTGAGCGGGGGGCAGTGCCCCCCTGGGCCCTGCGTGGCTGAGGACAGGGGGGAGACGCTGCCCGACCCAAAGCCGACCCTGGCGGGGGGGCGGGTCTCGGTAAGTGCTTATGGCTATTCAACCGGCCGTGGGGCTGAAAGCTCCCCAGAGCCAGCTGCACGCTGCCTCCCCCTTCCCTGCCGTGGGGCTCCCCACTCGGGGGCAGCTGCAGCCGCCCCTCCTTTGGCTGACCAGCTCCCGCCCCCTGCAAAAAATGAGTCACTCAGCAAGGGGGGGCGGGGGCAGCGTCCCCCGTTTTTCAACTGATCCCAAAATTAGTTTATTTTACAAAAAAATAAAAGTTGCATTTGCACAGAAGAGAGAAAACCCAACACTGTATAAACCCAGCTTAAAAAGCCACCCCGCAGCCCCCAGAGAGGCAGGTGACCCTGCATCCTGCTCCTCGTTGGCTCTGGAGAACTGGCTTCCTAAAGCTAGGGAAACTGAGGCACGGGAGGTGACATGGCGAGTCTGTAGGCAGAGCCTTCCTGGCTTGACCAGCCGAGTGGCCGGGCTTCAATTAAATCGCTGCATAATTGGGTGCAGAGCAGAGGTAAGATGAGTGACTTGGGAGCCTAAACCCCCTGAGTCTGAGGCCCAGCTGGGGGTGCCTAACTCCCCTCTATTCCAAAGGGATCCTCCATGGCTCCCCGCCCTGCGTGAGGTGTCACAGCTGAAGAAGAGTTTGAGGGCTGGCAGTGGGGATAGAGCTGCATCAGGGGAGCCCATGTGGGCAGATCTGCACCAGGGGCCCCTCTCTGAGAGGTGAACAGCTGATCTCATGTCAGGCCCAGCCCCCCCCCCCCCCTACACTGGGCAAACAGGGAGGTTGTAAGTGGCCACTAGCCCCTGCAACCCTGGACAGTGTGCCCCCGGGGCGGGGGAACCATCTAGGCACGGCCCAGCGAGCAGGGAGGGGGCAGGGAGATCCCCCGTCCGGCCGTTTCAAAGGGCCAAGCTCTGGTGGCGTTTGCTCCTGGCTCTCACAGCTCGGTTAATTTCGGGTCTTCCCGGGAGGACTGAAAGGAGAGAAGAGGGGACTGAGGCGGAGAATACGCAGCGCCCAGTGCCGGCGGGAGAAGCTCTCAGCCAGCCCCTGAGCAGCCGGGGGACAGGGCCAAGACATGGGCACCAGCGCGGAAGCAGCAACCAGGGGCTGTAACGGTGACCCAAGCAGCCGGCTGGGGAACGGAGTTCCCAGCAGCCCCTGAGGCTGGATGCCCTGCTGGGGAACAGCTCCCCCTCCCCCATCTTCCTCCCTTGGAAGCCTGGGGAACTCTCTGCCACTATAGCCAAGTTAGCCTCTCTTGACTCTAACTGAGACGTTCCTAGCCCCGATGCCCAGGTGGTATCAAGGTAGAGCCGGCACCATGGGCCAGCCTGTTTAAAACACGGATTGTGTGTGTTCCACACAACTCAAATGGCCAAGGCACAGGTGGGAGAAAAGCACTTTGAGTTAAAGATCCACAAACCTACAGGCCGAGCCAGAGGACAAAGTCTGGATCGTTATGTCTGATGCAGGACAGCAAAAAAGGCCCCCCCAGGTTTTTTTTAGTTATTTCACCCTTCTCCCCCCCCCCTCCACGAGAGAGGACCCCATCCGCGGCCCACGTTTGAGTCCAGTACCCCCTAGCACAGCCCAATGAGCAGGTCCATCAGCTGACAGCAGCAGGAGGCTATTATCCTGTGCATTGCGAGTGATGTGGCACCTTCCACACGCACCCAACAAGGCTGCAGGTTTTGTAGCCATGAGAGCACCAAGGAGGGGTGGGGAGAAGGGGAAACTGAGGCACGATGGTTAAGGGACATAAACTTATCTACCTCGGGCTCCAGTAAGGCTGATGAGTATTAACGGACCCAGGGGGCTGGTTTTTCTTAAACAATGCACAGTTAACGGCTGCTTCCCTCCGGCAATTATTTTTTAAAAAGCCAAAACCTCCCCCCCGGAGGCTCGAGCAGGAGTTTCTAGCCTCCCCCTTCCTTCGCTGCCGCGCCAGTCTCGCTGCCAATGCAGAGTCTCTCCCCATCTGCAGCCAGGGGAGTGGCTCGGTGACCCGGGCGGCTTTGAGCACAACCTGCCGCCGGCCCCAGGACAGACAGACGCAGCCCGAGGTAGGGGAGGTGACAGGACAGCTGGGACACAGGCAGGGGGGAGGATAAAGCAGTCCAGCCCGGTGGAAACAGGCACAAGGTGCGAGCACTTTGCCAATATCCCAGTGCCGCAGCAGAGCCGCCCGCCGCTTTTGCCACCAAGAGGCGACGTTGCAGCTGCCCCGCGCCCGCCCTGGCTGGCAGCAGCAGGAGGACACAGGTGGAAATCCAATGCATCCAGCGACGAAGCCGGCGGCTCCTTCCAGCCAGCAGAGGGCAAGGAGCCCCCCCAGGTGTGGGGCCGGCTCTGGGGCTGCAGTGTCCGGCCGGGACAGAGTCTGCCGGTCCAGGGAGGGGGTGCGCGTGACCCCCCCTCCGCCCGGGTCAGATCAGCCGCTCCTCGGGGGGCAGTTGGAGGTTAGCGTTCGTCACCACCCGAGCACCCACCTGCTCCTCGTTGCTGGGCCGGTAGGTGCCCTCCGTCTGCCGCCTCTCCCGCACCTTGAGCGCCGCGAAGATCACCAGGCCGAGAAGCAGGAGACCCCCCACCAGGGAGGGGACGATGATGGCCGCCAGCCGCTCCGACTCCTGCGGGGGGGGGGGGGGAGGGGGAGAGATGGACCCGGAATCATGCCCTGTCCGGCTCCCCGTGGGGGGCAGAGAGGTGCCGGGGGGAGGGCTCCCCAGGGGAGGTGGTAGGCTGGGGTGGGGAGCCAGGCCTCCTGGCCCCAGATCTCCCCCCCCCCCTTCCCAAACTGGACCCCTGCATCCCCCATTTAATATCTCCAAGCTTCCGGCCCAGTTCCACTCTAGTGTCTCCCCCAATGCATGCTGGGATAAGCCCCCCACACACACCATACACACAGTTAATCCTCCCCCCCCACCCCATGCCTACTTACCGTGAGCCCCGATGCGGGTGTGGGTATCGTCGTGCTCCCGTTCGTGGCTTGATTGAAAAGAGGAATAAAGAGAAGGGAGCTTAGTGCGTGGAGGGGTACGGCAAGGGGGGTGCGATGGGAGGCTTTGATGTTAGGAGGCATCTGATGGAGTCCCCCACCTCCCCAGTGATCAGGGAGCTCAACCATGGCACTGATGCACCACCACTAACATGCGGCCGCCTCTGGGGACGGGTGTGGCAGCTGGTTAGCCACTGCAGAGCAAGGGAACAGTTTAGGACAGGAAGTGAAGGCGATTCACCAGGGCAGGGGGAGAGTTATTTAAGAAGGTAGCAGCCTGGGGTCATCCAAGTGAGCTGTGACATGCTCCCTAAATTATCACCACCCCAAATCTTGGAAAGTGCCCTATGGGGTGACCTTTAATGACCTAGTGAGACAGCGCCCCCTATTGAGCCCAGTCCACTCCCTGCAGCACAGCGCCCCCTAGTGCCACAGTGGGGTCAGACTGACAGCACCCTCTAGCACACCCCGGGTGGCTTCAGAGTGCCTTCTGGGGGCCCTTCACCAAGCAGACAGTCTCACTTCCAGCAGAAACCAGGGTTTGCCTGAAGGTCTCGATCACCCCGAGGGGAACCTGGCCCAACGCTGCCCCCCAGTAGCTCCGCTCAGCAAGAGAAAACCATCAGCCACCAGCCCACTCCGTCCAGGGTGACCCCATGGCCCGAATTTAGAGGGACAGTTCTGATTTTTGGGTCTTTTTCTTTTATAGGCTCCTATCCCCCCCCCCCATCCCGATGTTTCACACTTGCTGTCTGGTCACCCTAACTGAGGGTGGGGCGCTGTGAAGGTGTTCCCTGTCCAGCAGGGGGCAGCAGTGCACACAAGCCAGTCCCTATACTCATCCAACCTCCCCCCCACACACATCTAACCACTAGACCCCCCCCCACCCTGCCACAGCTGGGGACAGAACCCAGGTGTCCTGACTTCCAGCCCCTCTGCTCTAACCACTCATCCCCACTTCCCTGCCAGAGCTGGGGGCAGAACCCAGAACCCCCAATTTCCAGCTCTAACCACTAGACCGACTCCCAGCAGATCCAGCCCATGTAGCTGGTACAACTCAACCACACCCCTGGGCTCATCCCGCAATCCCAGCTCCGCTTCCCCCATCCAGCCTCCCAGGACCCTCCCTCCGGGCCAGGTGAGCCCCTCCTTTTCCCTCCCCCGCCATTCCGCAGGAAGGAACTACAACTCCCAGGGTGCCCCTCTCCACTGCATCCTGCCCAGCCTAGTCCCCAGCCTGGCCTTCAGCCCACGCTCCCAGCCCCAGGGCGGTGGTGCATTGCAACCTAGAGAGCAGGTCAGGCCTGAACAGGCAGCTGGGAGGGGCCGGAGCCCTTCCCAGGACCAGGGTGTGACTCCGAGCCCTGGGATCCAGCAGGAGGAGGGGCCCTGGTCTGCGCAGGAGACAGGACTGGCCCCGCACAAGGCGGTAGAGCCGGTCCCAGGTCACACCTCGCCCGCTTTGCTAGTCAGTGGCAGAGCTGGGGATAGAACCCAGGAGTCCTGGCTCCCAGCACCCCTCCTTCTAAATCCCCCTCCCTGAGCTGGGGATAGAACCCAGGAGTCCTGGCTCCCATTCCCCCTCCCCCCCCCCTCTAACCACTAGACCCCCATGAACTCAGGAATCCTGGCTCCCAGCACCCCCCTTCTTAATTCGCCCTCCCTGAGCTAGGGATAGAACCCAGGAGTCCTGGCTCCCAGCCCCTTCTTACTCTAACCACTCCCCTCCCAGGGCTAAAAATCTGGCAGCCCCTACCCTTACGCTCCCCCCTCCCAAGCTTCCCCCCCCCCCCCCAACCACCAGCCCTCACTCTGAAGCCTGGACACAGTTTGCAAGGCAGGCAGAGTCCCTGACTGATAAGGAATTTGGACCCCCTCCCCTTGCCCAGAGTGGTCCGTTTCATGCTTGGGGAGGGGGGGGGGGGGGTTGAAATTGTTTTGTGTCTTAAAACGCTTGTAGGTGATTCCACCTGTAAACTGAGACACACCCGGGGTCAGCCAGTCCCTGGGACATTCCCCCAACAGAGGTGACTCACCCCTTGCCCCAACCGCTCCCGGCCCCCACCCCCTCCAGGGCGTGGCTCCACCCGTGTCAGGCACCGAAACCCAGGGCCAGGACACGTGAAACCACCTGGCTGGCTCCCCGGCAGAGCTGGCACGGGGCCCAGGACAGGACAGGATCAAGCCATGGCGGAGAAGGGGCCTTCAAGAAACACACCTGCGGTTTGTCCTGGGGGGAGGGGGGCAGCAGCAATGGCCATGGGGGGGGGGGGGGGGAGATCTGGGGACGGGGAGCCACAAGATCTGCCCTGGGAAGCTGCCGGGGGAGGGGTTGTATGCTGGCCACATTAAAATCCAGTCACCTGCTTCAGGCATCAACTCCATTATATTGATTACGGTAGAACCCCAATTATGGCCCAAGACCCCACTGTGCTGGGTGCTGTACATTAGGTGTATTACGGTAGCACCTCAGAGCCCCACCCTGCTCCCATGTAAGAACACCAGTGGAAGCGAGTCGGGGGGGGGGGGGGGGGAGAATCAAACCTGCCAATCCCGGTCTTGCACGTCAAAGGGCAACTCCCGCCCTCCCAGCGACTGCATACAGGGATCGTTCTCCCTACCACAGAAATGCAGCCACCTCTGGGGCAGAACAGGGCCGCTGGTCAGCAGCCACACAGCAGCGCTGCACAGGCATTCTTCAGCCAGTGCTGAAATGCAGCCACCTCTGGGGTGGAGCATGGCTGCCGATTAATTGTACCCATCACCCGTGTGCTGGAAAACACACAAGCGGGTCGATGCTCTGTGTCTTGGTCCGACCCAGGCCACGCTGGGCTGACCCTGGTGCTGCGTCTATGTCCCCGGTGACCGGAATCGAAAGCCATGGAATCCCTCCAACAAACAGCCCAGCAGCAACTTTAGTCAAGCTAAGCTGCAGCCTCCTGCCAGGTGGACTTGCCCACAGCAGATCATGCTAGCACCGGGCTCCAGTGAACGATTCGATCCACTCTATTGCCGTGGGGGGGGGGGGCACCGCTGCCCTCTGCTGCATGGAATCAGAACTGCTCGGATGTGTGTCATAGGGCCTATACTGCCTATAGGGAGAGGGGATTCTCCTTTGGGTCCTGGGCCATTGGAGCAGCAGGATAAGATTTCTGCCTCTACCACAAAGGGGAAAGGGTGAGTAGAAGGGAAAATCATTCACTGAATCAGTGGGGTCAAGAGAACTCCACGCTGTTTAACCCCTTACACTCCACTCCCCGCCCAAAGCTGCGGACAGAACCCAGGAGTCCTGGTTCCGAGACCCCCTCCGGTGTGGAAGCAGATGCACTTAACCACCCCGCTGCCTACCTTGGCCCAGGGCCGGCTGTAACAGGGACTGCAGGGCCACGGCCAGGAGCAAGGGGGGGCTGTAGTCCGCCATGGCTCCCCTGGGTGTCTGGGAGGGAGGGGGAGACATGGGGGGGTCACTCCCCCTCTCCCTGGAGGAATCACAATCCTGATGGTGCAGTGGTAACACCGTCGCCTGCTTCCCAGCGTCCTCAGCCCAGTGGTGGGGGGGCTCTTAGATGTGGGGGTGACCAGGAACCGGCAGCCCCCAGAGTTTCACCACCTGGGAAAGGGACAGAGAATAAGGGGTCAGAGCCACTAGTCACCCCCCGTTCTCCCTCAGTGACACCCTCCCCCCAGCCCTGCCTCCATTAGACTCCCAACCCCCTCCACCAGGTCGGCTCTTCTGGGCGCTCTACAATCCGGCCACTTACTTGGATTGGCACGAAATTTTCTGCGCCCTGTGGGGGAGCGGGGTGGGGTCTGTGGTCCAAATCTGAGGTCGTTTGGGGAAATTTGGAGATTCTGGAGCTACCCTCCTCTCCCCGCCGCATTTACAACCTCCCGTGGAGGTTGCTTGGTTTGCTTCCGCACACACCCGGGGCTCCAAGAACCACTGGGATCCTCCCCAGACGGAGCTCAGCTGCTCAGAATAGCTCTCAGTCAGGGCCTGGTGCCCACTGCTTCTTTGGCCGGGGTTCTACCGAAGTCTCTAAAGGGTTAAGTGAGGAGCTGGAGTCAGAGAGAACTGAACGGACCACCTGCAGAAGTAATTCTGGGCTCTGATCTAGCCAATCCCAAAGCGCTTGGGAGGTCACAATCCTTCCCCCCATGCTACAGATGGGGAAACTGAGGCACGGCAGAGCACGGAAGTGACTTGCCCGGGGTCACCCAGCCGGCAGAGCTGGGCCTAGAACCCAGGTGTCCTGAGGCCCAATGTCTATCCGCCAGGCCACAGGGCAGAGATGACACCGAGTGGAGCGCCGTGTTTTGCACTGATTGGGGGGAAATCACGAGGCTAAAGCTTGTGAAGACCCTGGGCCGTCGCGAGAGGGGGGCCGTGCAGAGGATCTGGAAAGCCGCACGCCCCACCCACCAAGCTCAGGGGTCCGTGAAATTTACTTGGCGACCCTTCCGCGTTGTCCGAAATGCAACAACTTTGCAAGGCCCTGTCCGCTCACTTCCACACGTTCAGGGATATTCTGGGGCAGCACCCTCTTGATTTGGGGACCGATCAGAACAACTGAAGGGGGGGGAAACAGGGGACACTTGGAGCCCCCAATATCCAGATCAAAGAACCACCTGAAGGCATGAAAAGAAAGTCCAAGAGATAATGGTGAGGAAGGAGGAATGGGGCACAGAGAGCCCCTGGGAAGGCTGGAGAGGGGGCTGAGGGGAATGGGGAACCCGGAAATGAGATACACAGAGCCCCTGGCAGGGGGAAGGAGGGGGGCATACTGCAAATGGGGTGGGGGTAGTAGAAAGTCTCCTTGCTCTGTGCTAGTGATCCAGCCCTTTGTCTGCATCAGGAAGAGGCTCTGGGGATCTCAGCAGTTCCTGTCCCCCAGGGCTCCCCAAATTAGGCAGGACCAATCTCAAGGGGGGTGGGGTGGGGTGGGGGGGTAGCAAAGCTGCCCTGGCCACTACTCAGGGAGCCTTCCCCACAGAACAGACCCTTTCCCCATTCCTGCGGCTCCCAGCGGATCCTCAGCCTCGTCACATCTGAGCGGCCAGGGGACCGAAACACCTCACGGATCTGGGCCGAACGCAACCTCACAGCGCCCCAGGAGGAAGGCAAGTGTGACAGGTGGGGAAACTGAGGCACCAAGCAGAGAAGGGAGTTGCCCAAGTGAGAAGGAGGCAATGCACAACCAGCTACAGAAACCAGGAGTCCACATGGCAAGTCACTGGCACAGCTGAGAATAGAACCCAGGAGTCCTGGCTTCCGATCCCCCCCACTCTAACCAGCAGCAAACACTCTGCCACAATTGGGAATAGAACCCAGGAGTCCGGTCTGTCAGGTCTGAGCCGGGGAAGACACTAACCCCGGGCCTGAGAGGGACCCCGGGAGTCCTGGCTCCTGTCCCAGCCTTTCCTGCTCTACCCACTGCTCCATACTCCTTGTGGGTCCCATCCCAGGAAAAACCTGGGCCTCCCCCCCCCCCCATCCTCCAATCACTCTAATAGCAGAGAGCAGCCCAAGTGTTAATAAACGGCCCAACGAACCCACCCCAAATTTCTTCCAGTTGCCCTCAGCAATGCTGCTCTCTGGTATTCCAAAGGAGCCGCAGGCCCCTGAGTACAGCCATGACCCCAGCTCAACCAGTCCCGAGAGCGTAGCTGGGTCTACAGAGACCCCAGCAGGCAGCATGGCCTAGTGGCTAGGGCTCTGAGCTGGGAATCAGATAGAGCCGAGTTCCCTTCCCAGCATGGTCACTGACTGGGGCAACTCACCGTGCCTCAGTTTCCCCTCCCACCTATTTAGATGGGAAGCACTTTGGGGCCGGGGCTGCCTCTTGCTAGGGGCTATTTACCAAGGGAGCCGGGTTAGAAGCTGCACCCTCTTGCTTAGGGAACATGGTTTAGTGACTAAAACACAGGCCTGCGAGTCAGACCCAGGATCCACTCCCAGTTCTGCCCGACTCCCTGAGCCTCCTCGAGCCAGTCACTTTCCCACACCGCACCTCAGTTTCCCCCGCTGCCCTGGCAAAACCCTTTGTTTTCCTCGTCTACTTCAATTCCCTGCCCCCACAGAGCTTACAGGGCAAGAGACAGTATCTCTGCCACACCAGGGCCCTGCTCCCCTCTGGGGGTGCCGGAGGTACCCCAATAACCCACGGGGCACAGAGCTCCAGGGAGGAGCCCAGCCCCACACTAGCAGCCACCTGCCCCCCGGCCAGGGGGACGAACAGCTGTGGGCGGCGGTGCAGGTGAACGCGGGCGCGTGTCCCAGCCTGGTGCCAGCGGGCAGCGAGGGGGCCGCCACACCAAATTTGGAAACTCATTGGGGCAGTGCCGCCTTTCTATTGAGAGTCCTGGGGGAGGGTGTCTCTTGGGGGTCTTGGTATGCAGCAGGGCAATGTGGGGGGGGCACACAGAACCCCTGGCATGGGGGAAAGCAGAGCAGGGGGTACACAGAGCCCCCTTGGGAAGGGGACACAGAGCCACCAGTGCAGGGAGACAGGGACCTTGCCATGGGGGGGGGTGACCCAAGGGGCAGGTGCCAGGACTTGTACACCCCTCCCCCCACCCCCAAGACCCTGGGGCGAGTCACTTGGGGCTAGTGATGGCCACTCCAGATCCCCCCAGGCAAGGCCCTGCCGGGTCCACCTCAGGGCAGGGAGGCGGCTTTAAAGAACATGGGGCGCCCCTGGGTCCCCCCCTCGACCGACTCCCCCTGTGGGGCCCAGCCGGGCCTCGCTGGTCAATTTTTAACCCGGCGGATGAAGCGTTGACACGGTGAAAGTCACCCGGCGCCCATTAACCCTCCGTGTGCCACGCCACCCAGGGCGACCCCCCACAGCCCGGAAGGGGGCGACCCCCCCGAAGGAGGAAGCACCCGGGGAGACCAGGAAGCGCTGCCACGAATCGACTCCAGGCGCCCGATCGCCTGGGTTCTCAAGGACGGCCAGGCCGCTCGCCCCCTGGGCTGGGGGGGGGGGGGGGAGGGCGGGTAACCCCAGGCATAAGCCGTAGGAGGGATATCTGCCCCCCCCCCCCGGATCGATGGCACCAGAGTAGCCAGACCCAAGGCACAAGCGGGGGGGAGGGGGCACAGACCCCTCCCCCGCAGCAGCAGTGGGGGAGGGGGAGAGATGCCCACTTCCCGGGGCAGCAGCCCCCCCTCGTCCCCGGGCATTAAGTGGAATGGGGGGGGGGGTCAGGCTCTCTTAAAGAGACAGAGGGGGTTTCTTTGGCCCTGGGTGGGGGCGGCCCCACCCTCCCCAGAGAGCCCCCAGCCCCCCTTCCCCGCACTCACCGGCCCTGTCCCTCTGGCCGCTCCCCCCCAGGGCTGCGAACTGGCCAACTCCGCCTTCCCTCTCGCTCATGTGACCCAGGGAAAGGCAGGTGCCTCCCTCCTCCCGCACCTGGAGCAGGCAGGCCCCGCCCCCCGCTCACCTGGGCGGGGCTCCCGGAGGCCCAGGTGCACCACGGGGGCCCTGGGTGACCCTCCGACACTGTCCCAGAGAGCTGGGGATCCCCTGGGCCTAGCTGTAGCCTAGGGGATCCTGCCCCCTCCCCCCCAAGACCCAGTCCCAGGTAAGGGGAGATCTGCCAAGCCCACCTGAGCTAGGCTCTGGGGCAGCCACCCCCACACCTACCCCCCACCCTCTCCTTTCCACGTGCACCTGCAGCCATCAGGTGCGCAGATCAGGACAGAGATCAGGGCCCCAACCGTGCCAGGTGCTGCACAGAGTGAGAGAAAATCCCTCCCCCAAAGAACTCAGATGCTAAATATACAAAAGGTGGGAGGGGAAACCGAGGCACGGAGCGGGGACGTGAGTTCCCCAAGGTCGAATTAAGCTCTCCTGCCCCCTGGCCCTGTGCCTGATTCCACTCCATCCCATGAGCAGCTTTGCTCACATACGTAGCCCATTGGCTTCAGTGAAGGTTTACTCACCTGAGTAAAGCAGGTCATGCGTACAGGAGTTAGCCAGAAAGGCTGGTTTCGTGGCTGAGGCCGTAGCCCGGAGATCTGGCTAGCGCCGGTGTGTGTGTCTGTCCCTTTATCTGGACACGTCTCTTCTCCATGGAGAAACCCAGGAATTGTCTGCTCCTCTGCTTCAGCGATTCTACACCCAGGAGGGACCTCTGGGATCTTGACCTCTGGGTATCCCAGGCCACCTCCCTCCACCGGAGGGGGGGGGCACGACGACTTCATGCGTGAGCTCCATGAAACACCAATAATAATGACCACATCCTTACATGGCTCCTTCTAGCTCAAAGTGCTTTGCCAGCCTTAAAGGGTGGAGCCTCGACCCCCCACCTCTGAGCGGAGAGCACTGGTAGCCCCATTTTATAGAGGGGGAAACTGAGGCACAGAATGAGGCAGTAACTTGCCCAAGGTAAATCAGCCGCAGAGATGAGAGTAGAACACAAGTATCCTGAAAGTTAGTCCCCCCCTCCACTCCCACCCCGCCTGATCTGGGGCTAGAACCACAAGTTCTACTAAATCACTGTCCCTGCTGCTCTAACCACTAGCCCACACTATCCTAAAACTGGAGCTAGAACCCAGGAGTTCTAATTCCTAGCCCTGGGCTCTAGCCACTAGGCCCCACTCCCAGATCTGGAAGAAGAACCCAGGAGCCCTGACTTCCTCTACCTCTTGTTTTCTCACGCCAGCCTCCCCTAAACACCTGCTGCCCCCCCATGTCTGACTCAGGTTCCCGCAGGCTCAGGCAGCACGGGGATTTCTAATGGAAGCCCGCCCCCTGCCGGGGTGGGGGCGGAGTCCATAAACCCCAGCAACCAGGCCAAAGGGGATCAATCCTGGCCAGGCAACGGGCAGATGGCCCCTGGAAACCGACTTGGCACTCGGGGGCAGCCGCTTTGCCAAGAAGCCCCCCCCCACACACACACACACACATTCCTGGGCGAGAAAGCTGCTGGAATGGAATTTAAATCAGCTCGAGTTATAAGCCTCTTGAACTCACCTGCGGACAGGCCTGGGCCTAGATCTCTCCCTTGGGGCTGTGCTTTGGCACTTCCTGGCATGCAGGGGGCCGGATCCTGCTCTCGCCTCCAATGGTCCCTTGCACCAATGGTCCCTCCACCGTCCCTTGCAGCCCCCGGATTACGGCTCTTGTTCCTGGGGGACTCGACCCACAGAGCCAGAGGGGTGAATCACTCAGCTGCTGCTAGATCCATTTCCCAGCCCTTCAGTCTGGTGGGTTTTATCACTGTCTGAGGGAGCAGTGATGACTCACTCGCTTGGGATGCAGGAGACCAAGAGTCAATTCCTTCCTTAGGCACGGATGCACCGTGCCTCGGTTTCCCTGTTTGTGTCATGTAATAGCATGTCTCTGGGGGTGTCATACGAGCACTTTAGCCAGAGAGAGAAGCTAGTGCAAGACATGGGCTGGCTTCCCTTGGACTAAGGGGACGTTTGGCTGAGAGGGTGAGCCACTGGGGTCTTTAGGGCTGGATTTTGTTCTCTGCCCTGGGAGGGGAGTGTAATCTAGTTAAAGCGGGGGCAGTGGGGATTAGAAGCCAGGACACCTGGGTTCTATTCCTGGCTCTAGGAGTGGAGTGTGATCTAGTAGGTTAGAGTAACGGGGAGATACTGGGAGTCAGGACACCTCCATTTTAATCCGGGGGGAAGCATGGGTCTAGTGGCTAAAGAAGGGGCGCATATGAGTCAGGGCACCTGGGTTCTAGTCCCAACTCTGCTCCTGATTTTCTCTGTGCAAGTGACTTTCCCTGTCTGTGCCTCAGTTTCCCCCTCTGTACACCAATGCTGGGGACCCTCCTTTGCAAAACGCTCTGAGATCCATGGAGGATGCGGGACGCTATAACAGTGGAGTCTGATCATGCCCCCAGTTTTCCCTGTCAATGTTTCTCTGCTGGGACCCAGAAAGTCCAGGCTAAGGGACCAATCGCTCTCTGGCCCCGATTCTGATCTCAGCACAAACCCAGAGGAAATCCATTTGCTTCAGTGAGGTTACTCCAGAGTGACCCCAGTGTCAATGAGTCCAGCGTTAGGCCTTTCCTCTTTAACCCGCCTGGTGCAATGCTGTGGATGGAAGCCAGTTGTACCTACATGCAATGCAACATTTTCCTTGTGGTCTGTGGCCAGGCAAACGGTCCAGACCATGCCGACTGCTAGCCAGGGCTGGATCAAACAAGCCATGAAAGGGTCTGTCCCTCCTTCCCAGCAGCTCCTCTTGAGGTCCTGCTGGGCTGTGATCTGCAGAGAGCCGGCTGCGGCTGGCTCGTCTCTTGATCTCCACTTGCAGGAAGAGAGAGCTCGGGGAGGAAGAGGAAGCGGAAGCCTGGTTTGGAGGATAAGGTGTGAGGCTAGCCCTCAACTAACTAACTACTAACCAGCCCTCAAGAGAGCTGCTTTCCACTCCCAGCTCCTCTGTCGACTCTTTGGGTGAGTCATGTGTCACGGCATCGTGTCGTGCCTCAGTTTCCCCATAATCCTTCCTTGGGCTCACTCGATTGTCAATTTTTTGGGGAGGGGACACTGTGGGTGCATTTTCACTTGGAATAAGGGAAGTGTCAGCTAACAGGAGCTCCAATCCACGGCAGTTTGTAATTTTCACAAGCTAGAGACTATGGAGGTTTCCTAGGGTTTCCCTTGCCCTGCTAACTCATGTGAAAACTACAAACTGCCTTGTCTGCCCCAGCTTTGCCATGTGTTAATCCTTAGCCAAAATTAATCCTTAGCTCTCCTCGTCAGTAGAGCCCAAGGGACTTTACAAAAGAAAGCAGGACCATTAGCCTCATTTTACAGGTGGGGAAACTGAGGCATGGAACAGACATGTTCCAGAGCACCCCACAGGGACAGAACCCAAATCTCAGAAAGGCCTAGTCTAGTACTCCAGCCACTAGACCACACTGCCTCTGCAAGCACACACGAGTAAAGACAAGGCCTATGTGAATGTGCAGCTCCCTGCACCGTGGGGCCCTGACCTCAGCTGGGCCCTGGAGGTGCAGTTTAATGCAAATAATTAACGACATTCAAGGAAATACTGGGCGGGGTCCTGAGGGAGCCCGTGGATTCTGCACCCCAAATCCACAGTCAAAGTGACTCTCAGCCAGCCAGTAAAACAGAGGTTTATTTGATGACTTCTATCTGGTCTAACCCAGACCATACAGCGAGCGTGAGCCCTCAGCTGGATCCGTTTTGGGGGGCAGGGAGTGAGATAGCTCCTCTGCCTCCCTGCCTGACTCCAGCCAGCTTCAGACTCCAAACTGAAACTCACTCTCTCCAGCCCCTTCTCCCCCCTGGCTCAGCCAGGTCAGGTCACCTCCCTCCCCCACTTGGGGTCAGATTACAGCTGCAGGTAGGGAGAGGGCATTGCCTGCTTCTTTACACCATCGGCCCCTATTCCTTCACATAGACAACCAAAATGCGTAGGGGAAACTGAGGCACGAACACACAGTATTCCTACTCCACCACACCTTAGAAATAAGGGAACCTATCCTGCTGCTGGACCCTGTGCACCCCACCCCATATCCAAACCTGGGTGAGGAGTCTGGCCGGGAACTCTGTGAACTTAGACCGGGGAGCCAAATGGCAGTTGGTTCAGCCATACTCTGAGCTGCATGTCATGATGGGCCACTGCTGGGAGGTACCTGGGTCATGCTTGGCCGCCCAAGTATCACAGGAAAGCGTGGGGCCCGGATTCGGCTGAACCAAAGGAGCTCATGGTGTTCCCCCGTTCCTGCTTCCAGAACCGGGGTTTCCTGACCGAGGGTAGCAGAGGTGAGCACTGAGCTGTCAACTGTCTTGACACACAAGAGGCCAGGCCAAAGAAGGGGTGAGGGGTGGGGGCTTCCATTCATCGCCCAGATTCAAAACCCAGCATTTTATTACCAAGGAGAGCTAAAAATCCAAAACCCACCGGGGAGCTTCCCTCTCCCAGCACCTCCATTCCAGCCTCTGACTGGCCCCCCCAGTTCTTCCCCTGCAAGATACCCCCAAACCAGGCACCCTGCAGAGAGCAGCGGGGGTGGGGAAATACTGTCAGTAGCTACCTGAAAAAGATGGATCTATCCAGCTCTCTTTTTTGCCTGGACACATTCGAAGCTTGGAGAGTTAAAATTCCTGGCGCGGGGAGGGGAGGTCACTGGGGGATGGCGGAGGCTGATGTAGGGTAAGTTAGCTCAGCCCCATGCCTGGATTTAACCTCTCCCCCCCCAACCCCCGTCCCCCAAAGGGAAATAAGGGTTAAATTTACTTATTTATTTTTCATTTAAAAACAAAAGAGCAGCCCAACCCCCCACCCTCAAGCTTATAAAATGAGACGAGATTTCCCTCCTTCTCCTTTCCAGAGTGGAGGCGGCCAGGAGGGGAGGGGGGGCTGGGATTTTGTCACCCCAGCCACTCCCCATGGGGACAGAATTCAAAGCTATTCTCGAAGCCAAGATGTTGATCTGCCATGAGGGTGGGCGTGGGGGCATCTTTGCTCCACACCCTGCACCCAGAAGCCTTTGCAAATAGCCATGAAGATGGGGGCGGGGGAAGAGGGGGAGGAATTTGATGGCAAAATATGCCCCCCATGTCCCCCTTCAAAAACTAAAAGCCACCAATAAAGCCAGCCAGGACTGTGTAGTTGTAGCACATGTGGCTTGAGAGGCAGTGTGGGAGGAGGGGTAACTGGATCAGTGTGAAGGGGTGGAAAGGAATTAGTGATAGTGGGAGCTCAGTGTGTGTGGGGCGAAATCTGTTTAAACCCCAGGTGGTGGTGGCGGTGGGTGGGGGGATGATGAGAGCTGCAGGCTTGTGATGGCGGAGGAGGGGGAAGCATGTGCAAGTGTGGGGGGGATCAGGGGCAAGAATAGGAGAAATTAGACTCTCTGTTGCTCTTCTCAACTGTTGTTTATTTAGTACAGTTTAGAATAAAGGATCTCCCGCCCCCCCCCCCCCCCCCAGATCCAGGCAAATCCCTACCCCTGCCCACAAAAATAAAACACACAGGCAAAAAACAAATCCAACTCCGCCCCCACCCCCACCTGCTCCTAAAACTCAGCAAACTCCTTGGCACATTTCTCCGTCATGGAGACCGGGATCTCCTCCTCTTCCTCGTAGATATCAAAGTTACTTGTGTCACCGGGGCCTTTCAACTCCGGTGTGAAAGGAGCTTTCACCTGCGGGGGTGGGGGAGAAATAGAGGTTGGAGAAAAGGTGAGGGATCAATATTTGTATACTCCCCCTGCCCCTGCCCATTCCTCTGTTTGCTATCAGGCCCCAACTTTGCAACAAGGCAGGCAAGGATCACACTGCCCCCTCCCCCCCATCCACTATCCAGCCAGAAACCCTCACAATTTGCAATCATGGAAGGGGGAGCCCATGACCCCACTTAGGAGCCCAGGATCAGGGCACCGAGCACTCTGAAGAGATAGAGCAGTGGTTCTCAAACTTTTCATCGTGGTGACCCCTTTCCCACACCGCACCTCTAAGCGCGAACCCCCCCTAGGGGTCAGGAGGGGGGGACGTGCCTGCAGCCCACTGTGGCAGGGGCTGGGATGGGGGGGTTCCAGCAGCCCCCCAGGGCAGAGGTCGGGATTGAGGGGGAAGTTCCAGCAGCCAACCCGAGGCCAGTGAGGGGGGGTTCCAGCAGCCCCACGGAGGTGCTGGCAGCCGACTGTGGCAGGGGCTGGGCTCACGGGGGCACCGGAAGCCCACCTCAGCAGGGACCGGGTCGGGCACGTGGCAGTGTCGGCAGCCTGCCACAGCAGGAGGGAGGGCCCGGATCGGGCTTGTGGGGCTGCCAGCAGCGGCAGGGGCCGGATGCCAGCAGCCCACGGCAGTGGCAATGTTTGGGGCCGGCTGCTGGCAGCAGGGGCTCGCGACCGCCACAGAACTGGCTCGTGACCCCCAGAGGGGTCCTGACCCCCACTTTGAGAACCAGTGAGATAGAGGATTGGGCCCCTTGGAGGAATAATAACATTAGATGGCAGCAGCAGTAGTAGGCTGTTCTCCTCAGGGAGTGGGGACAGGACTGTGCCTCTGCACCATGTTCCGAACAGGTAACAGAAGACTCCTTACTTTAAACAAATGCTGGGTGAGCATATCTTAACGTACCGGCTGAACCCAGCCGCAGAGTCCCAGTCACCAATGTGCTCCTAGTGGTCTGGGCACTGATGATCCCAGGTTTGATTCCTATTGACGGAGGCTGCACAGGAGTGGGAGTTACCCACGTTCTCCTCTGCCCGCCTCCGCCCACCACCACCTTCCTACCTTCTTCTTGTAGATGGCGCTCCAGTCGGTATCAGCAAACCACTCGTGGTTCTTGATGCCGTTGACCCCGTTCTTGAGGGTGCCAAAGCGTTTGGTGAGGTCCACCTCCAGCAGGTTCCGGAGCAGGTCCTTCGGGTCAGTGCTGAAGTGAGACGGGAACCGGAGCTGGGGTGGGGAGGAGAGACAGAGGTCTGGATTGTACCTGCCCTGCCCCTATGGCTAGATTCATAGATACACCTAGTAATGTACAGCCCCTAGCACAGGTGTGGGGAGGTCCGGGGCTAAGCCTAGGCATTACCATAATACACCTAGTAATTATGGCCCCATAGTGCAGGGAGGTTCTGGGCTACGCCTGGGGAGCCTAGGCACTACCTTAATACACCTAGTAATTACAGCCCCAGAGCACAGGGGGGCTAATTTACTGGCCAAATCAGTTGAAACAATAGTAAAGGATAAAATTGTCAGGTACATAGAAGAACATAAATTGTTGGGCAAAAGTCAACATGGCTTCTGTAAAGGGAAATCATCCTTCCCCCCCCTCACTCGTCCCCTTCCCCAGCCCAAATACCTTGGGAGAGACGATCTTCTCGTAGAGCTTAATGGGCTGGTCTGAGAAGAACGGGGGGTAACCAGCCGCCATCTCATAGATGAGGACCCCCAGGGCCCACCAGTCCACATGCTTGTTATGACCCTGCCCAGGGAAAGCAGACCAGGGTCACACACCAAACATTTGGGGGACGGTGAGAACCAGGGATCAGATAGAGATCAGGAGGGGACAGGCCCTCTCCAGCTCACCTTGCAGATCTCGGGGGCCAGGTATTCTGGGGTCCCACACATAGTCCAGGTTTGGCCTTTCACCTTCTTGGCAAAACCAAAATCTGTCAGCTGGAGCCAAAACACAGAGGGGAGAGGCTGTGACAGCAGAAGGGGAAGGGGAGGGAGCAGATGATGGATGTATTCTGGCCATGCTACGTTTCTGGGGGTGTCTTGGCTTTGGGAAGGGGATGGCAGTGGAGAGAGACTTGGGCAGGGAGCCTGGAGCCAGTGCTGGGAAGGGGAAGGAAAGGAGCATGAGAAGGGTGGCAGCGTCACCTTGATGTAGCCCTGCTGGTCTATCAGGAGATTCTCTGGCTTCAGGTCTCGGTAGATGACATCCAGCGAGTGCAGATACTCCAAGGTCAGGACGATCTGAGCAGCGTAGAACCGGGCGCGAGGTTCACTGTAATGAGGTGGGAGGAGAATGTGGGCATCCAGGGCCATACCCCTCCCCATCTCAGCCACACACATTCCTCCCCCCCCCAGCTTCCCTTTCCTTATAGATCCCTGACACCATCTACCCTGGCAACCCCAGGCAAGACGCCTGAACCCCTCTAGGCCTGGTGGCCCCATCTGCCCTAGCCAGACCACTGGCTGTAGCACACACATCGCACCCACCATTGCTAGACTCCATCCAGCCTGGCAACCCAGACCAGCATTTCCCCCCCTGCCTCAACACACACACGCATGGACCCCCAGCTCCATCCAGCCTGGCCCCGTCTAGCCCTGGCATCCTGACACTGACTGTGGCTCATGCTGGCAGAAGACCTCAGCAGCCCTCCCATGGGGAATCCCGTCCTGATCAGCCCAGCTGGGGATCAGGTCACGCCCGGCGGCATGAGGATCAAAGCCAGCGTCGCCGCTGATGCTGCTAGTGGATAAAAGGTCTAGTTCTCTACATGCCAAATTTACAGCTGTGGAAACTGAGGCACAGAGTGATTCTCCCCCCTTCCCACAAGAAGTGAACGGAGAGGCAGAAATAGGACCCAGGAGTCCTGACCCCCAGTCCCTCTGCTCCTAGATCCCACTCTCCTCCCTCAGCCAGGGATACAACCCAGGAGTCTACGTACCACCCAGCTCTCTAACCATTAGTGACACTGTCCCTAACATCGACTTCTGTGGCAAAGCTCACCTGAACCTCCCCATCTGATGTAGATGGAAGAACATCTCCCCACCCGGGACATATTCCATCACCATGTACAGACTGGAGTTATCCTACAAGGAAATGCAGCAGCAACTGAGTGCAAGGAATAGAGCCACTCCCTGCCCAGCCTCCATCAGTCCCTGCGACACTGGGATGAGGCTGCTCACACACCCCTGATCCTTTATTAGCCCCATCCCTGTGGGGGTGCTAACCCCAAGTGCCTCAAGGGAGCCTGTTGCACTGGCCTGGCTTCCCCATAGCACACAATCCAGTGCACCCGCTGTCTGGGAGATAACAGCTTACTACTGCCGCCAGCTGCTGCTGTTACTCCTTTAGCCCAAGGGCCAGAGGGGCTGCACTGTGCTGTCGAAAGTCCCAGGCACACGCCTGCAGTGGGAGTTGCTGCACAGACGTGGCAGGGAACAGACTCACTAATGAGAGTATGTGAACTTTATTTGCTTGGAGTATTTAGTGCTAGAGCCCTAGAAAATTCAACCTCTCTCCACACCTCTGGTCTACAGGCAAGGATGGATGGGCACAAGAGGGATTTCCAGCTCTGACACCTACGCTCCAAGGGGAAACCCAAACTTCTGCCAGGCCGGACACCCCAAAAGAGCAGAAACAGGAAGTGAAACGTTTCAAAAGCGGAATGTGAAATTGACCAGGCTGGCTTCATAGTCACACAGCGGCCTCCAAAGTAACTCCGCTGAGCCCAACAAAGCCATTCCGCTAGTGAGACCCTACCCGGCTCAGGGAGGAGAACATGAGCACTGAGCACCCGCATGTGAGCCAGCGGGGATCGCTGCCCCTGCCCTCGAGCCCAGGGCCCATTTCCAGCTAGCCCCGGAGAAAGGCTCCAGCCGGGGCATGGGCACAGTGCCCCCTGCTGTACGGTCAGAGAGCTTTTCTGCAGCCAGATTACCTGCACAAGGAAATAAGGACACAGATCAACAGAGCCAGACATGTACCCAGAAGCTTGCTGCTGCAAGACGAGCCCAAGAAAGAAAACAACAGAACACCATCACCTACAGTCCTCAGTTAAAACCTCTGCAATGCATCATCAGTGACCTACAACCCATCCTGGACCATAACCCCTCACTTTCACAGGCCTTGGGAGGAAGGCCAGTCCTGGCACACAGACAACCTGCCAACCTTAAGCAGATTCTCACCAGCAACAACACACTGCACCACAATAACTCCAACTCAGGAACCAATCCATGCAACAAACCTCGATGCCAACTCTGCCCACATATTTACACCAGCAACACCATCATGGGGCCTAACCAGATCAGCCACACCATCACTGGTTCATTCACCTGCACATCAACCAATGTCATATATGCCATTATATGCCACCAATGTCCCTCTGGTATGTACATCGGCCAAACTGGACAGTCCCTACGAAAAAGGATAAATGCACACAAATCAGATATTAGGAATGGCAAGATACACAAACCTGTAGGAGAACACTTCAACCTGCCTGGACACACAATTACAGATTTAAAAGTCACCATACTGCAGCAAAAAAACTTCAAGTCCAGACTGCAAAGAGAAACTGCAGAGCTGCAATTCATTTGCAAATTTAACACAATCAATCTGGGACTGAACAAAGACCTTGAGTGGCTTGCTAATTACAAAAATAGCTTCTCCTCCCTCCGAGTTCACACCTTCAATTCAGCTGCTAGAAGAATACCTCACCTCCCTGATTGGAGATAACAAGCTGGTTCAGCATGATTGGACTAACCTTGTTACCTCCTACCTGATTCTTGACTATTTATCTATACCTGCCCTTGGACACTTCCACTGCTTGCATCCGACGACGTGGGTATTAGCCCACGAAAGCTTATGCTCCAATACTTTAGTTAGTCTTTAAGGTGCCACAGGACTCTTTGTTACCATTACCGTGTAAGGCTCTTTCACTGAGAATTGTCCCTGCAAACCTGCAGAGTGTGAGGTTATGCCCTGGGCCCATGGAAGGGTGAGGGGGGCTTCCTAGTTGAAGAGGACTACGCCCTGAACTCCAGGACCAGGGTGGGTGCCCTAGAGCAGTGGTCCCCAACCCCCGGGCCGCGGACCGGTACCGGTCCGTGGATAGTTTTGTACCGGGCCGTGGCTGCGTTCCCGGAAGTGTCCGCCGAAAAGCCGCAGTTTCACTTTTGCGGAACGGATTCGGCGGCTTTTCGGTGGACATACAACCGGTCTGCGGCGGCGAAGAAAAACGAAAACCGGGCCGTGCCGCAAGAAAGGTTGGGGACCACTGCCCTAGAGCATATGGGTAACAATGTCTGAACCCTGCTGTCCTGTAACAGGACGAAGGGAACTCAGCCCATCTTTGGTCTCCCTGCTCAGGCAGTTCTGGGGCCTTCCTGACCCTCTACTAACTCGACAGGCCCCAGTGGTACCTTAATGGGGCCCAGTCAGCACGTCCCAGGCCAGACTCCTATCTCAGTGGGATAAATCCAGTGCCGTCGCATTGATTTCAATGAAGTTCTCCCACATTTACACGCACGAGGGATTTATTTTACTCTGTTGTAGGAGGATCAATTGGCTCAGCGAGCCAGCATGTGTAACAGAAGCTGCTGGCCCCACTGCCGATAGCTACACAGCCCAGCCCCAGGCAGCTGGCACAGAGAGAGGTGTGAGATTTCCATTGTAGCAGCTTCTGCAGACAAGGGATCAGAGACCAGAGCTATTTAACCCTAGAACCATGAGGGGCCCCCAGAAAACCATTCTGCCAGCACTGCTGCTGCTAACACGCCCATCACCCTGGCCTCCAGGCTCCAGCAGGGGCCACGATTTATCCTGCAGCCTCCTCTGAGCTGATGACTCTTCCTCACTACAATCCACTAACCTCAGGCTTACAGATGAGACAGGTCTCCCTTCAGAGCCAACCCCTCTTTAACCAGGCCAGCCACAGGCGATGCTGTGGAGTCCTAAAGCACAACTACCTTTGCTCTCCCCCCTACACACAGAGCCCAAGATCCAAATTCAGGGAAGAGGGTCCAAGCCCTTTTGCCAGGATCCTGAATTTTACCTTTCACAGAAACTCCATCAGGAGGAAACGATCCCACATGATGATTTCAAAGTCTCCACAAAGCCAATTGTGTGTGGAGTCGGGACTTCCTCCGAGACTCCCCAGCAAGCTAGACCTCATGCCCAAGGGCCAGAGCATGGAAGCTGGAAACTGAAACTGACTAGCAACAAAAGCAAAACTGACCAGGCTGATCCCAGACTTCACACCAGGGGCATTTGTTCTCAGGATAGAAGAGACTGTGCCCTTCAACCCCTTCAGCACAGCTTTGATTTTAAAGAGGAAACGAGTCAAGGGGATTGTGGGAGTCGGGGGGGGGGGAGACACAGCCCAGAACACACCTACCTTGAAAGAATACTCTAGCTTGACGAGGAATGGAAAGTTGACGGCCTGGAGGATCTGTTTCTCGCTGAGGGTGTGCTCAATTTGTTTCAGCTTCACTACCTGGGGGAGAAAAGGAAATAGCAACATCAGCTCTTCCTCCGCTGGGGCAGCACCCCCTGCACCTCCCACGCACTGCCCTCTCCCGCATCCCCATGCAGTGGTCAGCCCCAAATCCCTCCCCCGCTCTGGGGACCGGATCTCTGCAGTACCCCCAGCATCTCACCTTCTCTTTATCCAGGATCTTCATGGCATAGTGATTCCCGGTCCCTTTGTGTTTCACCAGCATCACCCTCCCAAATGAGCTCGTGCCCAGAGTCTTGATTCGATCAAATTGATCCAAACTGGTTGTGTCCTGGAAGGGGAAAAACAAACCTGACTGGGGGGACAGGGGAGGCAGACCGGTCCTGGGGGTATCAGGAAGGAACATGCTTGGGACAGTGGGATGTGCACTGCAAGACTGGAGGGGTCTTTAATGACCATGAGGGGGTCAGAGCTTTGGATTTTATAGCTCACCAGAAAGGCAGCCCCTCCAGGGTCAGCACTGACTGATTGGAGAGCGCCCCCATTTTACCTCACCCTCTCTCAGGTAAAGTTAACCCCATACAGGCAAAACAGCACTCCACACTTATGACAGTCCCTATTCGCACAACCCCCCTGGGAGCCAATCTGGGGCTGGGCTGGATGACCACACTGGAGTGTCAGGAGGAGGAAGGGGGAGGGGGAGATAGGCCGAATCAGGAGCAGTCCCACATGGAAATTTCCCCTTCCCCCAGCAGAGTGGAGTTGAACCTACAGAGTTCTTGGTCCTCTAGCTACCAGAGGGCAGATGGGGGTGGGCGGAGCAACTTGGTCCACCCAGCCCTGCCCCCCAGCCCTGTGTCGTCGGAGGCTGAGTGGCAAGGTGGCTCAGTGATGGGGAATGAGATCCAGGGGGTGATTGCAGAGTAATCAGTCTGGGGCTGCAGAGGCCTTGACTTAGGGGGCAGGGGTGATCTGGGTTGGGGGGGCACATTACCTCGGAGGTGTTAGGGGAAGAGGGGCTCTCCCATTTCTTCAGAAAGTCTTCTTTTAAACTGGCGAAAAATCCCTTCCCTGTAAGGGAAACATAGAGGGAGCAGAATTAGGAGTCAGGAGGGGTGGAGCACCCAGCCTGGTGGACAGAGCTCCCCTTTCAGTGCCCCCCAGCGAAGAGTCAGTCACAGATGGGGTGGGGATTTTAAGCGCATCAGAAGGATGGTGTTGCGTGATTGGCTACAAAGGGTGGCTCAGCTGGGGATTGGCTGGAGAGAGCTCCATGTGGGGGTGCTCCTGCAACACCCCCCTGCATGCTGCAACCCCCAGTTTAAGAAACCCCATATCACACCATGCTGCCTCCCCAAGTCAGGAATAGAACCCAGGAGTTCCAAATTCCAGCCCCTGTGTTCTAAACACACCCACCCACCCCAGCCCCCACTCCCTGCAGAAGAGGAAGGGCCATGTTAGCTGCTCCTATCCCTTCTGGCCAGAGAGGCTGGTGAGGGGCAGATTCTCTTCTGGACTCCCATTCAAGCCCCTTCAGGCCTTACAGTCATGGGACTGGGGGTGGGGTGGAGTCGGCCACACAGTTCCCAGATGGGAGGGAGATGGTTTTGTGGTGGGGAGGCCCCTCCCTCTGGGAACTGAACTGACACCTGTCAATCACCTTTCACACTGCAGTGGGGTTCGGCAGTGCTACCTGGAGTCAGGACTCCCGGGTTGGAGGGCCGAGAGTGGCTCATACAGCCAGCCAGGGGGCAGCTGAGGCCAGTGCCGGTCCCGAGTGCAACAGGATCAGCTTATCTGAGCTGCACTTGGGGAACGGGGGCCTTGATGCTGACCAGACAATGAGAGCAGATCTCAGTCTCCGCCACCTGCCGCACGCTCAGTACCCCGGGGTTGGAGCTTGAGATAACCCCTCCTGTCTGGGACTGTGCTGGAGCCCCCCAAATTACTATAAGGCCAAAAAGGGGGTTGAATGGAAGCCCCCCTCCATGAAAGGGGCTGGAGCAGGCAATCACTGCCTCGGACCAGCCCTGACCTGCCACCACAGGGTACGAGTGACCCCGATTGGAGGCCAGAGGAAGTGACCCGTATCCTATGGGGCAGAACAAGGTCCGGGGCAGAGGAATAAAAGGCCCTGGGTCCCATTCCCCATCCCCCCACCCACCAGGACCTTTGCCCCCAGCCTGGCTCACCGGCCGCCATCTTGTTGGCCCAGCCTGTAGCTTACTCTGTGCTCAGCCTATGGGTCCTCGGCAGGACCAATCCACCCAGACCTGGGCCTGCCACTGCAGGGGGCGAGAGAGAATGAAAGGCCGGCATTCTTCCCCTGCCTCTCAAACAAACTCCCTCCAAGAACCGAGTCTTTCACCCGAGCCAGCTGATTTCTCTCTCTGGCATCCACTTACCCCCTCAGTTTTATTTTACCAGAATTTTCATGTCAGAGAAGAGGTCAGTGCAGTGGTTAGAGCACTAGCCTGGAACTTGGGAGATCCTGGCTCAATTCCCTGTTCAGCCCCAGACTAACCTTGGGCAAGTCACTTATTCTCTGCCTCAGTTTCCCCATGCTATAGAGAAGGATGATAGCACCTCCCTGCCTCACCGGGAGGATTGGAGGATAAATGTATTACCAGTTGTGAGGCGCTCAGATATGATAATAACCAGAGCCAGATAAGGACCTTAGACAGAAAGATAATGCACTTCCGTGTTGTCTGTACATTTTTATCCACTCATTTCTTGTTCAACAGCATTAAAGAATAAAGAATAGCTATTTAAAGACCATTACTGTTATCTCCCTATCCATCAACAAGACTTAATACTCCTCTGCTACTTACCTATTTTACTCCTGAGGTACAAAAGCCTCATTTTCTGTTAACCCTTTTCGTGATTTTCTGCTCCACAGAGATCTCACCAGAGATCTCCTCAACCTTTCCTCATAGCCCAACAGTCAGAGATGAACCCTGGCATGATTCCATTCTGCCTCCCTGAAATACCCACTACAATTCAACTGGGATTCCTTCATTTTCTTTTCCTGTCCTAAATTCCTAGGCCCGCTCCCTGCCATCCCCTGTTCTACTGTAGCTGCTACAGGGGAAGCCAGGTATCAGCAGCTCACAGCAAGGGCCAAGGGGGAAGGTGCTTAGCAGGCAAAGGGGAGTGGCATGTCTCAAGAGGTCAGAGGCCCTGGTGGCTCAGGTTGCCCAATGCCAGCAACCACCTCTAGGCTCAACAAAGTACCCCACGATCGCCTCCCCACCATTGCTCCCCCTCCCACCAGGGGCTGGTTAGAGCCAGGCCTGTCTGCTAGGCAAAACTGAACAGGGCGGGTGGGAGGACAGGAAGCAGACATTTTCAGCAGATGCTGCTCAGTTAAACAGCCCCTTAGCCTGAGCCCAGAGAGCTGGAGTCAGCTGGCCTGGGCCAGCTGCGGGGGTGTAATTGAAAATCGGCCCCCAGCTATCTCTGGGTGGGCACCAAAACCTGACGTATCCAGTGCTGGCCATTTACTCCCTACCAAATCCCTGGACCTGAACTCCATGGGCGAGGCCACCTTGCCTGGCCTGCGTTTGGCTCTAGGCTGCATCTACTGGGAGCCTAGCAGGTCCTCTAGGTCAGTGGTCTTCAAAGTGGGGTGCGTGAGACCACCCCCAGAGGTGCACGAGATCCCGGTGCCGCTGCTGATCCCGCCCGGGAGAGCGCCGAATTCACGGTCTATTTTTGTCCCGCAGAAATGCTGCTGAAAGAAAGAGGAAGCTTTCTATTCGGCGGCATTTCAGTGGACATGCCCCGGGGGCCGCGATTGGAGGTGGGAGCAGAAAAAGGGGCCGCCAAGCAAACACTTTGAAGAGCACTGCTCTAGGTTTGATGTATCATGGGGGCAGCACATGGCTCTGGGAAGGCTCATTAATTGGATGAATCTGTTCAATTATAGGGATCTAGCCAGGCCAGCATGTTGGTTGCATTTTGCTTGGGTCTGTAAAATAAAACTAATCAAAGTGGCTGGTGGAAGCAGCACAATGAACATTTAATAAGAATCAGTAGTAGAACTAATAGCGGGCCCTGGGGCAACCACAACTCCCCTCGGCAGCCATTAGGTATATGTGGGGTGCCTTGTCAAGCCAATAGGTATAACTGAAGATGGAACCACCAATGACCCAGCTGCCTCCTGATTCCACCACTGCTCGAAATGTAGCTTCACTTAGGCTAAGAATCTGGAGTCTATTGAGGAGGGTCATGGGACAGACAGCACCATTGCTTGGAGAACCATGCTTTGCAAAATGAGACATGGACTTTAATTCACCCGCCACTGAATTGCAGCCACTTCTGGGGTGGAGCGCAGTAACTGCATAACAACACACAGCAACACTGCATAGAGATTGCTCACACAGCACTGAAATGCAGATACCTCTGGGATGAAGCGCAGCAGCAGCGTAGTAACACAGCGGCACTATGCCGGGATCACTCACCTGGCACTGAAATGCAGACATCTCTGGATGGAGCACAGCTGATGTGCACCAGCACTCAACAACACTACACAGGGATCACTCACCCAGCACTGGAATGATGCCAGCCCTGGGGTAGGAATGCAGCAGCTATTGAACAGCTGCAGAGCGACACTACTCACAGTTTAGATCAGGATGTGAAGTTAGTTAGTTGGGGGAGGATGTGAAGAAGACTCTCAATTTCCATTTGAAAGCTCTGGGAGAGAATGGGAGAAACAGAACATGCTGTTAACCTGAGCTGAACAGCAGCCAGGTCACAATAGATTGGGTCTGCACTGTGGGTAGCCAGACAGCAGTTCTGCCATGATGGTCTTATTGATGGAGGGAGGGATGGGACAGGGAGCCAGTCAAGCCTGGGGAACAAATTCCTTCTCCAGGACACTTTTCTCCAGGATGTTTTGCTCCAGGATCTTGGAGCCCAGGCTCCATTAATTACTGCACCACCCAGCTGGAAGGGAAGGGCTGGGGCGGGTCTCTGTGCTCCACATGTCCCAAGAGGACAAGGCAGAATGAACCATGTCACAGAATGAATCAATTGCATAGCCTGGAACAGAACCCAGGAATCCTAACTGCCAGCTCTCTGCTCTAATCATTAGACCCCACTCCACTTGCAGTCAGGATAGAACCCAGGAGTCCTGATTCCTAGACCGCCCCCACATTTCTCTAATCCAGTGGGTCTCAACCAGGGTCATGTGTGCCCCTGGGGGTACGCAGAGGTCTTCCAAGGGGCACATCAACAGGCTACATAAAAAGCATTAGCAAAGTCAGTACAAACTAAAATTTCATACAGACAATGACTTGTTTCTACTGCTCTATACACTGTTGGGTGTGTTTTGTTCTAGGATTATAGTCTGTTAAAATCTGTGTGTATTAAATTCACTATGGAGTTTATAAAGATAGAGCAGCAATCCAAGATGGCTGCCATCTTGTGGCCGCCATCTTGTTATTTACTGTTATCAGAGACCAGTCATAACCGGATCCGACCGTTTTTTCCCGCCATTTCCAACTCCAAGGCCAATTTTACCTCAGACTGTTTTGCACCCTTGCTGGGACTGTACCATCTTTTCCCGCCACTAACTGCATGAAGGGGCTGAACTCTCTGACAAGTGGTGCAGTCCGTTCCGGTGACTGGGTGAGGTTCAGGCCTTTGCAGCGTCGCTGAAGGACCCGACCCCTCCTGAGGCGACTCTGATCCGCTCCTGTTCCTGGCACCACGTCCCCCGAGAGGCTCAGTCACTTCTCCCCCCGAGACCCCAGGGACTCTCCTGTGCTCCTCCTCGGTAGGTTCCAACTGCCCCAGGGGTTGCAGGCCCCGGGCTTCGCCCCCACAGTTGTGCTGACAGGCCAGGGAGAGCAATGGGGGGTTCCTCTCCTGGGGATTTAGATGGGTCATTGCAGGGCGGTTGGGAGTTTGGGCCTGAGCTTCATGCTCCTGTTTCAAAGCTGCTGTTTCCTAAGGCAGCATGTTGGGCTCGTCTCGCCTGGGCTGAGGTGCTGGGTGTGAGCAGGGTCGGGGTGAGCTCCACCCTGGCAGCTGGTGGGGAATTGCAGCGCGCGCCCACCGCGCCCAGCCTGAGCTCCCAGCAGCCCAAATGGTCACTTCGGCTGCTGTGGGATCCCCAGTGTCTCTGTTAGTGGGGCAGGATGATAAAATGTTGTGAACCTGATTATGAGAATGAGGGACTGAGACACGCACTGGGCCTTTGTCAGGATGGACATAGTCTAGGTAGCACTCACTGGCCGAGGGACAGGGATCCCAAACCCGACTGCACTGAGAGAGGGAAGTGGGGATACCCTTTATCGAGGTGCAATGGGTCAACGTATGGGTCCATGTCATTGGGACGCTGTGCTTAATGGGTCAGCTAAGTTATCTGTAACACCAAATGGTACATAAGAGGATGTGATTTGTGTATTGAGGGAGTGTATGTCCAGTGATGATTTGCAGCATTACCTTACAATGTATGTCTTGAGACAAATGAACAGCATACAATATATGCATGTGTGTTTCTATCATTCACATGATAATATAATGGGCAAAGCATACTCAGAGAAACAGAGAGTAGATGAGAGACCAGAGAAATATTTTCTAAGAAAAAGATTGTTATTTTGGTTGGCAGGATTAGGAATAAACCAAAAAGGGGTTGTTACATATGATATCCCTGAGTTAAGGAACTGTATATACAAGGCTTATCGCCTAGTATTCGGTTAGCAATGGATCCTATAGATATACAAAATACTCAACTGCCCTTATTAGAGGCAAGAGCCAGAGAGATATTTGAGCTCCAAAGGTCTGCCCATTCAGGATCATCAACAAAAAGAAAGGTAGCTGCATACACTAATAAAGAGTCAACAGATGGCAAGGGTAACAGCACAGGACAAAATCCCACCAACAAAATCCTGGACATCCCAAACAGAGACAGTGTGCATCTGGTGCTGCTGATGCAACCTCTACTCACAGACGGTGTAGGACAGAAGGCAACAAGGCGCCTGTGTGTGGCTAATGCTCATGTGCTGTATAATCCCTGCCGAGGATACTGAAATCAGTCACTGGGGGGGCTGAGCCCATCCATCCGTGACACTGGTGGGGCTGGGCCCGTCCACCTGTGACTGATTTCAGTGTCACTAGGGACCGTCTCCCAGTGTCCCAGACACCCCCCAGAGCATGGCAGGGAGAGGCCAGGGCCCGCACAAGGGCAGGAGCAGTGGTGGGGCAGAACCCAGGAGTCCTGACTTCAGCCCCGCCCTGCGCACAGCTAAGTCCCACTTCCACCCATAGGAGACGTGTGAAGAGGCAGAGAAGATGACCCCATCCGGACTGAAGGCAGTGGTGCGCGAGAGTGAGTACGGAGCCAGGGGGTCTGAGCCCGGTCAGGGGTAGGGTCTGGTCGGGTGTGGGTTTGGGAGGGCAGGGTGTCGCACCCTCGGGGAGGATTAGGAGACAGTGGGAGCAGAGAGCTCCCTTCCCCACCCCCATCCCCCCGGCCGGCCTGTCACACATCAGGCGTGAGGGGCACTGGCGGAGCTGGGAGTGGGTGGGATCCCAGGGCTGGGATCGCAAGGGCTCCAGTCAGTAGTGAGGGGCACTGGCACAGCTGGTGGAGGCAGCCCGGGGGTGGCGTGGGGGATCATAGCTCCAGTTCAGGGTTGAAATGCCTGGGCGGAGCTGCGTGGAGAAAGCGGGTTAGTGTCCGTCTTCGCCATGTCTGGATCCAGTCTGTGCTGCCAGCCCCTGACCTTGCACTAGAACCCCACTGCCACAGGTGTAAAGGAACTGCAGGAAAGCAGCAGGGAGGCCGGCGCGCCCTGGTGCAGAATAGCCCCTGGAGCCTCATTGGGGCGAGCAGCCAAGTCCTGTGGGCTAGAAGTGAGGTAGGGAGAGGCATTGCTTGAGTTATGGGGGAAACATAGTGTGTTGGGCAGTGCACACCCACTACCGGGAGTTGGAGTGAGAGCACAGGTCAGGGTCTCGGGGCTATTGGGTCCTATTCCCAGCTTTGCCATGGACTCACTGTCTAACCCTGGTGAAAGGACTTCTGCTCCCCCGGCCTCAGTTTCCTCACTCTAAAATGGGGATAATGCCCATCGCCGGGGGGGGGGGGGGGTTGAGACTCACTCTGTTAACATTTGCATAGATCTTGGCAATGTTACTGCATCCGTTCCTTCATTGGGGCGGCTGCCTCAAGGGTGGGTTGACCTCCGTGTGCCCCCAGCAGGCCCAAGCAGGGAGTCACGGCTCCTGATTCTGCAGCCGGGCCTGCGTTTCTTGCTTCACCTGATTCAGGTGCTGAGAGACTCACAACCTGCCTGGGGTATGGTCAGTACGATGGCCCCTGCTGCTTTGGAAAGGAGTCTAGTTTGGCTTTGGCATCAGTTAGAATTTGGGGAGGGGGTTTCACCAGAGAGAATGGTGTTTAGGGGCTACAAGTAACACCACTATCCGCCGGTGTGTGACCACTGCTTACCTTGAACTAGGCCCTACGGGGCCAGCCAGAATCAGGTGCTTCGCAGGGGTAAAACAAACAGCTGTATTATCCGATGAAGTGGGCTATAGTCCACAAAAGCTTATGCTGAAATCACCTTAGTCTCTAAGGTGCTACAAGTATTCCTCACTTCCTATACAGATGTATTATGGTAGCACCCGGGAGCCCCGGTCATGGACCAAGATCCCATTTTGCAAGGCATTGTACGTTATTCATTAGGTGTATTACGGTAGTGCCCAGGAGCACCAGTCGTGGGCCAGGACCCCATTGTGCTGGGTGCTGTACATTATTTATTAGGTGTATTACGGTAGCACCTAGGAGTGCCAGTCATTGCTCAGGGTACCATTGTGCTGGGCACAACAAAAAGATGGTGCTTGGCCCGAAGAGCTGACTATCTAATTGCTTAGCGTGACTGTGGAAGGTGCGCAGGAGACAGGCCGGCAGTTCCCTGAGCAGGGCATGCCTTGGAGGGGGTCTCAGGATTTGAAGTCTTTGTCGTGTTGTCGTCCCCCACACGCAGTAGCGGGTCCCTGGATTTCCTCCAGTCAATAGGTGCTGGACAGGGTCTGTTCTCTTGCTGCACGGGGCCAGATCCTCAGTTCAGCTGCGCTCACATCCAGCCTGGCTGGAAGGAAGGGGGATCAGACCCATGGCCCGTCTAGCCTGCCACCCCACCACGATCGCTGACTGGGGGATCTGCTAGGAGCACATCGCTAGGAGGCCTGAAAGCAGCCTCTGAGCCACTTCCCCAGGGGTCCTTCCACCAGGCAGTGGGGCCTGGCTCAGGGCTCCATCCCGTCCGAGCCCCACCACTAATCCCCGTTGCTTTCCCTCCCAGAGATCCTCAGTGTGGTCATGCGCAGTGTGAAGAAGGAAGGAGAACAGAAGGTAAGCAGGCTGGGCCTGGTGTCCCCCCGGGGATATGCTGTATCCAGATATGCTGCTCCTCCTGCTCCATCCTCTTGGGATTCACTAGGAACCTGAGGTTTTCCAGGCTGGATCAGATCCCTGCTCTGTCTAGCCCATCTTCCATCCCCCGCTAGGCTTGGGTATGTCTGCCTTCCCGCTGCGCTGGATCAGCCCCAGCTTGTCCAGCTCGCCCCATATCTCCCCCCCACACACACACACACACTGGATCAGACCACTGGGCCCAGTGAGCCAGCCTGGGTGGGAGGAGGAGCAGGAGAGCGCCAGGCATGGGGGCGGTATGCACCATTGGGCAGGCAGGTTATTGAGACCCTGGCATGGACTGGGCTGGGGTGTGTGGAGCAGTGGGCTAGGCCGGTGCGGCAGAGGGAGCACAGGGGACTAGCTTGCCCAGTGGCGGGATCTGGTGCAGCAGGATGCTGGGCTGCGCAGAGCAATGGGTTCATTCGGTACGGCAGGAAGGCGGTGGAGGAGTTGGCCGACAGGGCTTTCCTAGGGGAACACGGAGACTCCCCTCGTTCCATTTCTCCCTGCCCTGCTCCTGGTTCTGTCCGAGGGCTGGGGAGCGGGTATCTCGTGGATCAGAGCAGGGGACTGGGAGCGAGGACTCCTGGGTTCTGTCCCTGCCTCTTGCACTCACCCTGTCACCTGGGCAAAGAGGCTGATCTCCTCCAGTCTAGGAGGATGGAGCCATTCTGAATGGCCGGGTGTCCCGGGTTTGTCTCCTACATCTCGTACCAGCCACTCTCCCTGTAGCGCCTCACGCAGTCCTTAGCATGGCCAGCTCAGCCAAGTGCAGGCTTGGTAATGGCCCTGCCGCTCTGCCGTGGAGGGGCTGGGCCGGGAGCTGCTGGCTCTGCCGTTAGCAGTGGCTCTGCTCCCTTGACTGCCGTGGATGATGATGGGGGTGGGGGCTGGGCTCAGGGCAGGGACTAGCTCATCCGACCTGGCGCGCTCCCCTCTCGCTCCCCCAGGTGCTGATCATGGACCACCCCAGCACGCGCATCCTCTCCTCGTGCTGCACGATGTACGACATCTGGGAGGAAAACATCACCTGTGAGTGACCCCTCCCTCCCGCCTGCTCCCCCCGCCAGGGCTCCCCTCCCCCTTGGATACACCTCACAGTCGGGGAGTTGACTTGTCTACATTCATGTTGGCATCTAGTTTCCCCCCTTTGCAGCCCCCTGGATGCCCTCCTTACTATTGGCACCTCCCCAGCCAAGTCTAGTTCCCTTAGCCTGGAGCCCCTTCACTGCTTCTCTCAGACTCCCGTCAACTCCTCACTGCTCCCCCCCATGCTGTGGGCAGGGTCCAGGCTGGGGAGAGGGAATGCTGGCTCCCTGCTCCAGGGTGGAGGAGCCCTGGGGTTGAGGGGCACAGAGCTGAGCCAGCACTCTAGCAGGGTGCCCCCAGCACAGGACAGAGGGACGTTCCCTCCCTGCCCCGTACTGTGGTAGCATCACAGCCAATGACCCCACATCAAAACGGCTGCTGCATTGTAGCCTGTTGAACCCCCCAGCCTGCTGCCAGCGGACATCCCTGTGCCCCTCGGCTTCCCCTCCCCACAGCCCGGTGGAGAGCGGGTGGCTAGGACAAACTGACCCATGCCCAGCCTGCTCTCTCCTAGTGGTGGAAGATATTAATAAGCGCCGGGAGCCTATCCCCAGCCAGGAGGCCATCTACCTGCTCAGCCCTGTGGAGAAGGTAGGAGCCTGGGGCAGCTGGATGGGGAGCAGGGGAGACCCCGGGGCAGCTCCTAGTGTTGCCTGAAGGTGGCGCTGTCCAGGGGACGTGCAGCACAATGTCAGGGGCCAGTAGGGGCTCCCCAAGAGGCTGCTTCCCCGGAGCTGGGCTTCATGTTCTTGGCCACGTGAGGCACAGACTGTCCCCCAGACCTCTCCGCAGTGCAGGCCTGTGGGGGCTGGATGGGAAGGTGCAGCAGGCGAAGAGAGGCAGCCTCAGCTGAGACTCAAAGTGAAGGAGAATCGCAGAGGCTCAGGGAGCAGGGGCTGTGGGGGAGGAGACGCCTGCATCGGCAGCAGGGAGGCAAGTGGAGGGAGACCAGGGGAAGGGGTGCTGGCGGAGCAGGGTGAAGCCCAGAACCCGCAGGGGCTGCCCGCGGAGGGAGCGCTGTAGGAGAGGACTGCGAGCTGGGGCCTGGGGCTCGGGACAGGGCAGCCAGGTTCTCACCTGTCACAATGGCCGGTCGTGGAGTCCGAACAGCTTCCAAACACCCTGCCTGGCCAGCCGGAGTGGCGAAGCTGCAGGAGCCCAGCCTGGTGCCCGGGATGGGAGTGGGCCCTGCTGACGGCTGTCTGGGGTTGCTGCTCGGCCGGCTGTTCGCTGGGCACTGCTCAGAGCCCACTTAGTTCAGCGGCAAGGCCAATGCCAGGCCCCAGCGGCAGCCGGGCACAGACACTTGTGTGCCAGCGAGAGACGGGGCTGGGCCCTGAGGACGTCCCGGGCACATGGGCACATGCCCTGCCCCAGGCGGGGAGGGAGTCCAGGGCCAGGGGGGTGAAAACCAGCCCACCTCCCGATGGCATCATGCTGGGGGGCTGGGCCCTTCAGGCAGCAGGGAGGGGCCTCGGCTGGTGCTGACAACCCCCCTCTCCCCCCTTTGCAGTCGGTGCAGGCTCTGATCGGTGACTTCCAGGGCACCTTCAGCTACAAGGCAGCTCACGTCTTCTTTTTCAGCCGTGAGTATTGGGGGGTGGGGATCCCCCCAGCTGGGAGCCTGGCTGGCGGCACACTGGAGCCTGGGGGTGGGGGGTCTCTCTCTGCCGGCAGGCCAGTGAGCAGCACCTTGATTACGCTCTGCCCTCCTGCAGGAGGATGCAGCCCCAGGAGGCCAGACCATATAACCCCACCTATCCCTTCCCCCGCTTCTCCCCTAGGGGCCTGCCTCCAGCCAGCACATCTCACAGACACCTGCAGCCTGTGCCCAGAGAGGCAGCCTCTGGCTACCATTCCCAGCATGCATTGCTCCATCAGTCCCAAGGGGGGGTGGGGACACCACCAGAATCCCCAGTGTGTCAGGGTCACATCTGCTTCTCCCTGTTACAGTGTCAGGGGGAGTCCAAGTCCCCATTCCTCCTTGTGCATCATCCTGAGTTGTACACTCCAGTCACTTCCCCCTGAGGGTGGGGTGTGAGACGGGCTGCCTAGGAGAGATTGTGGCCCCCCCTCGCTGGTGATGCTGCAGAAGGCGAGAACCCAGCGTGACTCTGGTTTTGGGGGTGGGGGGCTGGACTCATCGCTGACTCCTGTGTGGCCCTGCTGGCTTCCCCACAGGTGTGCAGCACTACTGCCCCTGCTGTGCCCATCCTGGCCCCATCCATGGGGCTGGCGCTCTGCTGGGGGTCCTGAGCCTTGTGCCTGTCACTCCCACACACTGCCCTTGCCTTGCAGCCTGTCCTGAGCCTCTGATGGAGGAGCTGAGGAAGTCACCGATCACCAAAGCCATGAAAACCCTCAAGGAGATCAATGTGGCCTTCCTGCCCTACGAGAGCCAGGTGAGGGGTGACTGGGCTTTGGAGCAGCAGGGCCTTGGGGCAGACGGTGACATGCGATCCCCCACCCTTAGCGTTCCCCGTGGGTCGGGGAGGTGAACCCCTGTCCCTTCTCGGGCCCTGGGTTTGATGCCAGCACAGGGCAGCAGGGACAGCCTGCTGCTCACTCCCTGTGAGACATGGAGTCGCTGGCGTGCCCCTGCTGGGGTTGGTAGTTGTATGGGGGAGGAGGGCCCTGCCTCCCTGGCTTTACCAGCTCTCACTGATGGTTTATACCAGCTCTGCAAGACAGCCCGATACTCCACACACCTGCCCTTCGCCCAACCGCCCCATCCCCTCCTTGTGTCGTCAGGGGATTTCCCCCCCTCATGCCCCAGAGGGGCAGGGCTGTGTTGTCAGCCCCATTGCACTGATGGGGAAACTGCGGCACAGAGAGACTTGAGCCTGGTCTACACACAAAAGCTTTGTTGATGCGGGTTTGTTGCAGGTACACGATAGAAAAAAACAAGCCTGTAATTGCTGCAGCTGTGCTGGCAGAGCCCCTGGCAAAGCAGGCCTTTCGCCACTGTAGCTTATTTCATCTGTGCCAGCTGTGCCAAGAGAAGCTTTGGCTGGTATAAGCTGAGTGTCCGTCAGGAGGCTTTGCTGGCTCACCCGTCCCGTTGCACCAGCAAACCCTTCATGGACCGATACTGGTTTATTGGTGTCCGAACACGTTTGCCCCAATGGCTCGTTCTGTTCGGCCAGTGACATAAGCGACGGCGGCAGACGCGCTTTGATGCCGGGTTTGGCTGGGGCTTTCACCAGACTAGAAACGTGGCCAAACTCCCACCCCCAACACTGACTCCTCCGGGGCAGAGACACCCCCCTGAGGTACCCCCTGCCGCCAAGTAAGGACCTGAACCCGGGTGTCTTCGTCCCAGGCTGGTGAATGAATCTCTGGGCCGCTGTCCCTCTACCTACCACAACAGGAGTGGCACTGGCAAATGGATCTCTCCCTCACTAGGGGCTCGCTACAGCTCTGCCAGGCTGGCTGGGTCCAACAGCGCATTTTAGGGGCGCGGTATGGGGCACAGCTGGCCTGGCTGCCAGCAATTGGCACCAGGATCTGATCTCTGCTTCCCTCTCCTCCCCCCCGCAGGTGTACTCTCTGGGCGGGCCACAGATCTTCTATAATTGCTTCAACCCCTTGGACAGCAGGAAGCAAATGGAGATGGTAGCAGAGCAGATTGCCTCCTTCTGTGAAACCCTGGGGGAGTATCCAGCCATCCGCTACAGGAAGTGAGTGTGCCCGGGGGGAGGGGTACCCAGCTATCCCAGGTATAGGAAGTGAGTGTGCCCGGGGGGAGGGGTACCCAGCTATCCCAGGTATAGGAAGTGAGTGTGCCGGGGGGAGGGGTACCCAGCTATCCCAGGTATAGGAAGTGAGTGTGCCGGGGGGAGGGGTACCTGGTCATCTCCTACAGGAAGTGCATGTGCCCCGGGGGGAGGAGCTGTTTCTGACCCACAGGGTTTGTCTTTGCTGCAGGGACCGTCGAGATAACTTCCACCTGGCGCAGGCTGTGCTGGTGAAACTCAGGGAGTTCAAGGTTTCCGAGCCCAGCATGGGAGAGGTGAGTAAGCTGTGCTGGCCACGCCCTCGCCAGGGCAGCACCTGAGAAGTAGAGGAAGGAGGAGTGATTTAGAACCTGCTCGGAGGTCCTGGTGGGGGGAAGGGTGGGGTCTAGACCCCCTTGGAGATCCTGAGGGGTTGGCAGAACAATAGCATTCTCTGTGTGGTTGGACTAATGGCCACAGCCCTTCTCTGACACTGGCCGTGGGCAGATCTCAAAGTGCTCTACGAAGGCCAGTGTCCTTGTGCCCAGGCTGGGTAGGGCTGGAGAGGAATGATGGCACCAGCTCTGGGGTCATGTCCCTGCTCTGCCACAGACTCCCTGTGTGACCTTGGGTGAGTCACCCAGCCTCTCTGGGTCTCCATCCCCCTCTGCAATGGGGTATCAGCCCTGCCCAGCCCCACGTGCATGCACAGGCAGGATACAGCAATGATAGAGCTGCAGTGGTGGGGGCCAGAGACTCCTCCAAGAGAGGCACCTCCACCCATTTACCCACAGGCTGGGGAGACCTGCCAGGCGGGTGGGTGGTGGCTGGTCCAACGTTCTGCTCCCGAGGTGGGACAGTTGGGGAAGTGTCAGGGGCTGTACGTCCCCGGCCCCCCGACTGGCTGTGCTGCCCAGCGAAGAGCAGACGCAGCCCCCTGCCGAGGTGCTCCTGGCTGGGCTTGGGTTCCACTGGGGCTGCTGGAGCCGGGTTCCGAGCCCAGGGCTGGTCTCCTATCGCCACCTGCCACGCAGAGAGGGCAGTGCATGCTGATCAGGCAGGGAGCGGGGGCTGGGCCAGCCCCCCCATGATGTGGGTCTGAGATGCTGACCATTTGAGTGGTCTCTGTCCAGCTGGATGCTGGGGGGCTACCCAGGCTGGGAGTGGGGAGCTAGAGCCTCATATGGGGTCCCAGCTCAGATGCAAGGTGGGGCGTAGGGATAGCGGCCCATTGTCACCCTCTGAGACCTTGTATCAAAGAGTCACTGGGCCTGGTGTGGGCTAATGATAGACTAGCCAGGGCCTTCTGGGGTCATTCCCCCTCCCCACGCAACATATGGGGCAGTCGGGGGGCTGCCTTATCAGGGGCATGCTCCCATTGGTGGAGAGGCATGAGCAGTGAGCATGCTTGGGGGAGGGGGGCATTGCTATTTGCATGAGGGGCAGGGGGCCCGTCCCTGCAGGGGGCGTTGCAGTGGATCTGGGTGGGGAGCTCTCCCTGCTGGTCAGGGTGGAACCCCAGGGGACGTCCCAGCTAGCTTGGGGGGTGTCTCTTGGCTTCCCCCTGGGATTGGGGATGGGGGGGGGGTGAAGTTTCAGGCCACCAGAGCCCATTGGATTGTGTGGTGTAAGCCAGGCCAGGAGCAGGGGTGACGGGTCTCTCTCCTTCTCCCCAGGGTCCCGACAGAGCCCGCACCCAGCTCCTGATCGTCGACCGGGGCTTCGACCTGGTGTCCCCCCTGCTGCACGAGCTCACGTACCAGGCCATGGCCTATGACCTGCTGAGCATCGACAGCGACACCTACAAGTAGGGCCTGGCTGCCAGCCGGGGGCGCCCCCCACACCTCCTGGGGCAGGCTGGGGGGGATGTGACCCGGGCACCTGCACTGCCCCGCAGCCCCCACGCTCGGGGGAAGGGTACCGCAGCCTAACCCCGTCTCCCTTCCCCCGCAGGTACGAGACGACGGGCGACAGCGGCACGTGGGAGAAAGAGGCGCTGCTGGACGAAGAGGACGAACTCTGGGTGCAGCTACGTCACATGCACATCGCGGACGTCTCCGAGTGAGTGCGCTCAGCCCTGCCCCGACATGCCCCTCCGTGCCCCGCCCATCCCCCCGACACGCCCTTCCGTGCCCCGCCCATCCCCCCGGACATCCCCTCCGTGCCCCGCCCATCCCCCCCGACATGCCCCTCCGTGCCCCGCCCATCCCCCCGGACATCCCCTCCGTGCCCCACTCAGAGTCAGAGCCCATCCCCCCCAGACACACCCCTCTGCCCCACCCAACTTAGTGCCAGGACCCACTACCCGCCCCCTTCGGCACACCTTTCCCCTCCCTGCCCAGTGCTGGGACCCCCTACTCCCACTTTGGTACAGTCCCCCACCCACTCCCAGGACCCCCCCCCGACACACCTCTCCCACCCAGTGCCAGGACAGCCCACCCCATTGACACACCTTTTCCAATGCTGGGACTTCCCCCATCCTCCCCTTCAGACACACCCCTCCCCACGCTGGGCCCCCCTCGGACACACCCCTCCGCTTCCCTGCCCACTCCCCCTTGGATACATCCCTCTCCTGCTCACTGCCGGGACTCCCCCGCCCCCTCCCACCCCGCTGGGGCTCGTCCGTCAGACACGTTCCCCTCTCTGAGTGCTGAGACCCTCTGGACCCAGCCGCTCTCCCCGAAGGACCCCCGAGCGCTCCGGTCCAGAGCAACTGTCTGTATCTCCTCTCGGGGATCCCCTGGACACGCTTTTCTCCCGATCCCAGGGTCTCCCCACGCACTTCACAGCCCCCTTGAGTGAGTCCCTCACCGACCTCCTGCTAGGCCTGCCACTGCCCCCAGACCCCTACCCCACCCAGCAGAGCACCAGGAGCCCCCAGAGGGGCACTGAACTCTCTGCCTTGGGGTAACTTGTGAAGAGCCCGCGCCTGCCCCATCGGAGGCTCTCGGGGCAGAGAACCCTGGTGCCCATGGGGCAGGGACTCCCCCTACCTCCAAGGCACTGCCTGGCTCTGGCCTGACCCCTTTCCCTGCAGGAGGAAGGTGCCGGAGCTGCTGCACGCCTTCTGTGAGAGGAAGAGGCTGACCCCGAAAGAGGTGCGGCGGGGGCTGGGGGGGGGGAGCGATTGGGGAGTCCATGCCAGAGGGATGGGGGGGACCCATCCCACTGCCACTGATGGGGAGGGGAGGCTGCCCTGCTGCCCCAGGAGGGGCTGGCGAGGGTGGGGGGCTGTCCCATTGCTCCCGGGGTTTGCCTGTAAAGGGCTAAGAGGTGTATGTGGAGTCCCCTACCCCAGCCAGAGCTCTGGAGCTCCCCACGGTCGGGGAGGGCAGAGGCCCAAGGGGCGGGTCAGACAGCAGGATCGGGGCCACGCAGGGCGCCAATGCTGGCATCTCCCCAGCCCACTGCCGCTTTACACCTCAAGGGGCGCTCGGGTTGCAGGGCTCCCGGCTCGTTCCAGCTGGCCTGGAAGAGCAGCTCTAACCCAAACTGAGCGACCCACCCCAGCCTGCTGCGGCTGTCCCCGGGGGAGGCCTCTGCCCTGCAGGGGGGGCTCCGTGTGCCGGGACGGGATCTCACCACAGCCTCCCTCCAGGTCAACCTCAAGGAGCTGTCCGAGATCGTGAAGGAGCTGCCCCAGTACGTCAGCGAGCTGAACAAGGTAACCGGGTGGGGCTGTTGGTGGGTGGGAAGCAGGGCATTCAGTGGGGCTGATGGGGGCAGGGTGCTCTGTGGGGCTGGTGAGGGACTCTCTGGGGGGCAGGGCACTCTGGGACACTCCCCTTGACTGCCTGCTGAGAGCTGCTGACCTGTCCCATCGGGCAGAGCCATTTTCCCCCCAGGTGCTGCCCGTCAGTGCCCAGAGCTGCCCCGTCAGCCCCAGCAATGGCAGCCCTCGGGTAGCGCCCGTGCCTTGCTGCTGCAGCTCATGGGAGAGGGTCTCGGGCTTCCAAACCAGCCCGTTGGAGCCACTCCTGGTGCCACTGGGCCCCGTGCCAGCAGAAAGCTCCTGGCCACAGGTATCCCGACATCTGCTGGTCTCCAAGCCCCCAACCTCGTGGTGACTAACAGAGAAGCCAGGGGCTGTTTTGGAAGTTGCTCCCTCCTGATCCTCCCCTCCAGCTGCCCTGCTCCACCCCAGAAGTGGCTGCACATCAGTGCTGGGCAAAACAATCCCTATAGACTCAGCTTATACAGCTGATTAGGGCTGCCCCTCTGGCCCTCCTTGGGGGCGGGGGGCGCAGGTGCTCTGGACCAGCCGGTGATGCAGTAAACTCCTCCCATGCCCTGGTCTCTCCCGCAGTACTCCAAGCACGTCAGCCTGGCCGAGCAGTGCATGCAGCACTTCCAGGGGACGGTGGAGAAGCTGTGCACTGTGGAGCAGGTGGGTCTGTGGGCAGAGCCTGGCTGGGGGGCAGAGTCTGGCTCATGGACTAGGCCCGGAGAGAGGGGTCTCAGATCCCCAGGCTCGCTGGAGCCAGGGCCAGTCCCCCCCATGCAGCACCGGGGGTGCAGAAGGGGGACATGGGGCCCGGATTACTCCCTGGGAGCCCATTCCTCACCCCGGGGGAGATGACCTCAGGGAGGAGGGGACCTGGCACAGGGGGTAGGCGAGCTGTGGGTCGTGCGGCCGTCGCGTCTCCCATCCCGCTGCGGGGGTGGGAGGAAGTGGAGCGGCCTGACCTGGCCTTGTGTGTGCGCCTTGCCCCCCCCCCCCAGGACCTGGTCATGGGGACGGACGGGGACGGGAAGAAGATCGAGGACCCCATGAAGAGCATCATGCCCGTCCTGCTGGACCCCAGCGTGCAGGCCTACGACAGGATCCGCATCCTCCTCCTCTACCTCCTGAAGAACGGTAACGCCACAGGCCTGCAGGGGGCAGCACTGGGGGAGCTGCTGCTGCCGGGCCGCTCCTGGGGTGGGGCCCAGACCTGTGGGGCTGTGGGGGGAACAGCACTGCTCAGACAGGCACCCCCCCCCCCAGCCAGGCTCTACAGCCCCGTCTCCCCTCTGCCCTCCTCCCGGTGCCAGCCAGTGCCCTGCCCACGCTCCGCACTGCCCCCTGGGGGCGGACCTGGCCCCTTTTCTCCCTGGGCTACAGCGGGTGGTGGGAGCCAGGACTCCTGGGTTCTACCCTCAGGCTCTGGGAGAGCAGTGGAGTCTAGTGAGTTAGGGGGCGGGGGGGAGCCAGGACTCCTGGGTTCTACCCTCAGGCTCTGGGAGGGCAGTGGAGTCTAGTGAGTTGGGGGGGGGGGGAGCCAGGACTCCTGGGTTCTACCCTCATTTCTGGGAGGGCAGTGGAGTCTAGTGAGTTAGAGAGGGGGTGGGAGCCAGGACTCCTGGGTTCTATCCTCAGGCTCTGGGAGGGCAGTGGAGTCTAGTGAGTTAGAGGGGGTGGGAGCCAGGACTCCTGGGTTCTATCCTCAGGCTCTGGGAGGGCAGTGGAGTCTAGTGAGTTAGAGAGGGGGCGGGAGCCAGGACTCCTGGGTTCTACCACCAGCTCGGGGGGGGGGGGGGGGCTAGTGGGTTCAAGGGAGGCTGGGAGCCAGGACTCCTGGATTTACCCCCAGCTCTTAATCCCAGTGGGAAGAACAGGATCTCAGGGTTTGATGGGGGAACTAGGACTCCTGGGGCTGCGGGTGCGTCCCGGGGGTGCTAGTGCTGACGTCTCTCCCTGTGCAGATGTGAGCGAGGAGAACTTCCGCCGGCTGATCCAGTCTGCCAACCTCCAGGAGCAGGAGAACATCTTCCGCAACATGGAGCTCCTGGGCGTCCCTTTCTGCCTCCCCCCGGGCGGGCAGCTACCGCCCAAGATGAAGGTGCGTCTGGAGTCCACCCACCAGCTCTCCCGCTGGACCGTCATGCACAGGGGAGCCCAGGCCATCCCGGGGGTGCCCCCTATGACAGTGACCTACTTCCAGCACAGCGGTGGCCTCTGCCCCTGTACAGTGGGGTGACGCCCTCCCCATATGAGGGTGACCCTCGAGTTACTCCCCCTCTGGGGTGACTTCTTCTGCCCCTGCAGAGGACCCTGGGGGCAGGACCACGGATCGCCAGGGAGCTGGGGCTGGTGACCACTGCGTGGGGTGGCCATGCGGGGAATGGGGGGAAGCGGCTCTGTTCTCCCATCAGTCTCTCTCTCTCTCTCTCTCTCTCTCACTCAGTGATCCATTCTCTTCTTTTCTCTGCCTCTCCCCTGCCAACCCGGCTGGAGCGACTCAGGTAGGCCGCGCTCTCCCTGTCTGCCCCCCTTCCCACCCCGCACCCCCTCCCTGCTGCCTCTCACCCCCTCTCCCTTCCTCCCCCAGAGCGGGCAGCTGCCACCCGAGAGGAAGGTGCGGCTGGAGTCCACCTACCAGCTCTCCCGCTGGACCCCCGTTCTCAAGGACGTCATGGAGGTACCGGGCCGTCTGCTTCCTGGCCTGGGGGGGGGGTCACACCTGGCAGGCTGGGCCCAAGGGGGAGGGGCTGGTTTGGGGTCAGCCATGGGTAGAGCCCTGCACATCCGCGCACCATTTCTGCGGCTAGCGGATCGGCTGCAGATACAGCCGTGCAGGGCTCTACCCCGCAGCAGCGCCTGGCCCGCGGCGTCCGGCTCAGGCAGCCCGGGGGATGCAGTGTGCTCGGGATGAGACACCCCTTCCCCCCAGTCCCCACCCCTTCCCCCCAGTCCCCACCCCTTCCCCCAACCCCACCCCTTCCCCCAGTTCCCACCCCCTTCCCCCCAGTTCCCACCCCTTCCCCCAACCCCACCCCCTTCCCCAGTCCCCACCCCTTCCCCCCAGTCCCGACCCCTTCCACACAGTCCCCACCCCTTCCCCCAACCCCACCCCCTTCCCCCCAGTCCCCACTCCTTCCCCCAGTCCCCACCCCTTCCCCCAGTCCCCACCCCTTCCCCCAGTCCCCACCCCTTCCCCCAACCCCACCCTCTTCCCCCCAGTCCCCACCCCTTCCCCCCAGTCCCGACCCCTTCCCACAGTCCCCACCCCTTCCCCCAACCCCACCCCTTCCCCCAGTCCCCACCCCTTCCCCCCAGTCCCCACCCCTTCCACGCTGCCTGAGGCACTCCTCAAAGGGTGGGGCACACTTCATCGCCTTCAACCTCCCTGGCACATCACAGGCTCCCAGGCCCCTGCTCCAGCGCTGGGATGGTTCCTGCTGTGGGAGTTTGGGGCACACACACACACACCCACACACACACACACACATATACACACCCAACCAACCACCCCCCCACACACACACACCCACCCACCCACACCCACACACACACCCACACCCACCCACCCACCCACCTACACACCCACCCACACCCACCCACCCACCCACCCACCCACACACACACACACCCACCCCCCCCACACCCACACCCACCCACACATCCACACCCACACACACCCACCCACACACACACACACACACACACACACACACACACACCCACACGCAGCCCGGCAGCGTCTCTATCCAAGTTTAGCCCCTGTCATGTGGCATTCGGAGGTATAGGGCCTGGGCCCCCTGCGCGGCTGGGACACACCTCATGGGGCAAGAGGCAGGGCCTGTGTCACGGAGCGCCCGGGCGATGGTCTGGAACCGCTCCCTAGGAAGCCAGACCGGACTCCGGGTGAAGGGCCCCTTCTCCGTACACAGCCTGTTTCCCAGGCCAGGAGCTTCAGGGGTCCCCACTTCCACCTTCCTGGGTCTGACCTCGGAGCATTCAGCACCTTCTGCCCCTCCGTGTGCTTCCCCCAGCAAGCCCGCCTGGGCGGGGTCCTGGGGGAGCCCATGGGTTCTGCACCCCAAATCCACAGTCAAACGTGACTCTCAGCCAGCCAGCATAGTAGACGGTTTATTTGAGATGTCAGGAACACCATCCAACTCACAGCTTCTCAGTCTCAACAGGGCCCCTCAGTCAGGCCTTTCTGGGGTACTAGGAGGTGAGACCCAGATTCTGGGCTTCCGGTTCTCCCCCGGTTCATTCGATGACTTCCATCTGGTCTAACACAGACCATGCAGCGAGCGAGCATGAGCCCTCCACTGGATCCATCTTGGGGCTAGAGAGCGAGTTGGCTGCTCTCCCCCTTCCCAGCTAGACCCAGACTGACTCAACCCCCTCTAGCCCCTCCCTGCTCTCCTTTGTCCCTTGTCTGGTTTCCCGGGCTTCAGATATCACCTGACCTCCCTCCAACAGGTTCAGCTGACCTCCCTCCCCCACTTGGGGTCAGGTTACAGCTTCACCTTGGCTTGGCTTTGCATCAGCTACACATTCCTTTCCCTCCACATAGACGCCCAAGAAATGCATAGGGGAAACTGAGGCACACACACACAGTACTCCCACTTCGTCACAGCCTGGATCTGCCCGCAGCAGGGAGGGGGCCCTGAGGGCAGCCCCTTGCCTCCCCCCACAAGTGAGGGGCCCTGGATCGGGCTGCAGGAGATCTCTGCCCTCCTCATAACAGTGGGTGGGTGGGGAGTTCACAGCAGGGCACTGAGCAGCTGAGGGGGATGGGGGAGATAGGGGGACATCACTGGGGGAGTCAGTGCGCTCTTTGCTGGCTCCCCATGCCCCACCCTGGAAAGGGGCCCCAGGCTGCTCCCCCCAGGGACTGTCAATCATTCTGTGAGGAGCCGCCCCAGCCTCCCCCCCCCCCCCAACCGGGCCTGACTTGGCCACCAGGTCCAAGGTTCCTGCTGCTTGGCCCCTGCTGACCTGCCCCCCTCTGGCCCCCCAGGACGTCGTTGAGGGCAGACTGGAGGAGGAGCTGTGGCCCTTCATGCCAGACCCAGGCTGCCCCCAGGCCGCTGGCCCCTCCACGTCAGACCCGGGCCCCTCCAGCACCCAGGCCGCTGGCCCCTCCGCGTCGGACCCGGGCCCATCCACCAGCACCCAGGCCGCTGGCCCCTCCGGGTCGGACCCGGGTCCCTCCACCAGCACCCAGGCCGCTGTCAGGTAAGGCTGAGCCTGGCTGGGCTGTGGGGGGCAGAGCCCTGACACCCCCCCCCCCCCAGGGTGTAAGAGAATCTGTGCCTGGGAGCGTGTGGCCAGGACCCTGCTCGCCGGGGGAGGGGCTGCCCAAGAGCCTGGAGCCCTCGACCCCTCACCAAGCCCCCCGCACCTTAGCACCAGGACCTGGAATGGAGGAAAGGGGCTGGCCGAGCTTTAGACAGCACCCCCCGCCCAGGGCAGGGGCACCCTCCCCTCCTCCCTCCCGCCTGCTTTGGGACTCCTGTCCCACTCCCTTGGGCAGGGCCTGTCCCTGGCCTCCTCCAGGCCCTGCCCCTCCGCCTGGCATTCCCTCAGCGACCCCTGGTATGCGAACTGCCCCCTCCCCCACCCAGCCCCCACTGCCGGCAGTGCCCACCCCTCCGCCTGGCATTCCCTCAGCGACCCCTGGTATCCACACTGCCCACTCTCCCCCCAGCCCCCACTGCCGGCAGTGCCCACCCCCCCGCCTGGCATTCCCTCAGCGCGCCCCTGGAATCCACACTGCCCCCTCTCACCCCAGCCCCCACTGCCGGCAGTGCCCACCCCCCCGCCTGGCATTCCCTCAGCGCGCCCCTGGTATCCACACTGCCCCCTCTCACCCCAGCCCCCACTGCCGACAGTGCCCACCCCCCCGCCTGGCATTCCCTCAGCGAGCCCCTGGTATCCACACTGCCCCCTCTCACCCCAGCCCCCACTGCCGGCAGTGCCCACCCCCCGCCTGGCATTCCCTCAGCGAGCCCCTGGTATCCACACTGCCCCCTCTCACCCCAGCCCCCACTGCCGGCAGTGCCCACCCCCCCGCCTGGCATTCCCTCGGCGAGCCCCTGGTATCCACACTGCCCCCTCTCCCCCCAACCCCCACTGCGGACAGTGCCCACCCCCCGCCTGGCATTCCCTCAGCGAGCCCCTGGTATCCACACTGCCCCCTCTCCCCCCAGCCCCCACTGCCGGCAGTGCCCACCCCCCCGCCTGGCATTCCCTCAGCGAGCCCCTGGTATCCACACTGCCCCCTCTCCCCCCAGTCCCCGCTTCCGGCAGTGGCACAAGGAGAAGCCAGAGGCCGAGCCCCAGACAGGCGGGCGCCTCATCATCTTCGTGCTGGGCGGGGTGGCCATGTCCGAGATGCGCTGCGCCTACGAGGTGACCCGGGCCACCGAGGGCAAGTGGGAGGTGCTGATCGGTGAGTGGGGCGCGTCCTGGGGGGAAGGGCGGGTGAAACGCCCGAGTCAGGGACAGTCGGGACCCCCTGGGTGGGGGAGACCCTAGAACGTCCTGCCCAGCACCCACAGGGCGCCCATGCTACCCTCTGTCCTCCCACACCCGGGGGCCTGGTGCTTCCCCACCTGCCCGCAGCCCCACATGGCCTGTATCTAGCCACCTGATCTGCTGGCTCCCCAGGCCTCTCATTGCCCAGGGACCATGTGTGGGGGCCCAGTCAGATACCCCCAGTAACACCCCTAGGGATCTGACCCCCCCTGCACACACCCAAGGGTGAGGAACGCTGTCAGCGCCTGGATTCCTGCCCGGCTGTGCAGGGTCCAGCGGCACGAGGGGTGCGGTGCCGGGGGGGAGGGGGTGGTAGGAGACAGCCCCTCCCCCCCGCACTAGAGCAGAGTCCCGCTGCAAGGATGGGGGAGATGGTGATGCCAGCCTCATGCCCGCCCCACTGTGCCCACCGCTGCCAACCCTCTCTCTCCCCCAGGTTCCACTCACATCCTCACCCCCAAGGGCTTCCTCAATGACCTCCAAGCCCTCAGCCAGCTCCCCCCCGAGGACGCCTAGAAGCAGCCCCCTCCCCTCAGAGACTCTACCCCCCCCCCAGCTCGCTGCCCCCCCCCCCACTCCACCTGCTCTTAACAAAACCCCTATCCCCCTACTCCTGGCTGCGGTGTCAGTTCTTGGGTTTTGTCGACCTTTGAATGCCTCTGCAAGGTGCATCGGATCCCTGATGAGCAGCGAATGCCTGTCCTGATGACCAAACTGTCTGGAAAGGCCAGGGAGGTATTTAATGAACTGGGGGATGAGGAAGCCTTGGACTCTGGGCAGTTTAAAGACGCTGTGTTACGGCGGTTCAGGGTGACTCCTGAGTCTTACAGGGTTAAGTTCAGGAAGTTTAAAATGTCTAATGATTGTACTTTTGTGGAATGTGCTCACAAACTGATGGGTTTTGTTAAAAAGTGGGTTATGGGGGCAAAGGCACATGGGAATTTTGAAAACCTGCTGGATCTAATAACTTTGGAGCAGTTCTTAGACATTGTGCCAGACCATGTGAGAGCAGCTGTGTGTGACAGGGAACCTGAGTCAGTCCTGTGGGCTGCAGAGATTGCAGATGCCCATACCCAAAACAGGGCTCGAGATGGGTGTAAACCCCAGGGGAAACCTAGTACCCATTCCCCCCAGTTCAAGAGGAGGGAAGGGTTCAGAGGTAGGTCTGATCCTGACCCTTCTAAAGGGGCACATGGAAGTCCAGACAGGAGGAACTCTCCCACCAAGGATAGACAGATCACTTGCTATCAATGCGGTGTGCTTGGCCACACAAGACCGAATTGCCCAATCCTGAAAGGAAGCCCAAGTGTCAGGGCAGATGTTAATTCTACGGTTGTAAACTCACTGGCAAGCCACACAGAGTCCAGTGAGGGTGCCCTGTGTGCAAATGCTATTTCTGTGGTCTCTGAAGAAAGTGACCTTAGAACTCATGTTAAAGCTAAATATGGGAGCAATAAGGCAGAGTTTATTAGCAGTGCAGAGGTTAATGGAGTACGGTGCACGGCTTGGAGGGATACTGCAGCAGACATTACTTTGGTTAAAGCAAGCCTGGTAGGGGAGGAAGATTACTGTCCCGGTGAGGACGTAACTGTTGTAGCCTTTTCTGAGTATTTTGTCAGAGTGCCTTTGGCTAAAATTCACCTTAAGTGGAAGGGATTTGAGGGCACCATGGTTGTGGGAGTAAAGGATACGATCCCTAAGGATCTTATGATTGGAAATGATATCAAAGCTATGTTCAGTCAAGCTGGCAAAGACTGGGCACAGGAGAGGATTAGTCCTGAAGTCGTGCCTATGGAAGGTTGTTCTAAAACTTTGTCGGTTCAGAGAAGCAGTTTCCCTGGGAATGAAGTTTCTGAATGTCTGTCTAATGTCGCAGAAGTGAGTCTGGAATTAGATACTGTACAGAAAGAACTCCTGGTTCAGGAGAGTGTTTCTCTGGAGCAGGTTAAAGTGAATGGGCAGGTTGAAATCCTAACTGAGGAAGGAAAGGGTGAAATAGTTTTGGCTGGTACAGCTTGTAAAAATAAACCTGGAAAAAGCAGCAGGCGAGGATAGTGAAAGAAAAGTGTCCCTCTGCCTTACCTGTGTCCGGTGTGGAGAAGTGGGACAGTGTAGGGAGTGGGCCTGTGGCTGTCAGGGGTATTGACTTGCCTATGGAGGAAGCTACCTCAGTCTCCAAGCAGTGGTCTGTGTGCTGGAACAAGGGAAGGGAGATCCTAAGCTGTGTGTCTAGTGAAGGAGAATGTGTCTCTGGATCTTCTTTGTCTGTGGAGCAAACAGAAGGTGCTTTTCAGCCTGTGATGGTTGAGAATAGTGCAGTTGTTTCAGAGTTGGTTTTGAATTCCGCTTAAGCCCAGAAAGGGAATGGTCCTAAGTTTGTGTCTGCTGGGGAGGAAGGCTCTATAACTAGGTTACATCCAGTTAATGTCTTAGCAAGATCCCAGAGACCAGATGATTCTGGTGCTTGTATTTTGCCTGCTGCTAGTGTGTTGCTGGAAAAGGGTGTAGCAACTCTGTCTAATCAGAGTGATACCCTAGCCAGGACACAAGGAGAGCAGAAAGGTGATTTGGGTGTGTTACCTGCCATCAGCTTGACAACAGGGAGCAAGGAGGAATTGGGACAGCCCTATAACCAAGTGGCTGTGTTTGACCAGCTTGTTGGGGAGACAAGTGTGACAGACCGCTCTCTCACCCCCCTCAGGAACACAGGCAGGAAACCCTTTTTTGCTTCAAACAGTGCCCTTTAATTTACAGTGCAGGACCCCACCACCAATATATACAGGTTACCACAGTTCATTAACATCCAGCTCTTAAACAGCTCATTAATACCCAGCTCTACGGACTCTATGTAGTCCAGCTAACAGTTACACAGCTCTACGGACTCTATGTAGTCCAGCTAGTTACACAGCTCTAGGGACTCTAGGTAGTCCAGCTAACAGTGATACAAACACACACACACTCAGCTCTGAATAGCTCCTGCCACCACCACTCTGGGCTTCCTTCCTGGCAGCCTTTTATCCCCCAGAGGAGGCTGCCAGGTGCAACCCATCCAGGTTGATTAGGCTGCAAGCCAGGTGGCTAATTAGGCTTGCTGCACCGGGGGTTTGCAGAGGGCTTTTCTCCCTCTTAAAGGGGCGGCAGGCTGGGTCAAGCCCACCCTGCCACACAAGGTTGTTTAAAGGAAAAAGTCTCCATGCTGATTCTGCAAGTGAACAGTCTGTGTCTCAGGCTCAGAGAGATGTCTGGGTAAAGGGATCTTCAGAGCAGGACAGCTGTGCAGTTAGTATAGTAGTTGGTATACTCTCATCTCTAGACACTATGGATGTGACTTGTGGTCTCTGGGTAAACCCAACATCTAATTCCATGTGGAAGCAGAAGTGGGTAAAGAAAGAACAGAACTTTAAGACTAGCTGGTTAGTGAAAATGAATGGTATCCCTTTAAGACAGACTATAGCCTGGAAGCTTGCTTTTATCTGTGAAGATGCAGATTACTGGACTGAATGGGGAGAGAAGAGCTTGCTAAGGGCTGTTAGCTCAGGGAACCCTCTGAATCAGGCAGGGAGTTCTTTTAAGCAACAGAGAGCAGGATTTGACCCTTCGGGGCAAGAAGGGAAAAGAGAATTTGACTTTGCAAAGGAAAACCACAAAGTGACCCTAGAAGGCCAAAATTCTAATAGTATTGACCCAAAGGCATGGCTTGACAAACCTGATTGTAAATGGACACTGGCAATGAAATTGTTGTTGTGGCTAATGGTAATTTGTGTAACTACTATGTTATTAACCAAGACTGTAAAATTGTACAATGGGCCTAATCTTTTGAAAACTCCTGTAAACATGTTAAGAGGAATACATGGGAACACACTTTGGGTTAAGAGGCCTTGTTCTATTGATGTGTCACAGTTAAGGCCTGTAAACAGGGGTGAGACTTTCCAAAGGGAAAAAGACATTCCACACCAAATGTGCAGTATAAAAAGGGAAACTGAGGCACACTTCCCTGTTGTTTCCATGGTTAAATGCCAAGATTTCTGTGCTGTTGTCAACATGAATATCTGTGTTGATTTGATGGTACTTGGGTTCCAAACATTTGCCAGAGCTTGTATGTATAAAGTAGCTGTTTTCTTTAGCTCTTGTCAAAAATCACATAAGACAAACCCACGGATGGGGGAGCTTTTGGGATGCAGTCAGTGCTGTTTTGTCATCCCTACCTGCATCAATTTTTCGTTGGGGGTGTTGTTGGAAAAACTGCTTTACCTTTGGAGCCCAATCCCAATATACTCTCAAAGGACAGGCATGACTCAGTAGTTCTGGAAAACAAGATTTATTGCAAGCAATAGGAGTCAGAGGGGTTATCTATCACCCAAACAACTGGCTCAGCTCCATGCAAGGCTGAGGCCTTTCTTATACTCAGGTGTGAATAAGGGAGGGGGGCTTTCAATACACTTACACAGGTGAGAACACTTAATGGCTATCACATCCACTGTTCGGTATTAATCTATTCCATTTACATGTCTGGTAAACAGGAGGTCCAGGACCCTTAGGGGTACTCAGACACTACGACGCCTGCACAGCTGTGGCAGGGTAAACATGAGTGTAAGATACATGCAGTGCATACATAAGGGTGAGACTATGTTCTAAGGCTGTTTTTAAAATCATACTACACAACATTCATAATACAGTTGTTTCTAAATTGCATTATTCCAACAGTGTCACGTTACTGGAATAATTTGGTACCATATAGATCATTGGGGTACCAAATCTTATGTGAAGGGGTCATAACAGGTGTCTATGACCAGGTTATGGAGGGCGGATTATGAATATGCCATTGATATGTGTGTATCTTTTTGGAACTAAAGTTATGAATATTGGATTGGGGTGCCTGTACTTCAAGCTTATGCTGGGTTTCTGGGTGGAATCTCAGGCAAGCTGGTGTTAACTTGAATGGCCTGCCTGATGGCCCATTAAGGGGCCATTAACTGCACAATGAACTTTGTCCACACCGGAGGAGAGAAGCTTCCCCAGGAATGGGACATGCCTGGGCAAAAACTGAATCGTGAAGAGTCTGGTGATTGGACCATGTGGCTATGGACCTCCAGTTTGCAACTGGACTCTGCATAAGAAGGAGGAGGGGCTTCGCCCAGAGAGGAGAGTCTATAAAAGCTGGAAGGAGCATCCTCCATTTTGTCTTCTACCTCCAGCCTTCCTTGTTTCCAGCTTTGGATGGAACTTTGCTATTCAGGGGAACTCTGGACAAAGGTGCTGACCCATCTCTGCAGGGGAGGCTTTCCAAAGACTTTGATTGAAACCTGCAGTTTATTCTACAGCTGCAAGACTGAACCAAGAGATTTGCCATTACTGCATGTCATTGATTTCTTTTAATCTTTCCTAACCCTCACCTAGACCTTTTTCCTTATACAATAAACCTTTAGATTCTAAAGGATTGGCAACAGCGTGATTTGTGGGAAGATCTGATTTGTATATTGACCTGGGTCTGGGGTCTGATTCCTTGGAATTGGGGAGAACTGTTTTCTTTTGGGGGGGGATTGGTTTTCATAACCATTGGTCCCCAGGACAGGAGGCTGCTGGTGGTGATACTGGGAATCTGGAGTGTCTTAAGGGGATTGCTTGTGGGACTTGTGGTTAGCCAGTGGGGTGAAACCAAAGTCCTTTCTATTTAGCTGGTTTGGTTTGCCTTAGTGTGGAAAAACCCCAGCTTTGGGCTGTAGTTGCCCCTTTGGAAGCAATCTGTCCTGATCTGACACTCACAGTTGGATCCCACCAGGAACAGCACCGTCACAGGGACGCGAGAGGGGACGGGACCCCCGGGCAGGGGGCAGGCCAGGCTCCCTCCCTCTGGCACAGCGTCTGGGGCCGTCCCCCTTTGTGCCCCGTGGCCACCCTGCCCCGGATGACCCAGGGGGCGCGTCAGGTCCCGTTATCTACCAGCTTCAGCCATTCCTACCTCCCCTGCCTGGGACCCAAAGCACAGCCCCTCCCCCTCCCGTCACCCCTCTTCCAGCTGAAGCACACGAACTGGGGGTACCCAAACACGGGGTCCAGGCACCGCGCCAGCCACTCCTTGGTCTTGGGATCTGGGGGACAAGGAGTGGGGGAGGGCAGATGAAAGTTGGGGGGGAATGCACCAACCCCACCTCCCTGCCTGCAAATGGGGGTACCTGACAGCTTTCAAACTGGTCAGGACTCCTGGGTTCTAGCCCTGGCTCTGGGAGGAGAGTGGGGTCTAGTGGTTAGAGCAGGGGGGCTGGGAGCCAGGACTCCTGGATTCTAGCCCCGGCTCTAGGAGAAGAGTGGGGTCTAGTGGTTAGAGCAGGGGGGCTGGGAGCCAAGACTCCTGGGTTCTCTCCCCAGTTCCACCATTGCCGTCCACCCCATGACCTCAGCATGTCACTTAAAACCCAGCCCGATGCAGCCAAGAGGGTTAAAGCAGGTCGAGGCCTGGGGGCCTGCCAATGGGGGGGGGGGCACCTTAGATGGGCCCACGGGGCAGCTCCTATACATTAGACTCTTGATTATCCAGAATTGGGTTAACCAGGATTTTAAAAAAATACGTCGAACTCGCAGAGCCGGCTCTGCCTTTGTTGCTGCCCCAGCACACGCAAAAAAAAAAAAAACCCACCAGGGCGCAGGGCAGCCAGTGAACCAACCCCGCTCCCCTTATTTCCTATGGACGGGGATTATCTGGGATTTTATTAACCAGGATTATAATGGGGAGTCTACGGTACATGCAAATAGCTCCCCCGTGTGGTCAGACCTATCCCTGCCCCTGAGCATGACACGGCGGGCGGGGAGGGGGTCATTTACCATTGGGGTACCCAGACCCATACTCCAGCCTCACGGCCCCCAGGTCCTCCGGGAACGCCCAGGTCTTCACAGCACGATCCCGCGCCACCTGCCAACACAGACAGGAGTCAGCTCCGGGCGGCGCCTCCAGGAACGTCGCCCCCCTAGCACCCGGCTGTCTCGACAGGGATTCGTGGCCTGGCGCTGAGATGCAGCCACCTCTGGGGAGGAGCACAATAACTCTTGAAGCTCCGTGCAGCATTTGGGACAGGAAGTGAGGATGAATCCCCTCCTTAATTCACCCAGGAGATCCCAATAACACCCCGGTAAGTGGAGCTGGGGGTCTCCATATTCCCCAGATCTGCGCGGGCCCATTGATCCAAGGAGGGCAGGGGGCCTGGTGATTCCTAAGCACACAGCAAGATCCAGCCCATTCCCCACCGGGGCCCCCGAAGAGGGGGGACCCCAAAGCCTCACCTTGGCACAGATGCTGGCTGCGCTGATGAAGGGGAAGAGGGAATCAGCCTTCGGCCTCACGGTCACCTCGAGCTCCGGAAAGTGCCACTTCGGCTTCTCCTGATACTTCTCCACTGATCCTACCGTGTCCACAAAGATCTACCAGGGTTGGGGGGACCCCGCAAGAGGTGTGAGGGGTGGTGTCAGGTCCCCTTCCCTACTACACTTTGTGCTGGGATCCGGACACCACACGGCGAGGCAGCTGCCCCGTTGTCATTTAGAGAAACTGAGGCACAGGGAGGCTGTTGGGAAGTGTGTGTGGGGGGGTGCATGTCAGCGCTATGCCCACAGTGGTCCCATTTGCCAACCCTGGCTGAGTCTGTGATTGGGGAACCCTGTGGACAGAAATCTGCCCCGTGGGGAAACTGAGGCGCAGGAGAGATTCCGGCTGGCTCACCTCTGCCACTTTGCCACTTTCTAAGAGCCATTTAGAAAGCCACTTTCTAAGAGCCATTCATTGCCAGTTTCTAAGAGCAGCCACTGACTGGGGGGCCCAATTTGCCTCCCCCCCCCAGCTCCACAGACCCTATTGGGAGCCTCTAAGAGCCGGGCTCTGAAATCCCTGGGATTGGATCAACTCTGTGTCCCTTGGAGGGCAAAGGACCCATCCCCATCCCCCATCCCTGGCTGTGCCTGGCCGGGGGTGTCTTTAGGAGTGAAGGGGGGGAGGGCTGGGCCCAGGGGCATGAACCTGGGTAAAATCCTCTGCAGTTCATATGGCCATAAACAAGCCCCAAGGAACAGTCCTAAGAATGATGCCCTAATTCCCCAGATCCCTAGGCCTCAGAGCTCCGGATCGTTGCCTGAGTGGGGAAACTGAGGCAAGGGGCAGGGGTGAAACTCCGGGCTGCTGAAGGCAAAGGGGCTAAAACATAAACAGACTCAGCAGAGTCAGGGGTGTTAAACAAACAAACCCGGCTCAGGCTAGAGCTTGGCCCCAGTCCCTCCCCCTGGGGCTGTGGGTTCCTCTAGGGCAGGATTTCAACCCCACCTGTCCTGCAGGGGAGCAGGGGGCAGCATTGTCCCCCTCAAGTGCAAGGCTGGGGGGGGGCATAGCTCCACCCCCGTCTGCAACGCAGGGGGCCCCATTCATGATCCTGTCCCCCCTCTGTGCAATGCAAAGGGCCCCCCTGTGCAATGCTGGGGGGGGGGGGCAGGTGTTCCCTTGGAGGTCTAATCCCTGCCCTGGCTTTATCTCTCTAGTCTTGACCCCCGCTGCAAATGGACCAGCCCGGAGGGGGGGGGGGCGTAGAGGGGGGAGGGAGAGGGGGGCTATAAGACCCGGCTGCAGGCGAGCATGCTTACGTGCTGTGGAGACAGCGGAGGGTTGTGGCACCGCAGCAGCAGCAGCGACAAGGTGCGTGTGTGTTGCACGCTCCGGGTTGTGCGTTGCAGGCCGGGTTTGCTTTGTGGGCTCAGGGGCTGGGTGGGGGCCATTTGTGCGCGCGCGCGCACACACACACACACACACACACACACACACACACACACGTCCGTTATGCGGGCGGGGGCGTCTCTTGTGCACAGTCCCCGCGGGGGGGGGGTTCCCCCCCATTTTTGTTCTCAACGCAGGTGCCGCTATTCACGGTGAGCCCCGAGCTGGGGCAGCCTCGACCCCCCCCCACCCCCACCCCCCCGCTGTCCCACTTGCTCGGCGGCTCCGCGCTTCGGGGCGTCGAAAGCCCCGGGGGGGGGCTGGATCCTCACTCGTCCTGCGCCCCTCCCGTGCCTCGACTTACCCGCCAGCTGCGCGCTTCCTCCGGCAGATGCCCCCCGCTGTAAGGGCGCGTCGGGGGGTCCGGGGGCCTCGGGGGGTCCCTGGGGCACGTGTCACTTTAGCAAGTGGCCGCGTAGGGAAGCGGCTGGGGGGGGGGCGAGTCTCCGTCTTGCCCCCCCTGGGAACAGGGGGGGGGGGTCTGGGGGGGGGAGCTCCAGGCTGAGACGCGGCCGCTCCACCCTGGGAGCGCTTCGCTTCGCTTTGTCCGGGCTTGGGGGGCTCGGTTCGCGCTGGGGGGTGTCCGGGGACCGTCCTGCTGTCCCGTGGGGCCGGTTTCCTGCAGCTTCGAAGGGGGCGGGAGCCAAGCCCTGCGGGTGGCTGGTGAGAATTGCGGGGGGGGGGTGTGTGAAGCGTTTTTAGGGCCCCTCTGCTGGGCGGTGGCCCTGCTGCTGAGGTGGCTTCCCCTGGGCTGAGCGGGGTGTGAATTTCAGGTCTCTGGGCTGGTAGCCCGGCCCCTGCCGTGCCAGGCGCTGCACAGACCCGGGCCCTGCCCCGAGGAGTTCCCAAGACACAGGGCACCAAGCAGACAGGGACTTGGCCAAGGTAGCGCCCCAGACCAGCCGGGGACAGAACCCAGGTCTCTAGGCCACGACCCGCTCTCAGCGCTAGAGACCCCCGAGCCCACCATTCGCCTTGCACCGTGATGGCTGATCCCGGCTGCCTTGGAATGCAGCTGCCTCTGGGGTGGAGAGTCTCTATGCAGGGAGACAACGCGCTTCCCCCAGCGACCCTAGGGCAAAACTCCCTATTGCTTGGGATCCTCTGGAGTGGAGAGTCTCCATGCAGGGAGACAACGCGCTTCCCCCAGCGACTCTAGGGCAAAACTCCCTATTGCTTGGGATCCTCTGGGGGATTCCACCCACCCCTAGTAGGGCAGCTCTTAGCTAAAAAGACCCCCCCGCCCCCCAGCAGAGCTGCATGTCCTGGGATGGCTCCACCCTCTTGCTTGCGGTGGCTGTTGGTCTGTCCTGCTGGGGAGCAGGGCCCCCCCAGGCCACAGGAGGAAAATTCTCGCCACCCCGTTTCTCTTCCCCGCTGGTTCAGCAGCCCCATCCCGCAGGCGAAGCCGTAAAGTTCTAAGTCCTGGAGCTGCTATTTTAATCAGGATCTTGGCTAATTTCGGGAGCTTCGGGGATCCTTGTCTCTGCCCGTTTCAATAGAATGGACTGAGAGCAGGACTGTCCGTGTGGGGTGCTGGGAGGCAGGACTCCTGGGTTCTATCCCTGGCTGTGGGAGGGGAGAGGGGCCTAGTGCTTAGTGCCTAGGAGTCCGAACTCCTGGGTTCTCTGTCCCCAGCTTTGCACTGACCCAGTTGGCCAAATCACCGATTAGTGTCATTGGCTTGCACGATTTTGGGGGCTGAAACGTGCTTTGTATGTGCAAAGTGCCGCTCACATACAGGTGAGGGAGGGGTGGGTAATTGTCAGGGTGCTGGGCTGGCTGGGGTCACATCCACACAGCTGTGCCTGTCTGCACATGGGGAGGAGATGCACCATCCTGCCCTCCCCTGAAAGATTTTCTACCCTGCATTAGCTTGGCAGTCCCTGGGTTATACCTGTATGGGGGGGGGGGTGCCCGCTCTGTCTAGCATTCCTGGTGCCAACCCAAAACAGCTGGTGTGCCCTGAGCTGTGGGATGTGACACTTGGGTGACTGGGGGGCTGCCTTCTCATCTGGTCTGTCTCCAAGCTCCCCCCATGCAGCGAGGCTTGCTGCAGAGAACGGGAGAACCTCGTCACAGTTGGTGACCAGACAGCAAATGTGAAAAATCAGGACGGGGTGGGAGGTAATAGGCGTAAGACCCAAAATTCCCGACTGTCCCTACAAAATCGGGACATCTGGTCACCCTAGGAACCGGTGCCCACCCGTCCTGAGCCCTGGCTTCTCTTGCAGGACATGGCTTCCGGTAACGCTCGCATCGGCAAGCCAGCCCCAGGCTTCACCGCCACGGCCGTGGTGGACGGAGCCTTCAAAGAGATCAAACTCTCCGACTACAGAGGTGAGAGGAACCCGCTGGAGGCTCTGCATTGAGCCCCTACTAATGGGGGGGGGGGGCGGGGGGCTCGCAGCTCCCCTGGAGATAAGGCACCTGGAGTGGAGCTGCCGGGACCTCCCCCCACAGCCAGAGCTCCTGCCCTGCTCCCCGCAGCGCCCCCTGCTGGTACTGGAGTAGCTGGACGTTCTGGGCCTCTGGGAATACGGGGGCACTACAGGGATTCTGCCTGCATGGGGAACAGTCTCCACCTCTAGGGCGGGGGGGGGGGGGCGGCAAACTACAGTCTGGGGCCACATCTGGCCCTTTAGTTGTTTGTATCCGGCCCTTGAGCACCCGTTGGGGAGCAGGCTCGGGGACTTGCCCCACTCCACGCATGCTGTGACTCCATGCAGCTCCTGGAAGCAGTGGGAGGTCCCCCCATTCCCCCGGGGCTCCTATGCGTAGGGGCAGCCAGGGGGCCCCTCTCCCCAAAAGACAGTCTTTATCTGCAGTGTGTTTTGTGCGGTTGTCCATATGTTGTATGAGTGTATATTTGTGTACATAGGGTGTATGTATGTGCCTGGTTCATGATTGTCCATCTGGGCTGTGTCTATATAGGGGGCTATACCGGTGGGTGGGGTGGGTATGTACCGGGGTTGTGTCTCTGACTGAGTGTGTATGTGGTGTGTGGTTTTGCAGGGACTGTTTGGGTGTGTGCATGGTGTGGTGACGTGGTTAGGTGTGAGGTATGTATGGGGCTCCGTGTAGCCTGTTGTGTATGTGGGGTGTAGGGTGTGCTTGTGCTCACAGCATATGTGTGCGACTGCACACGCGGGTGTCTCCGTGGCTGGTGGTGTGCGCAGCCTCCGCCCGCACCCACAACCCAGGAGAGGAGGAAAGGCCTGAAGAAGCCGGACGGGTCTGGAGCCCAGCATGTCCCAGGCCAGACCCGGGCAAAGCACCATAGTGACCCCCTGCCCCACGGCCACGTCGCCGGGTCCTTGCATGGGACTGGTTCATCGCTCCCCTCTGCCCCAGCCAGCCAGTGAGGGAATCTCCTGGATCGGTCCCGTGCACAGTCTGTAGCGGGACATTGACACACGGAGGGGAGTGAACCTCATCGCGGGCCAGACACACAAAGACCACAGCGGAAGGGGGTTACCTGCTGCTTTTCTGTGGCAACGGCAGGTCCTTCTGCAAAACAAGACGGGGGACAGGAAGTTACCCCTGGGGGGGCAGAGGGGATTTTGCCCCCTGGATCATCTTCAGAAGGCGATGGCGTCCCGGGGCTGATCTCTTTCCTACGACCCCTTTCGCCTGAAGAACCTGGAGCCTGTTTGTGCAGCACAAGGCACAGCGGGGTCGTGGCCCCTCCCCAGGGTTGCTATGTGCCGCCGCGGCCCAAAGAATTCAGAGTCATTTGTACATGTAGGGATCTCTTGCCTGACCCTAACAGGCAGCCACCTCTGGGGTGGGGTACGGCGGCTGTTTATACAGGGATCCTGTACCCAGTACGGAGATGCAGCCACCTCTGGGGTGGGGTGCGGCGGCTGTTTATACAGGCATCCTGCACCCAGTACGGAGATGCAGCCACCTCTGGGGCGAGGCACGGGAGCTGTTTATAGAGGGAACCTTGGCCTGGTACTGAGAGGTGGTTGCCTCTGGGGTGGGGCAAGGGGGCCATTTATACAAAGAAAACCCCTCAGTCTTCCTGTATCGGGGGGAGGGGCAGGGTGGATACCAGCAAGAGTGACCCCAGTTAGAACCAATCCAGGACCTGGGGCTCAAACCTGCCTCCAGGGCTGGCGACAGGGGGGCACTACGGGTACAGCTGTACCTGGCCCCGGACTTAAGGGGGGCCCCCAAACGATCAGAGTAAGGGGCCCCAAAATTTCTGCTGCTGGCCTCTGAGGATGGCCACGGAGGCGGGGCCGTGGGGGTTAGTTCATGGGAAAGGCAACAACAACACAGTGCCCCCTAGCCTGGCACTGGGGCAGCAGGGGCAGCACTGCCCGGCAGGGTAGAGCACCCCCTACTGAGTCCCCCCCCCCCCAGCCTGCTCCCTGCAGCACAGCACCCCCCCCCCGTACAAATTGCAAGGGAAAGTGCCACCCACTGACACCCCCCCCCAATCCCGCTCCCTGCAGTGCCTAGCACCACCCTGAGATTCCCCCCCCCCCCCGCCCTGCGCCCTTGGACTCTCCACACTCTGACTCCGCTTGGCCAGCAGCTGCTGCAGCGGGGGGAGAGGGGGAATCGGGCCACTAAGGGCCCTGACTGCATTAGCAGCCGCAGCAGCCCTCCCCGTCTGTCTGACTCCGTCTGCCCGTCTGAGTCCCTTCCTGGCTGCAGCCGGGGCCCGCGGTGGGGCTGTCTGCCCCCAGGTTGTCTGCAGGGCGCTCTGCCCAGCAGCCAGCATGCCAGGGACGCCCCCACCCTGGAAGGAATCTGGGAATCTCTTCCCTCCCCCCCCTCATGCAAATTTCACATGGGCCCTTCCCCCACCCCCCTAAGGCCCAGGTCCTTGGGGGCACCCAGCTGATCTGCCCCCCCCCCCCCCCCGTCTCAAACCCGGATCCAGCAGGAAAAAATTAATCACATCTCCAAAGAGCCACAACTAGTGTGATCACAGGCCAGGGGACACCTCGCTCCATGGACATGCCACTGGGCGCTGAGCCCCTCCCCCTGCTCCAACCACTACACTCCACTCCCCTCTCGGAGCTGGGGGCAGAACCCAGGAGTCCTGGCTCCAAGCCCCCCTGCTTTAACAACTTGACCCCACTCCTCTCCCAGAGCTGGGGATACAACCCAGGGGTCCTGGCTCCCAGCCCGCCCCTCCCCCTACTCTAACTGCTAGGCCCTACTCCCTTCCCTGAGTCAAGACTTGAAAGAACAGCTCTCTTCCCCGTTCTCTGTGACACCCGCCCTCCAGCCATTCACCCCAGTCCAGCCGCGAGTCCTGGCACTGACACCCGCCCTCCAGCCACACCCCCACACCCTGCACAACCTCCTCAAATACCCCACAGCCCCCCACAACCCCCTCAACTACCCCACAGCCCCCCACACCCTGCACAACCTCCTCAAATACCCCACAGCCCCCCACAACCCCCTCAACTACCCCACAGCCCCCCACACCCTGCACAACCTCCTCAAATACCCCACAGCCCCCCACAACCCCCTCAAATACCCCACAGCCCCCCACACCCTGCACAACCCCCCACAACCCCCTCAAATACCCCACAGCTCCCCTCACGGCCTGCACAGCTCCCCACAACCCCCTCAAATACCCCACAGCCCCCCACAACCCCCTCAAATACCCCACAGCTCCCCACAACCTCCTCAAATACCCTACAGCTCCCCTCATGCCCTGCACAGCCCCCCACAACCCCCTCAAATACCCCACAGCTCCCCTCACACCCTGCACAGCTCCCCACAACCCCCTCAAGTACCTCACAGCCCCCCATGACCCCTCAAATGCCCCACAGCATCCCACGCCCTGCACAACCCCCTACAACTCCCTCAAATACCCCACAGCTCCCCTCACGCCCTGCGCAGCCCCTCACAACCCCCTCAAGTATCCTACAGCCCCCCATACCCTATACAGCCCACCACAACCTCCTCAAATACCCCACAGCTCCCCTCATGCCCTGCACAGCCCCTCACAACCCCCTCAAGTACCCCACAGCTCCCCATGACCCCTCAAATACCCCACAGCTCCCCACAACCCCCTCAACTACCCCACACCCTGCACAACCTCCTCAAATACCCCACAGCCCCCCACAACCCCCTCAAATACCCCACAGCCCCCCACACCCTGCACAACCTCCTCAAATACCCCACAGCCCCCCACAACCCCCTCAAATACCCCACAGCTCCCCTCACGGCCTGCACAGCCCCCCACAACCCCCTCAAATACCCCACAGCTCCCCTCATGGCCTGCACAGCTCCCCACAACCCCCTCAAATACCCCACAGCCCCCCACAACCCCCTCAAATACCCCACAACTCCCCTCATGCCCTGCACAGCCCCCCAAACCCCCCTCAAATACCCCACAGCTCCCCTCACACCCTGCACAGCTCTCCACAACCCCCTCAAATACCCCACAGCCCCCCACAACCCCCTCAAGTACCTCACAGCCCCCCATGACCCCTCAAATGCCCCACAGCATCCCACACCCTGCACAACCCCCTACAACCCCCTCAAATACCCCACAGCTCCCCTCACGCCCTGCGCAGCCCCTCACAACCCCCTCAAGTATCCTACAGCCCCCTATACCCTATACAGCCCACCACAACCTCCTCAAATACCCCACAGCTCCCCTCATGCCCTGCACAGCCCCTCACAACCCCCTCAAGTACCCCACAGCCCCCCATGACCCCTCAAATACCCCACAGCCCCTCACAACCCCCTCAAGTACCTCAGCCCCCCATGACCCCTCAAATGCCCCACAGCGTCCCATGCCCTGCACAGCTCCCCACAGCCCCCTCAAATACCCCACAGCCCCCCCCACATCCTGCACAGTCCCCCACAACCCGCTCAAATGTGCCACAGCTCCCCACGATCCCCTCAAATACCCCACAGCCCACCACCACCACCCCACACAGCCCCTTAAATACCCCCCCAGCTCCCTCCCAACAGCAATACCCGCCCCCATCCCCAGAATGCCTGGCACAGTCCCCCAGCTTCCAAACACAGCACCGGCAAATGCCCCCATGGTCCCCCAGACGTCTGCACTGTGACCCACGGGACCCCTCTGTGACTGCACACAACCGGCTTGTGCCACCCACAGCCAGCAGCCTTGAGGCTCCCAGTCCCCAAAGCCACTACTTATGGGGCTGCCGTTTCCCCCACCAGCCACCAGCAATGGGGCTCACACCTCTGGATATCCCCAGGGACCCCCCCTTCCATGTCCTGCCAACCCCACTCCAACATCCCAGGCATGTAACTGACCTTCCCGGCTCTGCCTCTGGCCAGTGGGGTAGGCTTGGACCCGCCCCACCCTGTGCCTCAGTTTCCCCATTTACTAAATGGGAATAAGGATCCAGCTGTCCTTTGTAGAGTGATCTCTGCATGCTAAGGGCTCAGTGTTATTACTCAGGCTCTCTCTCTCTCTCTCTATGCATATGCAGGGATTGCTCATTCAGTGCAGAAATCCAGCCACCTCTGGGGGCTCAGGGACTGTTTCTACACTGATCTCTTGCCCAATACTGAGATGCAGCCACCTCTGGGGTGGAGCACAGGGGTTATTTATACAGGGATCCATCGTCCGGCGCTGAGAAGCAGATACTTTTGAGGTGGGGCTTGGGGGCCATTTATACAGGGATCCCTCGCCCGCTGCAGAAATGCAGCCACCTCTGGAGGCGAGGTGTGGCAGTTTTTTTCACAGCCTCATAAGACAGGTGTTCAGCACAGGAAATGTATTAAAATCCTTCACACAGCTGGGGGAATCGTGACTAGAATTTGCCCTGTTCCAATTGTTGTGACCCCCTCAGACTCTCCCCAAAACACAGGCCCCCCGGCTGCAGCCAACAGGGGCGGAACCGCTCCTCCCCCGCAGCTCGGCCCTGCTACGAAAAGGTGACGGCGGCACCGAGCTAAAGGGCCCCGTCATGCCGGATTAACAGCTGCACGTTTCCGGTGCCGCTCATCTCCGGCCCCGGCCCTTCCCGGCTCCAGTAGAAGGCAGCCATAGAAATCGACAGGTGCCTCCAGGATCTCCCCCGGCACCAGGATCTCGGGCACCAGAGATGGAACCCGGGTGCAAAACTGGGAATCATTTCCCTGGGGGCTCCCCTCCTGTCTGAATCCTCCTGTTGTTCTTTGTCTTCTACTTAGCTCGGAAGCTCCCTGCCCATCTGGTCTGTGTCTGTACAGCACCCAACACAACAGGGTTCTGGGCCATGGCTGGGCTCCTAAGCGCTACCGTAATACACCTAATAATAATAAAATCAATATGGATCCAAATTTCCAACATCCCACCTTTGGTCAGCGCCGCGCCACCTTGCACTCGGAGACACTGGCGGCAGATAAAGATCATTTGGTGCTCAAGGCAAAGGGCTGGGACTCCTGGGTTCAGCTCCCGGGACTGCCTTAGGCAAGGCATGTTGCCACTCTGTGCCTCGGTTTCCCCAAATTGTTAGGCCAAGCAGGGCAGGGCCAGGCCCTGATTTCAAAAGGCAGAGCCCCTTTTAACTGCTCACTTCCGGTTCAAGTGTTGTTGAACTGGAGAGAGGCCCAGAGAAAAGCAAAGGAAACTCATAGGCGGGAGGGCGGAGGGAATGGGTTATGAAGGGAGATTTTTCCCAAAAAATCCAGCTGGGGCCACATGACTCCGCAGGAGCGAAGCGATCTCCATTCGCGGCAGGGACAATTTTAGGAGGGCCGGTCACCATCATGCTTCAGGGCTTAAAGCAATCAGAGGTCAGGAGGAGAGGTCATGGGGGCAGATCATCCATCTTGCTGCAGGGTTCTCCCACCTTCCTCTGATCCTACCCAGCAGCCCCGTGTTTCATTTGTCCCTTGTTTGCCCTGGGCCTCGCACCCTGAGGCCCTAACCTGGCCTGGGCCCTCCTAGGAACCAATCAATCGTGACCAGCGTCACTACTCATCTCCAGGGCTGGCTCTGTTTTGTGGGGAACCTGACACCCCAAACCAGGGGCCGCTTGTGGAAATTTCTGAGCCTGAATCCACCAGGAAAGAAACAGCAAAAGCCTCCGCGCAGCGGGGGAGGGAGGGGAGTTGTTTTATTTTCCTCCTGGCATGGCTGCACCAGTGGCAGAGTCCCACAGGTCAGTTTCAGACCAGAGGAAACAAAATCCTGTGGCACCTTAAAGACTAACTATAAAGTTTTGAAGCATGAGCTTTCGTGGGCTAATACCCACTTCGTCGGATGCAAGTGGGTATTAGCCCACGAAAGCTCATGCTTCAAAACTTTATAGTTAGTCTTTAAGGTGCCACAGGATTTTGTTTCCTCTGCTATTCCAGACTAACACGGCTACCTCTGATTCTTTTCAGACCAGAGGCATTCTGGGGATTGTAGTCCTGGAGGAGGAGGGAAGAGGCTGCCTTGGCCCCCCCCCCCCCCTCAGCCAGTCACCTCCCAGGATCGTTGCAGTTGGTTCTGATCTCAAGAGGGATGGGCTCTGTCCACTGTTGGGGGGCGGGGGTCCTGGGGGCAGGGGGTGTTGTCCCCTGTGTCTCACTGCCTCTCTAGGCCCAGTTCTCATTTACTCTCTTGAAGGCTTCTCTGGCAGCCCAAAGGAGTCTGAAAGTGCGTGTGTGTGTGTGTGGGGGGGGTGTGATGCCCCCCCGGATGATCCTCAAGAAGAGGGGGCAGCCCTGCCGTCCAGCTGACGCTGCTCTGGCTATTCCCTGTCTCCCAGCAGCAAGGGGAACATGTTAGAGCAGCCCCAAGGCTGCTCTGGCTCGCACTAGCGGACGGGACATGGCCCAGGACTATGGGGAATGCCAAGAGGGAGCCTAAAGTGGGGCAGGGCAGGGAGGGTTTTTTAACAGTTCTAGACGGGAAGTGAAGAATACCAGCTCTAAGAGCAACTGCACAGTGGAGTGGGGATTTGGGGGAACCACAGTGACATCCCCCACTCTGGAATTGGGTCCAAGGCTCCCCAACTGTGGAGGATCTTTACTGGGCCAGCGGTTCTGGTCCCCACGGTGTGTTCCAGCCCAGCCCCGTGCGGGATCCACAGGTACTGAAATGAAACAAACATGTTTACAGCCTTGGCGGAGCTGGTCCCGAGGGCCCCGGCCAGGGCCGGCGACAGGGGGGTACTACGGGTACAGCTGTACCGGGCCCCCTGACTTTAGGGGGGCCCCAGTACACCGCTGTACCCTGTGTCCCCCCTTTTCGCTGGACCTGGAGAGCGGGGAAGAGGCGGCACGGCTCTCCCCCGACAAGCGAGCCTGGCTTTAGCAGCAGCTGTGAGCCCGGGCAGCAGCAGCAGCGCTGGGGGGAGGGGGGGCTGCTCACGCTGCTCTCGCTGCCCGGGGGAGGGGGGGGGGGAGCGCGGGCTGGGGGGGGGGGGGTCCGGCTGTGCTGGGGGGGGGGGGCCCATCCGCTGTCGGCTGGGCTGGGGGGAGGGGAGTGCCGGCTGGGGGGGGGGCAGCCGCTGTCGGCTGGGCTGGGGCCCGGCTGGGCTGGGGCCCGGCTGGGCTGGGGGGGCCCCCAAACTATCAAAGTAGGGGGCCCCCAAATTTCTGTCGCCAGCCCTGCTGCCAGGGCCCCACTCTGGCTCTCCCAGCCCGGCAGGCCTGATTAGACTGGCGGGGACACAGGCAGCCCAAAGGGGGCACACAGAGAACCTTCCCTCCCAGATCTCTCCCAACCCCTGCGGGAAGCAGGAAAAGGCAGCGTCCCCCTCCACCTCCTCTGCAGGCTGCTGTGGGAACAGCCAAGCTGGGGAGGTGAACAGAGCCACCTTTGCAAAGCCTTCTTGACCACAACAGCATGTGGGCTGGCACCATCGGCATGTACCAGATGGCAGCCCTCTCACCCCTACTTGCTCTTCTAGGCCCAGGCTTTCCAGTTCAGGTGAGAGGCAGAAGCAGGGTAGGCAAGATCGGAGGAGGTCTGTGGGTGGGGGAAGGCTGACCTGGATCAGGAAGCTTAGGGGGCCCCAACTCCCTGGGTTACATACAGGCCAGAGATCAAAGTGACATTTACAACAGACCAAAGTACAGACATGTCTGGGTGCATCCAATATAGCAATTCATTCTGGGCACTGCCATCACCTATGACAGACACACATGCTGGGTCTCTGCTAGAGGGACCATGAGCACTGGGACAAGTGTCATGGATCCACAGGGTCTAGTCCAGTGGTCGCCAACCTTTCGGACCACACGGACCACTAAACTCACAATTTTGAATCCCGCGGACCACTAACATGAATTTTTTAAAAAAGGTACAAACATCTATAAAATAATGATCATAAAAGTTCCATTTTATTAATATGAAATACACTTGTTTAATTATAACAAAATTATTAGTGTGATATTTGTTGCTGCTTATTTGAAATAAGTTTATGGATTCTTGGCTCCAATGACGTCACTGCAACACGGAGAGCCGTTTGTATTTCAAGCCAACAGCGGTACTTGTTTTTGATTGCCGTAACAGATGAGAATGTCTTTTCACACAGATAGGTTGTTGCAAATGGAATCAAAATTTGATGGCTTTTTCACTCAGCACTAGGTACTCACTTTTTACGGAGGGCCAAAAATGATGTCTTGATGAGGACGAGTGGAATTTAGCTTTGAGACTGTCATCGGATGATAGATCGATTAGGCTTTCTTTTTCTTTCATGCTCAAATTGCTATCTTCAATTTTCGCCGAAAATGGATCCATTACCCACATATTGCCATGTCTGGGGTCCTCTTCCTTTGGGTAATAACGCCCAAAAGATTCTGTGAGCGACCGTAAGTGCTGTCGAACAATGGCTATTACCTGTCGGTTGACATCCTCCTCTTTCATATACTCATCAAGATTCAGGAATATTTGCAGATCTTCTTTAGCCAACCGCATTTGCCACAGCAATATTTTCTTTTGAAATGCATCCATTTTACCTCGCAGTGTGAACACGTCCATAAGCTGTCCTTGCAAGGACGTGTTTAGCTCGTTTAACAGTGGAAAAAATATCTGCCAGGTATGCAAGCTTGGCTAGCCAATCATCGTCGGACAAGAGATCTTGGAATTTCGAATTATTTTGCTGCTGGAAGAATAACTTGACTTCTTGGTGCAGGTCGAACAATCAGGTTAGTATTTTGCCCCTCAACAGCCATCTCACCTCAGCATGAAGAAGAAGATGAGTATATTGGGAGCCCATTTCTTCACAAAGTGCCTCAAATATTTGAGAATTGAGCGCTTTGTGCTGAATTTCATTTACAATTTTAATTACATCAGAGAGTACTTGGTGCAGTTCTGGAGACATTCTTTTTGCCACAAGTTGTTCACGATGTATAATACAATGAGTAAACAAAATGTCTGGGTGTCCAACATCTTTCACTTTTGTAACAACTCCTAAACGATGCCCGGTCATGCTTGCGGCACCGTCTGTGCATATCCCAACACATTTCTTCCATTCAATACTGTGTCTCCGGAAATAACCATTAAGTGCATCGAAAATCTCAGAGCAGGTTGTTCTACCCAGCAAGTTGAGCAAACAGAGGAGTTCTTCCTTTAGCTCTCCTTGACACTCAAACCTCACAAAACAAAGGAGAACTGCCTTGTTAGTTATGTCTGTTGATTCGTCGAGTTGAATTGAATAAAACGTTGAATTTTTCACCATTTCAATCACTTGATTTTCAATATCTTCGGCCATGTCTTCAATTCTGCGCTTCACAGTGTTAGCGGACATAGGAATTACTTTCAGTTTCTGGACAGCCTGTTTCCCCAAAACCTCTTCACAGGCTTGTAAGAAGCAAGGCTTAATTAATTCTTCTCCAATCGTATACGGCTTTCTACTTTTCGCGATTTGAAGTGCTATCAAATAAGAAGCCTTTACTAGGGACTTATCTTCCTAAAAATTGCAAATAATGTCCAAATTTCTCCAGGGACCACCAAAATTTTCTCGCGGACCACCAGTGGTCCACGGACCACTGGTTGGCGACCGCTGGTAGTCTATGCCCCAGTCTGTAACCAGTCCCTTCAGGGCCGGCGACAGGGGAGTACTACGGGTAGAGCTGTACCGGGCCCCGCACTTTAGGGGGGCCCCGGTACAGCTCTACCCGTAGTCATCCGGCGCCGCTCTCCCCCGGACGAGCGCGTGTCCCTGGCCGAGCAGTGAGCCCGGCCGGCAGCAGCGGCTCAGTCCGGGGAGGGGGGGAGGGAGCAGCAAGGGCAGCTCACCCCGCTCCCGGGCTCTCGCTCCTAGCTGCGGCCAGCTGTCGGCTGGGCTGGGGGGGGCGGCTGGGCTGGGGGGGCCCCCAGCCGCTGTCGGCTGGGCTGGAGGGGGCCCGGCTGGGCTGGGGGGGCCCCAAACTATCAGAGTAGGGGGCCCCCAAATTTCTGTCGCCGGCCCTGAGTCCCTTGAGAGAGGCCCCTTCAGTTTGCTGGGCCCCAAGAACTCACATTTCCACAGGGGCAGGCCTATGGCCACCAAGACTTAGAAACTAGGCCTTTTGGCATCTTCAAACACTGTTTCTCTCCATGACTCCAGTCAAGCCAGACTCTTGCGGAAGGTTTGTACTGGGCTCCTTCAGGGTGCAGTGTTCTCCGTGAGTATTAGCAGCCACACCAAGCAGCCTTTTCAAATAAAGGCAGTGAGTTATTAGTCACCTGGCTGCAGAATCTGACAATCCAACGGTTAGCAGCGAGAGGAAAAGGTTAAGACAGACTTCAACCTGGTCACAGACAGGCCAGGGCGCCCTTCCTCGAGCCATGCTGCCGTTGAAGCCATCTTGGCTCGCTCTCTCTGTGGCTCTCCCTTTCTCCTCAGTCCCAGGTGAGAGCTCCCACCTCTCTCCCCAGTGCTAACTCTTATCCCAGCCACCTGATACCTTTCAGTCCATTGTCCAGCTGCTGCAGAGCCATACCGAGTTTGCCTACCAGAGAGTCCCATGGATAAGTATCAATTGTTCAATCCCATTGTTTTTGTGGACCCTTCATTGATACGGGTCAATTTCAGCCAGTCCTTTAATGACCCATTAATACCACCCCATACAGTTACATGTCACAACATCTCATGTATCCTGTTTTCTCCCAAGAGCAGCTTTTTACCCCTTTTGCACCTACTGGGTAGCAATGCAAGTACATAGGGAAACAGTCACAAGGAATTAAAAAAATATTACAGAACATTCCCACTTCATCACATAGGGTAACTGAGGGCTTGTACCCACTATCACTTATGTCACTTAGTGGTGTAACTTATGTCGCTCCTAGGGGTGGCTTATACACACTCCTGAGTGACATAAGTTATACCAACCTAAGCGCCAGTGTGAAAAGCTGTCCATGGGATAACTACAACCTGTCACTGAGGTGGAGTTATTAGGTTGCCAGAAGAGCTCTCTCCCATTGGTGTAGTGGCACTGCACTTCGAGTGTAGACTAGCCCCAAGTCTGTTCCTGCCTCTTTGGCAGGCGGCTCCGCTGGACAATGCTGTCTCTGCCCTCCTTCCTTTCCCACTGTAGGCTCAAGTTTCCGTCACTGCTCTTGGATCCTTTTGGATAGTTTGAGGGAACCTTTCTCCTGCTCCCTAGTATGCGGGGAAGAGTTCCTTCCTCTCTGTCCAGCTCCTCTGGGTTTGTGCCCTGGGTAGGGTCACTGTTCTGCCTCCATCTGGATGCTCAGTCTAGCAAGACTGATACCCAGAGAGGCATCTCACATTGGACACTTTGACTCCAGCTCTCTTTGCATTGGAACGTTTCATGTCACCTGTGTCCCCTCCTTTGGCAGGACTGCTGCTTTTCCCCCCAGGTGCACAGCCTCTTGGCCGCTCTCCCCCTCACTCTGTTTCACATGGTCAGTTTATTCTTTCTTCCCTCCCTTCCTTGGCCTTGCCTAGGCTGGGGATCGACTTCACTGACTTCCAATGCTGGCGTATCTTCACCAGTGCAAACTCCCATTGCAGACACGGTAAAGCTGATTCATAGGGGACTTGCCGCTCGCACCACTGGCTGGTGCTGAGACAAAGCTGAGCACAGAGACCTTTGATTTCATCCTCCATTGCCCTCTCTTTTCGCCTGGGGTCTTCCTTGGTGCCCAGGGGTCTCTGCAGTGCTCCTTCACCTCTCCATCACCTGTTCCTTTCTCTTTGCCTGCCTTTCCCTCCACAGCATCTCTGGGGGACACAGCAGCTGCTCTCTATTAGCGCTGGTGAAGCTAAGCGGTGACTGCTGCTGGTAGGGGCCTAGCATGATTCCCTGGAGCAGTGCACACGGGCTGCACTGCAAACTGGGCTGGCCAGATAGTGCTGCAGCCCTTCCCCCTCAACCCTGTGGCTTTGTGAATGGCTCAAACACCCTTTACTGTAGTCAAGGAAACCAGGCTGGAAACTGGCTAGTAGTCATGGCTGTAGCTAGGAGGAGGATTCTCCTGGACAGAACTGTAAATGCATACAGGAGCAGGCTGCCGAAAGGGAACACTGGTGAAAAAGATAGCACAGCTAAGAAGGGGGTGGGCGAAAATGCATTGAGGCATTCTTTGTTTGGAGCGACAGTGAGGGATTTAGAACAGTTTCCAGTTCCTCCCTCAGAGAATATCTGGATATTCTGGTGATCAGTGTATTAGAAACACCCAGAGGATTTTAACTGCTCCAGGGAGTCTGATGCAGACTTTGACTCCAGGCTGCACTGGGAGAGCTGAGGGCACATCTCCACTCCAAGAAGACTCCCAGAGCATTGCCTCAGCAAGCCCCGGTCAGCTGACCAAGCCTGTGGGGCTCAGGTTTCAGGGCTAGATGTGTAAATTGCAGTGTAGATGTTTGGGCTCTGGATAGAGCCCAGGCTCTGAAACCCAGGGGGTGGTGGGAGCAGGGGGTGTCTACACACCAATTTTTAGCCCCACTGCCTGAGCTCTGCAAGCCCAAGTCAATAGACCCAAGCTGTGAGATTCAGTGCTGTGGATTTTTATTGCAGTATAGACATACCCTGAGAGCCAAAGGAGTCACAAGCCAGCAGGAACAAGAAGGGTCTAGTTATACAACGAGCCCAGATGAGAATTGGACAGGGCAGCTGCTGGACCACTTCAACATGCTTCTGGGATGGCTTGTAGTGTGCGGTCACAGCTCTGAGGTAGATGCAGCTGAGAGGTAGATGCTTCATTGGACCCCATCTTCTGCACTTTGGGGCTGCACGTGCAGAAGTCTCACATCACACTACACCTCTGATGACACAACAATATGCTATATTGGCTTCAAGAAGTAGGGGGAATCTAACAGTTCTGGAAAGATGCTGACAGACTGTATGGAAATTGAGAGAAGAGCAACATAAAGGATCTTGAGGGAGCAATTTGTGATGAATATTAAAAGAGCTAAATCTGTTGAGCTAGGGAACAGTTCCCTAAAGGTATTGGATGTAAGCCAGACAGATTCTGCCAACTCTCACAATTTGATCATAAATTTCATGATATTGGTGTTTTTCTTAAATCCCCAGATCCTGGAGCCAGGCAATTACAGAATAATCTGTTCTCACTTTTACAGTCCTTGTTTTGAAGAAAAGTTTTTAAACAAGACCCTATCGGCTCAGACACCAAAAGGCAAAGAAACAGAACCCCACCTTTGGGTTTTGTTCCCTGGGTAAGAAGAACCTTACGAGTTGTAAGCCAACCTCACAAATATTGGGCACAGGCAATATTGGGACTGTTTAATGTAGGGAAAGGGGGTGGAATTAGGAGGAAATGGAGGGCAGGGATGATGAAAGGGAAAATACAAGCTGAAATCAGGAGACACCTTCTTACTGCAGAGACAGAAGCCCTAGCATGGAAACGTATTCCTGCCAGGTCACTGTCAGGAGTCATTTCAATTGGTGAATATTCTACAGGACATGGCCCTACTCTGACCCAGGGAAGTGGCTGAGCCCAGCACTTAAAATCATAGAATATCAGGGTTGGAAGGGACCTCAGGAGGTCATCTAGTCCAACCCCCTGCTCAAAGCAGGACCAACCCCAACTAAATCATCCCAGCCAGGGCTTTGACAAGCCTGACCTTAAAAACCTCTAGGGAAGGAGATTCCACCACCTCCCTACGTAACCCATTCCAGTGCTTCAACACCCTCCTAGTGAAAAAGTTTCTCCTAATATCTAACCTAAACCTCCCCGACTGCAACTTAAGAACATAAGAACGGCCGTACTGGGTCAGACCAGTGGTCTATCTAGCCCAGTATCCTGTCTACCGACAGTGGCCAATGCCAGGTACCCCGGAGTGAGTGAACCTAACAGGTAAAGATCAAGTGATCTCTCTCCTGCCATCCATCACCCCCTCTCTGACAAACAGAGGCTAGGGACACCATTCCTTACCCATCCTGGCTAATAGCCATTAATGGACTTAACCTCCATTAATTTATCCAGTTCTTGAGACCATTACTCCTTGTTCTATCATCTGGTACCACTGAGAACAGTCTAGATCCATCCTCTTTGGGACCCCCTTTCAGGTAGTTGAAAGCAGCTATCCAATCCCCTCATTCTTCTCTTCTGCAGACTAAATAATCCCACTTCTCTCAGCCTCTCCTCATAAGTCATGTGCTCCAGCCCCCTAATCATTTTTCTTGCCCTCTGCTGGACTCTTTCCAATTTATCCACATTTTTCTTGTAGTGTGGGGCCCAAAATTGGACACAGTACTCCAGCTGAGGCCTCACCCATGTCGAATAGAGGTGAATGATCATGTCTTTTGATCTGCTGGCAATGCTCCTACTTACACAGCCTAAAATGCTGTTAGCCTTCTTGGCAACAAGGGCACACTGTTGACTCATATCCAGCTGCTTGTACACTGTAACCCCTAGGTCCTTTTCTGTCAAACTGTTGCCTAGCCATTTGGTCCCAAGTATGAAGCAGTGCATGGGATTCTTCCATCCTAAGTGCAGGTCTCTGCACTTGTTCTTGATGAACCTCATCAGATTTCTTTTGGCCCAATCCTCTAATTTGTTTAGGCCCCTCTGTATTCTATCCCTACCCTCTAGTGTATCTACCACTCCACCCAGTTTAGAGTCATCTGCAAATTTGTTAAGGGTGCAGTCCACACCATCCTCCAGATCACTGATAAAGATATTGAATAAAACCGGCCCCAGGACCAACCGTTGGGGAACTCTGCTTGATACCGGCTGCCAACTACACATGGAGCCATAATTTAACTTTCATTACAAATTAAGCACTGGCTGGGCTCCTCTGGATTTCTTCCCATCGTGGTTTTCCGTGATTCTCTGATCTCCCATGCATCACCACCAACCCATAGCTCTCAAGAACCACAAATCAGGCCTCATATGTTTTGCTTAGAAATCATGAGCTGCGGTCCTGTTGCTTTGCCTTTTTGTTTCAGACATGAGAGATCAGATTTTCACAATTCCCTGCACTGAGGAAGGCTAGAGACTTACTTATGAAAGCTGAGATTCAGCATGTCTAGCCAGGGTCCCCAACACTTCTACCATAATAGGTGAGCAGAAAAACTTTGGGGGGAGGAGGGGAGGAGAGCGATGTCCCTTCTGGCATCTTCCCACATCAGCAAGCAGCAGAACAGGATTCTTTCAGGGGATTCCATTAGCCAGTGATGGTCTTAGACCAGGTCTGGATTTAGGAGATTTTTTATTTTATTTTATTTACCTTCAAAGTGGTTCTTTATTCAGGTAACATTGCAGAATTCATCCAGTTAGGCTAGCAAGATGAGGGAGAAAAGCCAGTTCTTCCTTAATTAGCTGTCCTACTGCCCAATCTGCTCAGGCTTCTCCAAGACACCTGCCTGGCTAACATGTGACAGGGCCCAGGCTCGAGTCACGCTGGAAACCACGCGGAGGAGATGCGCAGGAATCTCCGATCATTATCAAAAATTGACTGGCTTACCCTTGCACTGAAAGCAGAGAACAGAGAGTCTACCCCTACTTCAGCAGTGCATGGGACTCAGCACAGAACAGCTGTACTCGGCCTTTGCCTGTGGAAAGAGCCACAAGTGAGATGAGTCTGGAAGGTCTCATTCAAATTCCAATTTGTGCACCTCCTCAAACCACTGCATTGTGCACAAGGCAAGTCGAGGAGCAAACAAGGGGTGGATTGTGCTCCTCATGACTGGGGTACATTAGCAGAGCTGCCTGGGGTCACAGCCCTGAAACAGCAGGGGGCATGTGGGTCAGGACTGAGAGCCACAGGCAGTGGGGGAATGAGGTGATCATATGTGCACATTGATACCTCACCTGCATGGCAGCTTGCTCCCTGCCTCTTCCCTCTTCTAACCTTTGCAAACTGGATTGCAACCCTGTCAGCAGGGCCCCTTCCTGCTGTTATTGAACGTCTTGAACAGCAGGACTTTGCTCCTTGCTAGCTTATCCACACATGGAGTCTGTGTGGGAGGGTCCAGGCAGGACCTCTGGGAGACCTGCTTGCCAGTACAAATAAGGCTGAACCCCAAGTGGTAGCTCTCCCCCCAGCCCAGAGGGAAGAAATGCTCAGACAGTCAAAGAAGGAAAAAATGGCCTGTGCTTAGTATTGATATGTAAATGGTCCCAATTAGGCACTGCTCTTGCCCCTCCCTGGAATGAGAAGAGGTCTGGTTTCGCTGAGGAATTCTTGCTGGTGGCTTCACTGACACTTTTTCCTAAAATACTTAATTAACTTTAGGAAAACAAATACACATGTCCAAATCATTGTCATTTATTGATGTAGGGTTTGTTTTTTTGCAGATGCTATAATAAAAATAAGGCTGTGAAAAGTGATAGTTTTATGTTCATTAATATCACTTTTCATAGCACATTTAGTAGCTAGCTAGGAGGCTGTAAGTGATATTAACAGACATACAAGTATCACTCATCACAACCTCCCAGCTAGCTAGTAAGTCTGTGGTGAGAAATGATATTTGCATATTTGTTATCACTTTTCTCAGCAACACCAGGACAAATCAAGCCCTGGATGGGGTGGGGGGGGAGAGGGGAAGGAGGTGGATGGATGTGGGGCTGGGAGAGGTAGTAGGGGCCCGGGGCAATTGGGGGAGGGGAATGAGCCTGCATGGCTGGAGCCAAGGGTCAGTGCCCACCACTGCGTGGTCAGAGCCGGGGACTGTGCAGCTGAAGCCAGGGGTCGGAGCCCACTTCGGCAGAGCAGGGCTGGGACATGATCTGCTCCTGACTGGCAGCACACTTATCCCATCTGGCTGTGCAGTGTGGGTGTCTCCCAGAGGGCACTAGGGAATTCCATTCTCTCTCTGTGTCTTTGCTTCCCTTTTATTCTTAGCTTATGCACATGGGAAGCATTTACACCTGTAAGAGGGTGACCTGCCCAGTTAAGGGCCAGGAGGCCTGGCACTAGCCAGTTCTGCTCAGTCAGCCCACCTGTGCCATAATTAGCTGCCTCCCAGCCGAAGATGGATGGATAATGGGTCAGGCGTTAACAGGCAAACCTCTAGGCCTGTAAATAAAAAGACGCAAGAGAACCCAGTCAGAGGGAAGCTGATAGGAAGGACAGGGAGCAAGTTGGGCTCCTGTGGAAGGTTCCAGGAGTGGAACAGGCAGTCAGTGCTCTATCCCAGAGCCAGAGACTTAAAGGTAGAAGAGACTGGGAACTGAGCCGAGGGTGGGTTGAAGAGAAGCCCAGGTTTGGTTTGTGACGTTTTGTTACCCACAAAGGGTCTGGATTTTCCCTGAGGGCTGAACCAATTGAAACCCCCAGAGATGGAAAACTCTGGTGTGCAGAAATGGAGGAAGTGGCTGCAAATCCAGGCTTGGCCAGCAGAGGTGCTACAGGGCTGTCATACCTGAGACAGCCATTCAGAGTTCACCTCTTCCCAAAAGCCAAGAGCACAGATGGCCTAAGCTTTTTCTCAAGCTCCCTCATGACAAGGGGGAAGAGAGTTCCTGGAGTGAGGGAACACCTGGAACACCCTGCCCCAGCCCACCCTTTTTAAAGTCAGGGGCTGTTAGCTAACACACATCTGTCCATCCCAGAGTACCACAGGAGGGGAGAAGCCCTTTCTCAGTTGGCCAGAACCCAGGGCTTTAGCACTGGCTGAAGTTTCTATGGGGCTTTCAGTGGAGCGTGAGGTACAGCAGGCTCTAGAGGGGTGGCAAAAGGGTGGAAAGCAGTGGCAAGGTCCCTGCATCCCCAAAGCAAGGCTGCTGCCTTTAAGCCAAGTGCAGACACAATACCTGCTGGATGGCCAGTGTAGTAAGCAGTAGATTAATGTGACGGCAATGGTTAGGGGGCGCAGTTTACGCTTCTAAGTCGCCTCCAGGGTAACGCATAATTAAGGTTATTAGCTTAGGAATGGCCTTGTATTCCTGTGTGTGTGTGTGTGTGTGTGTGTGTGTGTGTGTGTGTGTGTGTGTGTGTGTGTGTGTGTGTGTGTGTGTGTGTGTGTGTGTGTGAGAGAGAGAGAGAGAGAGAGAGAGAGAGAGAGAGAGAGAGAGAGAGAGAGAGAGAGAGAGAGAGAGAGAAAAGAGCTTTGCAGCTGTGTGAGCTGTTTACTTGGTCTGTGTGAAACTCAGCTTGTGTGAAACCAGACAGAGAAACTGAAGCAAGACTGAATAACGTCATTAGTTATTCATGAGCTATGCATAAGATGCAAATGAGCATGAGTATTTCTGTGGCCGTGTGCCCATGTGTGTCGGGCTTCTTCCCTGGGCATTGCTCCGATGTGCCAGGTCCTCCATCTGCGGCCGCGCTGTGACTGGGGCCCCCAGCGCCAGATGGCCACGACCTTCAATAAATAATATTCATCTAGCCACTGTGGGTGAGCCTCATTTCTATGGGACTTTTAAGGTACCCTGCAACAGCCAGAAACAGCAACTTTTGGTCCCAAGGTTGTGAAACTATACAGCACGTCAACCCCCTACTCAACGGAGTCAATATAACCCCCATGAATTCTTCCCCCAGCTCACAAGTATTCTTCCAGCTTACCCAGATGGAGTCCCAGCCAGCTCATCCTTCTAAGTCTCACTGTTGCAATGCACGGGCCAGGCCTGAGGGGATGGTGCTAAAGGACCTACCCACGCCATAAGTACAGCCTAGTTTTGTAACAAGTTGTTGTCATTTCCATCTCCTCCAACTACAAGAGTTGAGTTCTCTTCATAACATGAGCCTGTTGCTTGTCTGAGCAACTCCACTCGCCACACTACCTGATGCTTGTATCTGTGCATCCTGGGCAAATCAGGGCCAGGCCCATATTGCTCCAGTAGGAGACACCTGGGAGGAAGGGCAGTGACCAAGCTGGTTAAGTAGGAACCAGGGTCTGACCGCCCAACAGGACTGTGAGCAGAGGCAACCATGTGCCATCTAGGCTGAGGCCCCTGGCTCTTAGCTGCCAGAGTTACTGACAGTATTAACAGCTGGAGACTGGCCTGGCTTACAGCCAATAGCCACTAACTGGCTACAGACTCAGTTACAACAGCAGCCTGGCTAAGGCTACAGAGCATGACAACACTGGAACACAGGCTTCCTCCAATCCTCCTTACAGCCCATGTCCAGACTGAACAGCACCAGTGACAGACTAACGTCCTGGCTGCACATGGCCTCTGGACAGACGAGCAATTGCCCCAGGGTGCAATTTCATTAGCTGTAGGATGGTGATACCTTCCTCCATCCTTCCTTCAGCATAACATCCCACAGCTCTGAGGGGCAATTGGTCAGACTCAGCAGGAAATCAACACTGCATTGTGCTCCAACCCATCTGCCCTCCTCTCCATCTGTAACAAGCCAGCCACAACCAACAATGCCCAAGGAGGATGAAGCTGCTAAGCAGGGGCCATTGTATCCCGAGGACAAAAGAAGCTCACATTTTACAGCCATCAGCAGAGCACTCTGGCAGCTATCACTGCTGCCAATGATGCCAGCAGGCAAAGGCCTGTGCAGAACAGCTGACTACAGGGTTTGGCAGCAACCACAGTTCCCTTCACTGCCCTATAATCAGCCCCTGCCCTTCTCACTTCAACTCTCTCGGACACCCTTGCCCTGCTAAGTCAGCCAGCAAGTCTGAGTCCCCCGAGGACTCTGGGTCCTCTCTGCTACCTGGGAGGGATCTCACCCCAGAAGAGAAGAGGCCACTCATGGGGACAGGCTGCTGTGCTCTTGCCCAGATGTTGTTAGTAGAATGACCACCCAACTCCTCTCATTAATGAGAGAGGCAGACAAGATGGAAAAGGAAACTAACTGTGTATGAAGTAGGGGTGGAGTTAACTTTTCACAGCCCAAATATTATTCAGAAAGGGCCAGCAGCAAAGATCTACCCTTTTAAAAAGGGGTCAGGCATTATCCTAATCCCTTCTCCTGTCCCACCCACACAGCAGTTCTATCACACGGAGGTATTCGGGCCTCCCACTCTGGCAAGGGCATCCCAACCAGGAGGAGGCTGCACGAGACCCACCCAGCTGATGCCTGATCCAAGGAGCTGCTAACATTTTTTAAAAACATAAACAGAGACAGATGTTCTCGGTGTCCCTGGAGGTTTTATTCACAGCAGTTACTTGTCAAGGTCTAAGGCCTTTGGTTTCCATCTGACGCCTTTTTGGGGTTTCCAGCCTAGGAAATAAGGCCCCCATGTCAGGGCCAAGTCTTCTTCCTTCAAAGGGACATGGCTTTCCATGATAGCGAGGCAAAAAGGTCAAGTCTGTGAAAGCCCTTTCCTCAGGCTTAACAGCCAGCCTGGAAAGTAACTTGTCCGCAGTGGCTGGAATCACAGGCTGCAGCAGAATCCCATAAATCCGCAGACATTCCAGGGTCACATGAAGGACTGTGTCAAGCCAGCACTTCTCTGCAGGGTTGTCTCAGCACAGTTTCCAGGGCGCGTGTCTCTGGAAGAAGCCATTGGTCTGCCTCACACACGCTACAACGGATTCTAAAGCCTTGTATATTTGGAAGTGTTCAAAATAATCAGTCACCTGGAGAGGCAGGCGATCAACTGACGCTACCAGCTCATAGTCTTCAGCCAAAGCCCTACCTGAAGCTTCCACATCTGTGTGGTCAGAGCCCTTTCGAAAGCACATCTCTGTGAAATGTGGGTAAATTCCACTGGGGTTGAGGCTAGAGGCTGTACAACGGTTGAGAAGCCCCCCGAGTGCATCTGCCAGCTCAGAATTCACCAGCTTAATAACTTTCTCCTCATAATAGTCACAGTCTCGCTCAGGGACACCTTGCCGCAGCAGGAAGTACCTAAAGCCATCCACCGTGTACTGACTGAAACATGCCACTGGATCCACCACATTGCCCAGGCTTTTCGACATCTTTTGCCCATGGACTGTCCAGTGGGAGTGCACATAGATCTGCTCTGGAGGATCAAGCCCCACAGCCATGAGTAGTGCTGGCCAGTAGATGGCATGGAACTTGAGGATGTCCTTGCCAACAACATGGTGAGTTGCCGGCCACCAGGCATGGTGTGCATCAGGGTAACCCGCTACAGTCAGATAGTTCACCAAGGCATCTACCCACACATAAATGGTTTGTGTGGAATCACCAGGGACAGGGATACCCCACTGTAATCGGCTTCTCTCACGGGAGACAGACGGGTCTGGCAAGTCCTCTTCCAGCCATCAAAGCACCACCTGGTGGAAGGGCTCAGGGGAGATGACATGCCGATTCCCTTGGAGCCACTTCCGTAATGGCTCTTGAAATTCAGACAGCTTGAACATGTAATTCTCCTCTTTGGTCCAGTGCACCTGAGAGTGTAAGAGAAAAATGAATTACAACCAATACCCTTCACTAAATTCTACAAGAGACACCCATAGTTTTGTTAACAGGGAGTTATGGTTTTAGACATCCTACAGTGCTTGTTGCCCTTTGGGCCCTCCCACTGCACAAGAGCTTAATTCTCAACATTACAACCTTGGAAAACTGGGAAATGCAGAGCTATGGTCCCCATTCACCTCTACTACAAGGACTGCACGTGCCTCTCCCTCCCACTGGCAAGCATTAGAAAACCAGGAAATAAAACTTCCCAGACCACACACAAAAGTTGCATTGGTTTAATTGAAATTTGTTTTTAAGCCCATTTACTGGAATGGGTGCAAAACCCCAAGTAGACACTTTTACTCTGGTTTAAGCAGATCTTCAATTTAGTTTAAACCTTTTCCTAATCCACTAAAGATCAATTGATATACACCAGACATGCTGCTCTGAGTGGCATGGTAAGGGGGCAGTTGGATAAGGGGGAGAGGGTCATGGGGGGGTGGGGGGTGGCCAGATAGCAGTTGGACGGGGCAGAGGTTCTGGGGGCACGGCTGGATAAGCATGGGAGTCCTGGGGGTTCTATCGTGGGTATGTGTGGATAGGAGGCAGGGCAGTCTGGGGGGATTGGATAGGGGGTGGGGTTAAAGGCAGGAGATGTGAGGAGGGGGGTCAAGGGACAAGAAGTGTGGGGTTGGATGGGACAGGGATTCTAATGGGGGCAATCAAGGGGCGGGAATGGGGTAGGGGCGGGGCCAGGCTGTTTGGGGAGTCACAACCCCCCCCCCCCCATACAATTTTGCAACCCTGATTTAGCCCTTGGGCCAAAATTTTAGCCCATCCCTGATCTAGAGAGACTTGAAACTTCAGCTTCTCTCTTGCTACATTAACTTCAGAACTGCTATTGTTTCTCTTAAGCAGGTGGCCTGCTGAGCATCTGTAAGGGGAGCATGGGGCCTGAGCCCTGGTGGGAAGGAAGAAGAGAAAGTGCCTGCCCACCTGCTCTGGCCAGCCAGGCAGGGAAGCATGGGGCCATGCCAAGAGGAGGACAGGAAGGAAGGCAGCGCAGCTCAGTGTTGTACCTGATGGCCGCTCTCCAGCGAGACCTTGCAGGGGCGGCCCTGGGCGTCTGGGCGCTCGGTGATCTGGGCCTGGCTCAGGAAGCACTCGTCCGGGGTGCAGTACCAGCCCTCGTAAAAGTCCTTGTAGAGCAGCCCCCGGCCCTGCAGCGCCGCCCAGAAGCGCTGGACCGCTCGGCGGTGGCGGGGCTCCGTGGTGCGGATGAAGTCGGTGAAGGAGACGGCAGCCCGGGAGAAGACATCGCGGAACAGGCCGGACACGTGCGGGCAGAGCTCCGCGGGAGACGTGCCGGCCGCCGCCTGCTGGATCTTCAGCCCGTGCTCGTCCGTCCCTGGAACAGCCAAGCGGGGCAGCTGAGTGCAGGGCCAGGCGGGGCTGCAAGGCGGGGGCCCCCGCCTCCCGCGGGCACTGCCCGGCGAGCACCGCTCCCCCCGCCCGGCAAGCGCCCCGGGCCGGCGGGGATGGAGCGCTGCCGAGTCCCGCCCCCGCAGGGAACCGGCCCAGGGCCGCCCCTGACCCGCCCCGCTCCCGGCCCCCGCTCCCCGGTGGCGAGGCGGCCCGGCCCCGGCCCCGGCAGGTCCAGATGTCGGTGCAGCGCGTCGGCCAGCAGCGCCGAGTAGAGGTGCCCGATGTGCGGCGGCCCGTTCACATAGAAGATCGGGGTGGTGAGAAGCCAGCGGCGGCCGGGCCCGGAGCGGCCGCCGCGGGGGGCGGAGCAGGCGGCGCGCCGGGAACGAGAACATGGAACACGGGGCGAGAGCGGCCCCTCGCGAGAGGAGAGTGACGCGACGCGAGACGGCTCCCCGCGTGGACCACGGCGTCCTGCGCCTGCGTGGAGGGATCACCCAATCGGGGCGCGGCGTTGCTGGCGGCGCATGCGCCGAGGCCGGGCCGGGGTCAGAACGGAGCGGAGCGGAGGCCGGGGCGCGCTGCAGCCTGTTCCGCTGCCGAGTGGCCGCCGTGGCGGAGAAGCTGGCGTGGAGCCTGCGCTCCCTGACCCCGAGGCCGCGGGGCCGGGCGGCGGCAGATGGGGCGGGGCGAGCGACCCCCCTTCCCGCCCCCCCCCCGACACTCGCCTCCCCGGGCAAGGGCGCGATCCCGGCGGGGAGCCCCGGGGCCGGATCCCGCCCCTCGGCGGCTCCGGGGCGAACCCCCGCTGTTTGCGGGAGCGGGGCGCTGCCAGTCCCTGGGGCCGAGCCCTCTCCCCCCGCCGGTGCTGAGAACAGGGAGCCGCCTGGGGCCTCTGGGGAAGGGGGCGTGTGAAAGCCGGACGGCGGGTGGGAGGAACCAGTGTCCGCCTGGCATGCGCTGAGAGCTGCTGGCTGAGCAAAGCGGCTGCGGGGCGCCAGGGCAGAACGGGGCAAGCAGAGGCAGCCAAGGGGGTAGATCAGTTCATGGAGGGCGGGTCCATCAGTGGTTAGTAGCCAGGGATGCAATAGACACCTGAACTCCTGACTGTCAGGTGGGGAAGGGAAGTGAGGTTGGATCAGTCCACGTGCCCTGTTCTGTACACTCCCCTTGAACCTCTGGTACTGGGCCACTTGTCTGAGGACATACTGGGCTAGATGGATCAGTGGTTTGACTGAATGGCAGTTCTTGTGTTCTTACCCCTTCCTGCAACCCGATCTCATTGCTGTCAGAGAGCAGGGCTCAGGATGATGATTGGAAGGAGTTGGGCCTCTGAATTCCAAGGATCAGAGAGGTAGCCGTGAAGTGGGTATTAGCCCACAAAAGCTTATGCTCCAATACTTTAGTTAGTCTTTAGGGTGCCACAGGACTCTGTCACTTCTGAATTCCAAGAAATATCCTGGGTGTGAAGTGACCGTCTGCTAGAGCTACTTGCTGCATTGCTTGCTGAATGGCTTTTGAGTTGACTACATCTTAGTGGAAGAGAGACAGGATGTGAGTGAATCCTCAAACTTATTTTTGTGTGGTGTGAGTCTGAGACACTTTGAGTCTAGAACAGCAATAAAACCAGTGGGGTTTAATCAGGGGTTCTCAACTGGGGTTCAGGACCCCTAAAGGGGTCACAATGTTATTACATGGGGTGTCATGTAACCTCCATGTCAACCTCCCCCAAAGCCTGCTTTGCATCCAGCATTTATAATGGTTTTAAAGTGTTTTTAATTTATATGGGGGGGTCACACTCAGAGGCTTGCTATTTGTAAGGGGTCACCAGTACAAAAGTTTGAGAACCAGTGGGTTTAATGGTAAAAGTTAGAGGTTCTTAGCAGTGTTGCTTTTTACCCACTTCTGTGATCTTTTGCATCAGCATGTGGGTAATGAGAAACAGCTTCCATGGCATCATTACATGGATTCTTAGCACTACTGTGTTTATTGTCCTTGAGGTTGTGACATCTCAGTGTGAGGGCTATTTAAGGATGTGATTTTTGAGCTTTCAGGGCATGAGATCAGTGAATGAAGCCCCCTGGGCAGCTTCCCATTCCATTAATCTAATCCTGTGTTGTAGGAAGACCATCTTAATCTCCAGGATGGAGAGGTGAGGTTGCTATTTCCTTAAAAACGAACTATGAAACCACACACACAGTGTGCGTTTGCGCTCTACTCCTAATTTGATAGAAGGGCTTGAAGAGGATCTCAAACTTTGTTCTGTTTGTCTGTCTTTCATTTTGGGAATATCTGCTCCTCATTTCTTTCTTTGTTGGCAGTTTCTGGCAAACTCTTGGAGGAGTGTGTTACTGATATCACACAAGGCTATAACCTGAGCTTCAGTTCCCCACAGGGCCGCCGACAGGGGGGTACTACGGGTAGAGCTGTACCGAGCCCCGCACTTTAGGGGGGCCCCGGTACAGCTCTACCCGTAGTCATCCGGCGCGACTCTCCCCCGGACGAGCGGGTGTTCCCGGCCGAGCAGTGAGCCCGGCCGGCAGCAGCGGCTCAGTCTGGGGAGGGGGGGAGGGAGCAGCAAGGGCAGCTCACCCCGCTCCCGGGCTCTCGCTCCTAGCTGCTGTCAGCTGGGGGGGGGGGGGGGGCGGCTGTGGAGCGCCGGCTGGGTGGGGGGAGCGCCGGCTGGGCTGGGGTCCCCCCAGCCGCTGTCGGCTGGACTGGGGGGGGAGGCTGGGCTGGGGGGTCCCCAGCCGCTGTCGGCTGGGCTGGAGGGGGCCTGGCTGGGCTGGGGGGCCCCCCAAACTATCAGAGTAGGGGGCCCCCAAATTTCTGTCGCCGGCCCTGGCCCCGGGAGCCCCGCGGGGGGAGGGAGGTTTCCATTACAGGTGCTAGCAGGAGGGGTAGGATCCTGCTGTCGCACACTGGGACTGGGGCAGGGGTCTGTGGCCCCTCCCCCATGCTCCCCCATATAGAATAACAGACGGGGGCTGCACTGTTCCCACCCAGCACGATGCACTTTACAGACATCACTCAGTTCAGCTACACAACTCGCCCCCACCCCAGGCATCGGGGTCATTACCCCCACTGTACAGAAGGAGGAAACTGAGGCACGGAGGAGGGGGAAGGGTTACACAGAGAGTTAGTAGCACAGCTGGAACTAGAACCCAGGAGTCCTGAGTACCAGGCCACCCCCTAGCTCTAGCCACTAGGCCCCATTCCCACCATTTGTGCATGTTGCCATCCGGCCATCCTATACCAACACCCCCCCCCCCCCCCCCGACCTGGCATCAGAACCCACCAGCCTCAGAGTGGACCCCCATCGCCCGCTCGTGGCAGGCAGGAAGCATCTTGCCCGGTTCGGTGCCAGCTCTGTCCACCCGCCGCGGGCCACCCAAAATAACCAGCTCCGCCCCAAGCACCTGTGGCACAGTGGGGAGCAGCTTCACTGCCCAGATCAGCTGTGCCCCCCCACACACATTTCACCCTTCTCTCCCTCGCTTTCTCTCTCCACCAGCCTGCCATGCCCGGCTCTGGCAGTGCCCACCCCCCAGTGCCCCATTCATACACCCCACGCACTGCAGCCCGCGCCCACTGCTCCACAGCCCCTGTGCACCCTAGAAACTTCCCGGGGGGGGGGATGGTAGCGGCTTTGGATGGAGCAGGGTCTCTCAAAGCCGGGGAAACCTGGAAAAACGGGATGGAGGGATCCCAAGAACTGCAGCGCCCGGCACAGCAGGGGATGCCTGGGTGGGGCACCCCCCCCAAGCAACCCCCTCATCCCAAGGATGCCCATCGAAGGTCCCCATCTTGCCAGGGAGGGGATCTCCGGGAGGGGGGCACCCAAACAGACCCATGCGGCTGTGCTGCAGGGTGCATTAGCAGCAGGGGGAGGGGGTGGCACCCTGGATCCAGCAGGGCTCCTCCCCCGTCCGTGAGCCAGCAGGGGCGGGGAACCCGACACCCACAAAACCACAGGCCCCCCCATGCCAGGCGGGGGGTCCCAGCCCCCACCCCCCCCCTTACCTGGAGCCGTCACCTGCGGATAATCCCCGAGTCGTCCATCTCCCCCCAGCCAGCAGGCCCCGGGCGCCCCCGAGCCGGCGATGGAGCCGAGGGAGGGGTGGTGTCTGCGGGAAGGGGTGGTGTCTGCGGGGGGCGGGGGGGGAGCAAGGATCCTTCACCCGCGTCTCCTGCCACAAAACTTGGCAGCCACCAGGCTCCTGGCAGCGGCGGCGCCCGCCCCAGCTGCGCAGCGCGGGGGGGGTGGCTCAGGTGTGGGCGCCCCCACCCTGCCTGGGGGGTGTCAGCCCCCCCCAAGGCTCCTCGAGCCGCCCCGCAGCCCCCCCCGGGGATCAGCCCCGCTGCGCGCCCGGCTCCATCCTCGCCAGGCGCCCGCCTGCCCGGCCCCGCCTTAGCTGGGGGGGGTCCCGGGGCCTCCGCCCCCCCCCCATGCCGCTCCCGCCCGCCCGGTTCCCGGGGATGCAGCCGCCTCTGCGCGTCTCCGGCTCCGCTCCCGCGCGGTGGGGGGAGGGGGATCCCGGCTGGACGGCCCGGTTCCCAGGACGGGGGGGGGGGGTGCTCGCCCGGCTCCCCGCTGCCGTGGCAACCGCGGGACCGACCCACCCTCCCCGCGGCTGGGGGTTTAACCCTTCCGGTCCTGCAGCCCCCAGGGCCCGGCTCCTCCCAGCCCCGCCTCGGCACCTGCCCCGCCCCATGTGCCCCCCGCCCGCTGCCCCCCAATATGCCGCCGCTGCCCCCTGCAGATGAGGCTGCTGCTTCAGGACAGAGCTAGGGGGTGCTGTGCTGTAGGAAGGGGGGGGCTCAGCAGGGGGTGCTCTCCCCTGGCAGTCAGTGACCCCAGGGCAGGGTTAGGGGGCGCTGTGCTGTAGGAAGGGGGGCTCAGCAGGGGGCGCTCTCCCCTGGCAGTCAGTGACCCCAGGGCAGAGCTAGGGGGCACTGTGCTGGGGGGGGGCTCAGCAGGGGGCACTCTCCCCTGGCAGTCAGTAACCCCAGGGCAGGGCTAGGGGGCGCTGTGCTGTAGGAAGGGGGGCTCAGCAGGGGGTGCTCTCCCCTGGCAGTCAGTGGGGCACTAGGGGGTGCTGTGCTGTAGGAAGGGGGGCTCAGCAGGGGGTGCTCTCCCCTGGCAGTCAGTGGGGCACTAGGGGGCACTGTGCTGTGGGGGGGGGCTCAGCAGGGGGTGCTCTCCCCTGGCAGTCAGTGACCCCAGGGCAGGGTTAGGGGGTGCTGTGTGGCGGGGGGGCTCAGCAGGGGGCACTCTCCCCTGGCAGTCAGTGACCCCAGGGCAGAGCTAGGGGGCACTGTGCTGTAGGAAGGGGGGCTCAGCAGGGGGCGCTCTCCCCTGGCAGTCAGTGACCCCAGGGCAGGGCTAGGGGGCGCTGTGTGGTGGGGAGGGCTCAGCAGGGGGTGCTCTCCCCTGGCAGTCAGTGGGGCACTAGGGGGTGCTGTGCTGTAGGAAGGGGGGCTCAGCAGGGGGCGCTCTCCCCTGGCAGTCAGTGGGGCACTAGGGGGTGCTGTGCTGTAGGAAGGGGGGCTCAGCAGGGGGTGCTCTCCCCTGGCAGTCAGTGACCCCAGGGCAGGGCTAGGGGGCGCTGTGTGGTGGGAGGGCTCAGCAGGGGGTGCTCTCCCCTGGCAGTCAGTGGGGCACTAGGGGGTGCTGTGCTGTAGGAAGGGGGGCTCAGCAGGGGGCGCTCTCCCCTGGCAGTCAGTGGGGCACTAGGGGGCGCTGTGCTGTAGGAAGGGGGGCTCAGAAGGGGGTGCTCTCCCCTGGCAGTCAGTGACCCCAGGGCAGGGCAGCGGGGGGCAGCTGCAGGAAGTTGCTGCATTTCAGAGGAGATGCAAAGCCAAGGCCTTGGCCTATAACGACCCCCTGGTAGTTTTCATAGGCCAATCGCTGGTTGCTGGGGGGCTGGGGACTGTGGGACTCTCATCGCCAAGCAGATCCATGAACATGGGGGCCCCGGGCTCTGGGGAGACACACGCCTAGGGCGTCTCTGGTCTCCACGGCGACTGGAGCAGGCGGCTGTTGGGGGGTGACGAGCGGCGTCTGGTCTCAGCACGGCCGGCCGGGCAGCGTCGGGTCGATGGGCTGGGCCGGTGCCATAATTGCTCTTGATGGGCGGCCAGGGCTGATCCACGGCCTAATGGGGCGGTTAAAGGAAATCGATAGCTAGGGCTGGGCCCAGCAGGCAGGGGTGTGTGTGTGTGTGTGTGTGTGTGTGTGTGTGTGTGTGTGTGTGTGTGTGTGTGTGTGTGTGTGTGTGTGTGTGTGTGTGTGTGTGTGTGTGTGTGTGTGTGTGTGTGTGTGTCAGGTTGGGATGGGCAGAGCAGCGGTGGGATGGGCAGAGCAGCGGTGGGTGTGTTTGTGTACAGGGAAGTCCTGTGTGTGTGTGGTCTGCAGGGACAGAAGTCTGGCTGGTGGTGTGTGTGTGTGTGTGCGTGCACCCAAGGGGAGGGCCTATGTGTGTGTGTGTGTGTGTGTGTGGTGTCTGGCTGGTGGTGTGCATGGGAAGTGTGTGTGTGGAGCTGTGTCTGTGTGTTTGCGCTGGTGTGCGATGAGTGAATGGCTGGGGGGTGCTAATGGCTGGTGTGCAGGGAGCCACAGAGAGAGCGACGGGGTCTCTCCCCCCCATTAGACCCCACTCACTGCCCCCATCTCAGAGTCGGGAACCACGTGGGTCCTTGGTGCCCGGCCCAGGCCCTGGTGATGGGATGGGGCAGAGACCAGGCCCTGGGGCCGCCTGCACCAGCGAGCTGGGGGAGACCGGCCTGCGTGTGTGTGTGTGGGGTGTGGATTCCCACCCGAATGTCTGCAGTGGTGGGGTAACCGTGGGAGGAGGGCGCCACCCAGTGGGCTGGGTGCAGAACTCTCCATGACCCAATAACACCCACAGACCACACACACGTACACCACACACAAACACAACATACACACACACACCACACACGTGCACATACCACACACATGTACACCACACACACACCACAACATACACACACACATGTACACCACACACACACACACACACCACAACATACACACACACACGTGCACACAGCACACAACATACACACACACACCCCCAAACACACACACCCCGGCGTGGAGAACTGCAGCCAGTCACAGCTGCTCGACACCCTGCACTGTCCATGGTGCTGGAGATGAAGGACTGGGGCTGGCAGCTCCCCAGGGGCCGGACTCCTGGGTTCTCTCGCCTCCCCCTGGGCTGCCGGGATGGAAACACCCACCCACCCCCCGTGCTGTGTTGCTAGGCCCGGGGGTCTGAATAGCGGAGCTGCTCAGCTCCCGAACCTCCCCCCATTCCCCCTGGGCCCCTCCCAGAGAAAGCGCTTTAAGAACCATCGTCGGGGACACATCAAATATTGGGGTGCCCCCCGGAAATGCCACGTGGCTCTGTCACTCTCTAGTGGCCAGTCACTGTCTTACAGCCTGGGGGACCCGGGCTCTTTGACGCTCCTGCTTCCAGGGCTTGTCTTCAGTCCCCACGGCCAGCGCCAGGGACGGGGAGGGAGGCAGAACTCCTGGGTTCTATTTCTGGCTGGGGGAGGGGAGGGGGAGGTCTAGTGGCTTAAAGCAGGGGAGAGGCTGGGCCTCCACTTGTGCCATGGGCACATGAACCCAACTCATGAAAGCCCAGGGGCTGGCGCTCCCCTTGGGCCCATGGCCGCAGGTACCAGATGGCAGAAGCAACTCTAATTCCCCTACCCACTATGGCCCCAACCCCTCCCTGCTACTCCCATCCAGCACTTAGTGGAGTCCAGATCCCTGCCAGAAGCAGTGACGACACCAGTCCGGACCAAGCCAGGCAGCGCCCCAGTCCCCAGGACACCGGCCAACCCTCACCCCCACCCCATGCCAAACAGCTGTTGGCAAAGCCTGGTAATACCATGCACCTTGCTAGCCCTGCCCAGCTATGGATCCCATTGGGGGAAACTGAGGCACAGAACAAGGGCATGAGACGCAGCCTCACTGTAACTCAGACCTTAAAGAGAACTTGGGAAACCTGGCTTCATGTTCCCCTGCCTGTATCACTAGACCCCACTTCCCTCCGCAAAGCTCACCATAGAACCCAGGAGTCCTGACTCCTAGCCTCTTTGCTCTACCCACTAGACTTCCCCTCCCCTCCAAGAGCTTAGCAGAGAACCCAGGAGCCCTGACTCCCAGCCCCTACCCACCTGCTCTTACCACTAGACTCCCCTCTCTTATCCAATCCCATAATGGAACCCAGGAGTCCTGCTGTCACGATATTGAAATAATTTGGTACCATGTAGATCACTGGGGTACAAAATATTATGTGAAGGGGGTCATAACAGGTGTATTATGGGTGTATATATTCCATATGTGTGTAGCTATTCCATATGTGTGTATCTATTCCATATGTGTGTATTTATGTTGTAACTGAAGTTATGGGTGCCTGTACTTCAAACAGGCTTAGCTCAGAAAGCTCAGACAGGCTGGTGCTAACTCGAGCCCATTAAAGGGCCATCAACTGCACAATGGACAGTGTCCACACCCGAGGAGAGGAGCCTCCTCAGGAGTGGAACATGCCTGGGCAAGAACTGAATCATTGAGAGTCTGGTAATTGGACCATGTGGCTGTGAGACTTCAGTTTGCAGCCAGACTCTGCATGAGGAGGAGGAGGGTCTTCACCCACAGGAGGAAGTCTATAAAGCTGGAAGAAGCATTCTCCATTTTGTCTTTTACCTCCAGACTTCGGCCTGCCTTGTTTCCAGCTTTGGATGGAACTTTGCTACTCTGGGAACTCTGGACAATGGTATTGACCCATCTCAGCAGAGATGTTTCCCAAAGACTTTGATTTGAACCTGCAGTTTATTCTACCTTTGCTGCAAGCCTGAACTAAGAAATGTGCCATTACTGCTTGTAATTGATTTCTTTTAACCATTCTTAACCCTCACCTAGACCTTTTCCCTTTTATAATAAACCTTTAGATTTTAGATTCTAAAGGATTGGCTACAGCGTGATTTGTGGTAAGATCTAATTTGTATATTGACCTGGGTCTGCGGCCTGATTCCTTGGAATTGGGGAGAACCCTTTTCTTTATTTGGGGGATTGGTTTTCATAACCATTGATCCCCAGGACAGGTGGCTGCGGGTGGTGATACTGGGAATCTGGAGTGTCTTAAGGGGATTGCTTGTGTGACTTGTGGTGAGCCAGTGGGGTGAGACCAAAGTCTGTTCTGTTTGGCTGGTTTGGTTTGCCTTAGTGTGGAAAAACCCCAGCTTTGGGCTGTAGTTGCCCTTTGGAAGCAATCTGTCCTGATCTGACACTCACAGTTGGATCCCACCAGGAACAGCACTGTCACACCTGCCTCCCAGTCCCATTCTCAGGGGGTGTGACCACATCCCCAGAGCTGCCCTGGGGACCCCGAAGTGCAGGCCAGGATTGTTCCACCCTGGCATGTGTAGGACACAACCCACTGCCCATGGGCACCCCACAGCCTGGCACCCACCAGTGCACGCAGCCCTCTAGGTGGCAGCAGCAATCCACAGCCAGGGCCCCCCACTGCCTGGCAGCTCCCAGAAAGGCCTTGGGGGTCAAGGCTGGCACAGCCCCTGGCACCGGCTTTCGGAGGTGAGGCCCACCCAGGTCTTTAGATACCCCCCTGCCAGATTGGGGAGCAGGACCCAGGAGTCCTGACTCCCATCTCAGCACTCCCCCAGCCCCCACCCTACTCTAACCACTAAGCCTCACGCCCCTCGCAGAGCCAGGAGTCCATCTCCCCATCCATCCCTCTGTCCTGATCCCTGCTAACTCCTCCCCTTGCAAATCAGACTCCATGGCTGGAAAGCTGCAGTTCCCCAGTGATCCCCAGGGGACCCGGAAAGACAAGGGGGGAAGTTAATCACCATTCAAAGGGCAGAAGGAACTCAGAGATCACCCCATGCGGTGTGTGTGCGGGGGGAGGTCTCAGGGCCCCCTACCTCCCGGGAGGCATTGGCAGAGGGCTTTCCCCTCATGTCTGTGCCAGGGATGGCCTGGGTGGCCCATGCCCCAGGCACACGGGGAAGGTGACTGTGGCAGTGAGAAAGTCCCGTACGCTTGTCTCCGGGATGCCTCCCTAACCCCCCCCACCTCCCGCTTGTTCAGTTGGATACAAATTGCCATTTCACACCCTGGATTAAATTGTTGTGCTGCACGGCTGTTAAATAGCTCTCGTGCCCCATTCCAGAGGCAGCTGCATCTCAGCACTGGCTGAGAGACCCCTACGTAAACAGCCACCATGGCCTAACCCAGAGGTGGCTGCATCTCAGCACCAGGCGAATACACTGCCAGCTGTCCAACCACCAGGGGAAGCACAAGACATTGGTTTTCTGTGGCTCCCCCAGGCGGTGTCACTCTGCGTTCCCTTGCTGGGGGGCTTTGGCCCTGGGTAAAATCCTGGTGGAAGCTTCCCAACTTGCCTCGTTGATTAACCTCAGCTGACCACGTCCCTCCTTGGCCTGGCCCAGAGCAGGCCCCAGACATTGGATGTGGGAGGAGAGAGGGGGAGAGACAGGGTCCCTCCCCCACTCCCCGGCCTACACCAGTGTGATGCGGGGCACTCCGGAGGCACCCCAGTGCCACTCTGACTGGCGAGTGGCTGCTGCGGGGGGGCTTGGAGACGGGGGGAGGGGAGGGATTTGGCTTTGGAGCAGGAGGAGGCGAACAGCAGGGTGGGAGAAGGGGGGAGATCACCCCCCCACCCTTCCCCAAGAAGACAGGAACCCCAGGAAGGCACACGGACCACTCCCAGATTCCCCACACCGAGCCGTAACACCAGACAAGGCAGGAGAGGGAATGCCGGCCGCGGCAACGACCTGGAAGCTGCATCCCATATCCAGAAACTATACAGGACAAACTGCCCGAAAGCCTTGAGGGAGATCCTTGATGGGACCTTCTCCTACTGCGCCACCCAGCCTCAGAGACTCTACTCGTACTTCAAGGATGTGTTTGATCCTAACTGCCAGCTCTCTGCTCTAACCATTAGACCCACTCTGCTTGCAGTCAGGATAGAACCCAGGAGTCCTGATTCCTAGACCCCCCCCCCCCGCCCCGTTTCTCTAATCCTGTGGTTCTCAACCAGGATTACATGTGCCCCTGGGGGTACGCAGAGGTCTTCCAAGGGGCACATCAACAGGCTACACAAAAAGCACTAACAATTTCATACAGACAATGACTTGTTTATGCTGCTCTATATACAGACTCTATATGGGTGTGTTTTCTTTTAGGATTATAGTCTGTTAAAATCTGTGTGTATTGAATTCACTATGGAGTTTGTAAAGATAGAGCAGCAATCCAAGAAGCAACCCTTACAGCCTCTCTTTCCACTCATTCATACTTTTTCCTTTAAATATGTCAAAACACAAGCATGCAATCATCCTCCGGCCAAGCACAGAAAAATCTCTCTATATAAAAGTCAAAGGGTGTATGCGTGTATGGTCCCTTACTACTTCGACACCGTTTCAGCTAGATACTTGAAATTTGGTACAGTTATAGGCTTTAGGGTATAGGTCCTAATCAGGGTAAGAATCGAAAATTTTTAAAATCTCACCTCTTATACCCCCTAGGGGTGAAATTCTTTAAAGCTCATTAACATCAACTATTAGAGAGGTAGCCGTGTTAGTCTGGAATAGCAGAGGTAACAAAGTCCTGTGGCACCTTAAAGGCTAACTATAAAGTTTTGAAGCATAAGGTTTCATGGGCTAATACCCACTTCGTCGGATTCAAGCAATGGTATACCTGCCTCTGGACACTTCCACTGCTTGCATCTGACGAAGTGGGTATTAGCCCACGAAAGCTTATGCTTCAAAACTTTATAGTTAGTCTTTAAGGTGCCACAGGACTTTGTTACCTCTAACATCAACTACACAGCTCACATAACATCATCTGGGCAGCAGGTTAACACATGCTGTTGTCTGTTACAAATTACAACTAGTCCGAGCAACGCCGGGTATTTCAGCTAGTACAAAATAAAATTTCAAAATGGCCGACCACCAAAAACATACACAACCAGAAACAGGGATGGTGGGCAGGACGTAAACACTACACGGGGCATGGAAACCTGTCAAAAAGTACATGGTGATGAAAGCTATCGAGTGCTTAACTACGCACGTGTCTGCAGGGCCAGATTAACTTTTTGTGGGCTTGGAACAATATTATTTGTGGGCCTCCCCAGGGAATGATTGTAAAAGACAGGAAATCAATAAATTGTCTTTGACACAGCACATAGCTGCACAGGTTTTATTAACAATAGCTACATGAAGTGGGTTGGTTGAGTAAGTTACATAGCAAGTATAACTGTGAGTAGTATACAAATTACTTATCTGAAGCAAAACTAGTATGAAGTATGAAGAATTAATTCAGATTTTTCAACATTCCTTTGCTGCAGTAAACATTTCAATTAAACAAGAGAAGTCATTTAACCCTGCACTTCCATCGGCACCCAGACCAACGGCTATCCCCGAGTGTCCCCATGGACGTATCGCAAGGCCATCCTTGCCCCTGGAATCACCTAGTGGGGCTTCACTAGCCCCTTCCACACCAGTGAGCGGGTGGCGGTGGAGTCTACTACCCCTTCCCGGGGCTTCCCCCCAACAGCACAGGTATCGTGGTCAGGGGGTGCTTCCCCGCTCTACTCCGTCCCCCTGTCCACCAACACAAGTCTGCCAGCCCGCATTCCATCTGCAGACAGTCCTGTTTCTTGTGGCCCGGGCGTCCATACTGCCAACAGGTCAGTTCCTTGCTGCGGGTGGGCCCTTGGTCCAGTCCCCTCTTGGGCGCTACATCTGGTGGGCTTTTGCCCGCTCCAACTCCCTTGCCCGGCTTCACCACACGTCGGGGCCCCTCTGCTTCAATGTATTCCTCCGTTAACCAGATGGCTTTGGCCACTTGGGCCAGCTGATGTCTCCGGACCCATACCCGAACGGTGTCCGGAAGATCTAGGAGGAACTGCTCCAAGACACCTGTTCTATGACCTCCTCCGTGGTTTGGGCATTAGGCCTTAGCCACCAGGTGGCCCAGGCCATCAATTTCTGGGCAAACGCCCTGGGCCGCAGACCTTTGGTCCAGCAGGCCGCCTGGAAGCGCTGGCGATACCTCTCAGCTGAGAGTCCCATGCGGTTCAGTATAGCGGCCTTTACCACATCATAGTCCCATGCTTGGGTGTCACCCAAAGCCATAAATGCTGTCTGGGCTTCCCTGCCCAGCTACGGGGCTAACCGCAGGGCTCAGGGCTCCCGCTCCCAGCCAGCCATGGTAGCCACCTGTTCAAAAGTTTCAAGGAATGCAATGGGATCTTGCAGAGCCCCCATCCCTACAGCCTGGCGCCTTCCCCCACTGGTAGACTCACCATTCTCTGGAGGATTTGTTGCTGCACCGTGGCCAGCTCCCTGATAAACTCCTGGACTGTCCTCTCTTGTTCTGCCTGCCATTTCATCAGGGCCTGGTGCTCTGTCTGTTGCATTTCTTGCACCATGCTCACCAGCCATTTTAGGGTCTCCTCCATACTGGCAGGCATACAACTAGGAAGGTCCTGGATAGGTCCCCAGTGTTACAGAATCTGCACAGATTTTGCTCTCTCCCGCCGCCCGCGGCCCCCCCCCCCCCCCGGCCGGTCTCCCGCAGCCCGCCCCCCGCCCTCCCGGCCGGTCCCCACCACCCGCAGGCCCCAACCCCTGCATGCGCTCTGGCCACGGGGCCCGGCCGGGAGAAGCAAAGGGGGGCGGGGGGAGGCTGCTGGGTGCCGGGGGAGGGGGCTGACGAGCGCTGCAGCGGCTGCCCGGAGCCGCATCTTGCTCAAAGTCCCGGCGACAAGGGGGTACAGCTGTGTACCGGGCCCGCCCCCCTTAAGTCCAGGGCCTGGTACAGCTGTACCCATTGTACCACCCTGTCGCCGGCCCTGACCTCAGATGGCCAATGGCAAGAATAGCCTTGTAGCGAACTGGAGATGCCAGGGAATCCAGAGGTTCCTCTTTAATGAAGTCCTGAAATGCATGAATAGGGACATAAACAATGGGAAATGGATTTGAAAGGCAGAGAGGCCTTCCTCCCACACCCTGAAACAGGGCCAGATGCCAGCCCTGTAATAAACAGACTCCGCGCTCAGCAGGCTCTCTGCCTCGGATATAGACCGTAGGGCCACCTGCGCACTGTACAGAGCAGTGGTCGCCAACCTTTCGGACCTCAGGGACCACTAAACTCACAATTTTGAATCCCGCGGACCACTAACATGAATTTTTTTAAAAAGGCCCGGGGGAGTGGGGGGGAGTGGGGGGGGGGTGGCAAGAGCGGGGGGGGGTTGTTTGACTTTTAAATGACTTTTGTGTTATGCCTTTTCATATAACCTTGTTTTTGAAACTCTGTATTGAACTTTGGTAATCTGTTATAGCCCCCAAGGTAGTATAATTAAGGTAAAAGAAAAATGTCTCTGCTAGAAGTAGAATAAGTTGCCCCCCCCCCCCACTTTATAATCAAGTGCCCTGTTGAATGAATGAGGTGTGAATGAGGAAGGAGAGACAGATCAAGGACAATCAAACTTGTCAAGTGGGCTAAGAGCAGACATAACCCTCAGGGGTTAGCACTAGACCAGAGAGAAGCAGCAAAAAGGAACAATGGACACAGACCCAGATTTGCAGGAGAGGGAAGCTGCTATAAAATAGCAAACTTGGCAAAATTTTTACCTTGCGCCTCTGCCCCTCCCCCCCCCCCACATTCCCTTTTCAAAATCGCTTTAGGTCCTTGTTTGGTGGTTTTCTCTTCCTGGCACACAACTCATCTAAATATCACTACTCTTTCATTTATTACAGAAAAAAGTTTTTAAATACCCTGAAAACTATTTAAAATGCAATTTGCTAATTTAAAAATAGAGATGATGGTAGCTATTCCCTGCAAAGTGGGAAAGCACCCTGTTCCCCGGCAGGTATGCGGGGCTCCCGCCACTTACCACCTCCTCCTCCCCCCCCCCCCCGGCTTGCCTCCTCTCCTCTCCCAGCTCCGCTCTCGCTCTTCTTCCCCCCCACCCCCTCGCCTCTTCTCTCCCGGCCCCGGCTCCATCTCCGGCCCCGCTCTTCTCCCCACCCCGCTCGCCTCTTCTCTCCCGGCCCCGGCTCCGTCTCTGGCCCCCGCTCTTCTCCCCACCCCGCTCGCCTCTTCTCTCCCGGCCCTGGCTCCGTCTCCGGCCCCGCTCTTCTCCCCACCCCGCTCGCCTCTTCTCTCCCGGCCCCGGCTCCGTCTCCAGCCCCGCTCTTCTCCCCACCCCGCTCGCCTCTTCTCTCCCGGCCCCGGCTCCGTCTCCGCTCTTCTCCCCACCCCGCTCGCCTCTTCTCTCCCGGCCCCGGCTCCGTCTCTGGCCCCCGCTCTTCTCCCCACCCCGCTCGCCTCTTCTCTCCCGGCCCCGGCTCCGTCTCCGCTCTTCTCCCCACCCCGCTCGCCTCTTCTCTCCCGGCCCCGGCTCCGTCTCTGGCCCCCGCTCTTCTCCCCACCCCGCTCGCCTCTTCTCTCCCGGCCCCGGCTCCGTCTCCGGCCCTGCTCTTCTCCCCACCCCGCTCGCCTCTTCTCTCCCGGCCCCGGCTCCGTCTCCGGCCCCGCTCTTCTCCCCACCCCGCTCGCCTCTTCTCTCCCGGCCCCGGCTCCGTCTCCGCTCTTCTCCCCACCCCGCTCGCCTCTTCTCTCCCGGCCCCGGCTCCGTCTCTGGCCCCCGCTCTTCTCCCCACCCCGCTCGCCTCTTCTCTCCCGGCCCTGGCTCCGTCTCCGGCCCTGCTCTTCTCCCCACCCCGCTCGCCTCTTCTCTCCCGGCCCCGGCTCCGTCTCCGCTCTTCTCCCCACCCCGCTCGCCTCTTCTCTCCCGGCCCCGGCTCCGTCTCTGGCCCCCGCTCTTCTCCCCACCCCGCTCGCCTCTTCTCTCCCGGCCCCGGCTCCGTCTCCGCTCTTCTCCCCACCCCGCTCGCCTCTTCTCTCCCGGCCCCGGCTCCGTCTCTGGCCCCCGCTCTTCTCCCCACCCCGCTCGCCTCTTCTCTCCCGGCCCTGGCTCCGTCTCCGGCCCTGCTCTTCTCCCCACCCCGCTCGCCTCTTCTCTCCCGGCCCCGGCTCCGTCTCCGGCCCCGCTCTTCTCCCCACCCCGCTCGCCTCTTCTCTCCCGGCCCTGGCTCCGTCTCCGGCCCCGCTCTTCTCCCCACCCCGCTCGCCTCTTCTCTCCCGGCCCCGGCTCCGTCTCCGCTCTTCTCCCCACCCCGCTCACCTCTTCTCTCCCGGCCCCGGCTCCGTCTCCGCTCTTCTCCCCACCCCGCTCGCCTCTTCTCTCCCGACCCCGGCTCCGTCTCCGCTCTTCTCCCCACCCCGCTCGCCTCTTCTCTCCCGGCCCCGGCTCCGTCTCCGGCCCCGCTCTTCTCCCCACCCCGCTCGCCTCTTCTCTCCCGGCCCCGGCTCCGTCTCCGCTCTTCTCCCCACCCCGCTCACCTCTTCTCTCCCGGCCCCGGCTCCGTCTCCGCTCTTCTCCCCACCCCGCTCGCCTCTTCTCTCCCGACCCCGGCTCTGTCTCCGCTCTTCTCCCCCTCCCCGGCTCGCCTCTCTTACTGACCCCGCCCCTCTCCTCCGGCTGTGGCTCCGCGGACCACCCAAATTTTCTCGGACCACTGGTTGGCGACCGCTGGTACAGAGGACAGAAAGAGAACTCACCAGACACAAGCCAATCCTCCCAGTTCCAGCCCACAAGTGCTAGAGCTCTTTCTGGCCAGGCATTTTATTCCTTTTCCCCAGAGCTCAAACTGACGGAACAAGTGTTGGCGCCTGGCTCCCCTTCAAGGGCGTGGCGGCTTTAGTAGGAAAAGAGCCTAAAATATAAGCCCTTGTATTAAAGGCTGGTACAAGGCCTAAGCTAAAGTAGCAGCAAGCTTTGCTAAATAAACCAAAAGTCAGGCTGTGAGGGAATGTTAGACTCTGCCTGTCACGGAGCGCCTGGGCGACGGACTAGAACCGCTCCCTAGGAAGCCAGCCAGGACTTCGGGTGAAGGGTCCCTTCTCCGTACACAGCCTGTTTCCAAGGCCAGGAGCTTCAGGGGTACCCACTTCCACCTTCCTGGTGTCACGTTACTGAAATAATTTGGTACCATAGATCATCGGGGTATTAAATCTTATGTGAAGGGATCATAACAGGTGTCTATGACCAGGTTATGGAGGGCGGATTATGAATATACCATTGATGTGTGTGTATCTTTTTGGAACTAAAGTTATGAATATTGGATTGGGGTGCCTGTACTTCAAGCTTATGCTGGGTTTCTGGGTGGAATCTCAGACAAGCTGGTATTGACTTGAATGGCCTGCCTGATGGCCCATTAAGGGGCCATTAACTGCTCAATGAACTTTGTCCACACCGGAGGAGAGAAGCTTCCCCAGGAATGGGACATGCCTGGGCAAAAACTGAATCGTGAAGAGTCTGGTGATTGGACCATGTGGCTATGGACCTCCAGTTTGCAACTGGACTCTGCATAAGGAGGAGGAGGGGCTTCGCCCAGAGGAGGAAGTCTATAAAGCCTGGGAGACACGTCTCCATTTTGTCTTCAATCTGCAACCTTCAGCTAGCACCTACCTCTGGATGGGATTTTGCTACATGTGGAAGCTCTGACCAACGGATTGATGACCCACCCTAGAAGGGGGTGAATTCCAGAGACTTTTATCTGAGCCCGCAGTTTATTCTACAGCTGCAAGACTGAACCAAGAGACTTGCCATCACCGCATGTCATTGATTTCTTTTAACCTTTCCTAACCCTCACCTACACCTTTTTCCTTATACAATAAACCTTTAGATTTGAGATTCTAAAGGATTGGCAACAGAGTGATTTGTGGGAAGATCTGATTTGTAGATTGACCTGGGTCTGGGGCCTGATTCTTTGGAATTGGGGAGAACTGTTTTCTTTATTTGGGGGATTGGTTTTCATAACCATTGATCCCCAGGACAGGTGGCTGCTGATGGTGATACTGGGAACCTGGAGTGTCTAAGGGAATTGCTTGTGTGACTTGTGGTTAGCCAGGGGGGCGAAACCAAGCTCTTTTCTGTTTGGCTGGTTTGGTTTACATTAGGTGGAAAAACCCCAGCTTTGGGCTGTAGTTGCCCCTTTGGAAGCAATCTGTCCTGATCTGACACTCACAGTTGGACCCCACCAGGAACAGCACCGTCACACCTGGGTCTGATCTTGAAGCATTCAGCACCTTCTGCCCCTCCGTGCGCTTGCCCCAGCAAGCCCGCCTGGGCAGGGTCCTGAGGGAGCCCGTGGATTCTGCACCCCAAATCCACAGTCAAACGTGACTCTCAGCCAGCCAGTAAAACAGAGGTTTATTCGATTACTTCTATCTGGTCTAACCCAGACCATACAGCGAGCGTGAGCCCTCGGCTGGATCCATTTTGGGGGCCAGAGAGCGAGATAGCTCCTCTGCCTCCCTGCCTGACTCCAGCCAGCCCAGACTTTCAAACCCCCTCTCCAGCCCCTCCTTCCCCCTGGCTCAGCCAGGTCAGGTGACCTCCCTCCCCCACCTGGGGGTCAGATTACAGCATCAGGTATGCATATTTGCAGAGAGGGGAGAGGGCGTCGACTACTTGCCCACACTGTCTCTGCTTTGCATCAGCTACACATCCTTATCCCTTCACATAGACGCTCAAAAATGCATAGGGGAAACTGAGGCACACACACACAGTATTCCTACTCCGTCACACTGCCGCTTGCATATTCCCAGAATCTGGCAAGCCCAGCATTGATATTGCAGAAACACACAATCCTAGACAGTGCTGGGCACAAAGTACTCAGCAAACACATTCCAGATGCGTGGTATGAAAACCACAATATCAAGAATGGCACAAAATCATTCCCCAAAGATAACAGGAACACACTGAGCCCTCCCAAAAGAGAAGCTCAAATAGCAGTGTAAGAAATACAAATGTTTTAATCAAACCAACCTGTACAAAACTAGCCAGGTCAGAGGCTGTATCTATGTCAGAGGGGCTTGTCTGTCTCAGATTATCTCTGAGAAAATGTGTTGGTCCAGCCAAGGGGGAAATAGAAAGTCCCACCATTCACTGAGCAGCGTCCACTGTCACAGACATACGTCTTAGTATCATGGTAGAGTCTCCCAGTTGCTATTACCATGCCTTATCAATAATAAACCTGGCCGGGTGCCTTCGTCCCTTAACTTGTGGCCCTCACACTGCCACCTGCTTCCCTCCTCCGCCTCCCTCCCTCCCCTGCCCTGATATCAATGCCCATTTTTGTCAAAAAAAAAAAAGTCAGGACGGCCAGGACAGAGCTTAAAAAGAGGACTGTCCTGGCCAAAACGGGACACAGGGTCATCCCACTGATTTGCGACTGCTCCCAGAAAATATCTCCACCAGCCAGAGGTGGGACACTAGCTGGTGGGGGTTGGGGCTCTGAGTTAGTGCTCAGAATTGTTTCCCAGGGGTCTGGCTGCTGGGTCTTGCCCACATGGTCAGGGTCTAACTTGCCAGAGTTGAGGACGGGAAGGAATTTCCCCTCTGGGTCAGACTGACAGAGACCCTCGCGGGCTTCGCCTTCCTCTGCAGCAGGGGCCCGGGTCACTTGTGGTCTGCAACATGCAAATGGTCTCTTCTGGCCTTACTCTCTGTGACCCCATTTAGCCCATGTGCGCTGAGCTCAGCCAGCAGGGGGTGCTAGTCCTGCTGCTCTTTGTCCCATGGAGCCTCTGCAAGATGCCAGCCCCAGAACCCACCAACCTCCTTTCTAATCTGTCACCTCCCTGCCAGCTCAGGCTCCCTTCCCCCCAGACCTGTCCCTGAGCCTGGGGGTCTGCCCAGCTCTCCCTGCTAGGGGGCAGATCTGCTGGCACTTGGGCACCTGCCCCTGGGGGGAGCATTACCAAGGGAACACCCAGTGCCAGAGAACCTGGAGCTAGTTTCCGCTCTGTCCCAGGAGGTGCCGCAGGGCCCTGGTGTTGGCAGCGGCTCATTCAGGGCCCTGTTGTTCCAGGCCCTGCACAGCCCTCCCACCCAAGCCCAGTGAGAGACAGCCCCTGGCCCCAAGAACTCAGCTCAAATAACAATACAGATAGAGGCAGGATTGTTTGCCTCATTGTACAGAGGGGAAACTGAGGTCATCCAGGGAATCAGTGGCAGAGCCTGGACTAGAACCCAGGTACCCTGAGTCCCCACCCAGCTCGTGAACCCCTGGCCTGCCCTCTCTTGCAGCCACTCTGCCATTTGGGTTCCCACTGTAGCCTGCTTAGCTACCAGCTTTCTGGTCGGGTCTCCACCGTGGCTTGTCTTGCCCCCACGTAAATTCCCCTGTGGGGCCAGGGGCCCTCTGCCCCAGACCCCCCTGTCTTCTGGGCCCCTGGTCTTCACCATCACCTGCTTTGGGGTAGTCTCAGACCGAGCCCAATCCTCTGGCCTTCCTCTCCTTCTCTGGGGGCAAGGCTGCCTTCTCTGGCCCCCCTTGTGGCATAGGAAGCACAGCCAGGGCATTCCTTGGGCCACCTCTGGGCTAGGCCTGACCCTATGAGTGCCCCGGAGGCATTCCCTCCTCATGTGCCCTGGTTCCCCACAGGCCCAACAAGTTCGGAGCCCCCCTGTGGGATTCACAGGGGGCACTCTGGTCTGTTCACAATGTCCCGGGCGGAGCCTCTTTGCTCCATCCCGACAGGGACACTCTCTCTTGCAGTGCCCTGGTCACCCACAGGCGAAACAGTCTTTAGGCCCTGGCACCGGCCTCCAGCCCCAGGTGCCTGGCCCCCGGTGAGAGCCAGGTTGAAGCAGCCTGCTTGGCGAGACGGGCCACACGGACTCTCCACTCGTCGTTTCTCATCACTCCTTCTTCAGTTCTCCACTCCTGAGTCCTCGCCCTCGCCCCTTGTCCCAGGGGCAGACCACTCTCGCCTGCATTCTCCACCACAATGCAGCAGCAGGATGACTCACCCCTGCGGCGCCTCCTGCTGGTTGTCGGGGAATTAGCTCTTTGCAGCACGGAGCATCCTCTGCCAGCCAGTGTCTCACTGTCTGCTGGCCCAGTGTCCCTCCTGGACCCCGGTGCCCTTTTATCTGGGGTGCTGCCCCTGGCAATACTCCCCCACACTCTGCCTCTGGGTCTTCCTTCTCTAGGGGACCCCCCAACCCTCCAATCCCAACCTTGCCTCAGTCTGGGCTACTGCCAGGCATCGTCAAGTCCCCGCTCCCTGGGGCGGACTGTAGTGTAAAAGCCAGTCATCATAGACACGGGGGGTTTGGACCAGCTGCCTTCCGCGACCACCCAGTACCTCTGGGGGCCTAGCACCCGGCCCTGCAGCCTGCAGAGTTGCCAGTCTGGAGCTCCCCTGCTCCTCTGGCCTTTCCCCAGTTCCCCAACACTTCACTCCCAGTAGCCTTTCTGCAGACAGCCAGGCCCTGCTCCCTCCAAGACTGGAGAGAGTCTTTCTAAGCTCCTGGCTCCCAGCCTTTTTATACAGGCCAGCTGTATAAAAATTATACAGTCACCTGATTGGGACGTGACTGTTTCCCCACTCAGCGGAGGCTTGCTGCTTTCCTAGCAGCAGCCTCTTCAGTCTCAGTCCTCTGCCAGGGATGATTTCAAGCCCATCAAGGCAGGAGCGAGTGACCAACCCACCCTAGGCACACACAGTGTGCGCTGTGCTACAGCAATCTCTGGAGCAGCAATCGCTGTTATAGGACAGCATCATTGAGAACCCAAAGCCTAGAGCTCAGGTGTATTTGAGGATCTGGGCCAGTACTTGGCTGTCACTATAGTAATGACCCCTGAGCAAGCAGGATAATGTACATGCTTACCACTGAGCTGGTGCAGGGGCTGCATGTCCATCAGAATGACTAGACGTCATAAACACGGTTTGAGTAATAACAATCAACAATCAGTTATATTACATGGTGAGATCTGAGTAAACATGTACAGGAAACATGCCTTGAGTATTAACAATTTAACTATTTACAGGGTGAGATCCTTCTCTGGCTCACAGCATCGGCGCAGTCAGTCAATGGCTAATACTGGCCAGTATCAGAGTTGCCTCTCTTGTTCTACATTTGGGTAGCAGGAGTGAGTAGTATAAGGGCCCTACTGTCAATCCAAAGTTAACCTGACCACTTGACGCCGTAAGCTCTGCACACCAGTCACTGGTAGTCCTAGCCCATGGGGGAATTACCTCCGGGGTCAAGGTGGACACATGACCAGAAGCAAGGTGTGTCATGTGACCCGTCTAAGAATTTCCACTGTCCTCCACCAAGCAGCATGGGTTTTGCCCCAATAGGAATGCCCCGAGAGAAGATACGACCAATCAGAGGGAGTTCTGGGGTTTGTGTGATCCTTCTAAGAACTCCTCCCATGCCCCTCTACCAATCAGGAGGGGTTTCAGAGGCAGCGGACCACCCTGAGAGCAGGGCCGGTGATGGGGGAGACTAGAGGGACAAGTGTACCAGGCCCCGGGCTCGCGCGGCTCAGGGCCCCCCCGGCTCGCGCGGCTCGGGTCCCCCCCGGCTCGCGCGGCTCGGGTATCCCCCGGCTCGCGCGGCTCAGGGCCTCCCCGGCTCGGGTCCCCCCCCGGCTCGCGCGGCTCAGGGCCCCCCCGGCTCGGGTCCCCCCCGGCTCGCGCGGCTCAGGGCCTCCCCGGCTCGGGTCCCCCCCCGGCTCGCGCGGCTCAGGGCCCCCCCGGCTCGGGTCCCCCCCGGCTCGCGCGGCTCAGGGCCCCCCCGGCTCGGGTCCCCCCCGGCTCGCGCGGCTCGGGTCCCCCCCCGGCTCGCGCGGCTCAGGGCCCCCCCGGCTCGGGTCCCCCCCGGCTCGCGCGGCTCGGGTCCCCCCCCGGCTCGCGCGGCTCAGGGCCCCCCCGGCTCGGGTCCCCCCCGGCTCGCGCGGCTCGGGTCCCCCCCCGGCTCGCGCGGCTCAGGGCCCCCCCGGCTCGGGTCCCCCCCGGCTCGCGCGGCTCGGGTCCCCCCCGGCTCGCGCGGCTCGGGTATCCCCCGGCTCGCGCGGCTCAGGGCCTCCCCGGCTCGGGTCCCCCCCCGGCTCGCGCGGCTCAGGGCCCCCCCGGCTCGGGTCCCCCCCGGCTCGCGCGGCTCAGGGCCTCCCCGGCTCGGGTCCCCCCCCGGCTCGCGCGGCTCAGGGCCCCCCCGGCTCGGGTCCCCCCCGGCTCGCGCGGCTCAGGGCCCCCCCGGCTCGGGTCCCCCCCGGCTCGCGCGGCTCGGGTCCCCCCCCGGCTCGCGCGGCTCAGGGCCCCCCCGGCTCGGGTCCCCCCCGGCTCGCGCGGCTCGGGTCCCCCCCCGGCTCGCGCGGCTCAGGGCCCCCCCGGCTCGGGTCCCCCCCGGCTCGCGCGGCACGGGTCCCCCCCCGGCTCGCGCGGCTCAGGGCCCCCCCGGCTCGGGTCCCCCCCGGCTCGCGCGGCTCGGGTCCCCCCCCGGCTCGCGCGGCTCAGGGCCCCCCCGGCTCGGGTCCCCCCCGGCTCGCGCGGCACGGGTCCCCCCCCGGCTCGCGCGGCTCAGGGCCCCCCCGGCTCGGGTCCCCCCCGGCTCGCGCGGCACGGGTCCCCCCCCGGCTCGCGCGGCTCAGGGCCCCCCCGGCTCGGGTCCCCCCCGGCTCGCGCGGCACGGGTCCCCCCCCGGCTCGCGCGGCTCAGGGCCCCCCCGGCTCGGGTCCCCCCCGGCTCGCGCGGCTCGGGTCCCCCCCCGGCTCGCGCGGCTCAGGGCCCCCCCGGCTCGGGTCCCCCCCGGCTCGCGCGGCTCGGGTCCCCCCCCGGCTCGCGCGGCTCAGGGCCCCCCCGGCTCGGGTCCCCCCCGGCTCGCGCGGCTCGGGTCCCCCCCCGGCTCGCGCGGCTCAGGGCCCCCCCGGCTCGGGTCCCCCCCGGCTCGCGCGGCTCGGGTCCCCCCCCGGCTCGCGCGGCTCAGGGCCCCCCCGGCTCGGGTCCCCCCCGGCTCGCGCGGCTCGGGTCCCCCCCCGGCTCGCGCGGCTCAGGGCCCCCCCGGCTCGGGTCCCCCCCGGCTCGCGCGGCTCGGGTCCCCCCCCGGCTCGCGCGGCTCAGGGCCCCCCCGGCTCGGGTCCCCCCCGGCTCGCGCGGCTCGGGTCCCCCCCCGGCTCGCGCGGCTCAGGGCCCCCCCGGCTCGGGTCCCCCCCGGCTCGCGCGGCTCGGGTCCCCCCCCGGCTCGCGCGGCTCAGGGCCCCCCCGGCTCGGGTCCCCCCCGGCTCGCGCGGCTCGGGTCCCCCCCCGGCTCGCGCGGCTCAGGGCCCCCCCCGGCTCGGGTCCCCCCCGGCTCGCGCGGCTCGGGTCCCCCCCCGGCTCGCGCGGCTCAGGGCCCCCCCGGCTCGGGTCCCCCCCGGCTCGCGCGGCTCGGGTCCCCCCCCGGCTCGCGCGGCTCAGGGCCCCCCCGGCTCGGGTCCCCCCCGGCTCGCGCGGCTCGGGTCCCCTCCCGGCTCGCGCGGCTCAGGGCCCCCCCCGGCTCGCGCGGCTCAGGGCCCCCCCGGCTCGGGTCCCCCCCGGCTCGCGCGGCTCGGGTCCCCCCCCGGCTCGCGCGGCTCGGGTCCCCCCCGGCTCGGGTCCCCCCCGGCTCGCGCGGCTCGGGTCCCCCCCCGGCTCGCGCGGCTCGGGCCCCCCCGGCTCGGGTCCCCCCCGGCTCGCGCGGCTCGGGTCCCCCCCCGGCTCGCGCGGCTCGGGTCCCCCCCCGGCTCGGGTCCCCCCCGGCTCGCGCGGCTCGGGTCCCCCCCCGGCTCGCGCGGCTCAGGGCCCCCCCGGCTCGGGTCCCCCCCGGCTCGCGCGGCTCGGGTCCCCCCCCGGCTCGCGCGGCTCGGGTCCCCCCCGGCTCGGGTCCCCCCCGGCTCGCGCGGCTCGGGTCCCCCCCCCGGCTCGCGCGGCTCAGGGCCCCCCCGGCTCGGGTCCCCCCCGGCTCGCGCGGCTCGGGTCCCCCCCGGCTCGCGCGGCGCGGCTCGGGGGCCCCCCGGCTCGCGCGGCTCGGGCCCCCCCCGGCTCGCGCGGCGCGGCTCGGGCCCCCCCCCGGCGCCGCGGACCACTCAGTTTTTCCTGCGGACCACCGGTTGGCGACCGCTGCTCTAGCACACCACCCCTGCCTGGCCCACCTCCCCCCCCCAGCCTATTCGCCTTCCCCCCCCCGCCTGACCCGGCCCACCCAGCCTATTCTCCTCCTCCAGCCTAACCTCCCACCCATCCCTGCCTGGCCCACTCCGCTGTTGGGGATGATCTTCCTTTACTCCCGCCCAACCTCCCCCCATCTAACCGCCTTCCCTCCCCCACCCCTGCCTGGCCCGGCCCATCCCACCGAACCTAACCTCCTCCCCCCTCCCACTCCCAACCCAGCCTCCTGCCCCTCATGCCTGACCCACCCAGGCCCAGCCTCCCCTCCACCAAACCTCCTTCCCTCCTGCATCCACACCTTGCCCATCCACGCCTTGCCCACCCCATCCATCCTAGTCTCCTGCCCCCCTCCCCTCCTGCCCCCCTCCTACCCCCCCTCCTGCCCCCCCTCCTGCCCTCCTCCCCTCCTGCCCCCTCCCCGCCCCGACATGAGTCCTGAAATGGGGGCCCCCCTTAAGTCCGGGGCCGGGTATACCTGTCCCCCTAGTCCCCCCCTGTCACCGGCCCTGGAAGGAGTTCTTAGAGGGGTCACATGACACATCTTGCTTCTGATCATGTGTCCACCTTGTCCCTGGAAGTAATTTCCAATGGGATGGGACTTCCAGTGACCGGGGGCAGGGCTTATGGGATCAAGGGGTGGGGTTCACGTTTGATTGACGTTAGGGTCCTTATAATACTGAATGCGCCTTCTTCTGTCTCCTCGTCACTCCCCAACAACTCGGCCAGGAGAGAAGTCATTTCTCATTTCTGTTGCCAGCAGCCGGACAGTGGGACTTGCGTCATTCTGTAGGAGCCGGAGAGCTGAAATTACAGAGGACAACACGTTAGTGAACAGTCAGTCAAATTGCAACTAAGCATGATAACAGAACCTTGAAGTACCTGAGCAGAATGGTCACATGCAAACGTGTGAAACTGGGGCTCAGTCCTTCCATTGGGATGGAAAATACATGAGTGAGGAAAATGCCTCACTCTTCATATAGTCACCTGTGCCTGAAATAGCTGAAGACTCATTACCTCTGAATACCCCACTACAGTAGCTCTCCAATACAAAGAAAACTTTAGGTTCCTCCATTGGATCCCTTCCATGCTCCCAATGGGGGGGATACCCAGACTCTACCAGAGTCATCCACGCTGCTGTCAATGGAAGAAGGTCCCCTGTTTCAATAGCTTCCACTTTTAAGTTTAGTTTCCGTCTCTATTCAGGAGCCATAGAGAATAAACCTGGAATTTAACAGAGGCCAGGTCCAAGCTGGTTTATGCATGATCAGGGGAGGGCACCTACTGGAAGAAAAAGTGCTGGTGGGCAATTTGGAGTAGCAGAAAGTGGCTACAACTTCTTTTCACCTGGGGAGTCCACAGCGAGCCAATAAAGCCCAAAGAGTGGATAGTTCTGGCTGCGGAGGGGGAATTTCCAGGACAACCAGGAAATGCACTGACTCATCTCATACCTTCTGCAGCTTCTTCCTTCAGGGGAAATTAAAGCTGCCTTTCTACTGGGCAAGGGTGAATTTGTCCTTTGATGTGTGGCTGATGCTCTTTGCACCAGTGGTATCGGTTACCGCTGCTTGTCAGCTAAATTCCTTTCTAACACTAATGAGCAGGACTTCAGCTGTATTTATTACTTACATATCAGCAGATGTTCCAGGTACAGCCCTTCCATGTGCTGCGTAGCTGTTTGATTGACAATGATGATGCCTAAATACACAATGTAAAATAAACAATAACAATAATAATAAAGCCTTCCCTTGTGTGCAAAGTGAGATTAGCAGCCCCCTAGATAGGTCTTTGGTGTCTCCTACTGTGGGCCTAAGGCTGAGCTGTGGGCAAGAGGATGCTAGAGCAGTTTAGAGTCCACCCTGAGAAGAATGTTGACATCAAATCCATTTGCGTTACACAGTCTGTGTTCCTCTTGCCACTGCTGTCAGTTACTGACGACAGATATAACTTTTAGATGATGCTTTCTTAGCTCAAAAGAGCCGAGAAGCGATAGTGTCTTGGTCTAGTGGTCTGAGCAAAGGACTGGGGCCAGGAATAAGTGAGTTCTAAGCAGGAATCTCACACGGTGGCTGATAGGGGAGACTTAGACCACAGTGCCTGCCTGTCTCACATGGGTGTGCTAGAGAGAAGAGGGCACAGGGCCAAAGAGGAGGAACCGAATGCTTCCTTCACAAGGCTGTGTGGCCAGGAACGTGAAACAGCAGGCGCTGGGGGAAGGTGGGCTGCATGCCTCCCAGTGATGAGGTAGCAGTGAGGAGCACTGAACCATACCGGGTAGCTCTGCACTTTGAGCGACGGGGATCATACCCAGTTCAATGGGACAGGCTCACGCTAGCTCTGACAGCTCTAGTGTGCTAAAATTAGAATGGCGCTAAGGCAGCATGGGAGGAGCTAGTCACCTTGAGAATAGACTTTGGGGTTTGGATGGGATCATACTTGGGGTGGTTAAACCTCCTGCTGCTCCTGCCATCGCAGCTCCTCTCTATTTTTAGCACACAGGGCTAGTGCGGGTCTGTCCCATCAAGCTGGGAATTATACCCCCTGTCAAAGTATAAACATGCCCTACGTGACAGTGTCCCAGCCTCCACTACGCGATGACTGCACCGTGTTTTCCCAGCAACAATCCCAAAGCACTGTATAGCACCGAATGAATTCCTCCCACCAACCCACTGGAGAGGTCGGGATAGTAACATCTCTGTTTATGTCTGGGAAGCCGAGGCACAGAGCAATTCATGGAAGCTCGGGGCTGCGCAGTAGGATTTTTTCTGTCTCCCTCAATGGGAATATCAAAAGGGACACTGGGCATCATCTCTCACCAGCTAACTTGACTGCAGCTGCCCGGATCCCTTCCCAGCAGCTCTCGAAGTAGGGAATGGTGTTTTTGTACATGTTCCCCAGCAGCGCTGGTTTCTCTTTGGCCTAGAGGAAATCAGAGACACATGAGCTCTCTCTGGCTAGAAGTACCCTTTGACTGCCAGCACATGCTTCTACCAACCACAGGTAAATAAGAGAGGACAGGTGGCTAGGTAGAAGTGGGGAAATGGGAATCTGGGGCAGATTTACATTTCCCATCACCCTCAGTCATATATCCCACTTTTACAGTTATTGACATTATCCATCACACATCCCCCCCACACCTCTACACCACCACAAGCCACTCCAGTCAATAATCTCCTACGGTTCAACAGCTCACTCACAAGGTGTCTGCAAATGTCCACCTGGAGCAATTCAAGGTTCAGCTCAGCTGTGCTGTCAAGGTGGTTCTTAATTGTGCGCTGGACCTTCTTCAGTCCCGAAAAGGGGGCACACAGGTGAAACGCAATTCTGCATTCCTGAAAAAGAGTGTCACACCATTGGATTGTTCCCTACCGAGTGCTCTGTTCATTCCAAGGGATCTCATCTGCGTGATTGCTCATCTGTTCCAGGATGAAAAGGGATTAGTTTGGATGTAATTGGCAGAAAACATGCAGGAATGACTAATAGAGGGGAGAGCTTCCACTGAAACCTGGAGGCAGCATCAATGTCTTTTTGGGAACAGATATACCTATGAAAACTGCTGCACCAGGCATAGCCGTGGTCTCTCTGTTCTGGGGGGAAGAGGTCTGGGGTAGAGACAGATGGGAATAGAGACCTGTTGGGGTCAGACCCAGGACCTATTCTGGTGAGGCAGCCACGGGCCAACCTGGCTGGAACTGACTCAGCAGGAGGGCAATGAACTGAGGGGAGAATTTGGGCCTCCACAGCAGGCAGGAATAGCAGAGCTCCCCTGGCATTGGGGGGAAGATTCCTTTCGCTTAGTAAATAAGTCACTGTCTGTCTTACCCTTGAAACCTCCAGGTTTGGGTCTTGCAGGTGTAGAAGAAGTGGGACCCAGCTCCGTCTAACTTGCTCGCTGAAGTACGACTTCCACCATATGTTTGTGTGGCGGGCCAGGATGCCAAAGAGGACAAAGGCCAATGAACGAATACCATCGTCCTCCTACAGCCAAGAAAGCCCCACAAGTTGGTAACTAAGGGACAATCACATCGCACCCCTCACACAGCCATCTCTTTTACGCTAAAGTAGAGCGATTCCAACTACAGCTAGTCAGAAAAACTTCAATTAACCAAGTTTTGGTTCAAATTCGCTGATTCATCAAAATATTTTAGCAACAGGGCCAGCTCCAGGCACCATCAGAGGAAGCATGTGCCAGGGGCGGCACTCTGGAAGGGGCAGCACCTCTTTGCTTCTCTGGCTGCGCTGCTCCCACCCCTCTGGCTTCACTGTGGCCACGCTGCCTCTCACTTTTTTCCTTCAGTCGCACTGACTCCCCTTTGCTCCTTCGGCCACACCATCGCCTCCCCCCCCCCCTTTTTTTGCTTCGGTGGTGCTCCTCCAGCTGCCCTTTATTTTTGCTTGAGGCGGCAAAAAACTTAGAGTCGACCCTGTTTAGAGACAGTTCAATTTTGATAAAATTCCACCAGAAGCCAGGGAGGGGTCCTAAGAAACCTGCCTGGTGTCTTGTCATTGCACCATCCAGCTCCTTGGCAGCCCATCTAGCAGGCTGACTAGGATCGTGGGCTTCCAGGCCCCCAGCTTCTGGGACTATGGGAGTCCCGGCTCTCCCTGGTACCTCTAGCTCCCAGAGTTCCCAGCACTGGGATAGTCTGAGAGCAGATTGCCCTGGGCCAAGGCTTCCAATAGCGCTAGCTTGAGAATAGCAATTCTGTTTCACAAAGAGGTTTGAAGTTTGGGGAGAGGGGCTCCCACAAATAGGAACAAAACCAAAATTTTAAATCTCAAAATCCTCTGCAAAACAGAATTATCATTCCAACCCTCTCACATAAAAATGGTATAGAGCAGGCCCAACACTCTCTGTTGTACTCTATACCCCCCCTTTTCATGGTTATCTAGCTACCTAATCTAGTATTCAGCCTTTCTTTGAGATTATCAGTGGCAATAAAGAAGAACAGAAGGGTGAGACGGTGGGAGCAGGGATGTCATCCCCATCCTCCTCCGTAAAACACCTCTCTTCCCTGGGGCCTAAAATCTCTTCACTCTGACATGAGCAATGCCTACGGAGTCCATGTCACGCATTGTAAATGGAGTCTAATCAAGATTGGTTGAACTGGGGTTGGAGAGTTCTGTTCACATACATTGTCAAAGTGAGACCGGATCTGCTGCACGAGGTCTGTGAAGGAGGAACCAATTTCCCCTTTCAGCTCCTGGAGGATTTTGACCAGGGCTTCCATGCTCTCGCGAATGGTTTCAGGGTGGTCATTTAAGGCCCTGATCAGTATGACCATAATATTCTTCTTGTACTTTTTCACCTGTACAAACATGTGACATTAAAGAACACTTATCACTGATCACAATTCTAATAAGGTTTCTTTAGCATTAATGAAGCTGTGGGAATTTCATTCCACCTCCCCCTGAGACCTATATTTCAGAGCAGGTGCTAGCTACAATGAGCCAAACTGGGTACCATAATAGACCTGTATAATCCTATTATTAGATTCCTAGTTACTTAGATTCCAAGGCCAAGAGGGACCATTGTGATTATCCGGTCTGACCTCCTGCATAACATAGAACTTCCTGGAAATAGTCTCTGTTTGAACTAGAGTGTATCTTTTAGAAAAACATCCAATCTTGATTTTTAAAATTGCTAGGGCCTGAGACTCCACCACAACTCTTAGTAAATTGTTCCAATGGTTATTTAAAATCACCATTAACAATGTATGCCTTATTACCAGTCTGAATTAGTCTAGCTTCATTTTTCCCCATTGAATCTTGTTATATCTTTGTTTGCTAATGCGAAGAACCCATTATCAACATTTGTTCCCCATGTGAGTAGTTATAGACTGTCCTCCTTAACCTTCTCTTTGTAAAGCTAAATAGACTGAGCTCCTTGAGTCTATCACTAAGGGTATATTTTCCAATCTTCTGATAATTCTTGGGACTCTTCTCTGAATCCTCTCTAATTTATCAGCATCCTTCTTGAATTGAGGACATCTGATCCGGACACGGCATTCTAGCAGTGCTCCCATCAGTGCCATATTGAGAGGGAAAATAACTTCTTTACTCGTATTCAAGATTCCTCTGGTTATGTCTCAGAGGATGATTTCAGCCCTTTTGGCCACAACTTCACATTGGGAGCTTATGTTCAACTGATTCTCTGCCATGGCTCAAGTTTTTCTCGGCATCATTGCTTTCTGGGATAGTGTCTCCCATCCTGTAAGTATGGCCTGCATGTTTTGTTCCTAGATGTAGACATTTACATAGGGTCATATTAAAGTGCACCTTGTTTACTTTTGCCCAGCTTACCAAAGGATCCTGCTTGCTCTGTATTGACTGCAAAGAGGTTACTAGGGTATGCAAGAAGGAAGAATTTGGCCTAGTGCATTGTGTGCAGCCTCTGTAAACCCTGAAGAACTATTTCCCTTGGTTTCTCTAGTTCTGCTGCATTCTATTCAGTATTCTCTCTTACCTTCTTAGGAGCCCCAGAGGCTAAATTTCCCAGGCCTCTTACAACCATTTGACGGACTCTTATGTTACTGTCCCGTGATCTTTCTTCTAAGAGGTTCAAGGCAGCCTTAAGCAATTTCTTTTCCCTGAGTATGGGATCAGTCATTAGCTGAAATAAAATCAACATGTCCATTAGCCCCAGTACGATCATTAAGATTGGGAAAATAATTTGAGCAGACATGTAATACACTAAAAACAACAAGGAGTCTTTCTACAGCCACCGGCTTGTGGATACAGCCTCATATAGCTACCCCTCTGATACTTGGCACATTATAGCCTGTAACTTTATTATTCCACACAAATGAGAAATGCCTTAAAAACATGGAGCTTTCCTTTGGGGCACTGTAATAGGGATCCACTCACCACTTGAGAGCCTCTCAGAGCCTAGGTACGGTACCACAGTCCTTTTTTCACCCCTGGTGCACCCTGCCAGCCGACCTCTAAGAGTCTTCTGTGGCTCAGGCCTCTGGCTGAGTCCCAAAGTCCAAATGAATCCCTTCTGGGGTAGTCAAGAACAGTCCCATTGCCCACACTGGGGTCTCCAGCCCCATCTCTGGGTCCTTTAAATTCTGCCCTTTGTTCAAGCTCTCCATAGGCATAGTTCCCTCCATGGGGCTTATGCCACTGTAGACGGTAGGGGAACTGCCCAAACCATGGACCCTGTAAACAGTAGCCAGGCACTGCTTGATTTCAGTTCATTGTTGCTTCTTCTCTGGTCGTCTTCCTACAGGACTTTAGCTTCGCACTCATCTCAGGGTTATAGTTCTTCATGACTCTCTTTCTGCAAACCCAGCTTCAAACCAGAATCAAACCAGAATCAAACTCTGGCTTACCCCTGAATCTCTTTGGCCAGAGAGCAGAACCCTTTCTTGCCCCTCCAGTTCCTGCCAGGAACTGACCTGCGGAGGCCCGGCAGCTCCTTTTAGATGAGCCTGATGGGCTCTGATTGGCTGCTTTCATGAGGCCTCTTTATACAGACCCAGATTTATGGCTCTTTTCCTGGGGTAGGTGTAGTAGGACAATGGGGCCTCTTGGAAGGAGCCTCAAAGCCCAGGTACAGCCCATCCCAAGCACAGATAGATTGTTTGTGCCCCTAAGAGATGAGCCCCTAAGATAGTTGCTTAGTATAAGTGGGAAATATCACACAGATGTTAGAGGATGGCTGTGGAAAGGGAGGATGGTCCACAGTTATCACACTAACCTAGGACTTAGGAGACCCAGGTTCAATTTCCTGCTCCCTAAAAGACTTCCTGTGTGAATTTGGGCAAGTCACTTAGCCCCTCTGTGCATCAGTTCCCTGCCTGTAAAATAGGAATAATAGTGCTTCCCTCCCTCACAGGAATGTTGTGGGGATACATACATTAAAGAGTTTTGAGGTACTCGGACACTACAATAATGAGAACCTAAGATAGATGTTAATGTATTTGTATGTTGCTTGTTTTATAATATTAGGACACTGGGTTCATTCAGAAGATCTGCTGAGCTAAACCAAAATCAGGAGCTGTTGGTTAGTATCAGCACTAGGACTTGGCAGAAGAGGTCCAATAATTCAAACTCTGTCCGTATCTCTCTCAGCCAGCACCAGTGGTTGTGTAGCTAGTACAGGCAATGACAGCAATACAGATAACACAGAGAATGACCCAGAAAGGTAGAATGAAGTTCCTTGTGAGGTTTCCATATAAAGGAGGACCCATTCTACTATCTAAAATGACAAATTACTCCTATGAACTGAACTGTCCAACTCCCGAAAGAAAGGTATACAGCAGACGACAGGCTAATGGTGAAACTGCTCTTCAGAGCCCTGTGTCTTACCTCGGCAAGGAAAGCTGTGCTGGTGACTCTGAGGTTTTCTGATGGGGAATTCACCCAGGGGAGGAGGCTCTGTATGATATCGGTTGTTATTCTTCTCGAGCTTAGCAGACGTCTGGAAGACAGAAGAAACTGCTGATGGGGATTGCAAACTTTAAAATCTCAGCTGCTTTGAGCCTATGAGTGGGAGCTGCGAGTTTCAACCCAGGGCACCCCCACAAAGCTCTAAACAGGAGGTTCCCTCTCAGCCACTCTATTTGCTACTGATTTCTAAGGATAAAATGATGCCTCCTAGATCTCTTACCTCACCAGGAGACACACTCCCTCATGGTGAGTCTTGGGGTCTTCCAAAAGAATCCCATTCTCTCCTTCCAGGCTCATATTCCCACCCTTCAACAGCACAGCCCCTAATGCCTGGATAGAAAGCCTGGGGAAAGAGAGGCACAGAACTGCAGCATCAGTAGGAAGGTGCAGCCGGAACAAAGTCAGGAAGCCCCGGTTACTTGTCCGGTGTGCGTTCCATCGACAGTTCATCCACTGGCAATATCCCAGACACCAGTGTCCCTGGAAGGACTTGATGCCGGGAGGTAAGTTTCAGTCTCATACATCTCATATGACTAGTTTTGTTAGGGACAAAACATTGCCACCATTTTTCTCTTTCTGCAAGGAGTATGGGCAATCGCAGAGTACAATGACATGGAAAAGATACATGAGCAGGACCCAAACACTGGGGGCATAGCATGTGGTGATCACTAATGGACATTTTGGGGTCATAGTTCCAGATATGATGTGACACAGAGTGCTGAGGGTTTGCTCTTGAGGCAGCACTCTGGTCACTTTTAGTATCAGTTCGGTTCCTCACAGAAGTCCGAATGGGACAGAGGTGGACCTGATTCCGAGGTCAGACTGGGGCTAGTGAGTCCAGGAACCAATCATTCCATTAACAGGGAAAGTGAATAAAAGGACATGGGCAGGAGCCCTTTGAGGGGAACAGACAGAGAAAGAAACTAGGGTGACCAGATGTCCCAATATTTGGGGCTTTATCTTACACAGGTGCCTATTACCCCCCACCCTGTCCTGATTTTTCACACTTGCTTTCACAAAAAGACAAAAAGCTAGGACAGCCAGACACAGTGAGGTCCCTGAGTGGACACACCTTACCCCCCACTTCTGGAGAAGAGTTTAGAAAGTTGAGATACACTAGAAAGGTGCTATGTATTGGTAGGGGGATTAGATTATGTGTTGGTGCTTACAAGCAAGAAAGTCTCAAAGCTCAAATGTTTGTGGAAGATGTGGGGGTGCGACACCCCACTCTGTCATAGCTGGGGGCTCGTCAGGGATTTCCCTGTTATCTGTCGGAGAAGCCAGTGTAGAGGTTTGGCAGTCCGGGTGATGGAGGGAACACTGAAATGGGTGGTGAAGCAGCAAAGAGAAGTGTAGAACAGGGGTTCTCAACCTTTCTGTTTGAGCCTCCCCTCCCCCTCCCCCCCCAACATGCTATAAATACTACTTGGCCCAGTTCCAGGCATCAGAGTTTGGGGCTCCTGGTTCTGGATTTTAACCCCACAGGGTGCCGGGGCCTGGGGCATTTTCAGACTCTGGAAAATGGGACCTTCGAACAACCCTGCTGTGTTTTTGGTCACTCTTAAAGGAGCAGGAGGGAACAGCAGGCCTTGTAATTCTGTGGGTGTTCAGTGGATGAAGGTCTGGACACTATACAGAATGGTCAGACGTCTCGGGGGTTGGTGTATGCCGATCAGTAACCTGTACAAAGAGACTGAGGGGTGAGGAGGCCTGGTTGGCAGTGTTTGTTTTGCCAGAGCCTGGTAGTTTCAGGGAACTGACCCACAGCAGGCACAGACAAGACTTCCTCCCTCTAAGGACAGGTGATAATGGTCAGGTGCCTCATAACCCTGGGAACTCCTGGGGAGTGTCACACAACTCTATTGGAATTCCCTTTGTTCCTCTTCCTTCCTTCTAATTACCGGCAAGGCTTATCCGGTGCATTTCGGAGTTTCCTCCGGCTGCACAGAGCTGTCTCATTGTCGATCAGGGTTGTATCAGGCATCCTTTGGCCTACGGTTCTGCTGGCCTGCTCCAGGAGCACAGGAAGCAAATGTGGCAGCAGCTCCTTGGCAGGTCGGCTTGATTGGAGGGTTGACATCACCTCAGTGATTGCACAGGTTGCCTGAAAGGAGAGCATGGTAGAAAATGAGATCTCTTCCCCACACCAATACACCCTTTCTCCCCTTCTGATATCAATTCTCACTTCTGCCAGTAACTTGAATGACTGCGAGCAACTCGCTTAACTCGTGGCTCAGTTTCCCACATCTGTAAAAATGTGTATAACTTACCAAGGCATGTTGTGAGTCCTACGGAATATTTGCAAAGCACTGTGAGAACCCTGGTTCAAAGACTTTGTCATTGCCAGATATTATTAAATAAATCAGCCACCTACTCTAAAACTGCTGTATTTGTTCCACAGAGAGCAGAGCTGGACTCAGGGAAACAGTGCATTAGAGGAGAAGTGCCCACACAGCAATATTAGACCACACTTCTAGTTCTCCATCAGCAGGATTGTCACAGGGTAGAGGAAAGCCTGAAAGACACATCTGTCCCATAACTTACTGTGAGAGGTTCAGCAGCTGCCAAATTTCCATCAATTTCAGCCTCGGTGGTGAGGCTGCCTTCTTGACTTGTTGGCCTCTTTATTTTATTCATTAGGATTTCAAGGACTTGAGTGGCAAACCAGGTGTCTCCCCCGAGAGATCTCCACAGTTCGGTGGTGTCACTGCAATTTAACAGAAGTTACATGTGACTCCTGGACACTTTTGTGGCTCAGACTGCATGTGTCATATTTAAGTAAAGACCAATTTTTCTCCTTGCGTATAGTGAGAAAGTTAGAAGTACTGTCCTCCTCCCACTGCATGTATCCAATAAAGTGGATATTAGCCCATGAAAGCTTGTGATTCAATACTTTAGTTAGTCTTGAAGGTGCCACAGGACTCTTTGTCACTTCTGACCTCCTCTAACGCTCCTCGTGTTTAAATATTGAGTTTCCAGTTACAGAACTAGGTTAAGTGACCTAGTCTTACTGCAGCCTAGCCATTAATACCAGACTTCAGAAGAATGGGACACAGAGTGCCAACCTCAGTTCCTGTTTTCCCACTTCCCAGTAAATATGGAATCGTGAGCATGTGGCTCCCAAAAATCTAGGGTTTGGAAGGCAAGTTGATAAAAGAAAAGCCATATTCCTACTAACTGGACATACAACTATGGGAACGAATATTCATGGTCATCCTATGTCCCCTTCACAAATGGTGTCCCTACCCTCTGTTTGCCAGAAGCTGGGACTGGGCAACAGGGGATGGATCACTGACAATTCCCTATTGTGTTCATTCCCTCTGGGGTATGTGGCACTGGCCACTGTTGGAAGACAGAATACTGGGCTAGATGGACTTTTGGTCTGAGCCAGTGTGGCCGCTCTTATGGTCTTAGATTCCAGCACTGATAACTGATAACTCAGTTAGGGATCTTTAAATGAAATGATGGATCTGCTTCCAGTCAAGTTTTAAGTAACAAGGATGGCAACTCTAGTCTAGCACCCACACCCTCACTGATACCAAGCAGAGGTCTGATGATAATATTGCCCCTATTCTTTGTAATCAGCCAGGGATTTGGACTTGAAGCTGCCATGCTACCAGAAAACCAACAGCCTCTGCTAATTTCCAGAGTGAGGTCAATTCAGGTGTCTAGAGAGGTAGATGTTTCCAACAAGACACTTCAGTTAGACCAGTAAAGATAGGACTTTAGGATGTCAAAGCAGCTATTAATTAATAAAAACAGAATGACACTTAATTTCTCTCTGTAACCTCCATGTTCTTGGACCTTTCTGCAGAAAGACCCAGGCTATTAACCTTTAGAAATTATCCCAAACTGTCTGCTGCTTCAGTGAAGCCCTACACCTCCCAATAAAGCAGTGGGATCCACGGTTTCCCAAGATGAATGCAATAGGTAGTGGTATATACCGGTCCATCGGCAGAGGGTGGAGGAGGAGGCTGGAGACTGCTGCCTCTGGGTGATGGTGAGCAAGAATAGATGCTGCCTCCACCAGGAATGACCTCAAGCTGCCTTCCTTGATAATATTCATGCATTTATATATCCTATCCAGGATATCTGGCACCTGGAAGGAACAAAACCAGAAAGAAATGTCCCTTTTTCTTTCGCTCCATTCATGCTACAGAATCAAAACCTTTATTTAGCCATGTAGACATTTGGTGCTTTTTTAGAAATTCCTCACTTGAAGAAACAAAATGTTCAGATATGTCTGCGTAACTTGAACCCACAAAAATTGCTCACACTTGGGTGTAAAAATTAACGCTGACACACACATATACATATCAGGTAATTTAATGTGGTGGTGCCCAGTAACATGCACAAAAGAAGGATTTGCTTGCCCAGATTTTGCAGGTGTGATTTAAGCAGCCAAATCTGACCCTTTGCCTGGAAGAATGTAGAGTTCATAAACAACCACAAGCACAAAATATGCAAGTGCTTGAAATACAGTGTTCAAATGCCTGGGACTATACAGGTGACTACCTCTCATATTCATTCCTAGCCCTTCACATCTTTAAAACACTGTGCAAACATGGAAGTTCTGCTGCGAGGGTTCCCTATCCTGAGGCCTTTCACCACCTTGTTAGAAGATTTGTGGAGTGCTCCTTTCATCTAGCCCTAATGCACTGGGCTCCAGAATAAGGCATATAAACAGTGGATCCCAAAGACACTATAGTCTTCTCCCTCCCTCCTTCTGTTCTTAAAGAGTACGTCCACACGGCAAAAAAAACCCCACAGTAGTGAGTTTCAGAGCTCAGGTCAACCTGGGCCTGTGGGCTTGCACTATGGGGCTAAACGTGTAGCTGTTCCTGCTTGGGCTGGAGCTCAGGCTCTGAAACCTGGCAAGAGGGTGGAATCCGAGAATGACGACAGTAGCCCTCCTAAGAACTGGATGCCTCCCAGTGCCAGTCATTCTGTCTCGTTGGATTCTCCCCAGAGTCCGTTTTTTCAAGCCTTCCTTGGCTGACTACTGCGGCAACAAGCTAGACAAATAAATAACCAACCATCTTCCTTTTCCCTTGGATTATCTCTGTCTACTGCTATTGCTTTTGCCATTGTCTATCTTAGGGTGGGAACAGAGATGGAATCGACTCTATGTCCGAGGGAAAGAAACAGAAAGATTTCTGTTCATTACACATGAGGGCAAGGATCTAAAAGCCTAGAGTTTAGGCTCTCCAGTTTCCAGTTTTACCTCATCCAGCATGGCACCTCCACACTCCCTCAGGATGATCTTCATCCACAGGCCAGCTGCTGTGGCACAGGTGGGAATAGCACACTCCATAGCATCCAGTATGGGGTCAACAAATTCTATGACCTGTTTGGAGGGGAAGTATTCACTAACAACCTGGGAACAAATCAAAAACAGGAGAGACTGCAATGATGTTTGGCTCTATGATTCTGATGGCTCCCTTCTATGATCCTGATGGCTCCCTATTGAGCTCACTGTGGCTTCCTCCAGGGGTGGCAACCCAGCCACATGAAACAAATTGCAAGGGGGGGGAGGGATAGCTCAGTGGTTTGAGCATTGGCCTGCTAAACCCAGGGGCCATTTAGGGATACAGGGCAAAAATGGGATTGATCCTGCTTTGAGTAGGGGGTTAGACTAGATGATCTCCTGAGGTCCCTTCCAACTCTGAGATTCTATGATCCAGCACTTTTAAAAATGGAGGCCCAATATCTCTATGGAAATATCTCTATGCAGCAGCAAACTGTTAATTAGCCTCAGGTCTAGCTAGCCCTTTGTCATTCAAATTCTCTCTATAGTCTATATACTACATTTTTGTATTCTACACTAATGAGATCAGGTTAGAGGCAAAGACTGTTGCACAGTTAGCACAGCATTGTACTGGATATGCAGGAGGTAAGTGTCCAGTTTGTATTCTCTTATATACACTGCATCTTTTTACAACATCTAAAATTAAGTAAAGAGAGGCATGCACCCAAAGGCAAGCCCACAAGGTGACAATGAAGACTGGGTGGTTTCTCAGCTTGATGTTCTGCTAACACAGTTTTTTCTCCTGGATGGCTGGATAGATACGTGTGTGCACATCTGCGTGTGCATTTTCATGTGCGTGCAACATTCTGTGGAATCTGGTTTTTACATGGCATTCTAACACACATCTATGAAAAGCATCTTGGTCGTTACTAACAATAAATGCCCTGCTCCCACAGTTCGCTCCAAGTACGGAAAGGCATCATGAAAGCATAAATGTAAAATGAATGGTGCCCGGTCACTAGGACATCCGCACATGCTTTTTTGAGTCAGTTACCCTGGCCATTCTGGCAGATGCCTGAAGCAGAGCCTCGGGGTCTGGAGCTGTTAGGGATTCACGGACACATCGGAGCTCCTCCTCCGCCAACCCCAGGTTCATGGACTGGCCTGGAGTGGAGAAAAGGAGAAAAAGGACTGTAGCGATTAATGAAATTGAACCTCTACTGCATGGATCGTCATACAGGAGGATCCATGTGCTATGTAGTTATCAGCAGAGTGTAAAATCTTGGCCCCATTGGAGTCAAGCGCAAAACTCCTGTTGACTGTATGGAGTCAGGATTACACCCTAAATGTCTGAAAGTTAACAGTAGCGGTATGTTCTTGTGAATGATACAGGACTGAACTCTATTCAGCTTGGAGAAGCTTTCTGTGTGTGTCTGGTTTCAGTAGCCTCTCTGCTCTCAGTATTTCAATCTAATCCCATATTCAAGTACAACTCCTGCAGATAGAGCTGAGGTTCCAATTTAGAGGTGAATCCCTCCACCAAACTCTCATTGTAAAAGAGATTGGGATGGACAAAAACTTCTGCAGGAACAAGCTGGTTCAGCCTAATTGGACTAACCCACCTGGTTCTTGCCTACTTTTCTATACCTGCTTCTGGACACTTCCACTGCTTGCATCCGACGAAGTGGGTATTAGCCCACGAAAGCTTATGCTTTAAAACTTTATAGTTAGTCTTTAAGGTGCCACAGGACTTTGTTACCTCTGCTATTCCAGACTAACACGGCTACCTCTCTGATTCTTGACACTATTAAATTGTTTGTTTAAAACTTCTACTGTGTGTGTGTGTGTGTGTGTGTGTGTATGTATATCTCCCTATTTACATTAATTCTTGTGGGGAAATTGGATTTGTTTATCGTTTCATTTAAAGTTGCATTTTCCAGGAACATAACTACAACGTTCCTATGTTGTACATTCAAAGACTGGAGTCTCTTATTCTGTTTCTGAATCACCAACACTGTTTTTTAGAACTGATTAATAATAATTGGAAATAGGGTGACCAGATGTCCTAATTTTATAGGAACTGTCCCGATTTCAAGGTCCTTTTCTTATATAGACTCTATTATCCGCCAGCCCCCTGTCCGGAAGTTTCACATTTGTTGTCTAGTCACCCTAATTGGAAATGGCCTTAAATGATAATCAAGCTCTATCCCTTTACATCTAACCATTAAGTGAAAAGAATATCCTACTCTTTCATAGAGGGGAATAGCTTTGAATGCTCATTACAGAGGGTTGCTGGAAGAACTTTTCGTTTAAAGAATGACTCCAGGAAACCCCTCCAATACAGCCAGTGGCCCGGTAAAGAGAATGGAAATGTTTAGTACCAAGGCGTGTCTACATGGAAATATTCAAGAAAGCTAATCCAAATTCATTTTCAAAATGCATTAGTTAAACTTCATTAAACACCTATGGGGACACACTTATTTAGAATTAAAGTAGCCTTAATTCAGGTTAGTTTAATTAATAGAATTCACTAAAATTAATAAAGGCCATTTTAATTCAAAATCAGATCATCCACACATGTTTATTGCCATTTAACTAATGCACTTTCAATTTACACCTTTAGTTAATTTGGATTAACTTTCCTTGGTGTCCCTATGTAGACAAGCCCTAAGGAATTTAGCAGTTCTCTACCTGTATGCAGACCATTTATTATTTGGACAGTTCCCAAAAGTGTGCTAGGCTCTTTACACATCATAACCTTCTCTTCTAATGAGGTATTTACAAGATGCCCACCATTTTGTTATCTAAGCGCAAACAGACAAGACAGAAAGAACTAGATAGGCAGAAAAATTGACATTGCAACAGTGAAAGAAGGTGAAGAATTACTTATACCTGCTAATGGTGAAGAATAACTTAGACCTGCTAATGGTCTACTCACCTTGTATAGAGAGAAGGCAGCTGATGCAATCAACCACCCACAGACGGGACGGGACCAGTGAGTCACAACTGTATGGTGCCAGTTCTCCAAGCAGAGATCCAAACTGATCAAATGTTTCCTGACTCTAATGAAAAAAGAATGAAGAATGAAAGTTCTCCGGCTGTACTAGACTTCACTTGCCATCCTTATTGTTGATCCAATCTAGCCTGTCTGACTCTAAAGAACACCCCCCAGTCTCTGTTTGAACCAAAACCAGTCCGAGAAAAGGCTTGCAGAGACTAATGAAGAGCGTTGGGAGACACACCTAGACCCCTCCTGACAAGGGTGACAAGATTAAGACATCTCCATTTGCATAGAGAATGAAGAACAGAGACCACTCCCCTAGCCTCATCTGCATGAACGATAGGACAGGGATTAGCATAAAGAATGAGGAACAGAGAACTGCACTGAACTCTGGGACCAAAAAAGCAGGGATGCACTGCATCATGGGATTCCCTGCTCCAGATGGTAATGAACTTTCGCCTTCACACACCCAGCTCAGCAATAATCAGACCAATTTTAGTAATAGATCTTTGACTGATATCCAAAATACTGAAGGAGTCTGGTTACATTGTGAGCTCCCTGAAAGAAAACACCACCCATAGCCAAGAGTGATCAGCTCCTATTGTCTAGCCTAGGGGTCTCCAAACTACGACCCGAGGGCCGGATCCAGCCTGCGGCTTCGATTTGTCCGGTCCTCCAGCTGAGCAGGCATGCCAAACAGGCATGTGGAGAAACTGCCACTGCCCCCCACCACTGCCCCGCGAGCTGCTGCTGGCGGCCCCATGTGTGGAGGGATGAGTGCCCTCATGGCAGTGGATGGAGGAGCGGGGTTATTTTTTGTTGCATATATTGAATTTTTTCACGGTTGCTTTGGCCCACGAAGCCCCTTCAAAAAATCTAATATGGCCCTCATCTCAAAGTTTGGAGACCCCTGGTCTAGCCTAAAGAAAATCCCTTGAACCCTTGGATCACCAGTTTATCCCTAAACAAATCTATTTGTTCTCCCTCAAACCTTTGTATTTTCTCTATAAAACGGCCCCTACCTATGCCCAAGTCAGTGTTCTGATGTATAGACCCAAACTCTGCATCAGTTCCACTGGGAATTCATCATCACCGACTGATCGTGCTGGGGGCTCTGTCTCCAGCACTCAGGACCCTGAGCTATCACCATCACCCAACTAGTCCAAGCCTCATGGAGTGGATGAGATCCCCCCCCCCTCTGTTTTCTTTTCTACCTCAAATATTAACCTTTAAAATGTAACTATTATGTTCGTTTAGCCTCCTTGTGGAGTTATCACTGTTATTCAAAAAATAACTTTTATGGTTCAGCCGGTTGCTTCTCTCTGAATTTTACTCTTTTGTGTTTTTATCTTCCCCCAGCAATTTACTCTGCAGCAACACTTCTTGTACCTAAGCTAAAGATCCCTGTAGTGCCCAAAAATCCTGCGGGGTTTGTGTGAAAGTGGGATACGGCCATGTTAAACTTGGGGCACATAATGGGGGTTGGGGGGCTGAACGCAGCCTATCGAGACCAGAGGCGCATAAGGGTATCAACTTGAAAGTGCTGTTTAAAGCAGCCCATTGAGTACAGGGACATATAAGCGGATCAGCTGGAGAGTGCTGATTGCCTCAGTCTGTGTGTGTGTGTGTGTGTGTGTGTGTGTGTGTGTGTGTGTGTGTGTGTGTGTGTGTGTGTGTGTGTGTGTGTGTGTGTGTGTTCGTTCATCTTGTTCTAGGGCTGGAGGAATCCATCCCTGGGGAACCCAGGTCCTGCAGGATAGCTCCACTGGGAGGGGATTTGCAGTAGGAAGGAGACGACTAAGAGGGAATACAACAGAGGTCTATAAAATCATGACTGTGTAGAGAAAGTCAATAAGGAAGTGTTATTTAGCTCTTCACAGAACAAGGGTTCACCCAATGAAATTAATAGGCATCAGGTTTAAAACAAACACATTTATTCACACAATGCAGTCAACCCATGGAACTCATTGCCAGGGAATTTTGTGAAGGTCAAAAGTACAACTGGGTTCAAAAAAGAATTAGATCTGAGTTCACGGAGGATAGGTCCATCAATGGCTACCAGCCAACATGGTCAGGGAGGCAACCCCATGATCTGGGTGTCTCTAAACCTCTGACTGCCAGAAGCTGGGGCTTCCCAAGAGGGGTGATTCACTCAACAATTGCCTTGTTCTGTTCATTCCCTCTGAAGCATCTGGCACCCATCACTGTCAGAAGACAGGACACTGGGCTAGAAGAACCATTCCTCTGGGGGATGCAGGTTAGCCATTCTTATGTTTTATATTCTTAGCTGATTAAATAGAAATTCACCTTGAGCATCCTGGGAGCATAAGAACCAAGAATGCATTTGTGATACTGGAAGACCAGTCAACCTGTGTCTGACCAATAATAACGTAACAAGAGGTAACAAAGTCCTGTGGCACCTTAAAGACTAACTATAAAGTTTTGAAGCATGAGCTTTCGTGGGCTAGCCTGCATCCGACGAAGTGGGTATTAGCCCACGAAAGCTCATGCTTCAAAACTTTATAGTTAGTCTTTAAGGTGCCACAGGACTTTGTTACCTCTGCTATTCCAGACTGACACGGCTACCTCCCTGATTCTTAACATAACAAGAGGCACTTCTACAGTATCAAGACCGTTCACTTGCATGTGAATTTCAAAGAGGTGTATTAGACTAGCAATCATCAAGTAATTCAAAGAAAAATAGATGCGAAGTTTATTTGTCTGTGTTTATCTATACCCAGTTAGAAGTTTCACAATGTAACCAAATTAGCTTTTAGATGCTAATTCCCGTCCATGTCTTAATCGCCTTGATTATGTATGCAAGGTGTTCAGTTAACCTTAAAATCAAAGATGTAAGATACTGTAGGAAACTAAGAATTTCTAGATAGTTATAGTTAAGATGAAGACAATCTGTGTTATAATGGGAAGAACAGCTAATTATCTTATGTGAATGAGTGTAACTAGTTTACTCTGTCTGCTCAAACTTAGAATAGGGAAAGTGTAAGCCATAGGACAGAGATCTTCCAAACAATCATTTGGAATAACCTGGAAAATGCATGGAAAAACTAACAGACTTTACATCTAAGCTGCCTTTGGATTCTGATATTTTGGGATGATTCCAGAGAGACTTTTACAAGCCAGCAGTTTGTTCCATCACTGTTGTGATCCTGGACCACGAACATTGAAAGTCACTTGTATGGATGTTGATCTTGTAACTCTCTTCTTTCTTTTAACAATAAATCTTAGATGTAGTTATTCAGGATTGGCTGACAGCCTGGTATTTGGAAAAGACCTGAGATTCACATTGACCTGGGGATAAGCATCTGGCCCTTTATGATCAGTGAATCTCCCATATGGTGAATCAGGTTTTCAGTAACCCCTCACTATATTAGACTTGGCTGTTTAGATGGGATCCAAGGTCTGGAAAGCCAAAAGGGGACCGTGTTTGACATTTAGGGCAGAAGCTCTTTTGTTGTTGACTTGGTGATTCTAATTATAGAATAAGCCATCAGTTTAGGGGATTGTCTGCCCTCTACTTCCTGCAGTCTGCCCAGAGTATGGTCACAGCATTGTTTGTAAATCTATCTTTTACGGCAGCAGAGGGATCTTACTCACCCGGAGATCCCGGCCCTGCCCTGGAAGAGTTTTACATGCATTTGCATTGAGTGTCCGATCTGATCCAAGCAGGGAAGTCAGGTTAAGGCAGAGTAAGGCTATACTCACTGAGCTATTAACTGTCTCTCGAAAGGCAGTCAGCATCTGGATGCTGGCCTGAAAGGCCCTTTCTCTCTCCCACACCTTCTCTGAACGGATCCATGTCTGTAGTAGCTGTTGGCAGAGCAGGGGAATGGACAGAGTTAGTAACAGGAAATCCCTCCCAAAAGTTCCTCTTAAACAGGTTTAACTGTCACTAAAATCCCTCTCCAAAGCATCTGAGCTCCATGTAGCAAAGGAATTACATGTCTAACGGAAGAGCCCCTTAGGTATACAAGTCCCAGGGACCAGATTCACCTCTCGTGATTGAAGACAAAGGAGTTACATGAGAGAGGCATCTGGGCCAGTGTATGTGATGTCCGCTGGGAGCTGTCTAGCACATTGCATGCTGTTTGATGTCTGCTGTTGTGTTCTGTTTCCTGGGCAACTTCTCCCACGTGGAGTGGCAAAATGACAGAGAGGAGCATTTCTTTGTATTAATTTGAAGAAGAGCAGAGAAGTCCCCCAGCCCAGCTCCTTTCATAACTTCATTTTCATAATGAAGGTGCATCAAACTCCCCGCCCCTCAGCTCTTCAAGATATTCCGTTCATGTCTGAGGAACAGGAAGTCTCCTCTGAATGGTTTCCATACACAGGGCTTAACTCAACATTAATGAATTCCTCTTAGAAGAAGTGATCAGTTTCAACTGGTTCTCTTGGATTTAGCTACCGCCGTGGTGATTTTCTTGTCGGTCCAAATAGTGTCAACTACATTGTAAGAACTTGGTCCAAACCCAGCCCTGACATAAAATGGCAGAGCTTCTGTGAATTTCAATGGGAAATCCAAGAATTTGGTGCTTCCTCCCTAAAATTCACTCCATTGTGGAAAATACCTCCACAACGGAAGCTTGACCCCCTAAATCTCCGACTCTTCCCTGCTGTAACACAAGAAACAATCTCCACCATGGTTCAATGGTCCACTCACTTGAAACATTTCCTGGAACCAGTCTGCGGTTGGTTCTTCCTCCAGCAATGTCTCCATTAGCTTGCCAAGGGCTTCCAAGGACGACACGTACAGTGACTGAAACCAGAAGAGAAGGAGTGAGGCTCAGCACACATAATTTCTTAGGGGTGGAGCAGGGAAAGCTACCCATGACCTTGCCAGGGAGGCCATGTGTGACTGCCATCACCCAGCGCCTGCTGAGCAGAAATACAGTAGATGGTGCCAGAGGAGAATTGTTGTCACGTACCTGTACATGCAGAGCATCATTTGGTGTCTTGCCTTGCTCTTTCATCCTCTCCAAGGGAGGAAGGGGAAATAAACTACTGAAACAGAGATCGAGGAGCTCACTGTTTTCCTTAAAGCTCAAAGATGGTTTCAGTTTGCTGGCAGAAGAAAGAGAGAGAGAAAAGTCCAGCATTAGACTCAGCACCACCTCCAAGGAAAAGACATGAGTCCAATGACTAGAGATTGTCCGAATCTCGAACCTCACATGCAAACAGCCCTTGACTTTGGAGCCGAGCCCCTCTTTGCATCTCTATTAAGTATTGGCTCATCTAGAAGTCAAGCTAAAGCTTCAAGTCCTGTTTTTAGAGAAACCCACAAGCTTCCTTCCCCCTGCCAGCTCGCCAGACACCTCGCTCCCCATCTGAACTCTCCTCCATTGTCCTGCATGCCCCACAACCTCCAATCTTGTGTCTTTCAAGCACAAACCTCCAAACGGACACATTCAAACCCTCAAGAACTAAACTTCTGCTGGGGAGCAGCTTGTGAGCCAAACCCTGCAGGCATCAGACTGCTCCCAACCGGATACTCATGAATGAGCCAATAAGATGAACACCACAGTGCCAGGAAATAGGGCAGAAAATAGCCTACCTCAGATGGCCAATGGCAAGAATAGCCTTGTAGCGAACTGGAGATGCCAGGGAATCCAGAGGTTCCTCTTTAATGAAGTCCTGAAATGCATGAATAGGGACATAAACAACGGGAAATGGATTTGAAAGGCAGAGAGGCCTTCCTCCCACACCCTGAAACAGGGCCAGATGCCAGCCCTGTAATAAACAGACTCCGTGCTCAGCAGGCTCTCTGCCTCAGATATGGACCGTAAGGCCACCTGCGCACTCTACAGAGGACAGAAAGAGAACTCACCAGACACAAGCCAATCCTCCCAGTTCCAGCCCACAAGATGTCAGCATCCCTGCCAAGTTCAGAGGGGACGCAGCATTCTGGATGCCATGCACGTAGCTCATGAGACTGCAGTAGCACAGTCACAGCCAATGGATAAAACAACATCTACCTGGAAAACCAGTCTCATTACATTACAACACAATCCTGTGTACTTCAGTCCTCAAAGCTCCTAATCACTCACCAGCATGTAGCCAAGGAGCTCCTGTTTATAAGAGTATTCGAACCCCTGGGAGTCTCCGGTCTCCAAAATGGCACAGCTAATCTCTGTGACACACTGGATGAGGGTTAATTTTAGGTCCATGTCCTACATAATCCAGAAGGAGAAACAAGAGGATGTGGATGAGAAACTGAGAGAAGAACCGGAGTCCAGAAAATAAAGATTAGGAATTAAATCTAGCCTCAGGAGAAGAGAGGTGTCTGCAGACCCCAGAAGGCAGAGGACCCCGCCTCTGCACGCACCTCAGAAGAAGAGAAAACCCAGGTTCATCGAATACATTCAGGTCCACTTACACCAGAGCAGCCAGGACTCCTGCTTGACGTAGCAAGGAAATCAAGCTCTGTGCAATTTAAACAAGCAACTTGTGTATGGAAAATGCAAGAGCTGAGGGCAGATTATTTAGAATTTACCTTGTTTTTAATAGTTCTGCCCAGCACCTGAAAAACAAAATGCAGAACAGCTATTAGCAATGTACATAGTCCCACATACCACACACCCTCAAAACGTCCTGGCTGGTGAATATGGAGCAGAGAGAAATCACTATTGTTAAATCTTCCATAAGGCAGGAAATGGATCCAGAGGGGGTGTTTGCAGAGGTCAATATAAGGGGCCAGCCTATGTAATATTTGCATTTGTCAACTACTGGAAGATATCAGTTTGGTTCAACTGTGATCAACTTTTTTGACAATGCCTAAATGAGAGTCTCAGTGAGACAGGGCAGAATTGAATGGCAAAGTGACCTGGAGAGGCTGCCCTGAGAGGAGAGTCAGTACCAGCAGTCAGAAACCTCGGGAACAGAAATAATGAGCACACAGACAAACAAGAAGACAGAGAAGAGGTAAGAGAAGTAGTGAGTCCAAGAAACAGGGTGACAGCAAATAAACTAAATACAAGCTGGCACTATTCTCTCTTGGGTAGCAAAAGAGAGCTAGATACACATACCCATGATTGCATTGGCTACTTGCATCACAGCAGCCTCCCCCCCCCCCCTCCCCCCAGTAGATTTACCCACTCCAAATTTATTCCTGACTGTCCGGGTCAGCGCGGGCATTTGGGCATTTCCTGGAAAAGGGCGTGAAATGATTGGTTGCCATTGCTTTCATGGAGGGAGGGGCACCATGTAGCTTATTAACGTCCTGGAGATCAGGATGGCAGAGTTGCAGCAGAAGCGGTGGAGCGAGCAAAACAACATTGCAGTGCCCCTCTGAGGACGGTTAAAAGTCATACATCTGACGAGGGCAGCTTCCAGGCCTATTGTACAATCTGCTGCTAGATTCCAGGAGCTCAGGATGGGAGCTCGGGATGGCAGAGTTGCAGCTATGGTGGCTGGCGGGGACTTGATAGCTACCCACAGTGCACTGCTCGGAATGGCATCTGGCAGGGACTGAGGGAACTGTGGGATAGCTACCCACAGTGCACCGCTTGGAATGTCCACGCTTGCCACAGTACCGTGGACAAACTCTGCCGACTTAACGTGCTTATTGAGGACGCACGCACTCGACTTTATACAATCGGTTTCCAAAAATCCACTTCAAAACAATCGTCCTAATTTCGTCATATAGACATACCCCTAGGGGAGTTAGTGTGTTATTCTGAATACCCTGAGTGTGGCTGCATTTGAATTACTGTGTAGCTGTGTCCTAGAGAATTTCAGAAGAATATAAAAAAACCTAGCAAAAATACAAAGAAGAGCAACAAAAAATGATACAACATGTGACAGCTCACACTCCATCCATTCCAGTTTTAAATTTGAGTTGTGACAAATTATTGCTCAAAGGAGAGTTTTAGAAAATACAAGCCCTCTCTCTACAAACTCAGAGGCACTGCTCTGACTTCAGGGTAATGGCCCTAACACTTATCATGCAAAAGCTCTTACCTGACAGCTGGTTCTGTAATGTTGAAGCATGTTCCCTGTTATGTCTGCCCCTACCCGGGAGAGAAGCTGCTCTTTTGGAGCCTGGGCAGCCACGCTGCTGTATATCAGCATTAGGGTTCTCCGAGTCTTCCCTATTTTCCCACAGTGGTAGTCCTAGACAATCGGAAATGTCACTAGAGACAAGTTCTTCTTATTCATTTTGCCTTGGAATTCTGATGCTCTGCTAACCGAGGAATTGCTCACAGAAGCAATAGCAGCTTGCACTCGCAAAGTTCTTTTCAGCCAAAGATCTCAAACCACTTGCAAAAAGTATTTAAGTAATATAATAATGGTGTGAGGTAGGGAGATATTAGTATCTCCATCATTCCCACTGGGTTACTCTGACTGAGAGCCTAAAATGCTGAGCCTACAGCAGGGAAGTACATGTGAGTTTAGTCATTGACACTGGCGGGTACAAGATCAGGCGCTAAATGTCTTGCCTAAGGCTGCACAGTAAGTAAATGGCAGAGCCAGCAATGGAAGCCCAGAGGCCTAGTTTCCTGCTAGATCAGAGGTTTTCAACCAGGGGCACCTGTGTACCCTGAGGGTCTGCAGAGGTCTTCCAGGGGGTATATTAACTCATCTAGATATTTGCCAAGTTTTACAGCACACTACAAAGAAAGCACTTGCAAATCTACTAACTAAAATTTCATACAATGGCTACTTTATACTACTCTATATACTACACACTGAAATGTGAGTACATTTATATTCCAGTTGACTTATTTTATAATTATATGATAAAAATGAGAAAATAAGCAATTTTTCAGTAATACTGTGCTATGACACTTTTTTTATAAGTTTATGCCTGATTTTGTAAGCAAGTAGCTTTTAAGTGAGGTGAAATTTGGGGTAAACAAGACAAATCAGACTCCTGAAAGGGATACGCTAATCTGGAAAGGTTGCGAACCACTGCTCTAAATCAGAGACTCCATAATTGTCATCTGTAGAACACTGGTGGCCGACCTAAAGCAGGTTGCTTAGCCACACGTTGCTTGCAACACCTCCTCCTTCTAGCTACTAACCTGGATTAAAAAACAGCTAAAAATACCTTCAATGCTTTTCCATGCAAGCAACTGATGTCATTCCCACACATTGTGTATGGGAGGGGCGCCCAAGCCATGAGACATCAGACGGTAAAAATCATTTGAGAGAACCCCAGCTCCTCTCTGCTTAACTGCAGGCATCATGTAGAACGCATACGCTGGGGGACAATGCTAGCTGACCAGAGCAGACACTACCACGGGGCTGCTGCCCTTGCGTTAGAGGGGGAGGACGTTTGGGAGAACCCTCCGGCTCCTTTACCATCAGGCGGCCGATGAATTTGGAAACCTTAATCTTGTTCATGGCAGCCCCACACTCCGCAAGTCTGTTCAAGATGAGGTCCAAGTGGCTCTCGGCAGCAAATGGGAAGATGGAAAGCACTCCCTGTCACCCAAGAAAAATACTGGTTAGTATCTAAGCAGGTGCCGGATAGACCCCACGAGTCCATTCCTTTCACCTGAAGTGGTGTAAAGTGCCAAGCAGGCCTGAGACACATGGGGAGCAGGGGCTGAGTGAAATAGCGATGAAGAGGATATGAAGGAAAACGGCTTCTGTCCCAGGCCAAGTCAGAGCTGAGCCCCACAGGGAGCATTCAGGGATTACTTGGTTAAGTGGGGAGACAGACAGAGGCCTCACCTGTCCCTCGGGGGCTTTCATATAATCCGTGGTCTCCAGAAATTTATCTATCTGTGATTTCACATAGACCAGGTCCTCACAAGCTGCTAAGGATGTTCCAAGCGCCTTGTAGAGGAAGCTCTGAAAGAAAGAGACCAGCACTTAGATCTCAGTAACACAACGTGACTGTCAGTACAGGCTCAGCTCAGCAACACTCAGGAAGGAACAGGATAGTCAAGTCCAAGCACCCAGACTGCAGAAAATCCCATCATCTAGCCCAGCCAGAGAACCAACAATGCAGTAGAGACAAGCAGCCTGTCCAAGCAAATATGGGAAGGGCTGGAGGGGGGGAGGGGAAGAGACCAGGGAACAAGCAAAAACCAATGTTGTATGCAAAATAAAATATAAAGGAATGACGCACTGAGGGAAGCCTTATGCAGTCCTCCAACCAGAATTTCAAGGGAAATGAACTAGAAACTAAGCCTTAACAGAGAACAAACCTTCTCTTTGGACGGGCCAGCATAGCTGACCATCTGCTGGTTCAACTCAGTGCATAGCTGGCTGCTCCAGGTACTGTCATCTATCGTCCCCAGTGATGTTCTTAGGAACTGAGTGTAAAAGAAGAGTTAAAGCAGATGGTTAACTGCAAGAATTTGGGGGTTGTTGTGGGGTTTGTTTGGTTGTTTTTGCTTCCTTGTTCTCTGTTGCAAACTTTCCAATATTCAGGTGTCATGGGAAGATTATTTCCCTCTAGAGAACTATAAACATCAACAACCCAGACTTCCTCTGCCTGTTCTTTAACTTTTCCCCGATGAGTCCTCTCAGTTTCCAAACCCAGATGGACAGTGAATTGGAGAATGAGACGAAGCCAAGAAATCTGACCATTGAGGAATGATTTTATAGTGGGTGGAGGATGGGTCTAGTAAACGTTGAACCAAGGGCCCCAGACTACAAAGGACTAGGAAACTTCTCTGGAGTGCTAAGGGCCCTTTATGACACCCCCTGAGGGTGCCCAGGGTTGTGAGGTACCCCACTACCACCTTCCCTTAGCATGAGGAAGCCTTCTCTGTGCCTGCCAAGCCACAGGAAACACAAGCACACCCTTCCCATCCCATCCAGGCTCCACTGTCCTTCTACAGATAAGCAGTCGGTACACGCTAACCACCAAACCCACTGTGCATCCCCCGAATGTCCAGCCCCTGTTCCACTGGACACTCACGGAATTCATAGGTTTGCTACACACCACCTTACCAGTTTCACCTCAGCATCACCACTCCAGGTAACACACTTAGATACGTTTACACTGAATACAACTATATTTCACTTAGATATAGTGAATACAAGCAGAGTTTAATTCACAAAGATCAGAGATTTGAGAAGCAGCAAGTAAAATTAATGTAAACAAATGGTTACATACAAAACACATCTAGAGCTTAAACTTAGATAATCAAACATTCCCGTCTCCTAAAGGATAGTTCCCCCAAATCTCTCTCCCATCATGAAAAACCCAGGCCAAGTGTCACCCTCCATTCATAAGACAAGCCAGCTGGCAGTTTGTCCAATAGGTGAAGGATACCTGGTGCAGGATACCTCTGGACCCCCAGATATAGTTCCAAACATCCCTTGTCTTCACTTGTAAACAGGGGACCCACTATTGTCTGTTTGTTTTTCCTGTATCAAACTCCTCTGGAGACTTTGCAATCACTTGATTAGAATTTTGCTCTATTGATTAGCATCCACTATGATAATTACTCAGTCTACATACAGCCATTCAGGCAGATAAGCATCTCCTGCTTGAAAGAAACTTTGTTTATCACCTTCTGGTGACCAGCCCCAACTCACAGACCTTAAAAGCATAAATGTCAGTATACAACCATAATGCCTTATATATTATCCATCCAGTCTCTGTGCAGTGATGATGATGATGATTAGTGTGGCACCGGCATTCAGTGAAGGCTTTACATGACACCCTTTGATCACATAGAGATCAGATCCAGGCACTCCTGGTAATCCTATGCACTCCTGTGGCCTCCAGTGGGCACCCAAGGACCTGGGGTCACACTTTGATCCCCAGTGAAGTCAGTGAGAGGTTAGTCACTCTCAGCACTTTGCTGTTTCAGGCCCAAATTCTAAACAGCAGCCAGGAAATATCAGAAACCTCACAAGGGAACCTAATCTTATTTGATTTTTAGCTCAAAGAATTGCAGATGAGGCTGGATCTGGAGTGGGAAATTCTAGAGTGTAATCCAACCCCAAATGGAACTCCAAACCTTCTGGGGCTTATTTGTCACTAGGTCCTTTCCTTTCATTTTCAGCACTCGCCATAAAAATATTCCTTTTCTGGATTCCCGTGAGACTATAAAGAGCTCTTTCTGACCACAAAGGCTTTTCCATGAGATACAGTCACCAAACCTTGTCTTGTCTCTTTGCCTTTTGGGGTTTTCATAACAAATTTTCTTTTGAGTGGCAAATAGAAAAAAAGAATCTTTTAGATGTGATGCACTAGCACCATTACCATGCGGGTTTTCTGGTTAAGATTTGTATTGTTCCCAGTGGTAATACAGAGTTATATAGAATTAGAGCTGGTTGAACAATAGTAAGTCCATTTCACAAAACAAGTGGGATTTTTTTTCTTTTCTTGATTTTTCAACACAAATGAAAAGTGAAAAACACAAAAATATTTTGCTTTTCAAAATAAAAGACCATTATTCTATTCTGTGTTACCATCTTTCCTTCCCTTTATCCCTCCTCCCCATGCCTTTTCCCCCCCTTTCACTTTATGATTGTCTCCTTCCCCCCACCCCCTTTTTCAAACATGAAAACAAAGAAACCCCCCCTCCCCAAAATCAACTTCAGTTTCAGTTTAAAAAAAATAAACATTTTCTATTTGATTTGGGGTTGTTTTGTTTTGTTTTTTGTCAAAAAAACAAACCAAAAACAAACAACCCCGGACAAATCTGAAAATGTCCCACGAAAATAAAAAAGGCCATTTTTCATTGAACAAAAGTTGCAAATGAAATGGTTTGCTTATAATGAATAATTTATCATTAATTTTGGCCCTAGCTGATACGTTTGGAGCGGGGAGGGAGGGCTGTGATAATACAGCTGAAAGCCATCCTGTACCTTAAGCAGCATGTGCTCCCACTCAGCATGGTCCAGGGAATCCTCTGTGTTTTCTATAAAGCAGGAAGCAAAACAATAATGTCACCTAGATTAGCAAAAAGAGTCCTCCCAGGTAGCTCCTTCGCAATCAGTCCTTCTAAAACTCCTGGCCTGCCAAGCTGTAACACACCTGGGCTTTCAAAGCTAAATGGGACCTACTCCAACGTTCTTTGATGGACCAACAGAAAGTATCATGCTGGCATTTTTATTCAGGGTCAGTCAACCCACCAGGAGTGAGATGCTGAGCCCTCTCAATTCCCATTGACTTGAATGGAGCGGCGGGTGCTTAGCCCCTCACAAACGGTTCAGCACATCAGAAGACTGGGTTTAATATGAATACAAACTTTTCTTGCCTAAGAAAAGATTCTGGACTTGATCCTAACTTGAAGTAAATCAGTGTGGCTTCACTGAAGTCAATGAAATTTACATCAGCGGAGAATCTGGCCCTGTTCCTGAATGTCCAGCTCTAATCTACCCTTCTTTAATGTCGGCACAACGGAGTAATGGGGACTCTGTACAGCAACACCACCTAGGGAAGATACAGCTCGCTTTTTAAATCTTTTGTTGAATATCAAACCCACTTGAACATTGTGGGGTTCGAGGTTCATCCGTGGTTTGTGCTCCACTTAGGATCTGTCATACTCCACAGAGACTAGACTGGCACAGCTACATCAGTGGAGCGCAGCTAGCAGAATCCCCTACTGTAGACGCAGCCTAAACTGACTGAAGGGTTTTTTCCACGGAGGTCAATAGATTCATACCACTGTGAAATTGGTGAAAGACATTCTTTGGCCCATAATACCTAGATTCTACACAGGGCACCCACTTGGCCAACCTAGCTTTTATGGCTCAGGTTTCCTTACAGAAAGAAAAACTCTGGGTTTTTTAATGGAATCACCCTTGAAAGTAAACATGGTGTTTAATTTTCAGAAAAATTCAGTTTGCAAAATAAGACTAAATATGTAACCCCAAAATATTTCACTAACCTCCAGCTTCATGCATATTCACCTTCCCAAACAATAACCTAGCAAAGGTGTGGGGGAAACTGCTGTAAAATTTCCATTCAGCTAAAACCTGTCAGGACTGATTCTGCCCTGATTGAATTGGCCTCAGTGGTTCAACTTTGGATTTACCCCAGCGGTTCAAAGTTAACCAGATGAAAGAAAAGTGAGGGCTTAGAAGCCCAATTTCAATTCCCCACTGTTCCTATGTACTGCAACAGGAATGGCACAACACACGTCAATACAAAGCTGAACTTTCTGGCTTCCTTTCTATTCTCCATGGACCTCACTCCTCCTACCTAGCACTTTACCTGCAATGTACTTCAGCAGAGATGGGATCTTTGCTACCCACACCTCACCCACTGCTGCATGTATATTTGGGTGCAGGGCCTGTAGTAACTGCAAGGCAGCATATCCGCATCCTTCTCTTTCATAAGGGGATGAGGCTAGTACCTGTCAAAGAGAGAGAAAGAACAGGCTAAGTTTTGTCAGCACAATACCAGTTTGTTCCTGAAGGAGGGAATAGTTCAGACTCTCTCATTGTGGAGACCACACAGTAGAGTTGTTGCTTCTACTGCAGTGCGTTCCTGAAGAAGAAGAAAGCATTCTAGCTAGGATGAGGATGCAGAACAGTGTGTCTCGGGAGAGGGCAGAGAGAGAGAGAGACTATCATACACATTCCTCAGCCTAAGTCTACAAGTATCTAGCTACAAAACCGATGTTTATAGTTAACTGTCCCACTTCACCTTTCACAGAAAACCTGTTCTCATGGTTTACTCACCAGGAGTCGTGCCAGCAGCTCCTGGGGTGCAAGGAGTTTCACTAGGGAAAGAAACAGACTATCATTAATGATGCCAGGCTTTGCAGAGTCCTGCTGATGTTAGTCACCTCTCCATTTCCAACGTGCCCACCAATGTTGAATACAGCTGATAAGAATAGCATGAGCCAGACATGCCGCTGCGCTGATTCTTTGGCGTGCACAGCTGGCCCGGAGCCCAACACATGGTTGTGCCAGCGCACTGTAGAGTAGCTCATGCTTTTAGCTCTGGATGTTGGCCAAGAGGACAGTTGCTCCTGTGTTACTTACAGTCAGCATCAGCCATAGCTCTGAGAAGATCGAAAGATGCCACATGAACATTCTCACTCTCCACCTGCGAGTGCAGGAATAGTAGAAGATCGTCAGGAGAAGAACGGGCTGCAAGGGAAGAAATCACATCCTCACTGACAACAGAACTCTTATTCTCCCCATTCCTTACAAAGGGAAGGAAGTTAGTAGGAAACTGCTGTGTAACTCAGAGTCTCTTCCCCTTACCTAGCAGAAGTATACAATGGAACAGCCCTTTGCGATTTTCCGTGCTGAGCTGCGTAACTTGAGAAGAGATCTGTGGGAAGAAGGGAAATGGTCAAAGAAAAACTAACCAGAAGCAACTGAAAAGAAAATGTTCAATTAATTTCTAAGCTTCCACTTCCGACTTGTCCGAATCGAGGTCTGAACCCCAGGTAGATGGTAGTGAATGCAGAGCAAGAATCAAGCAGAATGACCAATACATTGGCTAAGAGAAGCTAAAGTGTTCGGAGCAGCAGAGCTGATGTAATCAAGACACAGTCACAGTTTTTACTATACAACTCTGACTCCCCCTGATCCTCAGTTTATGGTGAAATTGCTTTACAAACTGAGCTGGATATTAGCTAAGAAAATGAGACCGCTGCCTGCTGACTCTTGAGCCTGCAGAAATCAGTGAGGCATGAGAAGGTCCCCAGGCTGATTGTGATTGTTGATATGCTTCAGATCTGCTGTGCCTAAGCTCAAGGGATCCAAGCAAAACCACCCCTCACCTCATTGTGCAGAGCACTGCAGGTGGCTTTAAATGTCTCTTTAGGTAGAGCGATCTTCTGTTCCTCAGAGACCTCCAAGATCTGGCTCAGGCTCTGCAAGAGAGGGTGAAAGTCAGAGGGTGGGCACACAAAGGAGCAGGATGTAGTAACTGAAGCAGATTCAGGGGATTCATAGATTCCAAGGCCGGAATGGATTATTGCCATCATCTGGTCTGACCTCCTGTATAACACAGGCCACAGACCTTGCCCAGAATAATTCCCAGAGCAAAGCTTTTAGAAAAACATGCCAATTTTTATTTAAAAATGGTCAGAGAGAGAGAATCCTCCTCAGCCCTTGGTAAATGGTTCTAATGGTTAATTATCTCACCATTCAAAATGTACGCCATATTTCCAGTCTGAACGTGTCTAGCTTCAATTTCTAGTCATTGGATCAAGTTACACCTTTCTCTGCTAGACCGAAGAGCCCATTATAAGATACGAGTCCCTCATGTAAGATATTATCAACTGTGATTCAGTCACCCTGTCACAGGCTAGGTCCACCCCGTCAGGGTGGTATCAGGTTGTGGAGGAACTGAAGTAGATCTGGGGCAGCCCAACTGGCCTAGTCTCCCTAGCCATCACAGCAGCCCTGGCTCCTAGGGCAGAATAGCCTAATGGTCAGGATCGGTGCAACATCCCTTCGGTGAGGGTCCAGCTGAAGCCTGCCCAGCAGAGATGAGGGGGTGTGGCCTCCTGGCCCACAAAATATGATTAACTCCTGCTGAACCAATGCAGTAGGTCAACCTCATCACACACCCTTTTACTTTCTGTTTGTTAAACTAACTAGATTTAGTTCCTTGATTCTACCACCATAAAGCATGTTTTCTAATCCTTTAATCACTGTGGCTCTTCTGTCAATATCCTCTCCAATTTATCAACACCCTTTTTGAATTGTGGGCACTAGAACTGAACCCAGTATTCCAACAGGAGCCACACAAGTGCCAGATTTAGAGCTAAAATAACCACTGTACTCCGACTTGAGATTCCCCTTTTTATGCATCCCAGCTTTAGCTTTTTTGGCCACAGCATGAGTTCATGTTCAGCTGATTATTCACCATGACCCCCAAAGTCACTGCTTCAAAGTTATTCACCATGACCCCTCAGAATCCCTGCTTCCCAGGACAGCATCCCCCCCATCATGTATGCGTGGCCTAAATTCTTGGTGCCTAGATACATATCTTTACACTCAGCCATATTTAAATTCACCTTTGCTTGCGCCCAGTTTACCGAGTGATCTAGATCTAGACTCTGAATCAGTGAGCTGTCCTCTCCATCATTTACCACGCCCCAATTTTTATCTCATCTGCCAACTTTGTCAGTGATGATTTTATGTCCTCTGCCAGGTTATTGATTAAAAAGGTGAAAATCTAATTCCTTCCTGCATCTAAACACTTTTCTCCTTTGCTGCTTGAAGCTTCCAAAATATCGCTGATGCCATCTACATATTTAACTAGGTTTAAGCAGTTGCGTAGTGCCCTGATGCTATCAAATATGTCCATGATGCATTGGTTCCCTCCAAATCGGGTATTTCAACCCCCAAAGTCACCACAAAGCTTCAACCAACATAGACGGTGAGTAAATATCACTGCCTTGAAGTTATAGCTGTTTCATGACTTCATTTACAACTGTATAGCCCCACTGAAGACAGAATATGGCCCCTTACTTCTTGCTCATGTGGTACTGAGGATAAATGAAATAGAGACAAGGTGAGTGAGTGTCACGGAGTGCCCGGGCAATGGTCTGGAACCGCTCCCTAGGAAGCCAGACAGGACTTCGGGTGAAGGGCCCCTTCTCCATACACAGCCTGTTTTCAAGGCTAGGAGCTTCTTGGGTACCCACTTCCACCTTCCTGGGTCTGACCTCGGAGCATTCAGCACTTTCTGCCCCTCCATGCCCTTCTCCAAGCAATCCCACCCGGGCGGGGTCCTGGGGAAGCCCATGGATTCTGCACCCCAGATCCACAGTCAAACGTGACTCTCAGCCAGGTAGTAAAACAGAGGTTTATTCGATGACTTCTATCTGGTCTCACCCAGACCATACAGCGAGTGTGAGCCCTCAGCTGGATCCATTTTGGGGGCCAGAGAGCAAGATCACTCCTCTGCCTCCCTGCCTGCCTCCAGCTAGCTGCAAACTCTCCCTTGAAACTCAAACTCCCTCTCTTCCAGCCCCTCCTCCCTTCATTCCTGTGTTTCCTTTCCCGGGCAGGTCAGGTGACCTCCTTCCCCCACTTGGGGTCAGAGTACAGCATCAGGTAGGGACACCTGCAGAGAGACTGTGCTTTGCATCAGCTACACATCCTTATCCCTCCACACAGACACTCAAGAAATGCATAGGGGAAACTGAGGCACACACAGTATTCCTACTTCGTCACAGTGAGACAATACCTTTAATTAGATTACCTCACCCACCTTGTCGCTCTAATATCTTGGGACCAACATGGCTACAACAGCACCGTACTGCAGAGAACGTTAGATGAAATAGACAGGTCATGATCTGAGATCTGTCTAGTTATATCATCCAAAGCAATGATCCTCAAGCCTCCTTATTATTAATAATCAACCATTGACAGTTGGCTGGATACTGACCAGAGACAACGTAGGGCAGCCCCTGCTCTGAGGAGCTTATGATCGAAAAGAGAGACACAGAGTTAACAGGATGCACTGGGGAATCACAAGGAGGGAGTATCTTGTTGGGGAGGGGGGCAGGTGTTTTGTTTTTTATCTCCTTATCATCCTCCCCAGGAACCAGAGGATGCTTTTCCTAGGAGGCATTTACCTACAAATCTTGTTGCCTGGGTTACCAAGTGTACAAACCCAGAACTTGTGTGTATATTTATTATCTAACAAGTAACTTTCTAGACCAGGCAGTAAATTCCTCGTGCAGTTCCTACATGCGCACACATAGACAGTTACCTTCATGAGTGAACCTCACCTTAGTGACGTGAGAAATGTCAATGTCCTCCTTGTATTGTTCAAGGAGCCATGGGAGGTCTTCAAATATCTGCTCATGATACACAGCGTCATGGAGAAGGAGGCTCATCATGGGACCAAGGGCTTTGACAATGCCCTCCTTGAGCTGCATAGATGAGACACAGAATTTATGTTCCTACCAATTCATTCCATATCCTCCAATGGGCACTGTAGTGGGGTGACTGCCCTACTCCAGTGGAAAAGGGTTTAAAACAGCCCTGGGAAGGGAGAACAGAGTCTTCTCTAGAAGTAGAGGCAGACTGGCCTGGCTGCTGGAAGCCCAAGGTACCTAGGGTGAAGCAGGGCTGGGGCAAGGCTAGAGGAGCTGGGGAAGCTCAGGCCTAGAAATCCCCAGGCTGCAGGGCCTAGGAGAAGGCCCCACAAAGGGGTACTAGGGTTGCGGGGGGCAGCCCATAGCTACTGAGACAGAAGCAGCAGGCCAACCCTCCTTGCCAGTGATGAGTGGCAATTATACTGCAGTCTGCCTCAGAGAACGGGGGCAAGTGGTGACTGGCAGTTGCCTAGACTGAGGCAAGGTGGGGATAAAGGGTGGGGGTTCCCCAGGGAGGGGAAACCCTAAGAACTGTGGGGGTACTGCAGGGGTGCAGCACCCTTGGTAAGAGGGCACTGGGGTCTTGGAGGGACACGGGGCCAGAACAGCAAGCGGGACATCGACCTGCAGAGGGTGCTTCAAATGCTGGTGAGCTAATTCCCGGACAAACCAGCAGGAGGTGCCGCAGGGATGAGTTTCCGCCCTGCTACAGGCACACCTTTTCTACCTCTGAGCGCAGCTTCCCTTGTTCCACTGTAGGAACAGCCCTACCTCCCTATTTCCTGGTAAAGACCCGGGACTTGTAGGGTTGATTTCAGGATTATACAGTAAACCCTCGATTTAACGGACCTCGATTTAACGGACTTCGGATGCAACGGACAAAATTTCTGAGCAAGTCTGATGCATTCCTGATCCATTTCTGGCGGGCTGGCTGCCGGCTCCCGGCTGCCGCCCGGGTCCAGGCAGCGGGCTGGCTGGCTGCCGGCTCCCAGCTGCCGCCCGGGTCCAGGCAGCGGGCAGGCTGGCTGCCGGCTCCCAGCTGCCGCCCGGGTCCAGGCAGCGGGCAGGCTGGCTGCCGGCTCCCAGCTGCCGCCCGGGTCCAGGCAGCGGGCGGGCTGCGGAGCTGTCGCCCCGACCCTGTGGCAGGCGGGCTGCTGCTCCGACAGCTCTTTTTTTTATTATTATTAAATAACGGACTTTTTGATTTAACGGACACCCCTCGCCCGAATTAGTCCGTTAAATGGAGGTTTTACTGTATTCTAATGCACCTCACAACTAGACCAGGTAAGATATTCCCCAGATTAGTATACATTCTAGGCCAACTCATCCCTGCTGTAACTCCACTGGGGCTGAATGGACTTATACCAGGAATTAATTTAGCCTTCTATCCCATGTTCGTCTGCACGCTGGGTGCATAAAACTAGAATCCATGTGCACTGTGTATAGACAGAATTTCCATGATGTGGTGGCATTTTAAACATATGGTTTTAGGTGAATTACAAGACACTCGGTTCCATCCAAAAGGACCTGCCACTAAATGCCATCATCACAAAGAGTGCCAGACACAGTGTTTAACATTGCAATTTCTGCTAAAGGTTTAGAAAGCCAGCAATTCTCACCTCCAGATCTTCGCAGCTCAGCCAGTTTCTGGTCATGTAATAATAGATTGGAAATATGGCTTTGCAAAAGCTTGATTCATCTATTCTGAAAAATGGGCACTCTTCCCAGTTAGAAAAATATACAATTACTGCCCTTGACCATTTTTCCGGAACTGCGTGGAAGGAGAGAAGACAGGCAATGTGAAAAGGACTATTAGTAATGAGGAGAAGTTGCTTTATCAGTGAAGACACCTAGGCCTATAGTTTACTACAATTTCATGGCAGCTACTGCTCAGTTCAGGACTAGATGCTGAAATCCCATATCAGTTCAGAGATATTTCTCTCCCCTCCCTCCCCCCCCCCATTCCATTTCTTGTTTCTCAAAAGGGCTTTTTTCTTTGTATCTCTCTTTTAATTACCATCATCTGAAGACATATTTTTTCTCCCTTCCTTGTTATCTCTTAATTAGAGCTGGTTGAAAAAGCAAATTAAATTTAAAATCTTTACAGTTAGGTGTTTTCTTTTTTTCAAAATGGTAATGTTTATATTTTTCAGAAATCAAAAAAATGCAGCCATCTCTTTAGCTGCTCAAAAACACTGGATGCACACTTCCTGATAAAAATGGTCATTGACATTTCTCAGATTTGTTTTTCATCAAATATTGAAAAAAAATATATGAAAAATATAATTAAAAATCAAAATATTTCAACCAGCTCTCCTCTGAAAGTTTCGCGTCCGCTGAAGTTATTGTTTACTTAACCCTAACACTGTATGATTTCATCCTGAGATACAGTTTGTCTGAAAGATGTTCAGTGCTCCTAACTGCCATTGGCTTTACTGGGATTTGAAGGTGGGGGGAGCATTTTGCCCTAAAAGTAGGTATATGGAGTGTCCGTGCTAAGAAGAAGGGCCAAATCCGGTTCTCTATGAAGTTGCTGGCAAAATTCCCATTTATCTCAATGGCACAGGATTAACCCCTTACAGAGCATCACCTGAAAAGCAAAGGAAGAGAGAAGTGGAGAGGAAGAGAGGACAGAGAAAGAGGGTGAAAGGAGATGATGATAAAGAAACTAAGGAGAGAGAATGGGGCGGGGGGGTCGAGGAGTGGAAAACGGGATTTTGAAATGTACAGTAATGAAATCTGCTCCCTTCACCTCCTGGCAGCTTCAGCCTTTGTCTGTTTATTTTAAATTATATCCATGAGTCATAAAGGGCCTGAACTTACAAATGCTCAGCGCCTGGCGCAATCCAGGGCAGGGAGTACAGTTCAGGGCCTGTTTCCAAATGTGATCATTCACTTAAAACTGTACGAACATCCCCTAAGTATCCATTTAGGGCACCTACAGTAAGTGCTGGCACTTACCACTGCAAACTGCTTGTCTTGTCCGGCTGTCTTCGATGAACTTCAACATGAACCTTATGTCGTTCAGGGTCTCTTCCACAAAACGGATACACTTCAGAGCTGCAGAGAAGGGCCAGAAGAGAAGGAAGACAGACAATCGGCTGCTCACCTCCTTCTTACAGCACACTTAGAAACACTGTGGGGCAAGATGTTATGGGCTCCTACGCCCTTTTGCACTGTGTAAGCAGAGCAGAATGGCTGCAAAGCAGCCATTGGAAGCCAATGGGGGATTCACCCTGATGAGGGGACTCTTCCACCAGTGAACCGCTGTGCCCGATGCCCAACTCACTCCCAGAGCCAGGGGAGAGAGCCGTGGGGTGGGATGGAAAGCGGGGTGGAGAAGAACTCCACTAGACCTGATCTTCCACTCATTCCCATCCTTAAGGAACTTCAGTGAGGACATAACTTAGAGCTTGCACCTCCGTCTGGACAGCTCATGATCGGGAAGCCAGAACTAGCAACAGCAGTTAATCTTGTGTCTCTCCACACACACACGCATGCACGCACACACTCAAACAGAACTCACTTTAGCTGTAACATTTTTAGGTAGAGAGAGTAATCCCCTGTCCTTAAATGAAAGACAATAACTTTGAAACAAAAGATGGAAATTACTATACCATAGACTGATGCCAAATTGCCCAACGTAATGAAAACAAACTCCTCAGGCTCCCTCAGTCGTCCAATGTAATTCCGCAGCTCCCACAAAACCAAATGAAAATGTCTCCGTGCCAGAGCCACTAGGGTGTTACTAGCTGCTATTTTTATTTCATTTGTTGCTTCCTAAAAAGCAAAACAAAGAGAGAGAGACTGAGGTGACTGAAGTCCGTCACACTAGCCAGAGTTGTTTATATGAGTAAGTCCTTATTTCTGTGCACAAGTTGTGAATGAACCAACCCAACTTTCTATGGATAGAGTCATTCGTCATAAAGATTCATTGAGTCATTTGGTTAAACAATTTTCAGCCTTTGAGTTGCTTGCAAGCTGCTTAGTTAGACTCTTCACTATTAGCTATTTGTGGTGGATGATTGGTCACCATAGTCACATGCTATTCCCTGAGGAGATAGTGAGACACAGGCTGGGCAGCTTCAAGAAATTCAGAGAGCTTTCCTGGAATGAACTGTCCCCAAAAAGGAGGCTTTGGGAAAGACTTGCTTGTTAAGAGACCATAGGCCTGTCTCTGTGTCTGATCTCATGCACCTCAGGTCTTGATCCTGCAACGCACTTAAGCACATGTGTAACTTTCAGCATGTGAGTTGTCCCATCTTAGGCATGTGCACAAGTGCTGTCTAGGACCTGGGATTTGGTCTGGAGGAAGGTGTGGGCCTCTACCAGAAAAATACATTTTCGTTTCAGTCTATAGTTTACCCCCAAAAAGAGAGTTTTAATTAGTTAAAGTTTTGGATCCTTTGATTAGTGTCTCAGGAGAACCAACTTACCTGAGTCGCTCTCATGTGGGCTGAAGCTAATGTTATTATTTTGCTCGCCAGCCTTTTCTCTAGGCCCCTGGTGTTCTGCTGTAATATTTGCTCCAGCCCACAGTAATTTTCTGCTCTGTTTTGCTGAGGACAAAACATAGAAGAGAACAATTTGGCAAAGTTGTTCTTGATGACCATACAGTAATTTGGCTAATAAGTCCCTGCCCTAAAGAGCTTACAATGCAAACATGAAATGACTAGCCCAAGTCTTATCACAACAGAGCAGGTCCGTGGCCAGGAAGAGAATCCATGTCTCCTGAGTCATTATCCAGAGTCCTAGCCACTAGGCCACACTGACTCCTCAGCCTGCATGCTCACACAAGTAATCCATTGTCTTAACTGGTGTAAAACAGGCCATGCCCTCCACAATCACTGCATTTAGTAGCACTTCAGAAGCAGCAGAACAATTTACATATTTTAATCTTCCTGGAGAGAAAAGAGCCAGAATAAGCGCCAGTCACTGCCCCCTTATCTAGTTTCATTTATTTAAAACAATAAAAAATGAGCACCTTGCCCTTGCACTAGTCACGCCAGACAGAATTTGTAAATGTGTAATTACAAAATACCCAGCTCCTGCAGTAAGTCCTCAACAGCTCCTAGGGGAAATTAGCTCAGCAGTTAGATCTACATTGACAGTAGACACTCAAAGGTGTCTTTTATGACAGGGGTCTCCAAACTACAGCCCGAGGGCTGGATCCGGCCCGCAGCTTCGATTTGTCCAACCCCCCAACCTGATTTAGAATTGAATGAAACACTGACAGTAGTGTTTTTTTACGATTTGCATGTATTTTGCATATATGTAATTATTTCCACAGTCACTTTGGCCCCTTCAAAAATCTAATATGGCCCTCGTCTCATAAAGTTTGGAGACCTCTGTTTTATGAGGCCCATCAGTGTAGAAATTCACAGATGATACTAAATATGGAGGAGTTGTGGTATCAGTTGGGGCAGAAAAACAGTAAAGAGGGACACAGAGAAATTAAAAACCTGAGCAGAGACCAAGATTCATTTCAGAAAACTGCAAACGAGCACATCTGGAAAGGAGGTAGAAGTAACTGACATAATGGGAGGGAGAAAAGTGGGAAGCAACAAGTGCCCTGGGGGTGACAATGAAAAACAAAGTAAACAGGTCTATGAAAGGTTTCATATATGTTGAGGCATGTGGGTTGGGTCTTTTACACACAGGGATCATGGCTCAAAGCAGGAAGACAACAGTTCCTCTCTGTTCAGCTGAGGCGTGACTGCCTCTGGATTAGTTCTAGCACTACCTTCCCAGAGAGATCAACACGCTGGAAGTCATTCATGGGAGAGCAAAAGAGAATGCAGGGGGCTGGCAGAATTGACTTCTGAATAGAGCTCTGCAACCTGACCCGAACCCTATGGGACCTGACTACAGGTGTCACCAGCCCCACAAGCAGGAGGCAATGGCAGTATCCCAGTGGTTCTCAAACTTTTTTTACTGGTGACCCCTTTCACACAGCAAGCCTCTTGAGTTTGACTCCCTTATAAATTTAAAACGTGGTTATATATTTAACACTATTATCAATGTTGCAGGCAAAGAAGGGTTTGGGGTGGAGGCTAACAACTCATGACCCCATCCCCCATGTAATAGCCTTGTGACCTCTTGAGGGTCAATTTGAGAACCCCTGTAGTATCTGGCTTGGGGGGAAGGGTTGGGACCAGGATGGAAAATGATTCAACCCTCTCAGGGTGAGGTGAAGGGGTTTGGGGCCGGTTCAAGCTGGGTTTAAAAACTGGGCCCGAGCACATCCCTACTTCTGAAGACAGAAGCTGTCTGTAGGAAGCGGAAGATTAATGTGACGGTGTCACAGAGCGCCCGGGCGATGGACTGGAACCGCTCCCTAGGAAGCCAGACCGGACTACGGGTGCAGGGCCCCTTCTCCATATACAGCCTGTTTCCCAGGCCAGGAGCTTCAGGGGTACCCACTTCCACCTCCCTGGGTCTGACCTCGGAGCATTCAGTATCTTCTGCCCCTCTGTGTGCTTGCCCCAACAAGCCCGCCTGGGCGGGGCCCTGAGGTAGCCCGTGGATTCTGCATCCCAAATCCACAGTCAAACGTGACTCTCAGCCAGCCAGTAAAGCAGGTTTATTCGATGACTTCTATCTGGTCTAACACAGACCAGACAGTGAGCGAGCGTGACCCCTCAGCTGGATCCATCTCGGGGGCCAGAGAGCGAGATCGCTGCTCTCCCCTCTCCTGCCTGGCTCCAGCTAAAAAACAGACTGACCCAAACCCCCTCTAGCCCCTCCCTGCTCTACTTTGTCCCTTTCCCAGGCTAGGAGGCATCAACTGACCTTTCTCCAACAGGTTCAGCTGACCTCCTTCCCCCACTTGGGGTCAGGTTACAGCTTCACCTTGGCTTTGCTTTGCATCATCTACATATTCCTTTCCCTCCACATAGACGCCCAAGAAATGCATAGGGGAAACTGAGGCACACACACACAGTACTCCCACTTCGCCACAGATGGCAATCGCTGGGGGGCACAATTACGCTTCTAAGTCGCCTCCAGGGTAACGCATAATTAAGGTTATCCACCTGGGAATGGACTTGTGTTCCTGTTATCTCGTGTGTGTGTGTCTGAGGAGAGCTTCTCAGCTGTGTGAGCTGTTTACTTGGTCTGTGTGAAACTCAGCTTGTGTGAAACCAGACAGGGAAACTGAGGCAGGATTGCAAAACATGTGATTAGCTATTCATGAGCTATGCATGAGATGCAAATGTGTATGAGTATTTCTGTGTCCGTGTGCCCTTGTGTGTTGGGCTTCTTCCCTGGGCATTGCTCCGATGTGCCAGGTCTCCTATCTTAGGCCATGCTGACTGGGGCCCCCAGCGCCAGATGGCCGCTACCTTCAATAAACTCACTACTTTCCATCTAGCCACTGTGTGTGAGCCTCGTTTCTACGGGACACTTAAGGTACCTTGCAACACTGTCTCTGTCAGATGCGGCCAAGGGAGGACTATGAGGAGACATGTTAATACCATACAACTGTCTGAAGGCTGTGAACACCAAGGAGGGAGAGGAATTTTTTAGTGTAATACATTTAGGTAAAAGTAGGAGTAATGGGATTAAACTGAAAAAGGACACGCTATTTAGACTTTAATAACTGGAAAAATGCCCCAGCTGTGAGACAGGTCTATTAGGTTATGACAGTCTTCCTAGGAAAATGGTGGAAGCTCAGTCATTAGGGGCTTTTAAAATGAGTTTGGCCAGAACAGTGGCAAATGGCTGTTGGGAATGCTCCCGCATTAGCAGGGAAATGGACTGGATGATCCAGTGGGTCTTTTCCATCTCTGTCTCCCGTGAGTCTATAAATCTATGTGACCTGCATGCCAAGGTCATAAAGCACCTTGCAGTGTTCAAAGCCAATCAGATCTCTTGACTGGCTAAACATTCCAGTGGTTTGGCTTTAAAAGAATGCTCCTGCAAACTGCAATCCCAACAGACAGCTCCACTGGGGAGAAACTCCGCCCATTAATTTTTAAATGTAAGGAGGATTTTTTTAATTGAAAATTGTCACTGATAACTTATGAATACATAAGCACTACGCAATTCAAGTAATTCATCAAATTAATTAACATAATTAATCGAGTAATTCAAATAATTAAAGTAGAAGGAGGCCAAGACAAGCAGTTCAGTTCTGAACTGAACTGCTTATCTTTGCCTCTTAGTACTTTAATTGAAACTAAAATGCCTTCTGTGTTGGCCCTTAATAGAGAAATGGACTTTGTCGGATGCAAGTATTATTAAATGGAAAAAGGGGTCTGAATATTACTCCTGGAGGAATTCTGCACTACTGCGCACTTGCATAATTAATGAACCCCACCTATTTTAATTTTTTTGTGCAGTAAAATGCTTCTGCTGAAATGTTGCTGCTGTTCATTACTCATTAGTATTAGGTAAGTGCTTTGAGATTTTTGGATGAAGAGGCTAAAGAAGAGCAAAGTCGTATTAGACGAGATTATTGCTAGTCCTATAGTGTACTTATAATATGTATCGCTCTTGTACTCCACTGTGTGTAAAAGGGCAATGCTCCTCTGAGTGTCTCTTTATAGAACATATCATCCTGATCTGTAATAACAGCATTTTGCATTATGAGTTTATGCCTGAGGACAGAAGGGTGAATACTGATGGTGCGCCGGCCAAGTTCTATACTATATTACCCCCATGCATTCCCCTTGACCCCCATGGAGTCAGGCAGAATTTGGAGTGGACACATGGAAAGCGGATGTAATTTCATGAAATTGCCCTACCTCATCCTGTTGCAGTTTCTCTACCATCGCTCGGATTTCTCCATCATCATAAACACCTGAAATTAAATAAAAGGATTCAGTTTGTTACCACTGATGGTGGGAATTGATGCTGGCCTCTTTAATTCACTGCCCGGTAAAGACTCTGCGGGAGCCCACACACTGTGAGAAGTAGGCCTGGGAATCATTTGTAAATCCTCTTCCTTCCTCTTGATGACAGGGTTTGTTTGGTGAGCTACCCAATCTGTTTGGGGGAAAATCATAATGAAGGAAAATTTGCTGTAGTTGAAAGCAGCTATCAAATCTCCCCTCAGTCTTCTCTTCTGTAGACTAAACAATCCCAGTTCTCTCAGCCTCTCCTCATAAGTCATGCACTCCAGGCCCCTAGTCATTTTTGTTGCCCTTCTCTGGACTCTTTCCAATTTTTCCACATCCTTCTTGTAGTGTGGGCCCCAAAACTGAACACAGTACTCCAGACAATGCCTCACCAATGTTGAATAGAGGGGAACAATCATGTCCCTTGATCTGCTGGTAATGCCCCTACTTATACAGCCCAAAATGCCATTAGCCTTCTTGGCAACAAGGACACACTGTTGACTCATGTCCAGCTTGTTGTCCACTGTAATCCCTAGGTCCTTTTCTGCAGAACTGCTGCCTAGCCATTCTGTCCCTGTTCTGTGGCAGTGCATGGGATTCTTCCGTCCTAAGTGCAGGACTCTGCACTTCTCCTTGTTGAACCTCATCAAATTTCTTTTGGCCCAATCCTCTAATTTGTCTAGGTCCCTCTGTATCCTATCCCTACCCTCCAGCATATCTACCACTCCTCCCAGTTTAGTGTCATCTGCAAACTTGCTGAGGGTGCAGTTCACACCATCCTCCAGATCACTGATAAAGATATTGAATAAAACTGGTCCCAGCACTCCGCTCGATACCGGCTGCCAACTAGACATGGAGCCATTGATCACTACCCGTTGAGTCCGACGATCCAGCCAGCTTTCTATCCACCTTATGGTCCATTCATCCAGCCCATACTTCCTTAACTTGCTGGCAAGAATATTGTGGGAGACCGTATCAAAAGCTTTGCTAAAGTCAAGGAACAACACATCCACTGCTTTCCCCTCATCCACAGAGCCAGTTATCTCATGGTAGAAGGCATTTAGGTTAGTCAGGCATGATTTGCCCTTGGTGAATCCGTGCTGACTGTTCCTGATCACTTTCCTCTCCTCTAAGTGCTTGAGGATTGATTTCTTGAGGACCTGCTCTGTGATTTTTCCAGGCACTGAGGTGAGGCTGACTGGCCTGTAGTTCCCTGGATCCTCCCCTTTTTTAAAGATGGGCACTACATTAGCCTTTTTCCAGTCATCCAGGACCTCCCCCGATTGCCATGAGTTTTCAAAGATAATGGCCAATGGCTATGCAATTACATCAGCCAACTCCTTTAGCACCCTCAGATGCAGCGCATCCGGCCCCATGGAGTTGTGCTCGTCCAGCTTTTCTAAATAGTCCTGAACCACTTCCTTTTCCACAGAAGGCTGGTCACCTCCTCCCCATGCTGTGCTGCCCAGTGCATTAGTCTGGGAGCTGACCTTGTTTGTGAAGACAGAGGCAAAAAAAGCATTGAGTACATTTTTTCCCCCCACATCCTCTGTCACTAGATTGCCTCCCTCATTCAGTAAGGGGCCCACACTTGACTTTTTTCTTATTGCTAACATACCTAAAGAAACCCTTCTTGTTACCCTTAACATTCCTTGCTAGCTGCAACTCCAAGTGTGATTTAGCCTTCCTGATTTCACTCCTGCATGCCTGAGCAATATTTTTATATTCCTCCCTGGTCATTTGCCCAATCTTCCACTTCTTGAAAGCTTCTTTTTTGCATTTAAGATCAGCAAGGATTTCACTGTTCAACCATGCTGGTCACCTGCCATATTGACTATTCTTTCTACACATCGGGATAGTTTGTTCCTGCAACCTCAATAAGGATTCTTTAAAATACAGCCAGTTCTCCTGGATTCCTTTCCCCTTCATGTTCATCTCCCATGGGATCCTGCCCATGAGTTCCCTGAGGGAGTCAAAGTCTGCTTTTCTGACTTCCAGTATTCTGCTGCTCTCCTTTTTTTCCCTGTGTTAGGATCCTGAACTCGACCATCTCATGGTCACTGCCTCCCAGGTTCCCATCCACTTTTGTGACCCCTACTAATTCTTCATGGTTTGTGAGCAGAAGGTCAAGAAAAGCTCTGCCTCTAGTTGGGTGGACCAGTGCTCCAAGATGCTTCAGAGAATCTGTTTCTTTAGATGCCTGGCTGGTGAGTCTTGCTTACACGCTCAGGATCCAACTGATCTCCAGAGTTGTGGGCGGGAAGGAATTTTCCCCTGGTCAGATTGGCAGGGACTTTTGGATGGGAGGATGGGGCACTGATCACCTGCTAAGATCAACTGGGTATATCTGACCTAATCCATTATCTACCATTGCAAGGGCCTCAGGCATTGGTGGTAGTTCAGTCTCTCCTGTCCTCTGCCCATGCACACAGTAGTTTAGTCTCCTAAAGACTGAAATGTTTTAGTCTAAGACAAGTTTTTGGGTTCAGTGTAGGGTTAGTAGGTGAAATTTAATGGCCTGTGAAATACAGGAAGTCAGACTAGATGATCTAATTGTCCCTTCTGGCCTTAAACTCTATGAAACTATTAAATAGCTGATGTATTTAAAAAATCAGGATTTTTATCTCCCTTGTATCTCTTAGTTGCAGGCGGAAATTCTTCAGGTGACTTATTTCAAGAAATCTAAAATGCCATATTTATCTGTCTCCATTGAAATAGCATTCCAAAGCATGAAGGTAGAACTAATCTAATTTCCCCTTCCCAGGAAAGACTGCTTGAGGTTAGGTGTTTGCCCATCCTTTATGCAAATTGCATTGTTCTAACACCCAGATGCAAACTGAATCATAACTGTAACCTCCACTGCCCATCTAGTTGCAGTACTAATGGTGTGGGATTAGGAGCACTAGTGTTGCTAAGAAATGTGACCCAATGCTTTGTTATCCTGCATTTAAGATATTAGCAGAGCTTCATGTAGACAGCTAGAGAAGTCCTTCTGCATTTTTTGTGCTAATTTCCCCCCATCTCTGATGGATTCCACAGCTAGATGTTGGCTCCATGGATGCAGAAGACACAAAATGAGGACCCACAATAAACAAAACAACTGGGAGAAAAGAAGGAACCTTCACATAACATTCAATCGAAATTCAGACTCTCAGGAAAGTTTTCAGGCCCAGAGCTGTAGGCCAACTCCTCAACTGGTGTAAATCAACACAGCTGCAGGGAAGTCAACAGAGACACACTGATTTACAGTTGCTGAGGTTCTGGTCATATAAATGGAGAACATTACAGCTAATCTATCTATATTCCTATACTTTCTAAATGTGTGTGAATATAGAATGGATATAGAGAATACAATGCTGACCCTTACCGCTGTAGGGTACCTTCTGCTCACTCTCAAATTTATTCATTTTTAAATCTTTCCTACGCTTCCTCCACTCTTGTCTCCAAAAAGATCCACTACCGATAGGCAGCTGGCCTCTCAGGCTGTCAGGTCCAAGAGAGTCAGTTAAGACTATCCAAGCACCATTACGACATCCATGTGACTGGCATACCTCATAAACTGCTGCTGACCAGGTAGGTGATGTAATTACATGGACTTTCCCACTTTGCTGGAAAGGACTATGGTCAAGATCCTCAAAGGTATTTAGGCTCCTAACTTGCACTGAAATCAACAGATGTTAGGAACCCAAATACATTTCAATATCTGGGCCCACACATGTCCAATGGATGGCTAAATTTTCTCCAGTGTAGAATTTCTCATTCTCGCTACATCATTTTGAAGTTTGCTGTGGCCCCTCTCTGTTTGCCACACTTTCCAAGAATGTTTTTATCTGAAAATCTGAATTTATATAAAATAAAAGCACAGAAGAAACTGCCTTGGAGAATGCACAGTGACACTTGAGTGTGGTTGGTTGGTTGGTTTCCTTTGCTTTTTAATTTGGTTGATCAAAAAGCTTGATGAAACCTTCTTGGACAGTATTACAATATTGATTTTTATATTGTTTTACAATGAATTCAAAGGCTAAATGCAGCGACTGTGGGGGGCATGGCCTATTTTACACCAGTTAAGCCAATGGATTACTTGTGTGAGCATGCAGGCTGAGGAGTCAGTGTGGCCTAGTAGCTAGGACTCTGGATAATGATTCAGGAGACATGAATTCTCTTCCTGGCCATGGATCTGCTCTGTTGTGATAAGACTTGGGCTAGTCATTTCATGTTTGCATTGTAAGCTCTTTAGGGCAGGGACTTATTAGCCAAATTACTGTATGGTCATCAAGAACAACTTTTCCAAATTGTTCTCTTCTATGTTTTGTCCCCAGCAAAACAGCAGAAAATTACTGTGGGCTGGAGCAAATATTACAGCAGATCACCAGGGGCCTAGAGAAAAGGCTGCGGAGCAAAATAATAACATTAGCTTCAGCCCACATGAGAGCGACTCAGGTAAGTTGGTTCTCCCGAGATACTAATCAAAGGATCCAAAGCTTTAACTAATTAAAACTCTCTTTTGGGGGTAAACTATAGACTGAAACGAAAATGTATTTTTCTGGTAGAGGCCCACACCTTCCTCCAGACCAAATCCCAGGTCCTAGACAGCACTTGTGCACATGCCTAAGATGGCACATGCCTAAGATGGGACCGCACAGCATCCCTGGGAAAGCAGGAGCAAGCCTGAGCCCGAGCTGCAGGCGGGGGGCGCTGGGGCAGGAGCGGGGGCAGCGGGGCGCCAGGCTCCTGCCTCCCTCCCTCCCATTAACCCTTCGACATCCCGGCCCCAGCGCCCGGCCCCCTCGTGTTCAACACCCCAGGGACAAAACAGCGACCCCCGCACCACAGCCCGCAGGGCGGCTTGTTCCTGACTGCCTGACGGCATGGGTGGGGAGGGGAGGAGGTTAGGCTGGGGGAGGAGATTAGGGTTGGGTGGGCTGGGTCAGGCGGGGGGGAAGGAGAATAGGCTGGGGGGGGCCTGGGGGACCCAAACGATCAGAGTAGGGGGCCCCAAAATTTCTGTCACCGGCCCTGCCTGTCTGCTAGGCAAAACTGAACAGGGCGGGTGGGAGGACAGGAAGCAGACATTTTCAGCAGATGCTGCTCAGTTAAACAGCCCCTTAGCCTGAGCCCAGAGAGCTGGAGTCAGCTGGCCTGGGCCAGCTGGGGGGCTGTAATTGAAAATCGGCCCCCAGCCATCTCTGGGTGGGCACCAAAACCTGAAGTATCCAGTGCTGGCCATTTACTCCTGTAGAACTGAGAAGTATTAAATTGTTTGTAAATTGTTCATGTTTCATATTGTGTTTGTTTCCATATTGTAACTGTTTCATATTGTGTGTTTGTTTCCATATTGTAACTCAGACTCCATTTTTTTTTACTCCTGTCTTAAACTCCATTTTAAAATGCTCACTCCACTTTGTCTATGAAACCCTGATGTAACCTAATTAGTTTAGATGTGTGAATGAGGCATGTATGGATGATGGAATCAACCTCCAGCCCTTCTTGATGAAAAAGTGTGAACACCAACCACTGAAGAACAAAGCAAAAGGAGTCTACCTTAAAGAAAAAGAACAAAAGTCCAAATTGAAGAAGCATCAAAGCCAGGTCCAAGGCTGAAAGTCATGTCTGCAATTGACGGATAATTAATCAACAGATCCCAGAGGCAGCATGACACAGCAAGACCTACAGATTCTAAATTCAAACTGAAACCCTATAAAAAGGCTGGGTGAGCTAGCAGACTTTGGGTAACGTTCTGCTGCCAACACCAAGGGGTATCGGTGCGCGCCCGACAGAGACCCAACCCCTCCTTGTGCCAGGCTCTCTTGGCCAGTTAGCTGACACAAGCTACGAACCCAAGCCACGGACTCAAGCTACGTTCAGGACGGGTAACTATAGAGCAGCTGCAGAACATCTGGTGGGTGTGTGTGTGTGTGTGTGTGTGTTGTGTACACATAGGTATTAAGTATTAGCTATTGATTATTGTATTATAATAAACGTGACATTCTTGTCTTATCCCCTGAAAAGATCCTGTGTAGTTTTCTGTACAACACTCCCTACCAAATCCCTGGACCTGAACTCCATGGGCGAGGCCACCTTGCCTGGCCTGCGTTTGGCTCTAGGCTGCATCTACTGGGAGCCTAGCAGGTCCTCTAGGTCAGTGGTCTTTAAAGTGGGGTATGCAAGACCACCCCCAGAAGTACACGAGATCCCGGTGCCGCTGCTGATCCCGCCCGGGAGAGCGCCGAATTCACGGTCTATTTTTGTCCCGTAGAAATGCTGCTGAAAGAAAGAGGAAGCTTTCTATTCAGCGGCATTTCAGTGGACATGCCCCGGGGGCCGCGATTGGAGGTGGGAGCAGAAAAAGGGGCCGCCAAGCAAACACTTTGAAGAGCACTGATCTAGGTTTGATGTATCATGGGGGCAGCACATGGCTCTGGGAAGGCTCATTAATTGGATGAATCTGTTCAATTATAGGGATCTAGCCAGGCCAGCATGTTGGTTGCATTTTGCTTGGGTCTGTAAAATAAAACTAATCAAAGTGGCTGGTGGAAGCAGCACAATGAACATTTAATAAGAATCAGTAGTAGAACTAATAGCGGGCCCTGGGGCAACCACAACCCCCCTCGGCAGCCATTAGGTATATGTGGGGTGCCTTGTCAAGCCAATAGGTATAACTGAAGATGGAACCACCAATGACGCAGCTGCCTCCTGATTCCACCACTGCTCGAAATGTAGCTTCACTTAGGCTAAGAATCTGGAGTCTATTGAGGAGGGACATGGGACAGACAGCACCATTGCTTGGAGAACCATGCTTTGCAAAATGAGACATGGACTTTAATTCACCCGCCACTGAATTGCAGCCACTTCTGGGGTGGAGCGCAGTAACTGCATAACAACACACAGCAACACTGCATAGAGATTGCTTGCACAGCACTGAAATGCAGATACCTCTGGGATGAAGCGCAGCAGCAGCGTAGTAACACAGCAGCACTATGCCGGGATCACTCACCTGGCACTGAAATGCAGACATTTCTGGATGGAGCACAGCTGATGTGCACCAGCACTCAACAACACTACACAGGGATCACTCACCCAGCACTGGAATGATGCCAGCCCTGGGCTAGGAATGCAGCAGCTATTGAACAGCCGCAGAGCGACACTGCTCACAGTTTAGAGCAGGATGTGAAGTTAGTTAGTTGGGGGAGGATGTGAAGAAGACTCTCAATTTCCATTCGAAAGCTCTGGGAGAGAATGGGAGAAACAGAACATGCTGTTAACCTGAGCTGAACAGCAGCCAGGTCACAATAGATTGGGTCTGCACTGTGGGTAGCCAGACAGCAGTTCTGCCATGATGGTCTTATTGATGGAGGGAGGGATGGGACAGGGAGCCAGTCAAGCCTGGGGAACAAATTCCTTCTCCAGGACACTTTTCTCCAGGATGTTTTGCTCCAGGATCTTGGAGCCCAGGCTCCATTAATTACTGCACCACCCAGCTGGAAGGGAAGGGCTGGGGCGGGTCTCTGTGCTCCACATGTCCCAAGAGGACAAGGCAGAATGAACCATGTCACAGAATGAATCAATTGCATAGCCTGGAGCAGAACCCAGGAATCCTAACTGCCAGCTCTCTGCTCTAATCATTAGACCCCACTCCACTTGCAGTCAGGATAGAACCCAGGAGTCCTGATTCCTAGACCCCACCCCCACATTTCTCTAATCCAGTGGTTCTCAACCAGGGTCACGTGTGCCCCTGGGGGTACGCAGAGGTCTTCCAAGGGGCACATCAACAGGCTACATAAAAAGCATTAGCAAAGTCAGTACAAACTAAAATTTCATACAGACAATGACTTGTTTCTACTGCTCTATACACTGTTGGGTGTGTTTTGTTCTAGGATTATAGTCTGTTAAAATCTGTGTGTATTGAATTCACTATGGAGTTTGTAAAGATAGAGCAGCAATCCAAGATGGAATCTAAACTGCCATCTTGTGGCCGCCATCTTGTTATTTACTGTTATCAGAGACCAGTCATAACCGGATCCGACCGGTTTTTCCCGCCATTTCCAACTCCAAGGCCAATTTTACCTCAGACTGTTTTGCACCCTTGCTGGGACTGTACCATCTTTTCCCGCCACTAACTGCATGAAGGGGCTGAATTCTCTGACAAGTGGTGCAGTCCGTTCCGGTGACTGTGTGAGGTTCAGGCCTTTGCAGCGTCGCTGAAGGACCCGACCCCTCCTGAGGCGACTCTGATCCGCTCCTGTTCCTGGCACCACGTCCCCCGAGAGGCTCAGTCACTTCTCCCCCCGAGACCCCAGGGACTCTCCTGTGCTCCTCCTCGGTAGGTTCCAACTGCCCCAGGGGTTGCAGGCCCCGGGCTTCGCCCCCACAGTTGTGCTGACAGGCCAGGGAGAGCAATGGGGGGTTCCTCTCCTGGGGATTTAGAGGGGTCATTGCAGGGCGGTTGGGAGTTTGGGCCTGAGCTTCATGCTCCTGTTTCAAAGCTGCTGTTTCCTAAGGCAGCGTGTTGGGCTCGTCTCGCCTGGGCTGAGGTGCTGGGTGTGAGCAGGGTCGGGGTGAGCTCCACCCTGGCAGCTGGTGGGGAATTGCAGCGCGCGCCCACCGCGCCCAGCCTGAGCTCCCAGCAGCCCAAATGGTCACTTCGGCTGCTGTGGGATCCCCAGTGTCTCTGTTAGTGGGGCAGGATGATAAAATGTTGTGAACCTGATTATGAGAATGAGGGACTGAGACACGCACTGGGCCTTTGTCAGGATGGACATAGTCTAGGTAGCAACCACTGGCCGAGGGACAGGGATCCCAAACCCGACTGCACTGAGAGAGGGAAGTGGGGATACCCTTTATCGAGGTGCAATGGGTCAACGTATGGGTCCATGTCATTGGGACGCTGTGCTTAATGGGTCAGCTAAGTTATCTGTAACACCAAATGGTACATAAGAGGATGTGATTTGTGTATTGAGGGAGTGTATGTCCAGTGATGATTTGCAGCATTACCTTACAATGTATTTATTGAGACAAATGAACAGCATACAATATATGCATGTGTGTTTCTATCATTCACATGATAATATAATGGGCAAAGCATACTCAGAGAAACAGAGAGTAGATGAGAGACCAGAGAAATATTTTCTAAGAAAAAGATTGTTATTTTGGTTGGCAGGATTAGGAATAAACCAAAAAGGGGTTGTTACATATGATATCCCTGAGTTAAGGAACTGTATATACAAGGCTTATCGCCTAGTATTCGGTTAGCAATGGATCCTATAGATATACAAAATACTCAACTGCCCTTATTAGAGGCAAGAGCCAGAGAGATATTTGAGCTCCAACGATCTGCCCATTCAGGATCATCAACAAAAAGAAAGGTAGCTGCATACACTAATAAAGAGTCAACAGATGGCAAGGGTAACAGCACAGGACAAAATCCCACCAACAAAATCCTGGACATCCCAAACAGAGACAGTGTGCATCTGGTGCTGCTGATGCAACCTCTACTCACAGACGGTGTAGGACAGAAGGCAACAAGGCGCCTGTGTGTGGCTAATGCTCATGTGCTGTATAATCCCTGCCGAGGATACTGAAATCAGTCACTGGGGGGGCTGAGCCCATCCATCCGTGACACTGGTGGGGCTGGGCCCGTCCACCTGTGACTGATTTCAGTGTCACTAGGGACCGTCTCCCAGTGTCCCAGACACCCCCCAGAGCATGGCAGGGAGAGGCCAGGGCCCGCACAAGGGCAGGAGCAGTGGTGGGGCAGAACCCAGGAGTCCTGACTTCAGCCCCGCCCTGCGCACAGCTAAGTCCCACTTCCACCCATAGGAGACGTGTGAAGAGGCAGAGAAGATGACCCCATCCGGACTGAAGGCAGTGGTGCGCGAGAGTGAGTACGGAGCCAGGGGGTCTGAGCCCGGTCAGGGGTAGGGTCTGGTCGGGTGTGGGTTTGGGAGGGCAGGGTGTCGCACCCTCGGGGAGGATTAGGAGACAGTGGGAGCAGAGAGCTCCCTTCCCCACCCCCATCCCCCCGGCCGGCCTGTCACACATCAGGCGTGAGGGGCACTGGCGGAGCTGGGAGTGGGTGGGATCCCAGGGCTGGGATCGCAAGGGCTCCAGTCAGTAGTGAGGGGCACTGGCACAGCTGGTGGAGGCAGCCCGGGGGTGGCGTGGGGGATCATAGCTCCAGTTCAGGGTTGAAATGCCTGGGCGGAGCTGCGTGGAGAAAGCGGGTTAGTGTCCGTCTTCGCCATGTCTGGATCCAGTCTGTGCTGCCAGCCCCTGACCTTGCACTAGAACCCCACTGCCACAGGTGTAAAGGAACTGCAGGAAAGCAGCAGGGAGGCCGGCGCGCCCTGGTGCAGAATAGCCCCTGGAGCCTCATTGGGGCGAGCAGCCAAGTCCTGTGGGCTAGAAGTGAGGTAGGGAGAGGCATTGCTTGAGTTATGGGGGAAACATAGTGTGTTGGGCAGTGCACACCCACTACCGGGAGTTGGAGTGAGAGCACAGGTCAGGGTCTCGGGGCTATTGGGTCCTATTCCCAGCTTTGCCATGGACTCACTGTCTAACCCTGGTGAAAGGACTTCTGCTCCCCCGGCCTCAGTTTCCTCACTCTAAAATGGGGATAATGCCCATCGCCGGGGGGGGGGGGGTTGAGACTCACTCTGTTAACATTTGCATAGATCTTGGCAATGTTACTGCATCCGTTCCTTCATTGGGGCGGCTGCCTCAAGGGTGGGTTGACCTCCGTGTGCCCCCAGCAGGCCCAAGCAGGGAGTCACGGCTCCTGATTCTGCAGCCGGGCCTGCGTTTCTTGCTTCACCTGATTCAGGTGCTGAGAGACTCACAACCTGCCTGGGGTATGGTCAGTACGATGGCCCCTGCTGCTTTGGAAAGGAGTCTAGTTTGGCTTTGGCATCAGTTAGAATTTGGGGAGGGGGTTTCACCAGAGAGAATGGTGTTTAGGGGCTACAAGTAACACCACTATCCGCCGGTGTGTGACCACTGCTTACCTTGAACTAGGCCCTACGGGGCCAGCCAGAATCAGGTGCTTCGCAGGGGTAAAACAAACAGCTGTATTATCCGATGAAGTGGGCTATAGTCCACAAAAGCTTATGCTGAAATCACCTTAGTCTCTAAGGTGCTACAAGTATTCCTCACTTCCTATACAGATGTATTATGGTAGCACCCGGGAGCCCCGGTCATGGACCAAGATCCCATTTTGCAAGGCATTGTACGTTATTCATTAGGTGTATTACGGTAGTGCCCAGGAGCACCAGTCGTGGGCCAGGACCCCATTGTGCTGGGTGCTGTACATTATTTATTAGGTGTATTACGGTAGCACCTAGGAGTGCCAGTCATTGCTCAGGGTACCATTGTGCTGGGCACAACAAAAAGATGGTGCTTGGCCCGAAGAGCTGACTATCTAATTGCTTAGCGTGACTGTGGAAGGTGCGCAGGAGACAGGCCGGCAGTTCCCTGAGCAGGGCATGCCTTGGAGGGGGTCTCAGGATTTGAAGTCTTTGTCGTGTTGTCGTCCCCCACACGCAGTAGCGGGTCCCTGGATTTCCTCCAGTCAATAGGTGCTGGACAGGGTCTGTTCTCTTGCTGCACGGGGCCAGATCCTCAGTTCAGCTGCGCTCACATCCAGCCTGGCTGGAAGGAAGGGGGATCAGACCCATGGCCCGTCTAGCCTGCCACCCCACCACGATCGCTGACTGGGGGATCTGCTAGGAGCACATCGCTAGGAGGCCTGAAAGCAGCCTCTGAGCCACTTCCCCAGGGGTCCTTCCACCAGGCAGTGGGGCCTGGCTCAGGGCTCCATCCCGTCCGAGCCCCACCACTAATCCCCGTTGCTTTCCCTCCCAGAGATCCTCAGTGTGGTCATGCGCAGTGTGAAGAAGGAAGGAGAACAGAAGGTAAGCAGGCTGGGCCTGGTGTCCCCCCGGGGATATGCTGTATCCAGATATGCTGCTCCTCCTGCTCCATCCTCTTGGGATTCACTAGGAACCTGAGGTTTTCCAGGCTGGATCAGATCCCTGCTCTGTCTAGCCCATCTTCCATCCCCCGCTAGGCTTGGGTATGTCTGCCTTCCCGCTGCGCTGGATCAGCCCCAGCTTGTCCAGCTCGCCCCATATCTCCCCCCCACACACACACACACACTGGATCAGACCACTGGGCCCAGTGAGCCAGCCTGGGTGGGAGGAGGAGCAGGAGAGCGCCAGGCATGGGGGCGGTATGCACCATTGGGCAGGCAGGTTATTGAGACCCTGGCATGGACTGGGCTGGGGTGTGTGGAGCAGTGGGCTAGGCCGGTGCGGCAGAGGGAGCACAGGGGACTAGCTTGCCCAGTGGCGGGATCTGGTGCAGCAGGATGCTGGGCTGCGCAGAGCAATGGGTTCATTCGGTACGGCAGGAAGGCGGTGGAGGAGTTGGCCGACAGGGCTTTCCTAGGGGAACACGGAGACTCCCCTCGTTCCATTTCTCCCTGCCCTGCTCCTGGTTCTGTCCGAGGGCTGGGGAGCGGGTATCTCGTGGATCAGAGCAGGGGACTGGGAGCGAGGACTCCTGGGTTCTGTCCCTGCCTCTTGCACTCACCCTGTCACCTGGGCAAAGAGGCTGATCTCCTCCAGTCTAGGAGGATGGAGCCATTCTGAATGGCCGGGTGTCCCGGGTTTGTCTCCTACATCTCGTACCAGCCACTCTCCCTGTAGCGCCTCACGCAGTCCTTAGCATGGCCAGCTCAGCCAAGTGCAGGCTTGGTAATGGCCCTGCCGCTCTGCCGTGGAGGGGCTGGGCCGGGAGCTGCTGGCTCTGCCGTTAGCAGTGGCTCTGCTCCCTTGACTGCCGTGGATGATGATGGGGGTGGGGGCTGGGCTCAGGGCAGGGACTAGCTCATCCGACCTGGCGCACTCCCCTCTCGCTCCCCCAGGTGCTGATCATGGACCACCCCAGCACGCGCATCCTCTCCTCGTGCTGCACGATGTACGACATCTGGGAGGAAAACATCACCTGTGAGTGACCCCTCCCTCCCGCCTGCTCCCCCCGCCAGGGCTCCCCTCCCCCTTGGATACACCTCACAGTCGGGGAGTTGACTTGTCTACATTCATGTTGGCATCTAGTTTCCCCCCTTTGCAGCCCCCTGGATGCCCTCCTTACTATTGGCACCTCCCCAGCCAAGTCTAGTTCCCTTAGCCTGGAGCCCCTTCACTGCTTCTCTCAGACTCCCGTCAACTCCTCACTGCTCCCCCCCATGCTGTGGGCAGGGTCCAGGCTGGGGAGAGGGAATGCTGGCTCCCTGCTCCAGGGTGGAGGAGCCCTGGGGTTGAGGGGCACAGAGCTGAGCCAGCACTCTAGCAGGGTGCCCCCAGCACAGGACAGAGGGACGTTCCCTCCCTGCCCCGTACTGTGGTAGCATCACAGCCAATGACCCCACATCAAAACGGCTGCTGCATTGTAGCCTGTTGAACCCCCCAGCCTGCTGCCAGCGGACATCCCTGTGCCCCTCGGCTTCCCCTCCCCACAGCCCGGTGGAGAGCGGGTGGCTAGGACAAACTGACCCATGCCCAGCCTGCTCTCTCCTAGTGGTGGAAGATATTAATAAGCGCCGGGAGCCTATCCCCAGCCAGGAGGCCATCTACCTGCTCAGCCCTGTGGAGAAGGTAGGAGCCTGGGGCAGCTGGATGGGGAGCAGGGGAGACCCCGGGGCAGCTCCTAGTGTTGCCTGAAGGTGGCGCTGTCCAGGGGACGTGCAGCACAATGTCAGGGGCCAGTAGGGGCTCCCCAAGAGGCTGCTTCCCCGGAGCTGGGCTTCATGTTCTTGGCCACGTGAGGCACAGACTGTCCCCCAGACCTCTCCGCAGTGCAGGCCTGTGGGGGCTGGATGGGAAGGTGCAGCAGGCGAAGAGAGGCAGCCTCAGCTGAGACTCAAAGTGAAGGAGAATCGCAGAGGCTCAGGGAGCAGGGGCTGTGGGGGAGGAGACGCCTGCATCGGCAGCAGGGAGGCAAGTGGAGGGAGACCAGGGGAAGGGGTGCTGGCGGAGCAGGGTGAAGCCCAGAACCCGCAGGGGCTGCCCGCGGAGGGAGCGCTGTAGGAGAGGACTGCGAGCTGGGGCCTGGGGCTCGGGACAGGGCAGCCAGGTTCTCACCTGTCACAATGGCCGGTCGTGGAGTCCGAACAGCTTCCAAACACCCTGCCTGGCCAGCCGGAGTGGCGAAGCTGCAGGAGCCCAGCCTGGTGCCCGGGATGGGAGTGGGCCCTGCTGACGGCTGTCTGGGGTTGCTGCTCGGCCGGCTGTTCGCTGGGCACTGCTCAGAGCCCACTTAGTTCAGCGGCAAGGCCAATGCCAGGCCCCAGCGGCGGCCGGGCACAGACACTTGTGTGCCAGCGAGAGACGGGGCTGGGCCCTGAGGACGTCCCGGGCACATGGGCACATGCCCTGCCCCAGGCGGGGAGGGAGTCCAGGGCCAGGGGGGTGAAAACCAGCCCACCTCCCGATGGCATCATGCTGGGGGGCTGGGCCCTTCAGGCAGCAGGGAGGGGCCTCGGCTGGTGCTGACAACCCCCCTCTCCCCCCTTTGCAGTCGGTGCAGGCTCTGATCGGTGACTTCCAGGGCACCTTCAGCTACAAGGCAGCTCACGTCTTCTTTTTCAGCCGTGAGTATTGGGGGGTGGGGATCCCCCCAGCTGGGAGCCTGGCTGGCGGCACACTGGAGCCTGGGGGTGGGGGGTCTCTCTCTGCCGGCAGGCCAGTGAGCAGCACCTTGATTACGCTCTGCCCTCCTGCAGGAGGATGCAGCCCCAGGAGGCCAGACCATATAACCCCACCTATCCCTTCCCCCGCTTCTCCCCTAGGGGCCTGCCTCCAGCCAGCACATCTCACAGACACCTGCAGCCTGTGCCCAGAGAGGCAGCCTCTGGCTACCATTCCCAGCATGCATTGCTCCATCAGTCCCAAGGGGGGGTGGGGACACCACCAGAATCCCCAGTGTGTCAGGGTCACATCTGCTTCTCCCTGTTACAGTGTCAGGGGGAGTCCAAGTCCCCATTCCTCCTTGTGCATCATCCTGAGTTGTACACTCCAGTCACTTCCCCCTGAGGGTGGGGTGTGAGACGGGCTGCCTAGGAGAGATTGTGGCCCCCCCTCGCTGGTGATGCTGCAGAAGGCGAGAACCCAGCGTGACTCTGGTTTTGGGGGTGGGGGGCTGGACTCATCGCTGACTCCTGTGTGGCCCTGCTGGCTTCCCCACAGGTGTGCAGCACTACTGCCCCTGCTGTGCCCATCCTGGCCCCATCCATGGGGCTGGCGCTCTGCTGGGGGTCCTGAGCCTTGTGCCTGTCACTCCCACACACTGCCCTTGCCTTGCAGCCTGTCCTGAGCCTCTGATGGAGGAGCTGAGGAAGTCACCGATCACCAAAGCCATGAAAACCCTCAAGGAGATCAATGTGGCCTTCCTGCCCTACGAGAGCCAGGTGAGGGGTGACTGGGCTTTGGAGCAGCAGGGCCTTGGGGCAGACGGTGACATGCGATCCCCCACCCTTAGCGTTCCCCGTGGGTCGGGGAGGTGAACCCCTGTCCCTTCTCGGGCCCTGGGTTTGATGCCAGCACAGGGCAGCAGGGACAGCCTGCTGCTCACTCCCTGTGAGACATGGAGTCGCTGGCGTGCCCCTGCTGGGGTTGGTAGTTGTATGGGGGAGGAGGGCCCTGCCTCCCTGGCTTTACCAGCTCTCACTGATGGTTTATACCAGCTCTGCAAGACAGCCCGATACTCCACACACCTGCCCTTCGCCCAACCGCCCCATCCCCTCCTTGTGTCGTCAGGGGATTTCCCCCCCTCATGCCCCAGAGGGGCAGGGCTGTGTTGTCAGCCCCATTGCACTGATGGGGAAACTGCGGCACAGAGAGACTTGAGCCTGGTCTACACACAAAAGCTTTGTTGATGCGGGTTTGTTGCAGGTACACGATAGAAAAAAACAAGCCTGTAATTGCTGCAGCTGTGCTGGCAGAGCCCCTGGCAAAGCAGGCCTTTCGCCACTGTAGCTTATTTCATCTGTGCCAGCTGTGCCAAGAGAAGCTTTGGCTGGTATAAGCTGAGTGTCCGTCAGGAGGCTTTGCTGGCTCACCCGTCCCGTTGCACCAGCAAACCCTTCATGGACCGATACTGGTTTATTGGTGTCCGAACACGTTTGCCCCAATGGCTCGTTCTGTTCGGCCAGTGACATAAGCGACGGCGGCAGACGCGCTTTGATGCCGGGTTTGGCTGGGGCTTTCACCAGACTAGAAACGTGGCCAAACTCCCACCCCCAACACTGACTCCTCCGGGGCAGAGACACCCCCCTGAGGTACCCCCTGCCGCCAAGTAAGGACCTGAACCCGGGTGTCTTCGTCCCAGGCTGGTGAATGAATCTCTGGGCCGCTGTCCCTCTACCTACCACAACAGGAGTGGCACTGGCAAATGGATCTCTCCCTCACTAGGGGCTCGCTACAGCTCTGCCAGGCTGGCTGGGTCCAACAGCGCATTTTAGGGGCGCGGTATGGGGCACAGCTGGCCTGGCTGCCAGCAATTGGCACCAGGATCTGATCTCTGCTTCCCTCTCCTCCCCCCCGCAGGTGTACTCTCTGGGCGGGCCACAGATCTTCTATAATTGCTTCAACCCCTTGGACAGCAGGAAGCAAATGGAGATGGTAGCAGAGCAGATTGCCTCCTTCTGTGAAACCCTGGGGGAGTATCCAGCCATCCGCTACAGGAAGTGAGTGTGCCCGGGGGGAGGGGTACCCAGCTATCCCAGGTATAGGAAGTGAGTGTGCCCGGGGGGAGGGGTACCCAGCTATCCCAGGTATAGGAAGTGAGTGTGCCGGGGGGAGGGGTACCCAGCTATCCCAGGTATAGGAAGTGAGTGTGCCGGGGGGAGGGGTACCTGGTCATCTCCTACAGGAAGTGCATGTGCCCCGGGGGGAGGAGCTGTTTCTGACCCACAGGGTTTGTCTTTGCTGCAGGGACCGTCGAGATAACTTCCACCTGGCGCAGGCTGTGCTGGTGAAACTCAGGGAGTTCAAGGTTTCCGAGCCCAGCATGGGAGAGGTGAGTAAGCTGTGCTGGCCACGCCCTCGCCAGGGCAGCACCTGAGAAGTAGAGGAAGGAGGAGTGATTTAGAACCTGCTCGGAGGTCCTGGTGGGGGGAAGGGTGGGGTCTAGACCCCCTTGGAGATCCTGAGGGGTTGGCAGAACAATAGCATTCTCTGTGTGGTTGGACTAATGGCCACAGCCCTTCTCTGACACTGGCCGTGGGCAGATCTCAAAGTGCTCTACGAAGGCCAGTGTCCTTGTGCCCAGGCTGGGTAGGGCTGGAGAGGAATGATGGCACCAGCTCTGGGGTCATGTCCCTGCTCTGCCACAGACTCCCTGTGTGACCTTGGGTGAGTCACCCAGCCTCTCTGGGTCTCCATCCCCCTCTGCAATGGGGTATCAGCCCTGCCCAGCCCCACGTGCATGCACAGGCAGGATACAGCAATGATAGAGCTGCAGTGGTGGGGGCCAGAGACTCCTCCAAGAGAGGCACCTCCACCCATTTACCCACAGGCTGGGGAGACCTGCCAGGCGGGTGGGTGGTGGCTGGTCCAACGTTCTGCTCCCGAGGTGGGACAGTTGGGGAAGTGTCAGGGGCTGTACGTCCCCGGCCCCCCGACTGGCTGTGCTGCCCAGCGAAGAGCAGACGCAGCCCCCTGCCGAGGTGCTCCTGGCTGGGCTTGGGTTCCACTGGGGCTGCTGGAGCCGGGTTCCGAGCCCAGGGCTGGTCTCCTATCGCCACCTGCCACGCAGAGAGGGCAGTGCATGCTGATCAGGCAGGGAGCGGGGGCTGGGCCAGCCCCCCCATGATGTGGGTCTGAGATGCTGACCATTTGAGTGGTCTCTGTCCAGCTGGATGCTGGGGGGCTACCCAGGCTGGGAGTGGGGAGCTAGAGCCTCATATGGGGTCCCAGCTCAGATGCAAGGTGGGGCGTAGGGATAGCGGCCCATTGTCACCCTCTGAGACCTTGTATCAAAGAGTCACTGGGCCTGGTGTGGGCTAATGATAGACTAGCCAGGGCCTTCTGGGGTCATTCCCCCTCCCCACGCAACATATGGGGCAGTCGGGGGGCTGCCTTATCAGGGGCATGCTCCCATTGGTGGAGAGGCATGAGCAGTGAGCATGCTTGGGGGAGGGGGGCATTGCTATTTGCATGAGGGGCAGGGGGCCCGTCCCTGCAGGGGGCGTTGCAGTGGATCTGGGTGGGGAGCTCTCCCTGCTGGTCAGGGTGGAACCCCAGGGGACGTCCCAGCTAGCTTGGGGGGTGTCTCTTGGCTTCCCCCTGGGATTGGGGATGGGGGGGGGGTGAAGTTTCAGGCCACCAGAGCCCATTGGATTGTGTGGTGTAAGCCAGGCCAGGAGCAGGGGTGACGGGTCTCTCTCCTTCTCCCCAGGGTCCCGACAGAGCCCGCACCCAGCTCCTGATCGTCGACCGGGGCTTCGACCTGGTGTCCCCCCTGCTGCACGAGCTCACGTACCAGGCCATGGCCTATGACCTGCTGAGCATCGACAGCGACACCTACAAGTAGGGCCTGGCTGCCAGCCGGGGGCGCCCCCCACACCTCCTGGGGCAGGCTGGGGGGGATGTGACCCGGGCACCTGCACTGCCCCGCAGCCCCCACGCTCGGGGGAAGGGTACCGCAGCCTAACCCCGTCTCCCTTCCCCCGCAGGTACGAGACGACGGGCGACAGCGGCACGTGGGAGAAAGAGGCGCTGCTGGACGAAGAGGACGAACTCTGGGTGCAGCTACGTCACATGCACATCGCGGACGTCTCCGAGTGAGTGCGCTCAGCCCTGCCCCGACATGCCCCTCCGTGCCCCGCCCATCCCCCCGACACGCCCTTCCGTGCCCCGCCCATCCCCCCGGACATCCCCTCCGTGCCCCGCCCATCCCCCCCGACATGCCCCTCCGTGCCCCGCCCATCCCCCCGGACATCCCCTCCGTGCCCCACTCAGAGTCAGAGCCCATCCCCCCCAGACACACCCCTCTGCCCCACCCAACTTAGTGCCAGGACCCACTACCCGCCCCCTTCGGCACACCTTTCCCCTCCCTGCCCAGTGCTGGGACCCCCTACTCCCACTTTGGTACAGTCCCCCACCCACTCCCAGGACCCCCCCCCGACACACCTCTCCCACCCAGTGCCAGGACAGCCCACCCCATTGACACACCTTTTCCAATGCTGGGACTTCCCCCATCCTCCCCTTCAGACACACCCCTCCCCACGCTGGGCCCCCCTCGGACACACCCCTCCGCTTCCCTGCCCACTCCCCCTTGGATACATCCCTCTCCTGCTCACTGCCGGGACTCCCCCGCCCCCTCCCACCCCGCTGGGGCTCGTCCGTCAGACACGTTCCCCTCTCTGAGTGCTGAGACCCTCTGGACCCAGCCGCTCTCCCCGAAGGACCCCCGAGCGCTCCGGTCCAGAGCAACTGTCTGTATCTCCTCTCGGGGATCCCCTGGACACGCTTTTCTCCCGATCCCAGGGTCTCCCCACGCACTTCACAGCCCCCTTGAGTGAGTCCCTCACCGACCTCCTGCTAGGCCTGCCACTGCCCCCAGACCCCTACCCCACCCAGCAGAGCACCAGGAGCCCCCAGAGGGGCACTGAACTCTCTGCCTTGGGGTAACTTGTGAAGAGCCCGCGCCTGCCCCATCGGAGGCTCTCGGGGCAGAGAACCCTGGTGCCCATGGGGCAGGGACTCCCCCTACCTCCAAGGCACTGCCTGGCTCTGGCCTGACCCCTTTCCCTGCAGGAGGAAGGTGCCGGAGCTGCTGCACGCCTTCTGTGAGAGGAAGAGGCTGACCCCGAAAGAGGTGCGGCGGGGGCTGGGGGGGGGAGCGATTGGGGAGTCCATGCCAGAGGGATGGGGGGGACCCATCCCACTGCCACTGATGGGGAGGGGAGGCTGCCCTGCTGCCCCAGGAGGGGCTGGCGAGGGTGGGGGGCTGTCCCATTGCTCCCGGGGTTTGCCTGTAAAGGGCTAAGAGGTGTATGTGGAGTCCCCTACCCCAGCCAGAGCTCTGGAGCTCCCCACGGTCGGGGAGGGCAGAGGCCCAAGGGGCGGGTCAGACAGCAGGATCGGGGCCACGCAGGGCGCCAATGCTGGCATCTCCCCAGCCCACTGCCGCTTTACACCTCAAGGGGCGCTCGGGTTGCAGGGCTCCCGGCTCGTTCCAGCTGGCCTGGAAGAGCAGCTCTAACCCAAACTGAGCGACCCACCCCAGCCTGCTGCGGCTGTCCCCGGGGGAGGCCTCTGCCCTGCAGGGGGGGCTCCGTGTGCCGGGACGGGATCTCACCACAGCCTCCCTCCAGGTCAACCTCAAGGAGCTGTCCGAGATCGTGAAGGAGCTGCCCCAGTACGTCAGCGAGCTGAACAAGGTAACCGGGTGGGGCTGTTGGTGGGTGGGAAGCAGGGCATTCAGTGGGGCTGATGGGGGCAGGGTGCTCTGTGGGGCTGGTGAGGGACTCTCTGGGGGGCAGGGCACTCTGGGACACTCCCCTTGACTGCCTGCTGAGAGCTGCTGACCTGTCCCATCGGGCAGAGCCATTTTCCCCCCAGGTGCTGCCCGTCAGTGCCCAGAGCTGCCCCGTCAGCCCCAGCAATGGCAGCCCTCGGGTAGCGCCCGTGCCTTGCTGCTGCAGCTCATGGGAGAGGGTCTCGGGCTTCCAAACCAGCCCGTTGGAGCCACTCCTGGTGCCACTGGGCCCCGTGCCAGCAGAAAGCTCCTGGCCACAGGTATCCCGACATCTGCTGGTCTCCAAGCCCCCAACCTCGTGGTGACTAACAGAGAAGCCAGGGGCTGTTTTGGAAGTTGCTCCCTCCTGATCCTCCCCTCCAGCTGCCCTGCTCCACCCCAGAAGTGGCTGCACATCAGTGCTGGGCAAAACAATCCCTATAGACTCAGCTTATACAGCTGATTAGGGCTGCCCCTCTGGCCCTCCTTGGGGGCGGGGGGCGCAGGTGCTCTGGACCAGCCGGTGATGCAGTAAACTCCTCCCATGCCCTGGTCTCTCCCGCAGTACTCCAAGCACGTCAGCCTGGCCGAGCAGTGCATGCAGCACTTCCAGGGGACGGTGGAGAAGCTGTGCACTGTGGAGCAGGTGGGTCTGTGGGCAGAGCCTGGCTGGGGGGCAGAGTCTGGCTCATGGACTAGGCCCGGAGAGAGGGGTCTCAGATCCCCAGGCTCGCTGGAGCCAGGGCCAGTCCCCCCCATGCAGCACCGGGGGTGCAGAAGGGGGACATGGGGCCCGGATTACTCCCTGGGAGCCCATTCCTCACCCCGGGGGAGATGACCTCAGGGAGGAGGGGACCTGGCACAGGGGGTAGGCGAGCTGTGGGTCGTGCGGCCGTCGCGTCTCCCATCCCGCTGCGGGGGTGGGAGGAAGTGGAGCGGCCTGACCTGGCCTTGTGTGTGCGCCTTGCCCCCCCCCCCCAGGACCTGGTCATGGGGACGGACGGGGACGGGAAGAAGATCGAGGACCCCATGAAGAGCATCATGCCCGTCCTGCTGGACCCCAGCGTGCAGGCCTACGACAGGATCCGCATCCTCCTCCTCTACCTCCTGAAGAACGGTAACGCCACAGGCCTGCAGGGGGCAGCACTGGGGGAGCTGCTGCTGCCGGGCCGCTCCTGGGGTGGGGCCCAGACCTGTGGGGCTGTGGGGGGAACAGCACTGCTCAGACAGGCACCCCCCCCCCAGCCAGGCTCTACAGCCCCGTCTCCCCTCTGCCCTCCTCCCGGTGCCAGCCAGTGCCCTGCCCACGCTCCGCACTGCCCCCTGGGGGCGGACCTGGCCCCTTTTCTCCCTGGGCTACAGCGGGTGGTGGGAGCCAGGACTCCTGGGTTCTACCCTCAGGCTCTGGGAGAGCAGTGGAGTCTAGTGAGTTAGGGGGCGGGGGGGAGCCAGGACTCCTGGGTTCTACCCTCAGGCTCTGGGAGGGCAGTGGAGTCTAGTGAGTTGGGGGGGGGGGAGCCAGGACTCCTGGGTTCTACCCTCATTTCTGGGAGGGCAGTGGAGTCTAGTGAGTTAGAGAGGGGGTGGGAGCCAGGACTCCTGGGTTCTATCCTCAGGCTCTGGGAGGGCAGTGGAGTCTAGTGAGTTAGAGGGGGTGGGAGCCAGGACTCCTGGGTTCTATCCTCAGGCTCTGGGAGGGCAGTGGAGTCTAGTGAGTTAGAGAGGGGGCGGGAGCCAGGACTCCTGGGTTCTACCACCAGCTCGGGGGGGGGGGGGGGGCTAGTGGGTTCAAGGGAGGCTGGGAGCCAGGACTCCTGGATTTACCCCCAGCTCTTAATCCCAGTGGGAAGAACAGGATCTCAGGGTTTGATGGGGGAACTAGGACTCCTGGGGCTGCGGGTGCGTCCCGGGGGTGCTAGTGCTGACGTCTCTCCCTGTGCAGATGTGAGCGAGGAGAACTTCCGCCGGCTGATCCAGTCTGCCAACCTCCAGGAGCAGGAGAACATCTTCCGCAACATGGAGCTCCTGGGCGTCCCTTTCTGCCTCCCCCCGGGCGGGCAGCTACCGCCCAAGATGAAGGTGCGTCTGGAGTCCACCCACCAGCTCTCCCGCTGGACCGTCATGCACAGGGGAGCCCAGGCCATCCCGGGGGTGCCCCCTATGACAGTGACCTACTTCCAGCACAGCGGTGGCCTCTGCCCCTGTACAGTGGGGTGACGCCCTCCCCATATGAGGGTGACCCTCGAGTTACTCCCCCTCTGGGGTGACTTCTTCTGCCCCTGCAGAGGACCCTGGGGGCAGGACCACGGATCGCCAGGGAGCTGGGGCTGGTGACCACTGCGTGGGGTGGCCATGCGGGGAATGGGGGGAAGCGGCTCTGTTCTCCCATCAGTCTCTCTCTCTCTCTCTCTCTCTCTCTCTCTCTCTCTCTCTCACTCAGTGATCCATTCTCTTCTTTTCTCTGCCTCTCCCCTGCCAACCCGGCTGGAGCGACTCAGGTAGGCCGCGCTCTCCCTGTCTGCCCCCCTTCCCACCCCGCACCCCCTCCCTGCTGCCTCTCACCCCCTCTCCCTTCCTCCCCCAGAGCGGGCAGCTGCCACCCGAGAGGAAGGTGCGGCTGGAGTCCACCTACCAGCTCTCCCGCTGGACCCCCGTTCTCAAGGACGTCATGGAGGTACCGGGCCGTCTGCTTCCTGGCCTGGGGGGGGGGTCACACCTGGCAGGCTGGGCCCAAGGGGGAGGGGCTGGTTTGGGGTCAGCCATGGGTAGAGCCCTGCACATCCGCGCACCATTTCTGCGGCTAGCGGATCGGCTGCAGATACAGCCGTGCAGGGCTCTACCCCGCAGCAGCGCCTGGCCCGCGGCGTCCGGCTCAGGCAGCCCGGGGGATGCAGTGTGCTCGGGATGAGACACCCCTTCCCCCCAGTCCCCACCCCTTCCCCCCAGTCCCCACCCCTTCCCCCAACCCCACCCCTTCCCCCAGTTCCCACCCCCTTCCCCCCAGTTCCCACCCCTTCCCCCAACCCCACCCCCTTCCCCCAGTCCCCACCCCTTCCCCCCAGTCCCGACCCCTTCCACACAGTCCCCACCCCTTCCCCCAACCCCACCCCCTTCCCCCCAGTCCCCACTCCTTCCCCCAGTCCCCACCCCTTCCCCCAGTCCCCACCCCTTCCCCCAGTCCCCACCCCTTCCCCCAACCCCACCCTCTTCCCCCCAGTCCCCACCCCTTCCCCCCAGTCCCGACCCCTTCCCACAGTCCCCACCCCTTCCCCCAACCCCACCCCTTCCCCCCAGTCCCCACCCCTTCCCCCCAGTCCCCACCCCTTCCACGCTGCCTGAGGCACTCCTCAAAGGGTGGGGCACACTTCATCGCCTTCAACCTCCCTGGCACATCACAGGCTCCCAGGCCCCTGCTCCAGCGCTGGGATGGTTCCTGCTGTGGGAGTTTGGGGCACACACACACACACCCACACACACACACACACATATACACACCCAACCAACCACCCCCCCACACACACACACCCACCCACCCACACCCACACACACACCCACACCCACCCACCCACCCACCTACACACCCACCCACACCCACCCACCCACCCACCCACCCACACACACACACACCCACCCCCCCCACACCCACACCCACCCACACATCCACACCCACACACACCCACCCACACACACACACACACAAACACACACACACACACACCCACACGCAGCCCGGCAGCGTCTCTATCCAAGTTTAGCCCCTGTCATGTGGCATTCGGAGGTATAGGGCCTGGGCCCCCTGCGCGGCTGGGACACACCTCATGGGGCAAGAGGCAGGGCCTGTGTCACGGAGCGCCCGGGCGATGGACTGGAACCGCTCCCTAGGAAGCCAGACCGGACTCCGGGTGAAGGGCCCCTTCTCCGTACACAGCCTGTTTCCCAGGCCAGGAGCTTCAGGGGTCCCCACTTCCACCTTCCTGGGTCTGACCTCGGAGCATTCAGCACCTTCTGCCCCTCCGTGTGCTTCCCCCAGCAAGCCCGCCTGGGCGGGGTCCTGGGGGAGCCCATGGGTTCTGCACCCCAAATCCACAGTCAAACGTGACTCTCAGCCAGCCAGCATAGTAGACGGTTTATTTGAGATGTCAGGAACACCATCCAACTCACAGCTTCTCAGTCTCAACAGGGCCCCTCAGTCAGGCCTTTCTGGGGTACTAGGAGGTGAGACCCAGATTCTGGGCTTCCGGTTCTCCCCCGGTTCATTCGATGACTTCCATCTGGTCTAACACAGACCATGCAGCGAGCGAGCATGAGCCCTCCACTGGATCCATCTTGGGGCTAGAGAGCGAGTTGGCTGCTCTCCCCCTTCCCAGCTAGACCCAGACTGACTCAACCCCCTCTAGCCCCTCCCTGCTCTCCTTTGTCCCTTGTCTGGTTTCCCGGGCTTCAGATATCACCTGACCTCCCTCCAACAGGTTCAGCTGACCTCCCTCCCCCACTTGGGGTCAGGTTACAGCTTCACCTTGGCTTGGCTTTGCATCAGCTACACATTCCTTTCCCTCCACATAGACGCCCAAGAAATGCATAGGGGAAACTGAGGCACACACACACAGTACTCCCACTTCGTCACAGCCTGGATCTGCCCGCAGCAGGGAGGGGGCCCTGAGGGCAGCCCCTTGCCTCCCCCCACAAGTGAGGGGCCCTGGATCGGGCTGCAGGAGATCTCTGCCCTCCTCATAACAGTGGGTGGGTGGGGAGTTCACAGCAGGGCACTGAGCAGCTGAGGGGGATGGGGGAGATAGGGGGACATCACTGGGGGAGTCAGTGCGCTCTTTGCTGGCTCCCCATGCCCCACCCTGGAAAGGGGCCCCAGGCTGCTCCCCCCAGGGACTGTCAATCATTCTGTGAGGAGCCGCCCCAGCCTCCCCCCCCCCCCAACCGGGCCTGACTTGGCCACCAGGTCCAAGGTTCCTGCTGCTTGGCCCCTGCTGACCTGCCCCCCTCTGGCCCCCCAGGACGTCGTTGAGGGCAGACTGGAGGAGGAGCTGTGGCCCTTCATGCCAGACCCAGGCTGCCCCCAGGCCGCTGGCCCCTCCACGTCAGACCCGGGCCCCTCCAGCACCCAGGCCGCTGGCCCCTCCGCGTCGGACCCGGGCCCATCCACCAGCACCCAGGCCGCTGGCCCCTCCGGGTCGGACCCGGGTCCCTCCACCAGCACCCAGGCCGCTGTCAGGTAAGGCTGAGCCTGGCTGGGCTGTGGGGGGCAGAGCCCTGACACCCCCCCCCCCAGGGTGTAAGAGAATCTGTGCCTGGGAGCGTGTGGCCAGGACCCTGCTCGCCGGGGGAGGGGCTGCCCAAGAGCCTGGAGCCCTCGACCCCTCACCAAGCCCCCCGCACCTTAGCACCAGGACCTGGAATGGAGGAAAGGGGCTGGCCGAGCTTTAGACAGCACCCCCCGCCCAGGGCAGGGGCACCCTCCCCTCCTCCCTCCCGCCTGCTTTGGGACTCCTGTCCCACTCCCTTGGGCAGGGCCTGTCCCTGGCCTCCTCCAGGCCCTGCCCCTCCGCCTGGCATTCCCTCAGCGACCCCTGGTATGCGAACTGCCCCCTCCCCCACCCAGCCCCCACTGCCGGCAGTGCCCACCCCTCCGCCTGGCATTCCCTCAGCGACCCCTGGTATCCACACTGCCCACTCTCCCCCCAGCCCCCACTGCCGGCAGTGCCCACCCCCCCGCCTGGCATTCCCTCAGCGCGCCCCTGGAATCCACACTGCCCCCTCTCACCCCAGCCCCCACTGCCGGCAGTGCCCACCCCCCCGCCTGGCATTCCCTCAGCGCGCCCCTGGTATCCACACTGCCCCCTCTCACCCCAGCCCCCACTGCCGACAGTGCCCACCCCCCCCGCCTGGCATTCCCTCAGCGAGCCCCTGGTATCCACACTGCCCCCTCTCACCCCAGCCCCCACTGCCGGCAGTGCCCACCCCCCGCCTGGCATTCCCTCAGCGAGCCCCTGGTATCCACACTGCCCCCTCTCACCCCAGCCCCCACTGCCGGCAGTGCCCACCCCCCCGCCTGGCATTCCCTCGGCGAGCCCCTGGTATCCACACTGCCCCCTCTCCCCCCAACCCCCACTGCGGACAGTGCCCACCCCCCGCCTGGCATTCCCTCAGCGAGCCCCTGGTATCCACACTGCCCCCTCTCCCCCCAGCCCCCACTGCCGGCAGTGCCCACCCCCCGCCTGGCATTCCCTCAGCGAGCCCCTGGTATCCACACTGCCCCCTCTCCCCCCAGTCCCCGCTTCCGGCAGTGGCACAAGGAGAAGCCAGAGGCCGAGCCCCAGACAGGCGGGCGCCTCATCATCTTCGTGCTGGGCGGGGTGGCCATGTCCGAGATGCGCTGCGCCTACGAGGTGACCCGGGCCACCGAGGGCAAGTGGGAGGTGCTGATCGGTGAGTGGGGCGCGTCCTGGGGGGAAGGGCGGGTGAAACGCCCGAGTCAGGGACAGTCGGGACCCCCTGGGTGGGGGAGACCCTAGAACGTCCTGCCCAGCACCCACAGGGCGCCCATGCTACCCTCTGTCCTCCCACACCCGGGGGCCTGGTGCTTCCCCACCTGCCCGCAGCCCCACATGGCCTGTATCTAGCCACCTGATCTGCTGGCTCCCCAGGCCTCTCATTGCCCAGGGACCATGTGTGGGGGCCCAGTCAGATACCCCCAGTAACACCCCTAGGGATCTGACCCCCCCTGCACACACCCAAGGGTGAGGAACGCTGTCAGCGCCTGGATTCCTGCCCGGCTGTGCAGGGTCCAGCGGCACGAGGGGTGCGGTGCCGGGGGGGAGGGGGTGGTAGGAGACAGCCCCTCCCCCCCGCACTAGAGCAGAGTCCCGCTGCAAGGATGGGGGAGATGGTGATGCCAGCCTCATGCCCGCCCCACTGTGCCCACCGCTGCCAACCCTCTCTCTCCCCCAGGTTCCACTCACATCCTCACCCCCAAGGGCTTCCTCAATGACCTCCAAGCCCTCAGCCAGCTCCCCCCCGAGGACGCCTAGAAGCAGCCCCCTCCCCTCAGAGACTCTACCCCCCCCCCAGCTCGCTGCCCCCCCCCCCACTCCACCTGCTCTTAACAAAACCCCTATCCCCCTACTCCTGGCTGCGGTGTCAGTTCTTGGGTTTTGTCGACCTTTGAATGCCTCTGCAAGGTGCATCGGATCCCTGATGAGCAGCGAATGCCTGTCCTGATGACCAAACTGTCTGGAAAGGCCAGGGAGGTATTTAATGAACTGGGGGATGAGGAAGCCTTGGACTCTGGGCAGTTTAAAGACGCTGTGTTACGGCGGTTCAGGGTGACTCCTGAGTCTTACAGGGTTAAGTTCAGGAAGTTTAAAATGTCTAATGATTGTACTTTTGTGGAATGTGCTCACAAACTGATGGGTTTTGTTAAAAAGTGGGTTATGGGGGCAAAGGCACATGGGAATTTTGAAAACCTGCTGGATCTAATAACTTTGGAGCAGTTCTTAGACATTGTGCCAGACCATGTGAGAGCAGCTGTGTGTGACAGGGAACCTGAGTCAGTCCTGTGGGCTGCAGAGATTGCAGATGCCCATACCCAAAACAGGGCTCGAGATGGGTGTAAACCCCAGGGGAAACCTAGTACCCATTCCCCCCAGTTCAAGAGGAGGGAAGGGTTCAGAGGTAGGTCTGATCCTGACCCTTCTAAAGGGGCACATGGAAGTCCAGACAGGAGGAACTCTCCCACCAAGGATAGACAGATCACTTGCTATCAATGCGGTGTGCTTGGCCACACAAGACCGAATTGCCCAATCCTGAAAGGAAGCCCAAGTGTCAGGGCAGATGTTAATTCTACGGTTGTAAACTCACTGGCAAGCCACACAGAGTCCAGTGAGGGTGCCCTGTGTGCAAATGCTATTTCTGTGGTCTCTGAAGAAAGTGACCTTAGAACTCATGTTAAAGCTAAATATGGGAGCAATAAGGCAGAGTTTATTAGCAGTGCAGAGGTTAATGGAGTACGGTGCACGGCTTGGAGGGATACTGCAGCAGACATTACTTTGGTTAAAGCAAGCCTGGTAGGGGAGGAAGATTACTGTCCCGGTGAGGACGTAACTGTTGTAGCCTTTTCTGAGTATTTTGTCAGAGTGCCTTTGGCTAAAATTCACCTTAAGTGGAAGGGATTTGAGGGCACCATGGTTGTGGGAGTAAAGGATACGATCCCTAAGGATCTTATGATTGGAAATGATATCAAAGCTATGTTCAGTCAAGCTGGCAAAGACTGGGCACAGGAGAGGATTAGTCCTGAAGTCGTGCCTATGGAAGGTTGTTCTAAAACTTTGTCGGTTCAGAGAAGCAGTTTCCCTGGGAATGAAGTTTCTGAATGTCTGTCTAATGTCGCAGAAGTGAGTCTGGAATTAGATACTGTACAGAAAGAACTCCTGGTTCAGGAGAGTGTTTCTCTGGAGCAGGTTAAAGTGAATGGGCAGGTTGAAATCCTAACTGAGGAAGGAAAGGGTGAAATAGTTTTGGCTGGTACAGCTTGTAAAAATAAACCTGGAAAAAGCAGCAGGCGAGGATAGTGAAAGAAAAGTGTCCCTCTGCCTTACCTGTGTCCGGTGTGGAGAAGTGGGACAGTGTAGGGAGTGGGCCTGTGGCTGTCAGGGGTATTGACTTGCCTATGGAGGAAGCTACCTCAGTCTCCAAGCAGTGGTCTGTGTGCTGGAACAAGGGAAGGGAGATCCTAAGCTGTGTGTCTAGTGAAGGAGAATGTGTCTCTGGATCTTCTTTGTCTGTGGAGCAAACAGAAGGTGCTTTTCAGCCTGTGATGGTTGAGAATAGTGCAGTTGTTTCAGAGTTGGTTTTGAATTCCGCTTAAGCCCAGAAAGGGAATGGTCCTAAGTTTGTGTCTGCTGGGGAGGAAGGCTCTATAACTAGGTTACATCCAGTTAATGTCTTAGCAAGATCCCAGAGACCAGATGATTCTGGTGCTTGTATTTTGCCTGCTGCTAGTGTGTTGCTGGAAAAGGGTGTAGCAACTCTGTCTAATCAGAGTGATACCCTAGCCAGGACACAAGGAGAGCAGAAAGGTGATTTGGGTGTGTTACCTGCCATCAGCTTGACAACAGGGAGCAAGGAGGAATTGGGACAGCCCTATAACCAAGTGGCTGTGTTTGACCAGCTTGTTGGGGAGACAAGTGTGACAGACCGCTCTCTCACCCCCCTCAGGAACACAGGCAGGAAACCCTTTTTTGCTTCAAACAGTGCCCTTTAATTTACAGTGCAGGACCCCACCACCAATATATACAGGTTACCACAGTTCATTAACATCCAGCTCTTAAACAGCTCATTAATACCCAGCTCTACGGACTCTATGTAGTCCAGCTAACAGTTACACAGCTCTACGGACTCTATGTAGTCCAGCTAGTTACACAGCTCTAGGGACTCTAGGTAGTCCAGCTAACAGTGATACAAACACACACACACTCAGCTCTGAATAGCTCCTGCCACCACCACTCTGGGCTTCCTTCCTGGCAGCCTTTTATCCCCCAGAGGAGGCTGCCAGGTGCAACCCATCCAGGTTGATTAGGCTGCAAGCCAGGTGGCTAATTAGGCTTGCTGCACCGGGGGTTTGCAGAGGGCTTTTCTCCCTCTTAAAGGGGCGGCAGGCTGGGTCAAGCCCACCCTGCCACACAAGGTTGTTTAAAGGAAAAAGTCTCCATGCTGATTCTGCAAGTGAACAGTCTGTGTCTCAGGCTCAGAGAGATGTCTGGGTAAAGGGATCTTCAGAGCAGGACAGCTGTGCAGTTAGTATAGTAGTTGGTATACTCTCATCTCTAGACACTATGGATGTGACTTGTGGTCTCTGGGTAAACCCAACATCTAATTCCATGTGGAAGCAGAAGTGGGTAAAGAAAGAACAGAACTTTAAGACTAGCTGGTTAGTGAAAATGAATGGTATCCCTTTAAGACAGACTATAGCCTGGAAGCTTGCTTTTATCTGTGAAGATGCAGATTACTGGACTGAATGGGGAGAGAAGAGCTTGCTAAGGGCTGTTAGCTCAGGGAACCCTCTGAATCAGGCAGGGAGTTCTTTTAAGCAACAGAGAGCAGGATTTGACCCTTCGGGGCAAGAAGGGAAAAGAGAATTTGACTTTGCAAAGGAAAACCACAAAGTGACCCTAGAAGGCCAAAATTCTAATAGTATTGACCCAAAGGCATGGCTTGACAAACCTGATTGTAAATGGACACTGGCAATGAAATTGTTGTTGTGGCTAATGGTAATTTGTGTAACTACTATGTTATTAACCAAGACTGTAAAATTGTACAATGGGCCTAATCTTTTGAAAACTCCTGTAAACATGTTAAGAGGAATACATGGGAACACACTTTGGGTTAAGAGGCCTTGTTCTATTGATGTGTCACAGTTAAGGCCTGTAAACAGGGGTGAGACTTTCCAAAGGGAAAAAGACATTCCACACCAAATGTGCAGTATAAAAAGGGAAACTGAGGCACACTTCCCTGTTGTTTCCATGGTTAAATGCCAAGATTTCTGTGCTGTTGTCAACATGAATATCTGTGTTGATTTGATGGTACTTGGGTTCCAAACATTTGCCAGAGCTTGTATGTATAAAGTAGCTGTTTTCTTTAGCTCTTGTCAAAAATCACATAAGACAAACCCACGGATGGGGGAGCTTTTGGGATGCAGTCAGTGCTGTTTTGTCATCCCTACCTGCATCAATTTTTCGTTGGGGGTGTTGTTGGAAAAACTGCTTTACCTTTGGAGCCCAATCCCAATATACTCTCAAAGGACAGGCATGACTCAGTAGTTCTGGAAAACAAGATTTATTGCAAGCAATAGGAGTCAGAGGGGTTATCTATCACCCAAACAACTGGCTCAGCTCCATGCAAGGCTGAGGCCTTTCTTATACTCAGGTGTGAATAAGGGAGGGGGGCTTTCAATACACTTACACAGGTGAGAACACTTAATGGCTATCACATCCACTGTTCGGTATTAATCTATTCCATTTACATGTCTGGTAAACAGGAGGTCCAGGACCCTTAGGGGTACTCAGACACTACGACGCCTGCACAGCTGTGGCAGGGTAAACATGAGTGTAAGATACATGCAGTGCATACATAAGGGTGAGACTATGTTCTAAGGCTGTTTTTAAAATCATACTACACAACATTCATAATACAGTTGTTTCTAAATTGCATTATTCCAACAGTGTCACGTTACTGGAATAATTTGGTACCATATAGATCATTGGGGTACCAAATCTTATGTGAAGGGATCATAACAGGTGTCTATGACCAGGTTATGGAGGGCGGATTATGAATATGCCATTGATATGTGTGTATCTTTTTGGAACTAAAGTTATGAATATTGGATTGGGGTGCCTGTACTTCAAGCTTATGCTGGGTTTCTGGGTGGAATCTCAGGCAAGCTGGTGTTAACTTGAATGGCCTGCCTGATGGCCCATTAAGGGGCCATTAACTGCACAATGAACTTTGTCCACACCGGAGGAGAGAAGCTTCCCCAGGAATGGGACATGCCTGGGCAAAAACTGAATCGTGAAGAGTCTGGTGATTGGACCATGTGGCTATGGACCTCCAGTTTGCAACTGGACTCTGCATAAGAAGGAGGAGGGGCTTCGCCCAGAGAGGAGAGTCTATAAAAGCTGGAAGGAGCATCCTCCATTTTGTCTTCTACCTCCAGCCTTCCTTGTTTCCAGCTTTGGATGGAACTTTGCTATTCAGGGGAACTCTGGACAAAGGTGCTGACCCATCTCTGCAGGGGAGGCTTTCCAAAGACTTTGATTGAAACCTGCAGTTTATTCTACAGCTGCAAGACTGAACCAAGAGATTTGCCATTACTGCATGTCATTGATTTCTTTTAATCTTTCCTAACCCTCACCTAGACCTTTTTCCTTATACAATAAACCTTTAGATTCTAAAGGATTGGCAACAGCGTGATTTGTGGGAAGATCTGATTTGTATATTGACCTGGGTCTGGGGTCTGATTCCTTGGAATTGGGGAGAACTGTTTTCTTTTGGGGGGGGATTGGTTTTCATAACCATTGGTCCCCAGGACAGGAGGCTGCTGGTGGTGATACTGGGAATCTGGAGTGTCTTAAGGGGATTGCTTGTGGGACTTGTGGTTAGCCAGTGGGGTGAAACCAAAGTCCTTTCTATTTAGCTGGTTTGGTTTGCCTTAGTGTGGAAAAACCCCAGCTTTGGGCTGTAGTTGCCCCTTTGGAAGCAATCTGTCCTGATCTGACACTCACAGTTGGATCCCACCAGGAACAGCACCGTCACAGGGACGCGAGAGGGGACGGGACCCCCGGGCAGGGGGCAGGCCAGGCTCCCTCCCTCTGGCACAGCGTCTGGGGCCGTCCCCCTTTGTGCCCCGTGGCCACCCTGCCCCGGATGACCCAGGGGGCGCGTCAGGTCCCGTTATCTACCAGCTTCAGCCATTCCTACCTCCCCTGCCTGGGACCCAAAGCACAGCCCCTCCCCCTCCCGTCACCCCTCTTCCAGCTGAAGCACACGAACTGGGGGTACCCAAACACGGGGTCCAGGCACCGCGCCAGCCACTCCTTGGTCTTGGGATCTGGGGGACAAGGAGTGGGGGAGGGCAGATGAAAGTTGGGGGGGAATGCACCAACCCCACCTCCCTGCCTGCAAATGGGGGTACCTGACAGCTTTCAAACTGGTCAGGACTCCTGGGTTCTAGCCCTGGCTCTGGGAGGAGAGTGGGGTCTAGTGGTTAGAGCAGGGGGGCTGGGAGCCAGGACTCCTGGATTCTAGCCCCGGCTCTAGGAGAAGAGTGGGGTCTAGTGGTTAGAGCAGGGGGGCTGGGAGCCAAGACTCCTGGGTTCTCTCCCCAGTTCCACCATTGCCGTCCACCCCATGACCTCAGCATGTCACTTAAAACCCAGCCCGATGCAGCCAAGAGGGTTAAAGCAGGTCGAGGCCTGGGGGCCTGCCAATGGGGGGGGGGGCACCTTAGATGGGCCCACGGGGCAGCTCCTATACATTAGACTCTTGATTATCCAGAATTGGGTTAACCAGGATTTTAAAAAAATACGTCGAACTCGCAGAGCCGGCTCTGCCTTTGTTGCTGCCCCAGCACACGCAAAAAAAAAAAAAACCCACCAGGGCGCAGGGCAGCCAGTGAACCAACCCCGCTCCCCTTATTTCCTATGGACGGGGATTATCTGGGATTTTATTAACCAGGATTATAATGGGGAGTCTACGGTACATGCAAATAGCTCCCCCGTGTGGTCAGACCTATCCCTGCCCCTGAGCATGACACGGCGGGCGGGGAGGGGGTCATTTACCATTGGGGTACCCAGACCCATACTCCAGCCTCACGGCCCCCAGGTCCTCCGGGAACGCCCAGGTCTTCACAGCACGATCCCGCGCCACCTGCCAACACAGACAGGAGTCAGCTCCGGGCGGCGCCTCCAGGAACGTCGCCCCCCTAGCACCCGGCTGTCTCGACAGGGATTCGTGGCCTGGCGCTGAGATGCAGCCACCTCTGGGGAGGAGCACAATAACTCTTGAAGCTCCGTGCAGCATTTGGGACAGGAAGTGAGGATGAATCCCCTCCTTAATTCACCCAGGAGATCCCAATAACACCCCGGTAAGTGGAGCTGGGGGTCTCCATATTCCCCAGATCTGCGCGGGCCCATTGATCCAAGGAGGGCAGGGGGCCTGGTGATTCCTAAGCACACAGCAAGATCCAGCCCATTCCCCACCGGGGCCCCCGAAGAGGGGGGACCCCAAAGCCTCACCTTGGCACAGATGCTGGCTGCGCTGATGAAGGGGAAGAGGGAATCAGCCTTCGGCCTCACGGTCACCTCGAGCTCCGGAAAGTGCCACTTCGGCTTCTCCTGATACTTCTCCACTGATCCTACCGTGTCCACAAAGATCTACCAGGGTTGGGGGGACCCCGCAAGAGGTGTGAGGGGTGGTGTCAGGTCCCCTTCCCTACTACACTTTGTGCTGGGATCCGGACACCACACGGCGAGGCAGCTGCCCCGTTGTCATTTAGAGAAACTGAGGCACAGGGAGGCTGTTGGGAAGTGTGTGTGGGGGGGTGCATGTCAGCGCTATGCCCACAGTGGTCCCATTTGCCAACCCTGGCTGAGTCTGTGATTGGGGAACCCTGTGGACAGAAATCTGCCCCGTGGGGAAACTGAGGCGCAGGAGAGATTCCGGCTGGCTCACCTCTGCCACTTTGCCACTTTCTAAGAGCCATTTAGAAAGCCACTTTCTAAGAGCCATTCATTGCCAGTTTCTAAGAGCAGCCACTGACTGGGGGGCCCAATTTGCCTCCCCCCCCCAGCTCCACAGACCCTATTGGGAGCCTCTAAGAGCCGGGCTCTGAAATCCCTGGGATTGGATCAACTCTGTGTCCCTTGGAGGGCAAAGGACCCATCCCCATCCCCCATCCCTGGCTGTGCCTGGCCGGGGGTGTCTTTAGGAGTGAAGGGGGGGAGGGCTGGGCCCAGGGGCATGAACCTGGGTAAAATCCTCTGCAGTTCATATGGCCATAAACAAGCCCCAAGGAACAGTCCTAAGAATGATGCCCTAATTCCCCAGATCCCTAGGCCTCAGAGCTCCGGATCGTTGCCTGAGTGGGGAAACTGAGGCAAGGGGCAGGGGTGAAACTCCGGGCTGCTGAAGGCAAAGGGGCTAAAACATAAACAGACTCAGCAGAGTCAAGGGTGTTAAACAAACAAACCCGGCTCAGGCTAGAGCTTGGCCCCAGTCCCTCCCCCTGGGGCTGTGGGTTCCTCTAGGGCAGGATTTCAACCCCACCTGTCCTGCAGGGGAGCAGGGGGCAGCATTGTCCCCCTCAAGTGCAAGGCTGGGGGGGGGCATAGCTCCACCCCCGTCTGCAACGCAGGGGGCCCCATTCATGATCCTGTCCCCCCTCTGTGCAATGCAAAGGGCCCCCCCGTGCAATGCTGGGGGGGGGGGGCAGGTGTTCCCTTGGAGGTCTAATCCCTGCCCTGGCTTTATCTCTCTAGTCTTGACCCCCGCTGCAAATGGACCAGCCCGGAGGGGGGGGGGGCGTAGAGGGGGGAGGGAGAGGGGGGCTATAAGACCCGGCTGCAGGCGAGCTGCGCACGTGCTGTGGAGACAGCGGAGGGTTGTGGCACCGCAGCAGCAGCAGCGACAAGGTGCGTGTGTGTTGCACGCTCCGGGTTGTGCGTTGCAGGCCGGGTTTGCTTTGTGGGCTCAGGGGCTGGGTGGGGGCCATTTGTGCGCGCGCACACACACACACACACACACACGTCCGTTATGCGGGCGGGGGCGTCTCTTGTGCACAGTCCCCGCGGGGGGGGGGTTCCCCCCATTTTTGTTCTCAACGCAGGTGCCGCTATTCACGGTGAGCCCCGAGCTGGGGCAGCCTCGACCCCCCCCCCACCCCCACCCCCCGCTGTCCCACTTGCTCGGCGGCTCCGCGCTTCGGGGCGTCGAAAGCCCCGGGGGGGGGCTGGATCCTCACTCGTCCTGCGCCCCTCCCGTGCCTCGACTTACCCGCCAGCTGCGCGCTTCCTCCGGCAGATGCCCCCCGCTGTAAGGGCGCGTCGGGGGGTCCGGGGGCCTCGGGGGGTCCCTGGGGCACGTGTCACTTTAGCAAGTGGCCGCGTAGGGAAGCGGCTGGGGGGGGGGGGGCGAGTCTCCGTCTTGCCCCCCCTGGGAACAGGGGGGGGGTCTGGGGGGGGGGAGCTCCAGGGTGAGAAGCGGCCGCCCCGCCCTGGGAGCGCTTCGCTTCGCTTTGTCCGGGCTTGGGGGGCTCGGTTCGCGCTGGGGGGTGTCCGGGGACCGTCCTGCTGTCCCGTGGGTCCGGTTTCCTGCAGCTTCGAAGGGGGCGGGAGCCGAGCCCTGCGGGTGGCTGGTGAGAATTGCGGGGGGGGGGGTGTGTGAAGCGTTTTTAGGGCCCCTCTGCTGGGCGGTGGCCCTGCTGCTGAGGTGGCTTCCCCTGGGCCGAGCGGGGTGTGAATTTCAGGTCTCTGGGCTGGTAGCCCGGCCCCTGCCGTGCCAGGCGCTGCACAGACCCGGGCCCTGCCCCGAGGAGTTCCCAAGACACAGGGCACCAAGCAGACAGGGACTTGGCCAAGGTAGCGCCCCAGACCAGCCGGGGACAGAACCCAGGTCTCTAGGCCACGACCCGCTCTCAGCGCTAGAGACCCCCGAGCCCACCATTCGCCTTGCACCGTGATGGCTGATCCCGGCTGCCTTGGAATGCAGCTGCCTCTGGGGTGGAGAGTCTCTATGCAGGGAGACAACGCGCTTCCCCCAGCGACCCTAGGGCAAAACTCCCTATTGCTTGGGATCCTCTGGGGTTGGAGAGTCTCCATGCAGGGAGACAACGCGCTTCCCCCAGCGACTCTAGGGCAAAACTCCCTATTGCTTGGGATCCTCTGGGGGATTCCACCCACCCCTAGTAGGGCAGCTCTTAGCTAAAAAGACCCCCCGCCCCCCAGCAGAGCTGCATGTCCTGGGATGGCTCCACCCTCTTGCTTGCGGTGGCTGTTGGTCTGTCCTGCTGGGGAGCAGGGCCCCCCCAGGCCACAGGAGGAAAATTCTCACTACCCCGTTTCTCTTCCCCGCTGGTTCAGCAGCCTCATCCCGCAGGCGAAGCCGTAAAGTTCTAAGTCCCGGAGCTGCTGCTTTAATCAGGATCTTGGCTAATTTCAGGAGCTTCGGGGATCCTTGTCTCTGGCCATTTAAATAGAATGGACTGAGAGCAGGACTGTCCGTGTGGGGTGCTGGGAGGCAGGACTCCTGGGTTCTATCCCTGGCTGTGGGAGGGGAGAGGGGCCTAGTGCTTAGTGGCTAGGAGTCCGAACTCCTGGGTTCTGTCCCCAGCTTTGCACTGACCCAGTTGGCCAAATCACCGATTAGTGTCATTGGCTTGCAGGATTTTGGGGGCTGAAAAGTGCTTTGTATGTGCAAAGTGCCGCTCACATACAGGTGACGGAGGGGTGGGTAATTGTCAGGGTGCTGGGCTGGCTGGGGTCACATCCACACAGCTGTGCCTGTCTGCACATGGGGAGGAGATGCACCATCCTGCCCTCCCCTGAAAGATTTTCTACCCTGTATTAGCTTGGCAGTCCCTGGGTTATACCTGTATGGGGGGTGGGGGTGCCCCTCTCTGTCTAGCATTCCTGGTGCCAACCCAAAACAGCTGGTGTGCCCTGAGCTGTGGGATGTGACACTTGGGTGACTGGGGGGCTGCCTTCTCATCTGGTCTGTCTCCAAGCTCCCCCCATGCAGCGAGGCTTGCTGCAGAGAACGGGAGAACCTCGTCACAGTTGGTGACCAGATAGCAAATGTGAAAAATCAGGACGGGGTGGGAGGTAATAGGCGTAAGACCCAAAATTCCCGACTGTCCCTACAAAATCGGGACATCTGGTCACCCTAGGAACCGGTGCCCACCCGTCCTGAGCCCTGACTTCTCTTCCAGGACATGGCTTCCGGTAACGCTCGCATCGGCAAGCCAGCCCCAGGCTTCACCGCCACGGCCGTGGTGGACGGAGCCTTCAAAGAGATCAAACTCTCCGACTACAGAGGTGAGAGGAACCCGCTGGAGGCTCTGCACTGAGCCCCTCCTAATGGGAGGGGGGGGGCTCGCAGCTCCCCTGGAGATAAGGCACCTGGAGTGGAGCTGCCGGGACCTCCCCCCACAGCCAGAGCTCCTGCCCTGCTCCCCGCAGCGCCCCCTGCTGGTACTGGAGTAGCTGGACGTTCTGGGCCTCTGGGAATACGGGGGCATTACAAGGATTCTGCCTGCATGGGGAACAGTCCCCATCTCTAGGGCGGGGGGGGGGGGGGCAAACTACAGTCTGGGGCCACATCTGGCCCTTTAGTTGTTTGTATCCGGCCCTTGAGCACCCGTTGGGGAGCAGGCTCGGGGACTTGCCCCATTCCATGTGTGCTGTGACTCCATGCAGCTCCTGGAAGCAGTGGGAGGTCCCCCCATTCCCCCGGGGCTCCTATGCGTAGGGGCAGCCAGGGGGCCCCTCTCCCCAAAAGACAGTCTTTATCTGCAGTGTGTGTTGTGCCGTTGTCCATATGTGGTATGAGTGTATATTTGTGTACATAGGGTGTATGTATGTGCCTGGTTCATGATTGTCTATCTGGGCTGTGTCTCTATAGGGGGCTATACCGGTGGGTGGGGTGGGTATGTACCGGGGTTGTGTCTCTGACTGAGTGTGTATGTGGTGTGTGGTTTTGCAGGGACTGTTTGGGTGTGTGCATGGTGTGGTGACGTGGTTAGGTGTGAGGTACGTATGGGGCTCCGTGTAGCCTGTTGTGTATGTGGGGTGTAGGGTGTGCTGTGCTCACAGCATATGTGTGCGACTGCACACGCGGGTGTCTCCGTGTCTGGTGGTGTGCGCAGCCTCCGCCCGCACCCACAACCCAGGAGAGGAGGAAAGGCCAGAAGAAGACGGACGGGTCTGGAGCCCAGCATGTCCCAGGCCAGACCCAGGCAAAGCACCATAGTGACCCCCTGCCCCACGGCCACGTCGCCGGGTCCTTGCATGGGACTGGTTCATCGCTCCCCTCTGCCCCAGCCAGCCAGTGAGGGAATCTCCTGGATCGGTCCCATGCACAGTCTGTAGCGGGACATTGACACACGGAGGGGAGTGAACCTCATCGCGGGCCAGACACACAAAGACCACAGCGGAAGGGGGTTACCTGCTGCTTTTCTGTGGCAACGGCAGGTCCTTCTGCAAAACAAGACGGGGGACAGGAAGTTACCCCTGGGGGGGCAGAGGGGATTTTGCCCCCTGGATCATCTTCAGAAGGCGATGGCGTCCCGGGGCTGATCTCTTTCCTACGACCCCTTTCGCCTGAAGAACCTGGAGCCTGTTTGTGCAGCACAAGGCACAGCGGGGTCGTGGCCCCTCCCCAGGGTTGCTCTGTGCCGCCGCGGCCCAAAGAATTCAGAGTCATTTGTACATGTAGGGATCTCTCGCCTGGCCCGAACAGGCAGCCACCTCTGGGGTGGGGTACGGCGGCTGTTTATACAGGGATCCTGTACCCAGTACGGAGATGCAGCCACCTCTGGGGTGGGGTGCGGCAGCTGTTTATACAGGCATCCTGCACCCAGTACGGAGATGCAGCCACCTCTGGGGTGGGGTGCGGCAGCTGTTTATACAGGCATCCTGCACCCAGTACGGAGATGCAGCCACCTCTGGGGCGAGGCACGGGAGCTGTTTATAGAGGGAACCTTGGCCTGGTACTGAGAGGTGGTTGCCTCTGGGGTGGGGCAAGGGGGCCATTTATACAAAGAAAACCCCTCAGTCTTCCTGTATCGGGGGGAGGGGCAGGGTGGATACCAGCAAGAGTGACCCCAGTTAGAACCAATCCAGGACCTGGGGCTCAAACCTGCCTCCAGGGCTGGCGACGGGGGCACTACGGGTACAGCTGTACCTGGCCCCGGACTTAAGGGGGGCCCCCAAACGATCAGAGTAAGGGGCCCCAAAATTTCTGCTGCTGGCCTCTGAGGATGGCCACGGAGGCGGGGCCGTGGGGGTTAGCTCATGGGAAAGGCAACAACAACACAGTGCCCCCTAGCCTGGCACTGGGGCAGCAGGGGCAGCACTGCCCGGCAGGGTAGAGCACCCCCTACTGAGTCCCCCCCCCCAGCCTGCTCCCTGCAGCACAGCACCCCCCCGTACAAATTGCAAGGGAAAGTGCCACCCACTGACACCCCCCCCCCCAATCCCGCTCCCTGCAGTGCCTAGCACCACCCTGAGATTCCCCCCCCCCCCCGCCCTGCGCCCTTGGACTCTCCACACTCTGACTCCGCTTGGCCAGCAGCTGCTGCAGCGGGGGGAGAGGGGGAATCGGGCCACTAAGGGCCCTGACTGCATTAGCAGCCGCAGCAGCCCTCCCCGTCTGTCTGACTCCGTCTGCCCGTCTGAGTCCCTTCCTGGCTGCAGCCGGGGCCCGCGGTGGGGCTGTCTGCCCCCAGGTTGTCTGCAGGGCGCTCTGCCCAGCAGCCAGCATGCCAGGGACGCCCCCACCCTGGAAGGAATCTGGGAATCTCTTCCCTCCCCCCCCCCCATGCAAATTTCACATGGGCCCTTCCCCCACCCCCCTAAGGCCCAGGTCCTTGGGGGCACCCAGCTGATCTGCACCCCCCCCCCCCCCCCGTCTCAAACCCGGATCCAGCAGGAAAAAATTAATCACATCTCCAAAGAGCCACAACTAGTGTGATCACAGGCCGGGGGACACCTCGCTCCATGGACATGCCACCGGGCGCTGAGCCCCTCCCCCTGCTCCAACCACTACACTCCACTCCCCTCTCGGAGCTGGGGGCAGAACCCAGGAGTCCTGGCTCCAAGCCCCCCTGCTTTAACAACTTGACCCCACTCCTCTCCCAGAGCTGGGGATACAACCCAGGGGTCCTGGCTCCCAGCCCGCCCCTCCCCCTACTCTAACTGCTAGGCCCTACTCCCTTCCCTGAGCCAAGACTTGAAATAACAGCTCTCTTCCCCGTTCTCTGTGACACCCGCCCTCCAGCCATTCACCCCAGTCCAGCCGCGAGTCCTGGCACTGACACCCGCCCTCCAGCCACACCCCCACACCCTGCACAACCTCCTCAAATACCCCACAGCCCCCCACAACCCCCTCAACTACCCCACAGCCCCCCACACCCTGCACAACCTCCTCAAATACCCCACAGCCCCCCACAACCCCCTCAACTACCCCACAGCCCCCCACACCCTGCACAACCTCCTCAAATACCCCACAGCCCCCCACAACCCCCTCAACTACCCCACAGCCCCCCACACCCTGCACAACCTCCTCAAATACCCCACAGCCCCCCACAACCCCCTCAAATACCCCACAGCCCCCCACACCCTGCACAACCCCCCACAACCCCCTCAAATACCCCACAGCTCCCCTCACGGCCTGCACAGCCCCCCACAACCCCCTCAAATACCCCACAGCTCCCCTCATGGCCTGCACAGCTCCCCACAACCCCCTCAAATACCCCACAGCCCCCCACAACCCCCTCAAATACCCCACAGCTCCCCTCATGCCCTGCACAGCCCCCCACAACCCCCTCAAATACCCCACAGCTCCCCATACACCCTGCACAGCTCCCCACAACCCCCTCAAATACCCCACAGCCCCCCACAACCCCCTCAAGTACCTCACAGCCCCCCATGACCCCTCAAATGCCCCACAGCATCCCACGCCCTGCACAACCCCCTACAACCCCCTCAAATACCCCACAGCTCCCCTCACGCCCTGCGCAGCCCCTCACAACCCCCTCAAGTATCCTACAGCCCCCCATACCCTATACAGCCCACCACAACCTCCTCAAATACCCCACAGCTCCCCTCATGCCCTGCACAGCCCCTCACAACCCCCTCAAGTACCCCACAGCTCCCCATGACCCCTCAAATACCCCACAGCTCCCCACAACCCCCTCAACTACCCCACAGCCCCCCACACCCTGCACAACCTCCTCAAATACCCCACAGCCCCCCACAACCCCCTCAAATACCCCACAGCCCCCCACACCCTGCACAATCCCCCACAACCCCCTCAAATACCCCACAGCTCCCCTCACGGCCTGCACAGCCCCCCACAACCCCCTCAAATACCCCACAGCTCCCCTCATGGCCTGCACAGCCCCCCACAACCCCCTCAAGTACCCCACAGCTCCCCACAACCCCCTCAAATGCCACACAGCCCCCCACACCCTGCACAACCTCCTCAAATGCCCCACAGCCCCCCACACCCTGCACAACCCCCTCAAATACCCCACAGCTCCCCTCATGCCCTGCACAGCCCCTCACAACCCCCTCAAGTACCCCACAGCCCCCCATGACCCCTCAAATACCCCACAGCCCCTCACAACCCCCTCAAGTACCTCAGCCCCCCCATGACCCCTCAAATGCCCCACAGCGTCCCATGCCCTGCACAGCTCCCCACAGCCCCCTCAAATACCCCACAGCCCCCCCCCACATCCTGCACAGTCCCCCACAACCCGCTCAAATGTGCCACAGCTCCCCACGATCCCCTCAAATACCCCACAGCCCACCACCACCACCCCACACAGCCCCTTAAATACCCCCCCAGCTCCCTCCCAACAGCAATACCCGCCCCCATCCCCAGAATGCCTGGCACAGTCCCCCAGCTTCCAAACACAGCACCGGCAAATGCCCCCATGGCCCCCCAGACGTCTGCACTGTGACCCACGGGACCCCTCTGTGACTGCACACAACCGGCTTGTGCCACCCACAGCCAGCAGCCTTGAGGCTCCCAGTCCCCAAAGCCACTACTTATGGGGCTGCCGTTTCCCCCACCAGCCACCAGCAATGGGGCTCACACCTCTGGATATCCCCAGGGACCCCCCCTTCCATGTCCTGCCAACCCCACTCCAACATCCCAGGCATGTAACTGACCCTCCCGGCTCTGCCTCTGGCCAGTGGGGTAGGCTTGGACCCGCCCCACCCTGTGCCTCAGTTTCCCCATTTACTAAATGGGAATAAGGATCCAGCTGTCCTTTGTAGAGTGATCTCTGCATGCTAAGGGCTCAGTGTTATTACTCAGGCTCTCTCTCTCTCTCTCTATTTGCATACCCAGGGATTGCTCATTCAGTGCAGAAATCCAGCCACCCCTGGGGGCTCAGGGACTGTTTCTACACTGATCTCTTGCCCAATACTGAGATGCAGCCACCTCTGGGGTGGAGCACAGGGGTTATTTATACAGGGATCCATCGTCCGGCGCTAAGAAGCAGATACTTTTGAGGTGGGGATTGGGGGCCATTTATACAGGGATCCCTCGCCCGCTGCAGAAATGCAGCCACCTCTGGAGGCGAGGTGTGGCAGTTTTTTTCACAGCCTCATAAGACAGGTGTTCAGCACAGGAAATGTATTAAAATCCTTCACACAGCTGGGGGAATCGTGACTAGAATTTGCCCTGTTCCAATTGTTGTGACCCCCTCAGACTCTCCCCAAAACACAGGCCCCCCCGGCTGCAGCCAACAGGGGCGGAACCGCTCCTCCCCCGCAGCTCGGCCCTGCTACGAAAAGGTGACGGCGGCACCGAGCTAAAGGGCCCCGTCATGCTGGATTAACAGCTGCACGTTTCCGGTGCCGCTCATCTCCGGCCCCGGCCCTTCCCAGCTCCAGTAGAAGGCAGCCATAGAAATCGACAGGTGCCCCCGGGATCTCCCCCGGCACCAGGATCTCGGGCACCAGAGATGGAACCCGGGTGCAAAACTGGGAATCATTTCCCTGGGGGCTCCCCTCCTGTCTGAATCCTCCTCTCGTTCTTTGTCTTCTACTTAGCTCGGAAGCTCCCTGCCCATCTGGTCTGTGTCTGTACAGCACCCAACACAACGGGGTTCTGGGCCATGGCTGGGCTCCTAAGCGCTACCGTAATACACCTAATAATAATAAAATCAATATGGATCCAAATTTCCAACATCCCACCTTTGGTCAGGGCCGTGGCAACTTGCACTCGGAGACACTGGCGGCAGATAAAGATCATTTGGTGCTCAAGGCAAAGGGCTGGGACTCCTGGGTTCAGCTCCCGGGACTGCCTTAGGCAAGGCACGTTGCCACTCTGTGCCTCGGTTTCCCCAAATTGTTAGGCCAAGCAGGGCAGGGCCAGGCCCTGATTTCAAAAGGCAGAGCCCCTTTTAACTGCTCACTTCCGGTTCAAGTGTTGTTGAACTGGAGAGAGGCCCAGAGAAAAGCAAAGGAAATTCATAGGCGGGAGGGCGGAGGGAATGGGTTATGAAGGGAGATTTTTCCCAAAAAATCCAGCTGGGGCCACATGACTCCGCAGGAGCGAAGCGATCTCCATTCGCAGCAGGGACAATTTTAGGAGGGCCGGTCACCATCATGCTTCAGGGCTTAAAGCAATCACAGGTCAGGAGGAGAGGTCATGGGGGCAGATCATCCATCTTGCTGCAGGGTTCTCCCACCTTCCTCTGATCCTACCCAGCAGCCCCGTGTTTCATTTGTCCCTTGTTTGCCCTGGGCCTCGCACCCTGAGGCCCTAACCTGGCCTGGGCCCTCCTAGGAACCAATCAATCGTGACCAGCGTCACTACTCATCTCCAGGGCTGGCTCTGTTTTGTGGGGAACCTGACACCCCAAACCAGGGGCCGCTTGTGGAAATTTCTGAGCCTGAATCCACCAGGAAAGAAACAGCGAAAGCCTCCGCGCAGCGGGGGAGGGAGGGGAGTTGTTTTATTTTCCTCCTGGCATGGCTGCACCAGTGGCAGAGTCCCACAGGTCAGTTTCAGACCAGAGGAAACAAAATCCTGTGGCACCTTAAAGACTAACTATAAAGTTTTGAAGCATGAGCTTTCGTGGGCTAATACCCACTTCGTCGGATGCAAGTGGGTATTAGCCCACGAAAGCTCATGCTTCAAAACTTTATAGTTAGTCTTTAAGGTGCCACAGGATTTTGTTTCCTCTGCTATTCCAGACTAACACGGCTACCTCTCTGATTCTTTTCAGACCAGAGGCATTCTGGGGATTGTAGTCCTGGAGGAGGAGGGAAGAGGCTGCCTTGGACCCCCCCCCCCCAGCCAGTCACCTCCCAGGATCGTTGCAGTTGGTTCTGATCTCAAGAGGGATGGGCTCTGTCCACTGTTGGGGGGCGGGGGTCCTGGGGGCAGGGGGTGTTGTCCCCTGTGTCTCACTGCCTCTCTAGGCCCAGTTCTCATTTACTCTCTTGACACCAAAGGAGTCTGAAAGTGCGTGTGTGTGTGTGGGGGGGGGGGTGATGCCCCCCCGGATGATCCTCAAGAAGAGGGGGCAGCCCTGCCGTCCAGCTGACGCTGCTCTGGCTGTTCCCTGTCTCCCAGCAGCAAGGGGAACATGTTAGAGCAGCCCCAAGGCTGCTCTGGCTCGCACTAGCGGACGGGACATGGCCCAGGACTATGGGGAATGCCAAGAGGGAGCCTAAAGTGGGGCAGGGCAGGGAGGGTTTTTTAACAGTTCTAGACGGGAAGTGAAGAATACCAGCTCTAAGAGCAACTGCACAGTGGAGTGGGGATTTGGGGGAACCACAGTGACGTCCCCCACTCTGGAATTGGGTCCAAGGCTCCCCAACTGTGGAGGATCTTTACTGGGCTAGCGGTTCTGGTCCCCACGGTGTGTTCCAGCCCAGCCCCGTGCGGGATCCACAGGTACTGAAATGAAACAAACATGTTTACAGCCTTGGCGGAGCTGGTCCCGAGGGCCCCGGCCAGGGCCGGCGACAGGGGGGTACTACGGGTACAGCTGTACCGGGCCCCCTGACTTTAGGGGGGCCCCAGTACACCGCTGTACCCTGTGTCCCCCCTTTTCGCTGGACCTGGAGAGCGGGGAAGAGGCGGCACGGCTCTCCCCCGACAAGCGAGCCTGGCTTTAGCAGCAGCTGTGAGCCCGGGCAGCAGCAGCAGCGCTGGGGGGAGGGGGGGCTGCTCACGCTGCTCTCGCTGCCCGGGGGAGGGGGGGGGGAGCGCGGGCTGGGGGGGGGGGGGTCCGGCTGTGCTGGGGGGGGGGCCCATCCGCTGTCGGCTGGGCTGGGGGGAGGGGAGTGCCGGCTGGGCTGGGGGGGGGGCAGCCGCTGTCGGCTGGGCTGGGGCCCGGCTGGGCTGGGGGGGCCCCCAAACTATCAAAGGGGGCCCCCAAATTTCTGTCGCCAGCCCTGCTGCCAGGGCCCCACTCTGGCTCTCCCAGCCCGGCAGGCCTGATTAGACTGGCGGGGACACAGGCAGCCCAAAGGGGGCACACAGAGAACCTTCCCTCCCAGATCTCTCCCAACCCCTGCGGGAAGCAGGAAAAGGCAGCGTCCCCCTCCACCTCCTCTGCAGGCTGCTGTGGGAACAGCCAAGCTGGGGAGGTGAACAGAGCCACCTTTGCAAAGCCTTCTTGACCACAACAGCATGTGGGCTGGCACCATCGGCATGTACCAGATGGCAGCCCTCTCACCCCTACCTGCTCTTCTAGGCCCAGGCTTTCCAGTTCAGGTGAGAGGCAGAAGCAGGGTAGGCAAGATCGGAGGAGGTCTGTGGGTGGGGGAAGGCTGACCTGGATCAGGAAGCTTAGGGGGCCCCAACTCCCTGGGTTACATACAGGCCAGAGATCAAAGTGACATTTACAACAGACCAAAGTACAGACATGTCTGGGTGCATCCAATATAGCAATTCATTCTGGGCACTGCCATCACCTATGACAGACACACATGCTGGGTCTCTGCTAGAGGGACCATGAGCACTGGGACAGGTGTCATGGATCCACAGGGTCTAGTCTATGCCCCAGTCTGTAACCAGTCCCTTCAGGGCCGGCGACAGGGGGGTACTACGGGTAGAGCTGTACCGGGCCCCGCACTTTAGGGGGGCCCCGGTACAGCTCTACCCGTAGTCATCCGGCGCGGCTCTCCCCCGGACGAGCGCGTGTCCCTGGCCGAGCAGTGAGCCCCGCCGGCAGCAGCGGCTCAGTCCGGGGAGGGGGGGAGGGAGCAGCAAGGGCAGCTCACCCCGCTCCCGGGCTCTCGCTCCTAGCTGCGGCCAGCTGTCAGCTGGGGGGGGGGGCGGTTGGGCTGGGGGCCCCCAGCCGCTGTTGGCTGGGCTGGGGGGGCCCCCAGCCGCTGTCGGCTGGGCTGGGGGGGCCTGGCTGGGCTGGGGGGGGCCCCAAACTATCAGAGTAGGGGGCCCCCAAATTTCTGTCGCCAGCCCTGAGTCCCTTGAGAGAGGCCCCTTCAGTTTGCTGGGCCCCAAGAACTCACATTTCCACAGGGGCAGGCCTATGGCCACCAAGACTTAGAAACTAGGCCTTTTGGCATCTTCAAACACTGTTTCTCTCCATGACTCCAGTCAAGCCAGACTCTTGCGGAAGGTTTGTACTGGGCTCCTTCAGGGTGCAGTGTTCTCCGTGAATATTAGCAGCCACACCAAGCAGCCTTTTCAAATAAAGGCAATGAGTTATTAGTCACCTGGCTACAGAATCTGACAATCCAACGGTTAGCAGCGAGAGGAAAAGGTTAAGACAGACTTCAACCTGGTCACAGACAGGCCAGGGCGCCCTTCCTCGAGCCATGCTGCCGTTGAAGCCATCTTGGCTCGCTCTCTCTGTGGCTCTCCCTTTCTCCTCAGTCCCAGGTGAGAGCTCCCACCTCTCTCCCCAGTGCTAACTCTTATCCCAGCCACCTGATACCTTTCAGTCCATTGTCCAGCTGCTGCAGAGCCATACCGAGTTTGCCTACCAGAGAGTCCCATGGATAAGTATCAATTGTTCAATCCCATTGTTTTTGTGGACCCTTCATTGATACGGGTCAATTTCAGCCAGTCCTTTAATGACCCATTAATACCACCCCATACGGTTACATGTCACAACATCTCATGTATCCTGTTTTCTCCCAAGAGCAGCTTTTTACCCCTTTTGCACCTACTGGGTAGCAATGCAAGTACATAGGGAAACAGTCACAAGGAATTAAAAAAATATTACAGAACATTCCCACTTCATCACATAGGGTATCTGAGGGCTTGTACCCACTATCACTTATGTCACTTAGTGGTGTAACTTATGTCGCTCCTAGGGGTGGCTTATACACACTCCTGAGTGACATAAGTTATACCAACCTAAGCGCCAGTGTGAAAAGCTGTCCATGGGATAACTACAACCTGTCACTGAGGTGGAGTTATTAGGTTGCCAGAAGAGCTCTCTCCCATTGGTGTAGTGGCACTGCACTTCGAGTGTAGACTAGCCCCGAGTCTGTTCCTGCCTCTTTGGCAGGCGGCTCCGCTGGACAATGCTGTCTCTGCCCTCCTTCCTTTCCCACTGTAGGCTCAAGTTTCCGTCACTGCTCTTGGATCCTTTTGGATAGTTTGAGGGAACCTTTCTCCTGCTCCCTAGTACCGGTATGCGGGGAAGAGTTCCTTCCTCTCTGTCCAGCTCCTCTGGGTTTGTGCCCTGGGTAGGGTCACTGTTCTGCCTCCATCTGGATGCTCAGTCTAGCAAGACTGATACCCAGAGAGGCATCTCACATTGGACACTTTGACTCCAGCTCTCTTTGCATTGGAACGTTTCATGTCACCTGTGTCCCCTCCTTTGGCAGGACTGCTGCTTTTCCCCCCAGGTGCACAGCCTCTTGGCCGCTCTCCCCCTCACTCTGTTTCACATGGTCAGTTTATTCTTTCTTCCCTCCCTTCCTTGGCCTTGCCTAGGCTGGGGATCGACTTCACTGACTTCCAATGCTGGCGTATCTTCACCAGTGCAAACTCCCATTGCAGACACGGTAAAGCTGATTCATAGGGGACTTGCCGCTCGCACCACTGGCTGGTGCTGAGACAAAGCTGAGCACAGAGACCTTTGATTTCATCCTCCATTGCCCTCTCTTTTCGCCTGGGGTCTTCCTTGGTGCCCAGGGGTCTCTGCAGTGCTCCTTCACCTCTCCATCACCTGTTCCTTTCTCTTTGCCTGCCTTTCCCTCCACAGCATCTCTGGGGGACACAGCAGCTGCTCTCTATTAGCGCTGGTGAAGCTAAGCGGTGACTGCTGCTGGTAGGGGCCTAGCATGATTCCCTGGAGCAGTGCACAAGGGCTGCACTGCAAACTGGGCTGACCAGATAGTGCTGCAGCCCTTCCCCCTCAACCCTGTGGCTTTGTGAATGGCTCAAACACCCTTTACTGTAGTCAAGGAAACCAGGCTGGAAACTGGCTAGTAGTCATGGCTGTAGCTAGGAGGAGGATTCTCCTGGACAGAACTGTAAATGCATACAGGAGCAGGCTGCCGAAAGGGAACACTGGTGAAAAAGATAGCACAGCTAAGAAGGGGGTGGGCGAAAATGCATTGAGGCATTCTTTGTTTGGAGCGACAGTGAGGGATTTAGAACAGTTTCCAGTTCCTCCCTCAGAGAATATCTGGATATTCTGGTGATCAGTGTATTAGAAACACCCAGAGGATTTTAACTGCTCCAGGGAGTCTGATGCAGACTTTGACTCCAGGCTGCACTGGGAGAGCTGAGGGCACATCTCCACTCCAAGAAGACTCCCAGAGCATTGCCTCAGCAAGCCCCGGTCAGCTGACCAAGCCTGTGGGGCTCAGGTTTCAGGGCTAGATGTGTAAATTGCAGTGTAGATGTTTGGGCTCTGGATAGAGCCCAGGCTCTGAAACCCAGGGGGTGGTGGGAGCAGGGGGTGTCTACACACCAATTTTTAGCCCCACTGCCTGAGCTCTGCAAGCCCAAGTCAATAGACCCAAGCTGTGAGATTCAGTGCTGTGGATTTTTATTGCAGTATAGACATACCCTGAGAGCCAAAGGAGTCACAAGCCAGCAGGAACAAGAAGGGTCTAGTTATACAACGAGCCCAGATGAGAATTGGACAGGGCAGCTGCTGGACCACTTCAACATGCTTCTGGGATGGCTTGTAGTGTGCGGTCACAGCTCTGAGGTAGATGCAGCTGAGAGGTAGATGCTTCATTGGACCCCATCTTCTGCACTTTGGGGCTGCACGTGCAGAAGTCTCACATCACACTACACCTCTGATGACACAACAATATGCTATATTGGCTTCAAGAAGTAGGGGGAATCTAACAGTTCTGGAAAGATGCTGACAGACTGTATGGAAATTGAGAGAAGAGCAACATAAAGGATCTTGAGGGAGCAATTTGTGATGAATATTAAAAGAGCTAGATCTGTTGAGCTAGGGAACAGTTCCCTAAAGGTATTGGATGTAAGCCAGACAGATTCTGCCAACTCTCACAATTTGATCATAAATTTCATGATATTGGTGTTTTTCTTAAATCCCCAGATCCTGGAGCCAGGCAATTACAGAATAATCTGTTCTCACTTTTACAGTCCTTGTTTTGAAGAAAAGTTTTTAAACAAGACCCTATCGGCTCAGACACCAAAAGGCAAAGAAACAGAACCCCACCTTTGGGTTTTGTTCCCTGGGTAAGAAGAACCTTACGAGTTGTAAGCCAACCTCACAAATATTGGGCACAGGCAATATTGGGACTGTTTAATGTAGGGAAAGGGGGTGGAATTAGGAGGAAATGGAGGGCAGGGATGATGAAAGGGAAAATACAAGCTGAAATCAGGAGACACCTTCTTACTGCAGAGACAGAAGCCCTAGCATGGAAACGTATTCCTGCCAGGTCACTGTCAGGAGTCATTTCAATTGGTGAATATTCTACAGGACATGGCCCTACTCTGACCCAGGGAAGTGGCTGAGCCCAGCACTTAAAATCATAGAATATCAGGGTTGGAAGGGACCTCAGGAGGTCATCTAGTCCAACCCCCTGCTCAAAGCAGGACCAACCCCAACTAAATCATCCCAGCCAGGGCTTTGACAAGCCTGACCTTAAAAACCTCTAGGGAAGGAGATTCCACCACCTCCCTACGTAACCCATTCCAGTGCTTCAACACCCTCCTAGTGAAAAAGTTTCTCCTAATATCTAACCTAAACCTCCCCGACTGCAACTTAAGAACATAAGAACGGCCGTACTGGGTCAGACCAGTGGTCTATCTAGCCCAGTATCCTGTCTACCGACAGTGGCCAATGCCAGGTACCCCGGAGTGAGTGAACCTAACAGGTAAAGATCAAGTGATCTCTCTCCTGCCATCCATCACCCCCTCTCTGACAAACAGAGGCTAGGGACACCATTCCTTACCCATCCTGGCTAATAGCCATTAATGGACTTAACCTCCATTAATTTATCCAGTTCTTGAGACCATTACTCCTTGTTCTATCATCTGGTACCACTGAGAACAGTCTAGATCCATCCTCTTTGGGACCCCCTTTCAGGTAGTTGAAAGCAGCTATCCAATCCCCTCATTCTTCTCTTCTGCAGACTAAATAATCCCACTTCTCTCAGCCTCTCCTCATAAGTCATGTGCTCCAGCCCCCTAATCATTTTTCTTGCCCTCTGCTGGACTCTTTCCAATTTATCCACATTTTTCTTGTAGTGTGGGGCCCAAAATTGGACACAGTACTCCAGCTGAGGCCTCACCCATGTCGAATAGAGGTGAATGATCATGTCTTTTGATCTGCTGGCAATGCTCCTACTTACACAGCCTAAAATGCTGTTAGCCTTCTTGGCAACAAGGGCACACTGTTGACTCATATCCAGCTGCTTGTACACTGTAACCCCTAGGTCCTTTTCTGTCAAACTGTTGCCTAGCCATTTGGTCCCAAGTATGAAGCAGTGCATGGGATTCTTCCATCCTAAGTGCAGGTCTCTGCACTTGTTCTTGATGAACCTCATCAGATTTCTTTTGGCCCAATCCTCTAATTTGTTTAGGCCCCTCTGTATTCTATCCCTACCCTCTAGTGTATCTACCACTCCACCCAGTTTAGAGTCATCTGCAAATTTGTTAAGGGTGCAGTCCACACCATCCTCCAGATCACTGATAAAGATATTGAATAAAACCGGCCCCAGGACCAACCGTTGGGGAACTCTGCTTGATACCGGCTGCCAACTACACATGGAGCCATAATTTAACTTTCATTACAAATTAAGCACTGGCTGGGCTCCTCTGGATTTCTTCCCATCGTGGTTTTCCGTGATTCTCTGATCTCCCATGCATCACCACCAACCCATAGCTCTCAAGAACCACAAATCAGGCCTCATATGTTTTGCTTAGAAATCATGAGCTGCGGTCCTGTTGCTTTGCCTTTTTGTTTCAGACATGAGAGATCAGATTTTCACAATTCCCTGCACTGAGGAAGGCTAGAGACTTACTTATGAAAGCTGAGATTCAGCATGTCTAGCCAGGGTCCCCAACACTTCTACCATAATAGGTGAGCAGAAAAACTTTGGGGGGAGGAGGGGAGGAGAGCGATGTCCCTTCTGGCATCTTCCCACATCAGCAAGCAGCAGAACAGGATTCTTTCAGGGGATTCCATTAGCCAGTGATGGTCTTAGACCAGGTCTGGATTTAGGAGATTTTTTATTTTATTTTATTTACCTTCAAAGTGGTCCTTTATTCAGGTAACATTGCAGAATTCATCCAGTTAGGCTAGCAAGATGAGGGAGAAAAGCCAGTTCTTCCTTAATTAGCTGTCCTACTGCCCAATCTGCTCAGGCTTCTCCAAGACACCTGCCTGGCTAACATGTGACAGGGCCCAGACTCGAGTCACGCTGGAAACCACGCGGAGGAGATGCGCAGGAATCTCCGATCATTATCAAAAATTGACTGGCTTACCCTTGCACTGAAAGCAGAGAACAGAGAGTCTACCCCTACTTCAGCAGTGCATGGGACTCAGCACAGAACAGCTGTACTCGGCCTTTGCCTGTGGAAAGAGCCACAAGTGAGATGAGTCTGGAAGGTCTCATTCAAATTCCAATTTGTGCACCTCCTCAAACCACTGCATTGTGCACAAGGCAAGTCGAGGAGCAAACAAGGGGTGGATTGTGCTCCTCATGACTGGGGTACATTAGCAGAGCTGCCTGGGGTCACAGCCCTGAAACAGCAGGGGGCATGTGGGTCAGGACTGAGCGCCACAGGCAGTGGGGGAATGAGGTGATCATATGTGCACATTGATACCTCACCTGCATGGCAGCTTGCTCCCTGCCTCTTCCCTCTTCTAACCTTTGCAAACTGGATTGCAACCCTGTCAGCAGGGCCCCTTCCTGCTGTTATTGAACGTCTTGAACAGCAGGACTTTGCTCCTTGCTAGCTTATCCACACATGGAGTCTGTGTGGGAGGGTCCAGGCAGGACCTCTGGGAGACCTGCTTGCCAGTACAAATAAGGCTGAACCCCAAGTGGTAGCTCTCCCCCCAGCCCAGAGGGAAGAAATGCTCAGACAGTCAAAGAAGGAAAAAATGGCCTGTGCTTAGTATTGATATGTAAATGGTCCCAATTAGGCACTGCTCTTGCCCCTCCCTGGAATGAGAAGAGGTCTGGTTTCGCTGAGGAATTCTTGCTGGTGGCTTCACTGACACTTTTTCCTAAAATACTTAATTAACTTTAGGAAAACAAATACACATGTCCAAATCATTGTCATTTATTGATGTAGGGTTTGTTTTTTTGCAGATGCTATAATAAAAATAAGGCTGTGAAAAGTGATAGTTGTATGTTCATTAATATCACTTTTCATAGCACATTTAGTAGCTAGCTAGGAGGCTGTAAGTGATATTAACAGACATACAAGTATCACTCATCACAACCTCCCAGCTAGCTAGTAAGTCTGCGGTGAGAAATGATATTTGCATATTTGTTATCACTTTTCTCAGCAACACCAGGACAAATCAAGCCCTGGATGGGGGGGGGGGGGAGAGGGGAAGGAGGTGGATGGATGTGGGGCTGGGAGAGGTAGTAGGGGCCCGGGGCAATTGGGGGAGGGGAATGAGCCTGCATGGCTGGAGCCAAGGGTCAGTGCCCACCACTGCGTGGTCAGAGCCGGGGACTGTGCAGCTGAAGCCAGGGGTCGGAGCCCACTTTGGCAGAGCAGGGCTGGGACATGATCTGCTCCTGACTGGCAGCACACTTATCCCATCTGGCTGTGCAGTGTGGGTGTCTCCCAGAGGGCACTAGGGAATTCCATTCTCTCTCTGTGTCTTTGCTTCCCTTTTATTCTTAGCTTATGCACATGGGAAGCATTTACACCTGTAAGAGGGTGGCCTGCCCAGTTAAGGGCCAGGAGGCCTGGCACTAGCCAGTTCTGCTCAGTCAGCCCACCTGTGCCATAATTAGCTGCCTCCCAGCCGAAGATGGATGGATAATGGGTCAGGCGTTAACAGGCAAACCTCTAGGCCTGTAAATAAAAAGACGCAAGAGAACCCAGTCAGAGGGAAGCTGATAGGAAGGACAGGGAGCAAGTTGGGCTCCTGTGGAAGGTTCCAGGAGTGGAACAGGCAGTCAGTGCTCTATCCCAGAGCCAGAGACTTAAAGGTAGAAGAGACTGGGAACTGAGCCGAGGGTGGGTTGAAGAGTAGCCCAGGTTTGGTTTGTGACGTTTTGTTACCCACAAAGGGTCTGGATTTTCCCTGAGGGCTGAACCAATTGAAACCCCCAGAGATGGAAAACTCTGGTGTGCAGAAATGGAGGAAGTGGCTGCAAATCCAGGCTTGGCCAGCAGAGGTGCTACAGGGCTGTCATACCTGAGACAGCCATTCAGAGTTCACCTCTTCCCAAAAGCCAAGAGCACAGATGGCCTAAGCTTTTTCTCAAGCTCCCTCATGACAAGGGGGAAGAGAGTTCCTGGAGTGAGGGAACACCTGGAACACCCTGCCCCAGCCCACCCTTTTTAAAGTCAGGGGCTGTTAGCTAACACACATCTGTCCATCCCAGAGTACCACAGGAGGGGAGAAGCCCTTTCTCAGTTGGCCAGAACCCAGGGCTTTAGCACTGGCTGAAGTTTCTATGGGGCTTTCAGTGGAGCGTGAGGTACAGCAGGCTCTAGAGGGGTGGCAAAAGGGTGGAAAGCAGTGGCAAGGTCCCTGCATCCCCAAAGCAAGGCTGCTGCCTTTAAGCCAAGTGCAGACACAATACCTGCTGGATGGCCAGTGTAGTAAGCAGTAGATTAATGTGACGGCAATGGTTAGGGGGCGCAGTTTACGCTTCTAAGTCGCCTCCAGGGTAACGCATAATTAAGGTTATTAGCTTAGGAATGGCCTTGTATTCCTGGTGTGTGTGTGTGTGTGTGTGTGTGTGTGTGTGTGTGTGTGTGTGTGTGTGTGTGTGTGTGTGTGTGTGTGTGTGTGTGTGAGTGAGAGAGAGAGAGAGAGAGAGAGAGAGAGAGAGAGAGAGAAGAGCTTTGCAGCTGTGTGAGCTGTTTACTTGGTCTGTGTGAAACTCAGCTTGTGTGAAACCAGACAGAGAAACTGAAGCAAGACTGAATAACGTCATTAGTTATTCATGAGCTATGCATAAGATGCAAATGAGCATGAGTATTTCTGTGGCCGTGTGCCCATGTGTGTCGGGCTTCTTCCCTGGGCATTGCTCCGATGTGCCAGGTCCTCCATCTGCGGCCGCGCTGTGACTGGGGCCCCCAGCGCCAGATGGCCACGACCTTCAATAAATAATATTCATCTAGCCACTGTGGGTGAGCCTCATTTCTATGGGACTTTTAAGGTACCCTGCAACAGCCAGAAACAGCAACTTTTGGTCCCAAGGTTGTGAAACTATACAGCACGTCAACCCCCTACTCAACGGAGTCAATATAACCCCCATGAATTCTTCCCCCAGCTCACAAGTATTCTTCCAGCTTACCCAGATGGAGTCCCAGCCAGCTCATCCTTCTAAGTCTCACTGTTGCAATGCACGGGCCAGGCCTGAGGGGATGGTGCTAAAGGACCTACCCACGCCATAAGTACAGCCTAGTTTTGTAACAAGTTGTTGTCATTTCCATCTCCTCCAACTACAAGAGTTGAGTTCTCTTCATAACATGAGCCTGTTGCTTGTCTGAGCAACTCCACTCGCCACACTACCTGATGCTTGTATCTGTGCATCCTGGGCAAATCAGGGCCAGGCCCATATTGCTCCAGTAGGAGACACCTGGGAGGAAGGGCAGTGACCAAGCTGGTTAAGTAGGAACCAGGGTCTGACCGCCCAACAGGACTGTGAGCAGAGGCAACCATGTGCCATCTAGGCTGAGGCCCCTGGCTCTTAGCTGCCAGAGTTACTGACAGTATTAACAGCTGGAGACTGGCCTGGCTTACAGCCAATAGCCACTAACTGGCTACAGACTCAGTTACAACAGCAGCCTGGCTAAGGCTACAGAGCATGACAACACTGGAACACAGGCTTCCTCCAATCCTCCTTACAGCCCATGTCCAGACTGAACAGCACCAGTGACAGACTAACGTCCTGGCTGCACATGGCCTCTGGACAGACGAGCAATTGCCCCAGGGTGCAATTTCATTAGCTGTAGGATGGTGATACCTTCCTCCATCCTTCCTTCAGCATAACATCCCACAGCTCTGAGGGGCAATTGGTCAGACTCAGCAGAAAATCAACACTGCATTGTGCTCCAACCCATCTGCCCTCCTCTCCATCTGTAACAAGCCAGCCACAACCAACAATGCCCAAGGAGGATGAAGCTGCTAAGCAGGGGCCATTGTATCCCGAGGACAAAAGAAGCTCACATTTTACAGCCATCAGCAGAGCACTCTGGCAGCTATCACTGCTGCCAATGATGCCAGCAGGCAAAGGCCTGTGCAGAACAGCTGACTACAGGGTTTGGCAGCAACCACAGTTCCCTTCACTGCCCTATAATCAGCCCCTGCCCTTCTCACTTCAACTCTCTCGGACACCCTTGCCCTGCTAAGTCAGCCAGCAAGTCTGAGTCCCCCGAGGACTCTGGGTCCTCTCTGCTACCTGGGAGGGATCTCACCCCAGAAGAGAAGAGGCCACTCATGGGGACAGGCTGCTGTGCTCTTGCCCAGATGTTGTTAGTAGAATGACCACCCAACTCCTCTCATTAATGAGAGAGGCAGACAAGATGGAAAAGGAAACTAACTGTGTATGAAGTAGGGGTGGAGTTAACTTTTCACAGCCCAAATATTATTCAGAAAGGGCCAGCAGCAAAGATCTACCCTTTTAAAAAGGGGTCAGGCATTATCCTAATCCCTTCTCCTGTCCCACCCACACAGCAGTTCTATCACACGGAGGTATTCGGGCCTCCCACTCTGGCAAGGGCATCCCAACCAGGAGGAGGCTGCACGAGACCCACCCAGCTGATGCCTGATCCAAGGAGCTGCTAACATTTTTTAAAAACATAAACAGAGACAGATGTTCTCGGTGTCCCTGGAGGTTTTATTCACAGCAGTTACTTGTCAAGGTCTAAGGCCTTTGGTTTCCATCTGACGCCTTTTTGGGGTTTCCAGCCTAGGAAATAAGGCCCCCATGTCAGGGCCAAGTCTTCTTCCTTCAAAGGGACATGGCTTTCCATGATAGCGAGGCAAAAAGGTCAAGTCTGTGAAAGCCCTTTCCTCAGGCTTAACAGCCAGCCTGGAAAGTAACTTGTCCGCAGTGGCTGGAATCACAGGCTGCAGCAGAATCCCATAAATCCGCAGACATTCCAGGGTCACATGAAGGACTGTGTCAAGCCAGCACTTCTCTGCAGGGTTGTCTCAGCACAGTTTCCAGGGCGCGTGTCTCTGGAAGAAGCCATTGGTCTGCCTCACACACGCTACAACGGATTCTAAAGCCTTGTATATTTGGAAGTGTTCAAAATAATCAGTCACCTGGAGAGGCAGGCGATCAACTGACGCTACCAGCTCATAGTCTTCAGCCAAAGCCCTACCTGAAGCTTCCACATCTGTGTGGTCAGAGCCCTTTCGAAAGCACAACTCTGTGAAACGTGGGTAAATTCCACTGGGGTTGAGGCTAGAGGCTGTACAACGGTTGAGAAGCCCCCCGAGTGCATCTGCCAGCTCAGAATTCACCAGCTTAATAACTTTCTCCTCATAATAGTCACAGTCTCGCTCAGGGACACCTTGCCGCAGCAGGAAGTACCTAAAGCCATCCGCCGTGTACTGACTGAAACATGCCACTGGATCCACCACATTGCCCAGGCTTTTCGACATCTTTTGCCCATGGACTGTCCAGTGGGAGTGCACATAGATCTGCTCTGGAGGATCAAGCCCCACAGCCATGAGTAGTGCTGGCCAGTAGATGGCATGGAACTTGAGGATGTCCTTGCCAACAACATGGTGAGTTGCCGGCCACCAGGCATGGTGTGCATCAGGGTAACCCGCTACAGTCAGATAGTTCACCAAGGCATCTACCCACACATAAATGGTTTGTGTGGAATCACCAGGGACAGGGATACCCCACTGTAATCGGCTTCTCTCACGGGAGACAGACGGGTCTGGCAAGTCCTCTTCCAGCCATCAAAGCACCACCTGGTGGAAGGGCTCAGGGGAGATGACATGCCGATTCCCTTGGAGCCACTTCCGTAATGGCTCTTGAAATTCAGACAGCTTGAACATGTAATTCTCCTCTTTGGTCCAGTGCACCTGAGAGTGTAAGAGAAAAATGAATTACAACCAATACCCTTCACTAAATTCTACAAGAGACACCCATAGTTTTGTTAACAGGGAGTTATGGTTTTAGACATCCTACAGTGCTTGTTGCCCTTTGGGCCCTCCCACTGCACAAGAGCTTAATTCTCAACATTACAACCTTGGAAAACTGGGAAATGCAGAGCTATGGTCCCCATTCACCTCTACTACAAGGACTGCACGTGCCTCTCCCTCCCACTGGCAAGCATTAGAAAACCAGGAAATAAAACTTCCCAGACCACACACAAAAGTTGCATTGGTTTAATTGAAATTTGTTTTTAAGCCCATTTACTGGAATGGGTGCAAAACCCCAAGTAGACACTTTTACTCTGGTTTAAGCAGATCTTCAATTTAGTTTAAACCTTTTCCTAATCCACTAAAGATCAATTGATATACACCAGACATGCTGCTCTGAGTGGCATGGTAAGGGGGCAGTTGGATAAGGGGGAGAGGGTCACGGGGGGGTGGGGGGTGGCCAGATAGCAGTTGGACGGGGCAGAGGTTCTGGGGGCACGGCTGGATAAGCATGGGAGTCCTGGGGGTTCTATCGTGGGTATGTGTGGATAGGAGGCAGGGCAGTCTGGGGGGATTGGATAGGGGGTGGGGTTAAAGGCAGGAGATGTGAGGAGGGGGGTCAAGGGACAAGAAGTGTGGGGTTGGATGGGACAGGGATTCTAATGGGGGCAATCAAGGGGCGGGAATGGGGTAGGGGCGGGGCCAGGCTGTTTGGGGAGTCACAACCCCCCCCCCCATACAATTTTGCAACCCTGATTTAGCCCTTGGGCCAAAATTTTAGCCCATCCCTGATCTAGAGAGACTTGAAACTTCAGCTTCTCTCTTGCTACATTAACTTCAGAACTGCTATTGTTTCTCTTAAGCAGGTGGCCTGCTGAGCATCTGTAAGGGGAGCATGGGGCCTGAGCCCTGGTGGGAAGGAAGAAGAGAAAGTGCCTGCCCACCTGCTCTGGCCAGCCAGGCAGGGAAGCATGGGGCCATGCCAAGAGGAGGACAGGAAGGAAGGCAGCGCAGCTCAGTGTTGTACCTGATGGCCGCTCTCCAGCGAGACCTTGCAGGGGCGGCCCTGGGCGTCTGGGCGCTCGGTGATCTGGGCCTGGCTCAGGAAGCACTCGTCCGGGGTGCAGTACCAGCCCTCGTAAAAGTCCTTGTAGAGCAGCCCCCGGCCCTGCAGCGCCGCCCAGAAGCGCTGGACCGCTCGGCGGTGGCGGGGCTCCGTGGTGCGGATGAAGTCGGTGAAGGAGACGGCAGCCCGGGAGAAGACATCGCGGAACAGGCCGGACACGTGCGGGCAGAGCTCCGCGGGAGACGTGCCGGCCGCCGCCTGCTGGATCTTCAGCCCGTGCTCGTCCGCCCCTGGAACAGCCAAGCGGGGCAGCTGAGTGCAGGGCCAGGCGGGGCTGCAAGGCGGGGGCCCCCGCCTCCCGCGGGCACTGCCCGGCGAGCACCGCTCCCCCCGCCCGGCAAGCGCCCCGGGCCGGCGGGGATGGAGCGCTGCCGAGTCCCGCCCCCGCAGGGAACCGGCCCAGGGCCGCCCCTGACCCGCCCCGCTCCCGGCCCCCGCTCCCCGGTGGCGAGGCGGCCCGGCCCCGGCCCCGGCAGGTCCAGATGTCGGTGCAGCGCGTCGGCCAGCAGCGCCGAGTAGAGGTGCCCGATGTGCGGCGGCCCGTTCACATAGAAGATCGGGGTGGTGAGAAGCCAGCGGCGGCCGGGCCCGGAGCGGCCGCCGCGGGGGGCGGAGCAGGCGGCGCGCCGGGAACGAGAACATGGTCCCCCCGGGGGCCGCGCCATGGAACACGGGGCGAGAGCGGCCCCTCGCGAGAGGAGAGTGACGCGACGCGAGACGGCTCCCCGCGTGGACCACGGCGTCCTGCGCCTGCGTGGAGGGATCACCCAATCGGGGCGCGGCGTTGCTGGCGGCGCATGCGCCGAGGCCGGGCCGGGGTCAGAACGGAGCGGAGCGGAGGCCGGGGCGCGCTGCAGCCTGTTCCGCTGCCGAGTGGCCGCCGTGGCGGAGAAGCTGGCGTGGAGCCTGCGCTCCCTGACCCCGAGGCCGCGGGGCCGGGCGGCGGCAGATGGGGCGGGGCGAGCGACCCCCCTTCCCGCCCCCCCCGACACTCGCCTCCCCGGGCAAGGGCGCGATCCCGGCGGGGAGCCCCGGGGCCGGATCCCGCCCCTCGGCGGCTCCGGGGCGAACCCCCGCTGTTTGCGGGAGCGGGGCGCTGCCAGTCCCTGGGGCCGAGCCCTCTCCCCCCGCCGGTGCTGAGAACAGGGAGCCGCCTGGGGCCTCTGGGGAAGGGGGCGTGTGAAAGCCGGACGGCGGGTGGGAGGAACCAGTGTCCGCCTGGCATGCGCTGAGAGCTGCTGGCTGAGCAAAGCGGCTGCGGGGCGCCAGGGCAGAACGGGGCAAGCAGAGGCAGCCAAGGGGGTAGATCAGTTCATGGAGGGCGGGTCCATCAGTGGTTAGTAGCCAGGGATGCAATAGACACCTGAACTCCTGACTGTCAGGCGGGGAAGGGAAGTGAGGTTGGATCAGTCCACGTGCCCTGTTCTGTACACTCCCCTTGAACCTCTGGTACTGGGCCACTTGTCTGAGGACATACGGGGCTAGATGGATCAGTGGTTTGACTGAATGGCAGTTCTTGTGTTCTTACCCCTTCCTGCAACCCGATCTCATTGCTGTCAGAGAGCAGGGCTCAGGATGATGATTGGAAGGAGTTGGGCCTCTGAATTCCAAGGATCAGAGAGGTAGCCGTGAAGTGGGTATTAGCCCACAAAAGCTTATGCTCCAATACTTTAGTTAGTCTTTAGGGTGCCACAGGACTCTGTCACTTCTGAATTCCAAGAAATATCCTGGGTGTGAAGTGACCGTCTGCTAGAGCTACTTGCTGCATTGCTTGCTGAATGGCTTTTGAGTTGACTACATCTTAGTGGAAGAGAGACAGGATGTGAGTGAATCCTCAAACTTATTTTTGTGTGGTGTGAGTCTGAGACACTTTGAGTCTAGAACAGCAATAAAACCAGTGGGGTTTAATCAGGGGTTCTCAACTGGGGTTCAGGACCCCTAAAGGGGTCACAATGTTATTACATGGGGTGTCATGTAACCTCCATGTCAACCTCCCCCAAAGCCTGCTTTGCATCCAGCATTTATAATGGTTTTAAAGTGTTTTTAATTTATATGGGGGGGTCACACTCAGAGGCTTGCTATTTGTAAGGGGTCACCAGTACAAAAGTTTGAGAACCAGTGGGTTTAATGGTAAAAGTTAGAGGTTCTTAGCAGTGTTGCTTTTTACCCACTTCTGTGATCTTTTGCATCAGCATGTGGGTAATGAGAAACAGCTTCCATGGCATCATTACATGGATTCTTAGCACTACTGTGTTTATTGTCCTTGAGGTTGTGACATCTCAGTGTGAGGGCTATTTAAGGATGTGATTTTTGAGCTTTCAGGGCATGAGATCAGTGAATGAAGCCCCCTGGGCAGCTTCCCATTCCATTAATCTAATCCTGTGTTGTAGGAAGACCATCTTAATCTCCAGGATGGAGAGGTGAGGTTGCTATTTCCTTAAAAACGAACTATGAAACCACACACACAGTGTGCGTTTGCGCTCTACTCCTAATTTGATAGAAGGGCTTGAAGAGGATCTCAAACTTTGTTCTGTTTGTCTGTCTTTCATTTTGGGAATATCTGCTCCTCATTTCTTTCTTTGTTGGCAGTTTCTGGCAAACTCTTGGAGGAGTGTGTTACTGATATCACACAAGGCTATAACCTGAGCTTCAGTTCCCCACAGGGCCGCCGACAGGGGGGTACTACGGGTAGAGCTGTACCGAGCCCCGCACTTTAGGGGGGCCCCGGTACAGCTCTACCCGTAGTCATCCGGCGCGACTCTCCCCCGGACGAGCGGGTGTTCCCGGCCGAGCAGTGAGCCCGGCCGGCAGCAGCGGCTCAGTCTGGGGAGGGGGGGAGGGAGCAGCAAGGGCAGCTCACCCCGCTCCCGGGCTCTCGCTCCTAGCTGCTGTCAGCTGGGGGGGGGGGGGGGGGCGGCTGTGGAGCGCCGGCTGGGTGGGGGGAGCGCCGGCTGGGCTGGGGTCCCCCCAGCCGCTGTCGGCTGGACTGGGGGGGGGAGGCTGGGCTGGGGGGTCCCCAGCCGCTGTCGGCTGGGCTGGAGGGGGCCTGGCTGGGCTGGGGGGCCCCCCAAACTATCAGAGTAGGGGGCCCCCAAATTTCTGTCGCCGGCCCTGGCCCCGGGAGCCCCGCGGGGGGAGGGAGGTTTCCATTACAGGTGCTAGCAGGAGGGGTAGGATCCTGCTGTCGCACACTGGGACTGGGGCAGGGGTCTGTGGCCCCTCCCCCATGCTCCCCCATATAGAATAACAGACGGGGGCTGCACTGTTCCCACCCAGCACGATGCACTTTACAGACATCACTCAGTTCAGCTACACAACTCGCCCCCACCCCAGGCATCGGGGTCATTACCCCCACTGTACAGAAGGAGGAAACTGAGGCACGGAGGAGGGGGAAGGGTTACACAGAGAGTTAGTAGCACAGCTGGAACTAGAACCCAGGAGTCCTGAGTACCAGGCCACCCCCTAGCTCTAGCCACTAGGCCCCATTCCCACCATTTGTGCATGTTGCCATCCGGCCATCCTATACCAACACCCCCCCCCCCCGACCTGGCATCAGAACCCACCAGCCTCAGAGTGGACCCCCATCGCCCGCTCGTGGCAGGCAGGAAGCATCTTGCCCGGTTCGGTGCCAGCTCTGTCCACCCGCCGCGGGCCACCCAAAATAACCAGCTCCGCCCCAAGCACCTGTGGCACAGTGGGGAGCAGCTTCACTGCCCAGATCAGCTGTGCCCCCCCCCACACATTTCACCCTTCTCTCCCTCGCTTTCTCTCTCCACCAGCCTGCCATGCCCGGCTCTGGCAGTGCCCACCCCCCAGTGCCCCATTCATACACCCCACGCACTGCAGCCCCCGCCCACTGCTCCACAGCCCCTGTGCACCCTAGAAACTTCCCGGGGGGGGGGGGGATGGTAGCGGCTTTGGATGGAGCAGGGTCTCTCAAAGCCGGGGAAACCTGGAAAAACGGGATGGAGGGATCCCAAGAACTGCAGCGCCCGGCACAGCAGGGGATGCCTGGGTGGGGCACCCCCCCCAAGCAACCCCCTCATCCCAAGGATGCCCATCGAAGGTCCCCATCTTGCCAGGGAGGGGATCTCCGGGAGGGGGGCACCCAAACAGACCCATGCGGCTGTGCTGCAGGGTGCATTAGCAGCAGGGGGAGGGGGTGGCACCCTGGATCCAGCAGGGCTCCTCCCCCGTCCGTGAGCCAGCAGGGGCGGGGAACCCGACACCCACAAAACCACAGGCCCCCCCATGCCAGGCGGGGGGTCCCAGCCCCCACCCCCCCCTTACCTGGAGCCGTCACCTGCGGATAATCCCCGGGTCGTCCATCTCCCCCCCAGCCAGCAGGCCCCGGGCGCCCCCGAGCCGGCGATGGAGCCGAGGGAGGGGTGGTGTCTGCGGGGGGCGGGGGGGAGCAAGGATCCTTCACCCGTGTCTCCTGCCACAAAACTTGGCAGCCACCAGGCTCCTGGCAGCGGCGGCGCCCACCCCAGCTGCGCAGCGCGGGGGGGGGGGCTCAGGTGTGGGCGCCCCCACCCTGCCTGGGGGGTGTCAGCCCCCCCCCAAGGCTCCTCGAGCCGCCCCGCAGCCCCCCCCGGGGATCAGCCCCGCTGCGCGCCCGGCTCCATCCTCGCCAGGCGCCCGCCCGCCCGGCCCCGCCTTAGCTGGGGGGGGGTCCCGGGGCCTCCGCCCCCCCCCCCCCATGCCGCTCCCGCCCGCCCGGTTCCCGGGGATGCAGCCGCCTCTGCGCGTCTCCGGCTCCGCTCCCGCGCGGTGGGGGGAGGGGGATCCCGGCTGGACGGCCCGGTTCCCAGGACGGGGGGGGGGGGGGGTGCTCCGCCCGGCTCCCCGCTGCCGTGGCAACCGCGGGACCGACCCACCCTCCCCGCGGCTGGGGGTTTAACCCTTCCGGTCCTGCAGCCCCCAGGGTCCGGCTCCTCCCAGCCCCGCCTCGGCACCTGCCCCGCCCCATGTGCCCCCCGCCCGCTGCCCCCCAATATGCCGCCGCTGCCCCCTGCAGATGAGGCTGCTGCTTCAGGACAGAGCTAGGGGGTGCTGTGCTGTAGGAAGGGGGGGGCTCAGCAGGGGGTGCTCTCCCCTGGCAGTCAGTGGGGCACTAGGGGGCACTGTGCTGTGGGGGGGGGCTCAGCAGTGGGTGCTCTCCCCTGGCAGTCAGTGACCCCAGGGCAGGGCTAGGGGGCGCTGTGTGGCGGGGGGGCTCAGCAGGGGGCACTCTCCCCTGGCAGTCAGTAACCCCAGGGCAGGGCTAGGGGGTGCTGTGCTGTAGGAAGGGGGGCTCAGCAGGGGGTGCTCTCCCCTGGCAGTCAGTGACCCCAGGGCAGGGCTAGGGGGCGCTGTGCTGTAGGAAGGGGGGCTCAGCAGGGGGTGCTCTCCCCTGGCAGTCAGTGGGGCACTAGGGGGCACTGTGCTGTGGGGGGGGGGGCTTAGCAGGGGGTGCTCTCCCCTGGCAGTCAGTGACCCCAGGGCAGGGCTAGGGGGCACTGTGCTGTGGGGGGGGCTCAGCAGGGGAGGGCTCTCCCCTGGCAGTCAGTGACCCCAGGGCAGGGTTAGGGGGCGCTGTGTGGCGGGGGGGCTCAGCAGGGGGCGCTCTCCCCTGGCAGTCAGTGGGGCACTAGGGGGTGCTGTGCTGTAGGAAGGGGGGCTCAGCAGGGGGCGCTCTCCCCTGGCAGTCAGTGGGGCACTAGGGGGCGCTGTGCTGTAGGAAGGGGGGCTCAGCAGGGGGTGCTCTCCCCTGGCAGTCAGTGGGGCACTAGGGGGCGCTGTGCTGTAGGAAGGGGGGCTCAGCAGGGGGTGCTCTCCCCTGGCAGTCAGTGACCCCAGGGCAGGGCAGCGGGGGGCAGCTGCAGGAAGTTGCTGCATTTCAGAGGAGATGCAAAGCCAAGGCCTTGGCCTATAACGACCCCCTGGTAGTTTTCATAGGCCAATCGCTGGTTGCTGGGGGGCTGGGGACTGTGGGACTCTCATCGCCAAGCAGATCCATGAACATGGGGGCCCCGGGCTCTGGGGAGACACCCGCCTAGGGCGTCTCTGGTCTCCACGGCGACTGGAGCAGGCGGCTGTTGGGGGTGACGAGCGGCGTCTGGTCTCAGCACGGCCGGCCGGGCAGCGTCGGGTCGATGGGCTGGGCCGGCGCCATAATTGCTCTTGATGGGCGGCCAGGGCTGATCCACGGCCTAATGGGGCAGTTAAAGGAAATCGATAGCTAGGGCTGGGCCCAGCAGGCAGAGGGTGTGTGTGTGTGTGTGTGTGTGTGTGTGTGTGTGTGTGTGTGTGTGTGTGTGTGTGTGTGTGTGTGTGTGTGTGTGTGTGTGTGTGTGTGTGTGTCAGGTTGGGATGGGCAGAGCAGCGGTGGGATGGGCAGAGCAGCGGTGGGTGTGTTTGTGTACAGGGAAGTCCTGTGTGTGTGTGGTCTGCAGGGACAGAAGTCTGGCTGGTGGTGTGTGTGTGTGTGTGCGTGCACCCAAGGGGAGGGCCTATGTGTGTGTGTGTGTGTGTGTGTGGTGTCTGGCTGGTGGTGTGCATGGGAAGTGTGTGTGTGGAGCTGTGTCTGTGTGTTTGCGCTGGTGTGCGATGAGTGAATGGCTGGGGGGTGCTAATGGCTGGTGTGCAGGGAGCCACAGAGAGAGCGACGGGGTCTCTCCCCCCCATTAGACCCCACTCACTGCCCCCATCTCAGAGTCGGGAACCACGTGGGTCCTTGGTGCCCGGCCCAGGCCCTGGTGATGGGATGGGGCAGAGACCAGGCCCTGGGGCCGCCTGCACCAGCGAGCTGGGGGAGACCGGCCTGCGTGTGTGTGTGGGGGGTGTGGATTCCCACCCGAATGTCTGCAGTGGTGGGGTAACCGTGGGAGGAGGGCGCCACCCAGTGGGCTGGGTGCAGAACTCTCCATGACCCAATAACACCCACAGACCACACACACGTACACCACACACAAACACAACATACACACACACACCACACACGTGCACATACCACACACATGTACACCACACACACACCACAACATACACACACACATGTACACCACACACACACACACACCACAACATACACACACACACGTGCACACAGCACACACAGCACACAACATACACACACACACCCCCAAACACACACACCCCGGCGTGGAGAACTGCAGCCAGTCACAGCTGCTCGACACCCTGCACTGTCCATGGTGCTGGAGATGAAGGACTGGGGCTGGCAGCTCCCCAGGGGCCGGACTCCTGGGTTCTCTCGCCTCCCCCTGGGCTGCCGGGATGGAAACACCCACCCACCCCCCGTGCTGTGTTGCTAGGCCCGGGGGTCTGAATAGCGGAGCTGCTCAGCTCCCGAACCTCCCCCCATTCCCCCTGGGCCCCTCCCAGAGAAAGCGCTTTAAGAACCATCCTCGGGGACACATCAAATATTGGGGTGCCCCCCGGAAATGCCACATGGCTCTGTCACTCTCTAGTGGCCAGTCACTGTCTTACAGCCTGGGGGACCCGGGCTCTTTGACGCTCCTGCTTCCAGGGCTTGTCTTCAGTCCCCACGGCCAGCGCCAGGGACGGGGAGGGAGGCAGAACTCCTGGGTTCTATTTCTGGCTGGGGGAGGGGAGGAGGAGGTCTAGTGGCTTAAAGCAGGGGAGAGGCTGGGCCTCCACTTGTGCCATGGGCACATGAACCCAACTCATGAAAGCCCAGGGGCTGGCGCTCCCCTTGGGCCCATGGCCGCAGGTACCAGATGGCAGAAGCAGCTCTAATTCCCCTACCCACTATGGCCCCAACCCCTCCCTGCTACTCCCATCCAGCACTTAGCGGAGTCCAGATCCCTGCCAGAAGCAGTGACGACACCAGTCCGGACCAAGCCAGGCAGCACCCCAGTCCCCAGGACACCGGCCAACCCTCACCCCCACCCCATGCCAAACAGCTGTTGGCAAAGCCTGGTAATACCATGCACCTAGCTAGCCCTGCCCAGCTATGGATCCCATTGGGGGGAAACTGAGGCACAGAACAAGGGCATGAGACGCAGCCTCACTGTAACTCAGACCTTAAAGAGAACTTGGGAAACCTGGCTTCATGTTCCCCTGCCTGTATCACTAGACCCCACTTTCCTCCGCAAAGCTCACCATAGAACCCAGGAGTCCTGACTCCTAGCCTCTTTGCTCTACCCACTAGACTTCCCCTCCCCTCCAAGAGCTTAGCAGAGAACCCAGGAGCCCTGACTCCCAGCCCCTACCCACCTGCTCTTACCACTAGACTCCCCTCTCTTATCCAATCCCATAATGGAACCCAGGAGTCCTGCTGTCACGATATTGAAATAATTTGGTACCATGTAGATCACTGGGGTACAAAATATTATGTGAAGGGGGTCATAACAGGTGTATTATGGGTGTATATATTCCATATGTGTGTAGCTATTCCATATGTGTGTATCTATTCCATATGTGTGTATTTATGTTGTAAATGAAGTTATGGGTGCCTGTACTTCAAACAGGCTTAGCTCAGAAAGCTCAGACAGGCTGGTGCTAACTCGAGCCCATTAAAGGGCCATCAACTGCACAATGGACTGTGTCCACACCCGAGGAGAGGAGCCTCCCCAGGAGTGGAACATGCCTGGGCAAGAACTGAATCATTGAGAGTCTGGTAATTGGACCATGTGGCTGTGAGACTTCAGTTTGCAGCCAGACTCTGCATAAGGAGGAGGAGGGTCTTCACCCACAGGAGGAAGTCTATAAAGCTGGAAGAAGCATTCTCCATTTTGTCTTTTACCTCCAGACTTCGGCCTGCCTTGTTTCCAGCTTTGGATGGAACTTTGCTACTCTGGGAACTCTTTACAATGGTATTGACCCATCTCAGCAGAGATGTTTTCCAAAGACTTTGATTTGAACCTGCAGTTTATTCTACCTTTGCTGCAAGCCTGAACTAAGAAATGTGCCATTACTGCTTGTAATTGATTTCTTTTAACCATTCTTAACCCTCACCTAGACCTTTTCCCTTTTATAATAAACCTTTAGATTTTAGATTCTAAAGGATTGGCTACAGCGTGATTTGTGGTAAGATCTAATTTGTATATTGACCTGGGTCTGCGGCCTGATTCCTTGGAATTGGGGAGAACCCTTTTCTTTATTTGGGGGATTGGTTTTCATAACCATTGATCCCCAGGACAGGTGGCTGCGGGTGGTGATACTGGGAATCTGGAGTGTCTTAAGGGGATTGCTTGTGTGACTTGTGGTGAGCCAGTGGGGTGAGACCAAAGTCTTTTCTGTTTAGCTGGTTTGGTTTGCCTTAGTGTGGAAAAACCCCAGCTTTGGGCTGTAGTTGCCCTTTGGAAGCAATCTGTCCTGATCTGACACTCACAGTTGGATCCCACCAGGAACAGCACTGTCACACCTGCCTCCCAGTCCCATTCTCAGGGGGTGTGACCACATCCCCAGAGCTGCCCTGGGGACCCCGAAGTGCAGGCCAGGATTGTTCCACCCTGGCATGTGTAGGACACAACCCACTGCCCATGGGCACCCCACAGCCTGGCACCCACCAGTGCACGCAGCCCTCTAGGTGGCAGCAGCAATCCACAGCAAGGGCCCCCCACTGCCTGGCAGCTCCCAGAAAGGCCTTGGGGGTCAAGGCTGGCACAGCCCCTGGCACCGGCTTTCGGAGGTGAGGCCCACCCAGGTCTTTAGATACCCCCCTGCCAGATTGGGGAGCAGGACCCAGGAGTCCTGACTCCCATCTCAGCACTCCCCCAGCCCCCACCCTACTCTAACCACTAAGCCTCACGCCCCTCGCAGAGCCAGGAGTCCATCTGCCCATCCATCCCTCTGTCCTGATCCCTGCTAACTCCTCCCCTTGCAAATCAGACTCCATGGCTGGAAAGCTGCAGTTCCCCAGTGATCCCCAGGGGACCCGGAAAGACAAGGGGGGAAGTTAATCACCATTCAAAGGGCAGAAGGAACTCAGAGATCACCCCATGCGGTGTGTGTGCGGGGGGAGGTCTCAGGGCCCCCTACCTCCCGGGAGGCATTGGCAGAGGGCTTTCCCCTCATGTCTGTGCCAGGGATGGCCTGGGTGGCCCATGCCCCAGGCACACGGGGAAGGTGACTGTGGCAGTGAGAAAGTCCCGTACGCTTGTCTCCGGGATGCCTCCCTAACCCCCCCCCACCTCCCGCTTGTTCAGTTGGATACAAATTGCCATTTCACACCCTGGATTAAATTGTTGTGCTGCACGGCTGTTAAATAGCTCTCGTGCCCCATTCCAGAGGCAGCTGCATCTCAGCACTGGCTGAGAGACCCCTACGTAAACAGCCACCATGGCCTAACCCAGAGGTGGCTGCATCTCAGCACCAGGCGAATACACTGCCAGCTGTCCAACCACCAGGGGAAGCACAAGACATTGGTTTTCTGTGGCTCCCCCAGGCGGTGTCACTCTGCGTTCCCTTGCTGGGGGGCTTTGGCCCTGGGTAAAATCCTGGTGGAAGCTTCCCAACTTGCCTCGTTGATTAACCTCAGCTGACCACGTCCCTCCTTGGCCTGGCCCAGAGCAGGCCCCAGACATTGGATGTGGGAGGAGAGAGGGGGAGAGACAGGGTCCCTCCCCCACTCCCCGGCCTACACCAGTGTGATGCGGGGCACTCCGGAGGCACCCCAGTGCCACTCTGACTGGCGAGTGGCTGCTGCGGGGGGGCTTGGAGACGGGGGGAGGGGAGGGATTTGGCTTTGGAGCAGGAGGAGGCGAACAGCAGGGTGGGAGAAGGGGGGAGATCACCCCCCCACCCTTCCCCAAGAAGACAGGAACCCCAGGAAGGCACACGGACCACTCCCAGATTCCCCACACCGAGCCGTAACACCAGACAAGGCAGGAGAGGGAATGCCGGCCGCGGCAACGACCTGGAAGCTGCATCCCATATCCAGAAACTATACAGGACAAACTGCCCAAAAGCCTTGAGGGAGATCCTTGATGGGACCTTCTCCTACTGCGCCACCCAGCCTCAGAGACTCTACTCGTACTTCAAGGACGTGTTTGATCCTAACTGCCAGCTCTCTGCTCTAACCATTAGACCCACTCTGCTTGCAGTCAGGATAGAACCCAGGAGTCCTGATTCCTAGACCCCCCCCCCGCCCCGTTTCTCTAATCCTGTGGTTCTCAACCAGGATTACATGTGCCCCTGGGGGTACGCAGAGGTCTTCCAAGGGGCACATCAACAGGCTACACAAAAAGCACTAACAATTTCATACAGACAATGACTTGTTTATGCTGCTCTATATACAGACTCTATATGGGTGTGTTTTCTTTTAGGATTATAGTCTGTTAAAATCTGTGTGTATTGAATTCACTATGGAGTTTGTAAAGATAGAGCAGCAATCCAAGAAGCAACCCTTACAGCCTCTCTTTCCACTCATTCATACTTTTTCCTTTAAATATGTCAAAACACAAGCATGCAATCATCCTCCGGCCAAGCACAGAAAAATCTCTCTATATAAAAGTCAAAGGGTGTATGCGTGTATGGTCCCTTACTACTTCGACACCGTTTCAGCTAGATACTTGAAATTTGGTACAGTTATAGGCTTTAGGGTATAGGTCCTAATCAGGGTAAGAATCGAAAATTTTTAAAATCTCACCTCTTATACCCCCTAGGGGTGAAATTCTTTAAAGCTCATTAACATCAACTATTAGAGAGGTAGCCGTGTTAGTCTGGAATAGCAGAGGTAACAAAGTCCTGTGGCACCTTAAAGGCTAACTATAAAGTTTTGAAGCATAAGGTTTCATGGGCTAATACCCACTTCGTCGGATTCAAGCAATGGTATTCCTGCCTCTGGACACTTCCACTGCTTGCATCTGACGAAGTGGGTATTAGCCCACGAAAGTTTATGCTTCAAAACTTTATAGTTAGTCTTTAAGGTGCCACAGGACTTTGTTACCTCTAACATCAACTACACAGCTCACATAACATCATCTGGGCAGCAGGTTAACACATGCTGTTGTCTGTTACAAATTACAACTAGTCCGAGCAACGCCGGGTATTTCAGCTAGTACAAAATAAAATTTCAAAATGGCCGACCACCAAAAACATACACAACCAGAAACAGGGATGGTGGGCAGGACGTAAACACTACACGGGGCATGGAAACCTGTCAAAAAGTACATGGTGATGAAAGCTATCGAGTGCTTAACTACGCACGTGTCTGCAGGGCCAGATTAACTTTTTGTGGGCTTGGCACAATATTATTTGTGGGCCTCCCCAGGGAATGATTGTAAAAGACAGGAAATCAATAAATTGTCTTTGACACAGCACATAGCTGCACAGGTTTTATTAACAATATCTACATGAAGTGGGTTGGTTGAGTAAGTTACATAGCAAGTATAACTGTGAGTAGTATACAAATTACTTATCTGAAGCAAAACTAGTATGAAGTATGAAGAATTAATTCAGATTTTTCAACATTCCTTTGCTGCAGTAAACATTTCAATTAAACAAGAGAAGTCATTTAACCCTGCACTTCCATCGGCACCCAGACCAACGGCTATCCCCGAGTGTCCCCATGGACGTATCGCAAGGCCATCCTTGCCCCTGGAATCACCTAGTGGGGCTTCACTAGCCCCTTCCACACCAGTGAGCGGGTGGCGGTGGAGTCTACTACCCCTTCCCGGGGCTTCCCCCCAACAGCACAGGTATCGTGGTCAGGGGGTGCTTCCCCGCTCTACTCCGTCCCCCTGTCCACCAACACAAGTCTGCCAGCCCGCATTCCATCTGCAGACAGTCCTGTTTCTTGTGGCCCGGGCGTCCATACTGCCAACAGGTCAGTTCCTTGCTGCGGGTGGGCCCTTGGTCCAGTCCCCTCTTGGGCGCTACATCTGGTGGGCTTTTGCCCGCTCCAACTCCCTTGCCCGGCTTCACCACACGTCGGGGCCCCTCTGCTTCAATGTATTCCTCCGTTAACCAGATGGCTTTGGCCACTTGGGCCAGCTGATGTCTCCGGACCCATACCCGAACGGTGTCCGGAAGATCTAGGAGGAACTGCTCCAAGACACCTGTTCTATGACCTCCTCCGTGGTTTGGGCATTAGGTCTTAGCCACCAGGTGGCCCAGGCCATCAATTTCTGGGCAAACGCCCTGGGCCGCAGACCTTTGGTCCAGCAGGCCGCCTGGAAGCGCTGGCGATACCTCTCAGCTGAGAGTCCCATGCGGTTCAGTATAGCGGCCTTTACCACATCATAGTCCCATGCTTGGGTGTCACCCAAAGCCATAAATGCTGTCTGGGCTTCCCTGCCCAGCTACGGGGCTAACCGCAGGGCTCAGGGCTCCCGCTCCCAGCCAGCCATGGTAGCCACCTGTTCAAAAGTTTCAAGGAATGCAATGGGATCTTGCAGAGCCCCCATCCCTACAGCCTGGCGCCTTCCCCCACTGGTAGACTCACCATTCTCTGGAGGATTTGTTGCTGCACCGTGGCCAGCTCCCTGATAAACTCCTGGACTGTCCTCTCTTGTTCTGCCTGCCATTTCATCAGGGCCTGGTGCTCTGTCTGTTGCATTTCTTGCACCATGCTCACCAGCCATTTTAGGGTCTCCTCCATACTGGCAGGCATACAACTAGGAAGGTCCTGGATAGGTCCCCAGTGTTACAGAATCTGCACAGATTTTGCTCTCTCCCGCCGCCCGCGGCCCCCCCCCCCCCCCGGCCGGTCTCCCGCAGCCTGCCCCCCGCCCTCCCGGCCGGTCCCCACCACCCGCAGGCCCCAACCCCTGCATGCGCTCTGGCCACGGGGCCCGGCCGGGAGAAGCAAAGGGGGGCGGGGGGAGGCTGCTGGGTGCCGGGGGAGGGGGCTGACGAGCGCTGCAGCGGCTGCCCGGAGCCGCATCTTGCTCAAAGTCCCGGCGACAAGGGGGTACAGCTGCGTACCGGGCCCGCCCCCCTTAAGTCCAGGGCCTGGTACAGCTGTACCCATTGTACCACCCTGTCGCCGGCCCTGACCTCAGATGGCCAATGGCAAGAATAGCCTTGTAGCGAACTGGAGATGCCAGGGAATCCAGAGGTTCCTCTTTAATGAAGTCCTGAAATGCATGAATAGGGAGATAAACAATGGGAAATGGATTTGAAAGGCAGAGAGGCCTTCCTCCCACACCCTGAAACAGGGCCAGATGCCAGCCCTGTAATAAACAGATTCCGCGCTCAGCAGGCTCTCTGCCTCGGATATAGACCGTAGGGCCACCTGTGCACTGTACAGAGCAGTGGTCGCCAACCTTTCGGACCTCAGGGACCACTAAACTCACAATTTTGAATCCCGCGGACCACTAACATGAATTTTTTTAAAAAGGCCCGGGGGAGTGGGGGGGAGTGGGGGGGGGGTGGCAAGAGCGGGGGGGGGTTGTTTGACTTTTAAATGACTTTTGTGTTATGCCTTTTCATATAACCTTGTTTTTGAAACTCTGTATTGAACTTTGGTAATCTGTTATAGCCCCCAAGGTAGTATAATTAAGGTAAAAGAAAAATGTCTCTGCTAGAAGTAGAATAAGTTGCCCCCCCCCCCACTTTATAATCAAGTGCCCTGTTGAATGAATGAGGTGTGAATGAGGAAGGAGAGACAGATCAAGGACAATCAAACTTGTCAAGTGGGCTAAGAGCAGACATAACCCTCAGGGGTTAGCACTAGACCAGAGAGAAGCAGCAAAAAGGAACAATGGACACAGACCCAGATTTGCAGGAGAGGGAAGCTGCTATAAAATAGCAAACTTGGCAAAATTTTTACCTTGCGCCTCTGCCCCTCCCCCCCCCCCCCACACACATTCCCTTTTCAAAATCGCTTTAGGTCCTTGTTTGGTGGTTTTCTCTTCCTGGCACACAACTCATCTAAATATCACTACTCTTTCATTTATTACAGAAAAAAGTTTTTAAATACCCTGAAAACTATTTAAAATGCAATTTGCTAATTTAAAAATAGAGATGATGGTAGCTATTCCCTGCAAAGTGGGAAAGCACCCTGTTCCCCGGCAGGTATGCGGGGCTCCCGCCACTTACCACCTCCTCCTCCCCCCCCCCCGGCTTGCCTCCTCTCCTCTCCCAGCTCCGCTCTCGCTCTTCTTCCCCCCCACCCCCTCGCCTCTTCTCTCCCGGCCCCGGCTCCATCTCCGGCCCCGCTCTTCTCCCCACCCCGCTCGCCTCTTCTCTCCCGGCCCCGTCTCCGTCTCTGGCCCCCGCTCTTCTCCCCACCCCGCTCGCCTCTTCTCTCCCGGCCCTGGCTCCGTCTCCGGCCCCGCTCTTCTCCCCACCCCGCTCGCCTCTTCTCTCCCGGCCCCGGCTCCGTCTCCGGCCCCGCTCTTCTCCCCACCCCGCTCGCCTCTTCTCTCCCGGCCCCGGCTCCGTCTCCGCTCTTCTCCCCACCCCGCTCGCCTCTTCTCTCCCGGCCCCGGCTCCGTCTCTGGCCCCCGCTCTTCTCCCCACCCCGCTCGCCTCTTCTCTCCCGGCCCCGGCTCCGTCTCCGCTCTTCTCCCCACCCCGCTCGCCTCTTCTCTCCCGGCCCCGGCTCCGTCTCTGGCCCCCGCTCTTCTCCCCACCCCGCTCGCCTCTTCTCTCCCGGCCCCGGCTCCGTCTCCGCTCTTCTCCCCACCCCGCTCGCCTCTTCTCTCCCGGCCCCGGCTCCGTCTCTGGCCCCCGCTCTTCTCCCCACCCCGCTCGCCTCTTCTCTCCCGGCCCCGGCTCCGTCTCCGCTCTTCTCCCCACCCCGCTCGCCTCTTCTCTCCCGGCCCCGGCTCCGTCTCTGGCCCCCGCTCTTCTCCCCACCCCGCTCGCCTCTTCTCTCCCGGCCCCGGCTCCGTCTCCGCTCTTCTCCCCACCCCGCTCGCCTCTTCTCTCCCGGCCCCGGCTCCGTCTCTGGCCCCCGCTCTTCTCCCCACCCCGCTCGCCTCTTCTCTCCCGGCCCTGGCTCCGTCTCCGGCCCTGCTCTTCTCCCCACCCCGCTCGCCTCTTCTCTCCCGGCCCCGGCTCCGTCTCCGGCCCCGCTCTTCTCCCCACCCCGCTCGCCTCTTCTCTCCCGGCCCCGGCTCCGTCTCCGCTCTTCTCCCCACCCCGCTCGCCTCTTCTCTCCCGGCCCCGGCTCCGTCTCTGGCCCCCGCTCTTCTCCCCACCCCGCTCACCTCTTCTCTCCCGGCCCCGGCTCCGTCTCCGCTCTTCTCCCCACCCCGCTCGCCTCTTCTCTCCCGGCCCCGGCTCCGTCTCTGGCCCCTGCTCTTCTCCCCACCCCGCTCGCCTCTTCTCTCCCGGCCCTGGCTCCGTCTCCGGCCCTGCTCTTCTCCCCACCCCGCTCGCCTCTTCTCTCCCGGCCCCGGCTCCGTCTCCGGCCCCGCTCTTCTCCCCACCCCGCTCGCCTCTTCTCTCCCGGCCCCGGCTCCGTCTCCGCTCTTCTCCCCACCCCGCTCACCTCTTCTCTCCCGGCCCCGGCTCCGTCTCCGCTCTTCTCCCCACCCCGCTCGCCTCTTCTCTCCCGGCCCCGGCTCCGTCTCCGCTCTTCTCCCCACCCCGCTCGCCTCTTCTCTCCCGACCCCGGCTCCGTCTCCGCTCTTCTCCCCCTCCCCGGCTCGCCTCTCTTACTGACCCCGCCCCTCTCCTCCGGCTGTGGCTCCGCGGACCACCCAAATTTTCTCGGACCACTGGTTGGCGACCGCTGGTACAGAGGACAGAAAGAGAACTCACCAGACACAAGCCAATCCTCCCAGTTCCAGCCCACAAGTGCTAGAGCTCTTTCTGGCCAGGCATTTTATTCCTTTTCCCCAGAGCTCAAACTGACGGAACAAGTGTTGGCGCCTGGCTCCCCTTCAAGGGCGTGGCGGCTTTAGTAGGAAAAGAGCCTAAAATATAAGCCCTTGTATTAAAGGCTGGTACAAGGCCTAAGCTAAAGTAGCAGCAAGCTTTGCTAAATAAAGCAAAAGTCAGGCTGTGAGGGAATGTTAGACTCTGCCTGTCACGGAGCGCCTGGGTGACGGACTAGAACCGCTCCCTAGGAAGCCAGCCAGGACTTCGGGTGAAGGGTCCCTTCTCCGTACACCGCCTGTTTCCAAGGCCAGGAGCTTCAGGGGTACCCACTTCCACCTTCCTGGTGTCACGTTACTGAAATAATTTGGTACCATAGATCATCGGGGTATTAAATCTTATGTGAAGGGATCATAACAGGTGTCTATGACCAGGTTATGGAGGGCGGATTATGAATATGCCATTGATGTGTGTGTATCTTTTTGGAACTAAAGTTATGAATATTGGACTGGGGTGCCTGTACTTCAAGCTTATGCTGGGTTTCTGGGTGGAATCTCAGGCAAGCTGGTGTTGACTTGAATGGCCTGCCTGATGGCCCATTAAGGGGCCATTAACTGCTCAATGAACTTTGTCCACACCGGAGGAGAGAAGCTTCCCCAGGAATGGGACATGCCTGGGCAAAAACTGAATCGTGAAGAGTCTGGTGATTGGACCATGTGGCTATGGACCTCCAGTTTGCAACTGGACTCTGCATAAGGAGGAGGAGGGGCTTCGCCCAGAGGAGGAAGTCTATAAAGCCTGGGAGACACGTCTCCATTTTGTCTTCAATCTGCAACCTTCAGCTAGCACCTACCTCTGGATGGGATTTTGCTACATGTGGAAGCTCTGACCAACGGATTGATGACCCACCCTAGAAGGGGGTGAATTCCAGAGACTTTTATCTGAGCCCACAGTTTATTCTACAGCTGCAAGACTGAACCAAGAGACTTGCCATCACCGCATGTCATTGATTTCTTTTAACCTTTCCTAACCCTCACCTACACCTTTTTCCTTATACAATAAACCTTTAGATTTGAGATTCTAAAGGATTGGCAACAGAGTGATTTGTGGGAAGATCTGATTTGTAGATTGACCTGGGTCTGGGGCCTGATTCTTTGGAATTGGGGAGAACTGTTTTCTTTATTTGGGGGATTGGTTTTCATAACCATTGATCCCCAGGACAGGTGGCTGCTGATGGTGATACTGGGAACCTGGAGTGTCTAAGGGAATTGCTTGTGTGACTTGTGGTTAGCCAGGGGGGCGAAACCAAGCTCTTTTCTGTTTGGCTGGTTTGGTTTACATTAGGTGGAAAAACCCCAGCTTTGGGCTGTAGTTGCCCCTTTGGAAGCAATCTGTCCTGATCTGACACTCACAGTTGGACCCCACCAGGAACAGCACCGTCACACCTGGGTCTGATCTTGAAGCATTCAGCACCTTCTGCCCCTCCGTGCGCTTGCCCCAGCAAGCCCGCCTGGGCAGGGTCCTGAGGGAGCCCGTGGATTCTGCACCCCAAATCCACAGTCAAACGTGACTCTCAACCAGCCAGTAAAACAGAGGTTTATTCGATTACTTCTATCTGGTCTAACCCAGACCATACAGCGAGCGTGAGCCCTCGGCTGGATCCATTTTGGGGGCCAGAGAGCGAGATAGCTCCTCTGCCTCCCTGCCTGACTCCAGCCAGCCCAGACTTTCAAACCCCCTCTCCAGCCCCTCCTTCCCCCTGGCTCAGCCAGGTCAGGTGACCTCCCTCCCCCACCTGGGGGTCAGATTACAGCATCAGGTATGCATATTTGCAGAGAGGGGAGAGGGCGTCGACTACTTGCCCACACTGTCTCTGCTTTGCATCAGCTACACATCCTTATCCCTTCACATAGACGCTCAAAAAATGCATAGGGGAAACTGAGGCACACACACACAGTATTCCTACTCCGTCACACTGCCGCTTGCATATTCCCAGAATCTGGCAAGCCCAGCATTGATATTGCAGAAACACACAATCCTAGACAGTGCTGGGCACAAAGTACTCAGCAAACACATTCCAGATGCGTGGTATGAAAACCACAATATCAAGAATGGCACAAAATCATCCTCCCAAAAGAGAAGCTCAAATAGCAGTGTAAGAAATACAAATGTTTTAATCAAACCAACCTGTACAAAACTAGCCAGGTCAGAGGCTGTATCTATGTCAGAGGGGCTTGTCTGTCTCAGATTATCTCTGAGAAAATGTGTTGGTCCAGCCAAGGGGGAAATAGAAAGGCCCACTATTCACTGAGCAGTGTCCACTGTCACAGACATACGTCTTAATATCATGGTAGAGTCTCCCAGGTGCTATTACCATGCCTTATCAATAATAAACCTGGCCGGGTGCCTTCGTCCCTTAACTTGTGGCCCTCACACTGCCACCTGCTTCCCTCCTCCGCCTCCCTCCCTCCCCTGCACTGAGATCAATGCCCATTTTTGTCAAAAAAAAAAAAAGTCAGGACGGCCAGGACAGAGCTTAAAAAGAGGACTGTCCTGGCCAAAACGGGACACAGGGTCATCCCACTGATTTGCGACTGCTCCCAGAAAATATCTCCACCAGCCAGAGGTGGGACACTAGCTGGTGGGGGTTGGGGCTCTGAGTTAGTGCTCAGAATTGTTTCCCAGGGGTCTGGCTGCTGGGTCTTGCCCACATGGTCAGGGTCTAACTTGCCAGAGTTGAGGACGGGAAGGAATTTCCCCTCTGGGTCAGACTGACAGAGACCCTCGCGGGCTTCGCCTTCCTCTGCAGCAGGGGCCCGGGTCACTTGTGGTCTGCAACATGCAAATGGTCTCTTCTGGCCTTACTCTCTGTGACCCCATTTAGCCCGTGTGCGCTGAGCTCAGCCAGCAGGGGGTGCTAGTCCTGCTGCTCTTTGTCCCATGGAGCCTCTGCAAGATGCCAGCCCCAGAACCCACCAACCTCCTTTCTAATCTGTCACCTCCCTGCCAGCTCAGGCTCCCTTCCCCCCAGACCTGTCCCTGAGCCTGGGGGTCTGCCCAGCTCGGGGGCAGACCTGCTGGCACTTGGGCACCTGCCCCTGGGGGGAGCATTACCAAGGGAACACCCAGTGCCAGAGAACCTGGAGCTAGTTTCCGCTCTGTCCCAGGAGGTGCCGCAGGGCCCTGGTGTTGGCAGTGGCTCATTCAGGGCCCTGTTGTGCCAGGCCCTGCACAGCCCTCCCACCCAAGCCCAGTGAGAGACAGCCCCTGGCCCCAAGAACTCAGCTCAAATAACAATACAGATAGAGGCAGGATTGTTTGCCTCATTGTACAGAGGGGAAACTGAGGTCATCCAGGGAATCAGTGGCAGAGCCTGGACTAGAACCCAGGTACCCTGAGTCCCCACCCAGCTCGTGAACCCCTGGCCTGCCCTCTCTTGCAGCCACTCTGCCATTTGGGTTCCCACTGTAGCCTGCTTAGCTACCAGCTTTCTGGTCGGGTCTCCACCGTGGCTTGTCTTGCCCCCACGTAAATTCCCCTGTGGGGCCAGGGGCCCTCTGCCCCAGACCCCCCTGTCTTCTGGGCCCCTGGTCTTCACCATCACCTGCTTTGGGGTAGTCTCAGACCGAGCCCAATCCTCTGGCCTTCCTCTCCTTCTCTGGGGGCAAGGCTGCCTTCTCTGGCCCCCCTTGTGGCATAGGAAGCACAGCCAGGGCATTCCTTGGGCCACCTCTGGGCTAGGCCTGACCCTATGAGTGCCCCGGAGGCATTCCCTCCTCATGTGCCCTGGTTCCCCACAGGCCCAACAAGTTCGGAGCCCCCCTGTGGGATTCACAGGGGGCACTCTGGTCTGTTCACAATGTCCCGGGCGGAGCCTCTTTGCTCCATCCCGACAGGGACACTCTCTCTTGCAGTGCCCTGGTCACCCACAGGCGAAACAGTCTTTAGGCCCTGGCACCGGCCTCCAGCCCCAGGTGCCTGGCCCCCGGTGAGAGCCAGGTTGAAGCAGCCTTGCTTGCTGCTTGGCGAGACGGGCCACACGGACTCTCCACTCGTCGTTTCTCATCACTCCTTCTTCAGTTCTCCACTCCTGAGTCCTCGCCCTCGCCCCTTGTCCCAGGGGCAGACCGCTCTCGCCTGCATTCTCCACCACAATGCAGCAGCAGGATGACTCACCCCTGCGGCGCCTCCTGCTGGTTGTCGGGGAATTAGCTCTTTGCAGCACGGAGCATCCTCTGCCAGCCAGTGTCTCACTGTCTGCTGGCCCAGTGTCCCTCCTGGACCCCGGTGCCCTTTTATCTGGGGTGCTGCCCCTGGCAATACTCCCCCACACTCTGCCTCTGGGTCTTCCTTCTCTAGGGGACCCCCCAACCCTCCAATCCCAACCTTGCCTCAGTCTGGGCTACTGCCAGGCATCGTCAAGTCCCCGCTCCCTGGGGCGGACTGTAGTGTAAAAGCCAGTCATCATAGACACGGGGGGTTTGGACCAGCTGCCTTCCGCGACCACCCAGTACCTCTGGGGGCCTAGCACCCGGCCCTGCAGCCTGCAGAGTTGCCAGTCTGGAGCTCCCCTGCTCCTCTGGCCTTTCCCCAGTTCCCCAACACTTCACTCCCAGTAGCCTTTCTGCAGACAGCCAGGCCCTGCTCCCTCCAAGACTGGAGAGAGTCTTTCTAAGCTCCTGGCTCCCAGCCTTTTTATACAGGCCAGCTGTATAAAAATTATACAGTCACCTGATTGGGACGTGACTGTTTCCCCACTCAGCGGAGGCTTGCTGCTTTCCTAGCAGCAGCCTCTTCAGTCTCAGTCCTCTGCCAGGGATGATTTCAAGCCCATCAAGGCAGGAGCGAGTGACCAACCCACCCTAGGCACACAGAGTGTGCGCTGTGCTACAGCAATCTCTGGAGCAGCAATCGCTGTTATAGGACAGCATCATTGAGAACCCAAAGCCTAGAGCTCAGGTGTATTTGAGGATCTGGGCCAGTACTTGGCTGTCACTATAGTAATGACCCCTGAGCAAGCAGGATAATGTACATGCTTACCACTGAGCTGGTGCAGGGGCTGCATGTCCATCAGAATGACTAGACGTCATAAACACGGTTTGAGTAATAACAATCAACAATCAGTTATATTACATGGTGAGATCTGAGTAAACATGTACAGGAAACATGCCTTGAGTATTAACAATTTAACTATTTACAGGGTGAGATCCTTCTCTGGCTCACAGCATCGGCGCAGTCAGTCAATGGCTAATACTGGCCAGTATCAGAGTTGCCTCTCTTGTTCTACATTTGGGTAGCAGGAGTGAGTAGTATAAGGGCCCTACTGTCAATCCAAAGTTAACCTGACCACTTGACGCCGTAAGCTCTGCACACCAGTCACTGGTAGTCCTAGCCCATGGGGGAATTACCTCCGGGGTCAAGGTGGACACATGACCAGAAGCAAGGTGTGTCATGTGACCCGTCTAAGAATTTCCACTGTCCTCCACCAAGCAGCATGGGTTTTGCCCCAATAGGAATGCCCCGAGAGAAGATACGACCAATCGGAGGGAGTTCTGGGGTTTGTGTGATCCTTCTAAGAACTCCTCCCATGCCCCTCTACCAATCAGGAGGGGTTTCAGAGGCAGCGGACCACCCTGACAGCAGGGCCGGTGATGGGGGAGACTAGAGGGACAAGTGTACCAGGCCCCGGGCTCGCGCGGCTCAGGGCCCCCCCGGCTCGCGCGGCTCGGGTCCCCCCCGGCTCGCGCGGCTCGGGTATCCCCCGGCTCGCGCGGCTCAGGGCCTCCCCGGCTCGGGTCCCCCCCCGGCTCGCGCGGCTCAGGGCCCCCCCGGCTCGGGTCCCCCCCGGCTCGCGCGGCTCAGGGCCCCCCCGGCTCGGGTCCCCCCCGGCTCGCGCGGCTCGGGTCCCCCCCCGGCTCGCGCGGCTCAGGGCCCCCCCGGCTCGGGTCCCCCCCGGCTCGCGCGGCTCGGGTCCCCCCCCGGCTCGCGCGGCTCAGGGCCCCCCCGGCTCGGGTCCCCCCCGGCTCGCGCGGCTCGGGTCCCCCCCCGGCTCGCGCGGCTCAGGGCCCCCCCGGCTCGGGTCCCCCCCGGCTCGCGCGGCGCGGCTCGGGTCCCCCCCCGGCTCGCGCGGCTCAGGGCCCCCCCGGCTCGGGTCCCCCCCGGCTCGCGCGGCGCGGCTCGGGTCCCCCCCCGGCTCGCGCGGCTCAGGGCCCCCCCGGCTCGGGTCCCCCCCGGCTCGCGCGGCTCGGGTCCCCCCCGGCTCGCGCGGCTCAGGGCCCCCCCGGCTCGGGTCCCCCCCGGCTCGCGCGGCTCGGGTCCCCCCCCGGCTCGCGCGGCTCAGGGCCCCCCCGGCTCGGGTCCCCCCCGGCTCGCGCGGCTCGGGTCCCCCCCCGGCTCGCGCGGCTCAGGGCCCCCCCGGCTCGGGTCCCCCCCGGCTCGCGCGGCTCGGGTCCCCCCCCGGCTCGCGCGGCTCAGGGCCCCCCCGGCTCGGGTCCCCCCCGGCTCGCGCGGCTCGGGTCCCCCCCCGGCTCGCGCGGCTCAGGGCCCCCCCGGCTCGGGTCCCCCCCGGCTCGCGCGGCTCGGGTCCCCCCCCGGCTCGCGCGGCTCAGGGCCCCCCCGGCTCGGGTCCCCCCCGGCTCGCGCGGCTCGGGTCCCCCCCCGGCTCGCGCGGCTCAGGGCCCCCCCGGCTCGGGTCCCCCCCGGCTCGCGCGGCTCGGGTCCCCCCCCGGCTCGCGCGGCTCAGGGCCCCCCCGGCTCGGGTCCCCCCCGGCTCGCGCGGCTCGGGTCCCCCCCCGGCTCGCGCGGCTCAGGGCCCCCCCCGGCTCGGGTCCCCCCCGGCTCGCGCGGCTCGGGTCCCCCCCCGGCTCGCGCGGCTCAGGGCCCCCCCGGCTCGGGTCCCCCCCGGCTCGCGCGGCTCGGGTCCCCCCCCGGCTCGCGCGGCTCAGGGCCCCCCCGGCTCGGGTCCCCCCCGGCTCGCGCGGCTCGGGTCCCCCCCCGGCTCGCGCGGCTCAGGGCCCCCCCCGGCTCGGGTCCCCCCCGGCTCGCGCGGCTCGGGTCCCCCCCCGGCTCGCGCGGCTCAGGGCCCCCCCGGCTCGGGTCCCCCCCGGCTCGCGCGGCTCGGGTCCCCCCCCCGGCTCGCGCGGCTCAGGGCCCCCCCCGGCTCGGGTCCCCCCCGGCTCGCGCGGCTCGGGTCCCCCCCCGGCTCGCGCGGCTCAGGGCCCCCCCGGCTCGGGTCCCCCCCGGCTCGCGCGGCTCGGGTCCCCCCCCGGCTCGCGCGGCTCAGGGCCCCCCCGGCTCGGGTCCCCCCCGGCTCGCGCGGCTCGGGTCCCCCCCCGGCTCGCGCGGCTCAGGGCCCCCCCGGCTCGGGTCCCCCCCGGCTCGCGCGGCTCGGGTCCCCCCCCGGCTCGCGCGGCTCAGGGCCCCCCCGGCTCGGGTCCCCCCCGGCTCGCGCGGCTCGGGTCCCCCCCCGGCTCGCGCGGCTCAGGGCCCCCCCGGCTCGGGTCCCCCCCGGCTCGCGCGGCTCGGGTCCCCCCCCGGCTCGCGCGGCTCAGGGCCCCCCCGGCTCGGGTCCCCCCCGGCTCGCGCGGCTCGGGTCCCCCCCCGGCTCGCGCGGCTCAGGGCCCCCCCGGCTCGGGTCCCCCCCGGCTCGCGCGGCTCGGGTCCCCCCCCGGCTCGCGCGGCTCAGGGCCCCCCCGGCTCGGGTCCCCCCCGGCTCGCGCGGCTCGGGTCCCCCCCCGGCTCGCGCGGCTCAGGGCCCCCCCGGCTCGGGTCCCCCCCGGCTCGCGCGGCTCGGGTCCCCCCCCGGCTCGCGCGGCTCAGGGCCCCCCCGGCTCGGGTCCCCCCCGGCTCGCGCGGCTCGGGTCCCCCCCCGGCTCGCGCGGCTCAGGGCCCCCCCGGCTCGGGTCCCCCCCGGCTCGCGCGGCTCGGGTCCCCCCCCGGCTCGCGCGGCTCAGGGCCCCCCCGGCTCGGGTCCCCCCCGGCTCGCGCGGCTCGGGTCCCCCCCCGGCTCGCGCGGCTCAGGGCCCCCCCGGCTCGGGTCCCCCCCGGCTCGCGCGGCTCGGGTCCCCCCCCGGCTCGCGCGGCTCAGGGCCCCCCCGGCTCGGGTCCCCCCCGGCTCGCGCGGCTCGGGTCCCCCCCCGGCTCGCGCGGCTCAGGGCCCCCCCGGCTCGGGTCCCCCCCGGCTCGCGCGGCTCGGGTCCCCCCCCGGCTCGCGCGGCTCAGGGCCCCCCCGGCTCGGGTCCCCCCCGGCTCGCGCGGCTCGGGTCCCCCCCCGGCTCGCGCGGCTCAGGGCCCCCCCGGCTCGGGTCCCCCCCGGCTCGCGCGGCTCGGGTCCCCCCCCGGCTCGCGCGGCTCGGGTCCCCCCCGGCTCGGGTCCCCCCCGGCTCGCGCGGCTCGGGTCCCCCCCGGCTCGCGCGGCTCAGGGCCCCCCCGGCTCGGGTCCCCCCCGGCTCGCGCGGCTCGGGTCCCCCCCCGGCTCGCGCGGCTCAGGGCCCCCCCGGCTCGGGTCCCCCCCGGCTCGCGCGGCTCGGGTCCCCCCCCGGCTCGCGCGGCTCAGGGCCCCCCCGGCTCGGGTCCCCCCCGGCTCGCGCGGCGCGGCTCGGGCCCCCCCCCGGCGCCGCGGACCACTCAGTTTTTCCTGCGGACCACCGGTTGGCGACCGCTGCTCTAGCACACCACCCCTGCCTGGCCCACCTCCCCCCCCAGCCTATTCGCCTTCCCCCCCCCGCCTGACCCGGCCCACCCAGCCTATTCTCCTCCTCCAGCCTAACCTCCCACCCATCCCTGCCTGGCCCACTCCGCTGTTGGGGATGATCTTCCTTTACTCCCGCCCAACCTCCCCCCATCTAACCGCCTTCCCTCCCCCACCCCTGCCTGGTCCGGCCCATCCCACCGAACCTAACCTCCTCCCCCCTCCCACTCCCAACCCAGCCTCCTGCCCCTCATGCCTGACCCACCCAGGCCCAGCCTCCCCTCCACCAAACCTCCTTCCCTCCTGCATCCACACCTTGCCCATCCACGCCTTGCCCACCCCATCCATCCTAGTCTCCTGCCCCCCTCCCCTCCTGCCCCCCTCCTGCCCCCCTCCTACCCCCCCTCCTGCCCTCCTCCCCTCCTGCCCCCTCCCCGCCCCGACATGAGTCCTGACATGGGGGCCCCCCTTAAGTCCGGGGCCGGGTATACCTGTCCCCCTAGTCCCCCCCTGTCACCGGCCCTGGAAGGAGTTCTTAGAGGGGTCACATGACACATCTTGCTTCTGATCATGTGTCCACCTTGTCCCTGGAAGTAATTTCCAATGGGATGGGACTTCCAGTGACCGGGGGCAGGGCTTATGGGATCAAGGGGTGGGGTTCACGTTTGATTGACGTTAGGGTCCTTATAATACTGAATGCGCCTTCTTCTGTCTCCTCGTCACTCCCCAACAACTCGGCCAGGAGAGAAGTCATTTCTCATTTCTGTTGCCAGCAGCCGGACAGTGGGACTTGCGTCATTCTGTAGGAACTGGAGAGCTGAAATTACAGAGGACAACACGTTAGTGAACAGTCAGTCAAATTGCAACTAAGCATGATAACAGAACCTTGAAGTACCTGAGCAGAATGGTCACATGCAAACGTGTGAAACTGGGGCTCAGTCCTTCCATTGGGATGGAAAATACATGAGTGAGGAAAATGCCTCACTCTTCATATAGTCACCTGTGCCTGAAATAGCTGAAGACTCATTACCTCTGAATACCCCACTACAGTAGCTCTCCAATACAAAGAAAACTTTAGGTTCCTCCATTGGATCCCTTCCATGCTCCCAATGGGGGGGATACCCAGACTCTACCAGAGTCATCCACGTGTCACAGCTGTCAATGGAAGAAGGTCCCCTGTTTCAATAGCTTCCACTTTTAAGTTTAGTTTCCATCTCTATTCAGGAGCCATAGAGAATAAACCTGGAATTTAACAGAGGCCAGGTCCAAGCTGGTTTATGCATGATCAGGGGAGGGCACCTACTGGAAGAAAAAGTGCTGGTGGGCAATTTGGAGTAGCAGAAAGTGGCTACAACTTCTTTTCACCTGGGGAGTCCACAGCGAGCCAATAAAGCCCAAAGAGTGGATAGTTCTGGCTGCGGAGGGGGAATTTCCAGGACAACCAGGAAATGCACTGACTCATCTCATACCTTCTGCAGCTTCTTCCTTCAGGGGAAATTAAAGCTGCCTTTCTACTGGGCAAGGGTGAATTTGTCCTTTGATGTGTGGCTGATGCTCTTTGCACCAGTGGTATCGGTTACCGCTGCTTGTCAGCTAAATTCCTTTCTAACACTAATGAGCAGGACTTCAGCTGTATTTATTACTTACATATCAGCAGATGTTCCAGGTACAGCCCTTCCATGTGCTGCGTAGCTGTTTGATTGACAATGATGATGCCTAAATACACAATGTAAAATAAACAATAACAATAATAATAAAGCCTTCCCTTGTGTGCAAAGTGAGATTAGCAGCCCCCTAGATAGGTCTTTGGTGTCTCCTACTGTGGGCCTAAGGCTGAGCTGTGGGCAAGAGGATGCTAGAGCAGTTTAGAGTCCACCCTGAGAAGAATGTTGACATCAAATCCATTTGCGTTACACAGTCTGTGTTCCTCTTGCCACTGCTGTCAGTTACTGACGACAGATATAACTTTTAGATGATGCTTTCTTAGCTCAAAAGAGCCGAGAAGCGATAGTGTCTTGGTCTAGTGGTCTGAGCAAAGGACTGGGGCCAGGAATAAGTGAGTTCTAAGCAGGGATCTCACACGGTGGCTGATAGGGGAGACTTAGACCACAGTGCCTGCCTGTCTCACATGGGTGTGCTAGAGAGAAGAGGGCACAGGGCCAAAGAGGAGGAACCGAATGCTTCCTTCACAAGGTTGTGTGGCCAGGAACGTGAAACAGCAGGCGCTGGGGGAAGGTGGGCTGCATGCCTCCCAGTGATGAGGTAGCAGTGAGGAGCACTGAACCATACCGGGTAGCTCTGCACTTTGAGCGACGGGGATCATACCCAGTTCAATGGGACAGGCTCACGCTAGCTCTGACAGCTCTAGTGTGCTAAAATTAGAATGGCGCTAAGGCAGCATGGGAGGAGCTAGTCACCTTGAGAATAGACTTTGGGGTTTGGATGGGATCATACTTGGGGTGGTTAAACCTCCTGCTGCTCCTGCCATCGCAGCTCCTCTCTATTTTTAGCACACAGGGCTAGTGCGGGTCTGTCCCATCAAGCTGGGAATTATACCCCCTGTCAAAGTATAAACATGCCCTACGTGACAGTGTCCCAGCCTCCACTACGCGATGACTGCACCGTGTTTTCCCAGCAACAATCCCAAAGCACTGTATAGCACCGAATGAATTCCTCCCACCAACCCACTGGAGAGGTCGGGATAGTAACATCTCTGTTTATGTCTGGGAAGCCGAGGCACAGAGCAATTCATGGAAGCTCGGGGCTGCGCAGTAGGATTTTTTCTGTCTCCCTCAATGGGAATATCAAAAGGGACACTGGGCATCATCTCTCACCAGCTAACTTGACTGCAGCTGCCCGGATCCCTTCCCAGCAGCTCTCGAAGTAGGGAATGGTGTTTTTGTACATGTTCCCCAGCAGCGCTGGTTTCTCTTTGGCCTAGAGGAAATCAGAGACACATGAGCTCTCTCTGGCTAGAAGTACCCTTTGACTGCCAGCACATGCTTCTACCAACCACAGGTAAATAAGAGAGGACAGGTGGCTAGGTAGAAGTGGGGAAATGGGAATCTGGGGCAGATTTACATTTCCCATCACCCTCAGTCATATATCCCACTTTTACAGTTATTGACATTATCCATCACACATCCCCCCCACACCTCTACACCACCACAAGCCACTCCAGTCAATAATCTCCTACGGTTCAACAGCTCACTCACAAGGTGTCTGCAAATGTCCACCTGGAGCAATTCAAGGTTCAGCTCAGCTGTGCTGTCAAGGTGGTTCTTAATTGTGCGCTGGACCTTCTTCAGTCCCGAAAAGGGGGCACACAGGTGAAACGCAATTCTGCATTCCTGAAAAAGAGTGTCACACCATTGGATTGTTCCCTACCGAGTGCTCTGTTCATTCCAAGGGATCTCATCTGCGTGATTGCTCATCTGTTCCAGGATGAAAAGGGATTAGTTTGGATGTAATTGGCAGAAAACATGCAGGAATGACTAATAGAGGGGAGAGCTTCCACTGAAACCTGGAGGCAGCATCAATGTCTTTTTGGGAACAGATATACCTATGAAAACTGCTGCACCAGGCATAGCCGTGGTCTCTCTGTTCTGGGGGGAAGAGGTCTGGGGTAGAGACAGATGGGAATAGAGACCTGTTGGGGTCAGACCCAGGACCTATTCTGGTGAGGCAGCCACGGGCCAACCTGGCTGGAACTGACTCAGCAGGAGGGCAATGAACTGAGGGGAGAATTTGGGCCTCCACAGCAGGCAGGAATAGCAGAGCTCCCCTGGCATTGGGGGGAAGATTCCTTTCGCTTAGTAAATAAGTCACTGTCTGTCTTACCCTTGAAACCTCCAGGTTTGGGTCTTGCAGGTGTAGAAGAAGTGGGACCCAGCTCCGTCTAACCTGGTCGCTGAAGTACGACTTCCACCATATGTTTGTGTGGCGGGCCAGGATGCCAAAGAGGACAAAGGCCAATGAACGAATACCATCGTCCTCCTACAGCCAAGAAAGCCCCACAAGTTGGTAACTAAGGGACAATCACATCGCACCCCTCACACAGCCATCTCTTTTACGCTAAAGTAGAGCGATTCCAACTACAGCTAGTCAGAAAAACTTCAATTAACCAAGTTTTGGTTCAAATTCGCTGATTCATCAAAATATTTTAGCAACAGGGCCAGCTCCAGGCACCATCAGAGGAAGCATGTGCCAGGGGCGGCACTCTGGAAGGGGCAGCACCTCTTTGCTTCTCTGGCTGCGCTGCTCCCACCCCTCTGGCTTCACTGTGGCCACGCCGCCTCTCACTTTTTTCCTTCAGTCGCACTGACTCCCCTTTGCTCCTTCGGCCACACCATCGCCTCCCCCCCCCCCTTTTTTTTGCTTCGGTGGTGCTCCTCCAGCTGCCCTTTATTTTTGCTTGAGGCGGCAAAAAACTTAGAGTCGACCCTGTTTAGAGACAGTTCAATTTTGATAAAATTCCACCAGAAGCCAGGGAGGGGTCCTAAGAAACCTGCCTGGTGTCTTGTCATTGCACCATCCAGCTCCTTGGCAGCCCATCTAGCAGGCTGACTAGGATCGTGGGCTTCCAGGCCCCCAGCTTCTGGGACTATGGGAGTCCCGGCTCTCCCTGGTACCTCTAGCTCCCAGAGTTCCCAGCACTGGGATAGTCTGAGAGCAGATTGCCCTGGGCCAAGGCTTCCAATAGCGCTAGCTTGAGAATAGCAATTCTGTTTCACAAAGAGGTTTGAAGTTTGGGGAGAGGGGCTCCCACAAATAGGAACAAAACCAAAATTTTAAATCTCAAAATCCTCTGCAAAACAGAATTATCATTCCAACCCTCTCACATAAAAATGGTATAGAGCAGGCCCAACACTCTCTGTTGTACTCTATACCCCCCCTTTTCATGGTTATCTAGCTACCTAATCTAGTATTCAGCCTTTCTTTGAGATTATCAGTGGCAATAAAGAAGAACAGAAGGGTGAGACGGTGGGAGCAGGGATGTCATCCCCATCCTCCTCCGTAAAACACCTCTCTTCCCTGGGGCCTAAAATCTCTTCACTCTGACATGAGCAATGCCTACGGAGTCCATGTCACGCATTGTAAATGGAGTCTAATCAAGATTGGTTGAACTGGGGTTGGAGAGTTCTGTTCACATACATTGTCAAAGTGAGACCGGATCTGCTGCACGAGGTCTGTGAAGGAGGAACCAATTTCCCCTTTCAGCTCCTGGAGGATTTTGACCAGGGCTTCCATGCTCTCGCGAATGGTTTCAGGGTGGTCATTTAAGGCCCTGATCAGTATGACCATAATATTCTTCTTGTACTTTTTCACCTGTACAAACATGTGACATTAAAGAACACTTATCACTGATCACAATTCTAATAAGTTTCTTTAGCATTAATGAAGCTGTGGGAATTTCATTCCACCTCCCCCTGAGACCTATATTTCAGAGCAGGTGCTAGCTACAATGAGCCAAACTGGGTACCATAATAGACCTGTATAATCCTATTATTAGATTCCTAGTTACTTAGATTCCAAGGCCAAGAGGGACCATTGTGATTATCCGGTCTGACCTCCTGCATAACATAGAACTTCCTGGAAATAGTCTCTGTTTGAACTAGAGTGTATCTTTTAGAAAAACATCCAATCTTGATTTTTAAAATTGCTAGGGCCTGAGACTCCACCACAACTCTTAGTAAATTGTTCCAATGGTTATTTAAAATCACCATTAACAATGTATGCCTTATTACCAGTCTGAATTAGTCTAGCTTCATTTTTCCCCATTGAATCTTGTTATATCTTTGTTTGCTAATGCGAAGAACCCATTATCAACATTTGTTCCCCATGTGAGTAGTTATAGACTGTCCTCCTTAACCTTCTCTTTGTAAAGCTAAATAGACTGAGCTCCTTGAGTCTATCACTAAGGGTATATTTTCCAATCTTCTGATAATTCTTGGGACTCTTCTCTGAATCCTCTCTAATTTATCAGCATCCTTCTTGAATTGAGGACATCTGATCCGGACACGGCATTCTAGCAGTGCTCCCATCAGTGCCATATTGAGAGGGAAAATAACTTCTTTACTCGTATTCAAGATTCCTCTGGTTATGTCTCAGAGGATGATTTCAGCCCTTTTGGCCACAACTTCACATTGGGAGCTTATGTTCAACTGATTCTCTGCCATGGCTCAAGTTTTTCTCGGCATCATTGCTTTCTGGGATAGTGTCTCCCATCCTGTAAGTATGGCCTGCATGTTTTGTTCCTAGATGTAGACATTTACATAGGGTCATATTAAAGTGCACCTTGTTTACTTTTGCCCAGCTTACCAAAGGATCCTGCTTGCTCTGTATTGACTGCAAAGAGGTTACTAGGGTATGCAAGAAGGAAGAATTTGGCCTAGTGCATTGTGTGCAGCCTCTGTAAACCCTGAAGAACTATTTCCCTTGGTTTCTCTAGTTCTGCTGCATTCTATTCAGTATTCTCTCTTACCTTCTTAGGAGCCCCAGAGGCTAAATTTCCCAGGCCTCTTACAACCATTTGACGGACTCTTATGTTACTGTCCCGTGATCTTTCTTCTAAGAGGTTCAAGGCAGCCTTAAGCAATTTCTTTTCCCTGAGTATGGGATCAGTCATTAGCTGAAATAAAATCAACATGTCCATTAGCCCCAGTACGATCATTAAGATTGGGAAAATAATTTGAGCAGACATGTAATACACTAAAAACAACAAGGAGTCTTTCTACAGCCACCGGCTTGTGGATACAGCCTCATATAGCTACCCCTCTGATACTTGGCACATTATAGCCTGTAACTTTATTATTCCACACAAATGAGAAATGCCTTAAAAACATGGAGCTTTCCTTTGGGGCACTGTAATAGGGATCCACTCACCACTTGAGAGCCTCTCAGAGCCTAGGTACGGTACCACAGTCCTTTTTTCACCCCTGGTGCACCCTGCCAGCCGACCTCTAAGAGTCTTCTGTGGCTCAGGCCTCTGGCTGAGTCCCAAAGTCCAAATGAATCCCTTCTGGGGTAGTCAAGAACAGTCCCATTGCCCACACTGGGGTCTCCAGTCCCAACTCTGGGTCCTTTAAATTCTGCCCTTTGTTCAAGCTCTCCATAGGCATAGTTCCCTCCATGGGGCTTATGCCACTGTAGACGGTAGGGGAACTGCCCAAACCATGGACCCTGTAAACAGTAGCCAGGCACTGCTTGATTTCAGTTCATTGTTGCTTCTTCTCTGGTCGTCTTCCTACAGGACTTTAGCTTCGCACTCATCTCAGGGTTATAGTTCTTCATGACTCTCTTTCTGCAAACCCAGCTTCAAACCAGAATCAAACCAGAATCAAACTCTGGCTTACCCCTGAATCTCTTTGGCCAGAGAGCAGAACCCTTTCTTGCCCCTCCAGTTCCTGCCAGGAACTGACCTGCGGAGGCCCGGCAGCTCCTTTTAGATGAGCCTGATGGGCTCTGATTGGCTGCTTTCATGAGGCCTCTTTATACAGACCCAGATTTATGGCTCTTTTCCTGGGGTAGGTGTAGTAGGACAATGGGGCCTCTTGGAAGGAGCCTCAAAGCCCAGGTACAGCCCATCCCAAGCACAGATAGATTGTTTGTGCCCCTAAGAGATGAGCCCCTAAGATAGTTGCTTAGTATAAGTGGGAAATATCACACAGATGTTAGAGGATGGCTGTGGAAAGGGAGGATGGTCCACAGTTATCACACTAACCTAGGACTTAGGAGACCCAGGTTCAATTTCCTGCTCCCTAAAAGACTTCCTGTGTGAATTTGGGCAAGTCACTTAGCCCCTCTGTGCATCAGTTCCCTGCCTGTAAAATAGGAATAATAGTGCTTCCCTCCCTCACAGGAATGTTGTGGGGATACATACATTAAAGAGTTTTGAGGTACTCGGACACTACAATAATGAGAACCTAAGATAGATGTTAATGTATTTGTATGTTGCTTGTTTTATAATATTAGGACACTGGGTTCATTCAGAAGATCTGCTGAGCTAAACCAAAATCAGGAGCTGTTGGTTAGTATCAGCACTAGGACTTGGCAGAAGAGGTCCAATAATTCAAACTCTGTCCGTATCTCTCTCAGCCAGCACCAGTGGTTGTGTAGCTAGTACAGGCAATGACAGCAATACAGATAACACAGAGAATGACCCAGAAAGGTAGAATGAAGTTCCTTGTGAGGTTTCCATATAAAGGAGGACCCATTCTACTATCTAAAATGACAAATTACTCCTATGAACTGAACTGTCCAACTCCCGAAAGAAAGGTATACAGCAGACGACAGGCTAATGGTGAAACTGCTCTTCAGAGCCCTGTGTCTTACCTCGGCAAGGAAAGCTGTGCTGGTGACTCTGAGGTTTTCTGATGGGGAATTCACCCAGGGGAGGAGGCTCTGTATGATATCGGTTGTTATTCTTCTCGAGCTTAGCAGACGTCTGGAAGACAGAAGAAACTGCTGATGGGGATTGCAAACTTTAAAATCTCAGCTGCTTTGAGCCTATGAGTGGGAGCTGCGAGTTTCAACCCAGGGCACCCCCACAAAGCTCTAAACAGGAGGTTCCCTCTCAGCCACTCTATTTGCTACTGATTTCTAAGGATAAAATGATGCCTCCTAGATCTCTTACCTCACCAGGAGACACACTCCCTCATGGTGAGTCTTGGGGTCTTCCAAAAGAATCCCATTCTCTCCTTCCAGGCTCATATTCCCACCCTTCAACAGCACAGCCCCTAATGCCTGGATAGAAAGCCTGGGGAAAGAGAGGCACAGAACTGCAGCAATCAGTAGGAAGGTGCAGCCGGAACAAAGTCAGGAAGCCCCGGTTACTTGTCCGGTGTGTGTTCCATCGACAGTTCATCCACTGGCAATATCCCAGACACCAGTGTCCCTGGAAGGACTTGATGCCGGGAGGTAAGTTTCAGTCTCATACATCTCATATGACTAGTTTTGTTAGGGACAAAACATTGCCACCATTTTTCTCTTTCTGCAAGGAGTATGGGCAATCGCAGAGTACAATGACATGGAAAAGATACATGAGCAGGACCCAAACACTGGGGGCATAGCATGTGGTGATCACTAATGGACATTTTGGGGTCATAGTTCCAGATATGATGTGACACAGAGTGCTGAGGGTTTGCTCTTGAGGCAGCACTCTGGTCACTTTTAGTATCAATTCGGTTCCTCACAGAAGTCCGAATGGGACAGAGGTGGACCTGATTCCGAGGTCAGACTGGGGCTAGTGAGTCCAGGAACCAATCATTCCATTAACAGGGAAAGTGAATAAAAGGACATGGGCAGGAGCCCTTTGAGGGGAACAGACAGAGAAAGAAACTAGGGTGACCAGATGTCCCAATATTTGGGGCTTTATCTTACACAGGTGCCTATTACCCCCCACCCTGTCCTGATTTTTCACACTTGCTTTCACAAAAAGACAAAAAGCTAGGACAGCCAGACACAGTGAGGTCCCTGAGTGGACACACCTTACCCCCCACTTCTGGAGAAGAGTTTAGAAAGTTGAGATACACTAGAAAGGTGCTATGTATTGGTAGGGGGATTAGATTATGTGTTGGTGCTTACAAGCAAGAAAGTCTCAAAGCTCAAATGTTTGTGGAAGATGTGGGGGTGCGACACCCCACTCTGTCATAGCTGGGGGCTCGTCAGGGATTTCCCTGTTATCTGTCGGAGAAGCCAGTGTAGAGGTTTGGCAGTCCGGGTGATGGAGGGAACACTGAAATGGGTGGTGAAGCAGCAAAGAGAAGTGTAGAACAGGGGTTCTCAACCTTTCTGTTTGAGCCTCCCCTCCCCCTCCCCCCCCAACATGCTATAAATACTACTTGGCCCAGTTCCAGGCATCAGAGTTTGGGGCTCCTGGTTCTGGATTTTAACCCCACAGGGTGCCGGGGCCTGGGGCATTTTCAGACTCTGGAAAATGGGACCTTCGAACAACCCTGCTGTGTTTTTGGTCACTCTTAAAGGAGCAGGAGGGAACAGCAGGCCTTGTAATTCTGTGGGTGTTCAGTGGATGAAGGTCTGGACACTATACAGAATGGTCAGACGTCTCGGGGGTTGGTGTAAGCCGATCAGTAACCTGTACAAAGAGACTGAGGGGTGAGGAGGCCTGGTTGGCAGTGTTTGTTTTGCCAGAGCCTGGTAGTTTCAGGGAACTGACCCACAGCAGGCACAGACAAGACTTCCTCCCTCTAAGGACAGGTGATAATGGTCAGGTGCCTCATAACCCTGGGAACTCCTGGGGAGTGTCACACAACTCTATTGGAATTCCCTTTGTTCCTCTTCCTTCCTTCTAATTACCGGCAAGGCTTATCCGGTGCATTTCGGAGTTTCCTCCGGCTGCACAGAGCTGTCTCATTGTCGATCAGGGTTGTATCAGGCATCCTTTGGCCTACGGTTCTGCTGGCCTGCTCCAGGAGCACAGGAAGCAAATGTGGCAGCAGCTCCTTGGCAGGTCGGCTTGATTGGAGGGTTGACATCACCTCAGTGATTGCACAGGTTGCCTGAAAGGAGAGCATGGTAGAAAATGAGATCTCTTCCCCACACCAATACACCCTTTCTCCCCTTCTGATATCAATTCTCACTTCTGCCAGTAACTTGAATGACTGCGAGCAACTCGCTTAACTCGTGGCTCAGTTTCCCACATCTGTAAAAATGTGTATAACTTACCAAGGCATGTTGTGAGTCCTACGGAATATTTGCAAAGCACTGTGAGAACCCTGGTTCAAAGACTTTGTCATTGCCAGATATTATTAAGTAAATCAGCCACCTACTCTAAAACTGCTGTATTTGTTCCACAGAGAGCAGAGCTGGACTCAGGGAAACAGTGCATTAGAGGAGAAGTGCCCACACAGCAATATTAGACCACACTTCTAGTTCTCCATCAGCAGGATTGTCACAGGGTAGAGGAAAGCCTGAAAGACACGTCTGTCCCATAACTTACTGTGAGAGGTTCAGCAGCTGCCAAATTTCCATCAATTTCAGCCTCGGTGGTGAGGCTGCCTTCTTGACTTGTTGGCCTCTTTATTTTATTCATTAGGATTTCAAGGACTTGAGTGGCAAACCAGGTGTCTCCCCCGAGAGATCTCCACAGTTCGGTGGTGTCACTGCAATTTAACAGAAGTTACATGTGACTCCTGGACACTTTTGTGGCTCAGACTGCATGTGTCATATTTAAGTAAAGACCAATTTTTCTCCTTGCGTATAGTGAGAAAGTTAGAAGTACTGTCCTCCTCCCACTGCATGTATCCAATAAAGTGGATATTAGCCCATGAAAGCTTGTGATTCAATACTTTAGTTAGTCTTGAAGGTGCCACAGGACTCTTTGTCACTTCTGACCTCCTCTAACGCTCCTCGTGTTTAAATATTGAGTTTCCAGTTACAGAACTAGGTTAAGTGACCTAGTCTTACTGCAGCCTAGCCATTAATACCAGACTTCAGAAGAATGGGACACAGAGTGCCAACCTCAGTTCCTGTTTTCCCACTTCCCAGTAAATATGGAATCGTGAGCATGTGGCTCCCAAAAATCTAGGGTTTGGAAGGCAAGTTGATAAAAGAAAAGCCATATTCCTACTAACTGGACATACAACTATGGGAACGAATATTCATGGTCATCCTATGTCCCCTTCACAAATGGTGTCCCTACCCTCTGTTTGCCAGAAGCTGGGACTGGGCAACAGGGGATGGATCACTGACAATTCCCTATTGTGTTCATTCCCTCTGGGGTATGTGGCACTGGCCACTGTTGGAAGACAGAATACTGGGCTAGATGGACTTTTGGTCTGAGCCAGTGTGGCCGCTCTTATGGTCTTAGATTCCAGCACTGATAACTGATAACTCAGTTAGGGATCTTTAAATGAAATGATGGATCTGCTTCCAGTCAAGTTTTAAGTAACAAGGATGGCAACTCTAGTCTAGCACCCACACCCTCACTGATACCAAGCAGAGGTCTGATGATAATATTGCCCCTATTCTTTGTAATCAGCCAGGGATTTGGACTTGAAGCTACCATGCTACCAGAAAACCAACAGCCTCTGCTAATTTCCAGAGTGAGGTCAATTCAGGTGTCTAGAGAGGTAGATGTTTCCAACAAGACACTTCAGTTAGACCAGTAAAGATAGGACTTTAGGATGTCAAAGCAGCTATTAATTAATAAAAACAGAATGACACTTAATTTCTCTCTGTAACCTCCATGTTCTTGGACCTTTCTGCAGAAAGACCCAGGCTATTAACCTTTAGAAATTATCCCAAACTGTCTGCTGCTTCAGTGAAGCCCTACACCTCCCAATAAAGCAGTGGGATCCACGGTTTCCCAAGATGAATGCAATAGGTAGTGGTATATACCGGTCCATCGGCAGAGGGTGGAGGAGGAGGCTGGAGACTGCTGCCTCTGGGTGATGGTGAGCAAGAATAGATGCTGCCTCCACCAGGAATGACCTCAAGCTGCCTTCCTTGATAATATTCATGCATTTATATATCCTATCCAGGATATCTGGCACCTGGAAGGAACAAAACCAGAAAGAAATGTCCCTTTTTCTTTCGCTCCATTCATGCTACAGAATCAAAACCTTTATTTAGCCATGTAGACATTTGGTGCTTTTTTAGAAATTCCTCACTTGAAGAAACAAAATGTTCAGATATGTCTGCGTAACTTGAACCCACAAAAATTGCTCACACTTGGGTGTAAAAATTAACGCTGACACACACATATACATATCAGGTAATTTAATGTGGTGGTGCCCAGTAACATGCACAAAAGAAGGATTTGCTTGCCCAGATTTTGCAGGTGTGATTTAAGCAGCCAAATCTGACCCTTTGCCTGGAAGAATGTAGAGTTCATAAACAACCACAAGCACAAAATATGCAAGTGCTTGAAATACAGTGTTCAAATGCCTGGGACTATACAGGTGACTACCTCTCATATTCATTCCTAGCCCTTCACATCTTTAAAACACTGTGCAAACATGGAAGTTCTGCTGCGAGGGTTCCCTATCCTGAGGCCTTTCACCACCTTGTTAGAAGATTTGTGGAGTGCTCCTTTCATCTAGCCCTAATGCACTGGGCTCCAGAATAAGGCATATAAACAGTGGATCCCAAAGACACTATAGTCTTCTCCCTCCCTCCTTCTGTTCTTAAAGAGTACGTCCACACGGCAAAAAAAAACCCCACAGTAGTGAGTTTCAGAGCTCAGGTCAACCTGGGCCTGTGGGCTTGCACTATGGGGCTAAACGTGTAGCTGTTCCTGCTTGGGCTGGAGCTCAGGCTCTGAAACCTGGCAAGAGGGTGGAATCCGAGAATGACGACAGTAGCCCTCCTAAGAACTGGATGCCTCCCAGTGCCAGTCATTCTGTCTCGTTGGATTCTCCCCAGAGTCCGTTTTTTCAAGCCTTCCTTGGCTGACTACTGCGGCAACAAGCTAGACAAATAAATAACCAACCATCTTCCTTTTCCCTTGGATTATCTCTGTCTACTGCTATTGCTTTTGCCATTGTCTATCTTAGGGTGGGAACAGAGATGGAATCGACTCTATGTCCGAGGGAAAGAAACAGAAAGATTTCTGTTCATTACACATGAGGGCAAGGATCTAAAAGCCTAGAGTTTAGGCTCTCCAGTTTCCAGTTTTACCTCATCCAGCATGGCACCTCCACACTCCCTCAGGATGATCTTCATCCACAGGCCAGCTGCTGTGGCACAGGTGGGAATAGCACACTCCATAGCATCCAGTATGGGGTCAACAAATTCTATGACCTGTTTGGAGGGGAAGTATTCACTAACAACCTGGGAACAAATCAAAAACAGGAGAGACTGCAATGATGTTTGGCTCTATGATTCTGATGGCTCCCTTCTATGATCCTGATGGCTCCCTATTGAGCTCACTGTGGCTTCCTCCAGGGGTGGCAACCCAGCCACATGAAACAAATTGCAAGGGGGGGGAGGGATAGCTCAGTGGTTTGAGCATTGGCCTGCTAAACCCAGGGGCCATTTAGGGATACAGGGCAAAAATGGGATTGATCCTGCTTTGAGTAGGGGGTTAGACTAGATGATCTCCTGAGGTCCCTTCCAACTCTGAGATTCTATGATCCAGCACTTTTAAAAATGGAGGCCCAATATCTCTATGGAAATATCTCTATGCAGCAGCAAACTGTTAATTAGCCTCAGGTCTAGCTAGCCCTTTGTCATTCAAATTCTCTCTATAGTCTATATACTACATTTTTGTATTCTACACTAATGAGATCAGGTTAGAGGCAAAGACTGTTGCACAGTTAGCACAGCATTGTACTGGATATGCAGGAGGTAAGTGTCCAGTTTGTATTCTCTTATATACACTGCATCTTTTTACAACATCTAAAATTAAGTAAAGAGAGGCATGCACCCAAAGGCAAGCCCACAAGGTGACAATGAAGACTGGGTGGTTTCTCAGCTTGATGTTCTGCTAACACAGTTTTTTCTCCTGGATGGCTGGATAGATACGTGTGTGCACATCTGCGTGTGCATTTTCATGTGCGTGCAACATTCTGTGGAATCTGGTTTTTACATGGCATTCTAACACACATCTATGAAAAGCATCTTGGTCGTTACTAACAATAAATGCCCTGCTCCCACAGTTCGCTCCAAGTACGGAAAGGCATCATGAAAGCATAAATGTAAAATGAATGGTGCCCGGTCACTAGGACATCCGCACATGCTTTTTTGAGTCAGTTACCCTGGCCATTCTGGCAGATGCCTGAAGCAGAGCCTCGGGGTCTGGAGCTGTTAGGGATTCACGGACACATCGGAGCTCCTCCTCCGCCAACCCCAGGTTCATGGACTGGCCTGGAGTGGAGAAAAGGAGAAAAAGGACTGTAGCGATTAATGAAATTGAACCTCTACTGCATGGATCGTCATACAGGAGGATCCATGTGCTATGTAGTTATCAGCAGAGTGTAAAATCTTGGCCCCATTGGAGTCAAGCGCAAAACTCCTGTTGACTGTATGGAGTCAGGATTACACCCTAAATGTCTGAAAGTTAACAGTAGCGGTATGTTCTTGTGAATGATACAGGACTGAACTCTATTCAGCTTGGAGAAGCTTTCTGTGTGTGTCTGGTTTCAGTAGCCTCTCTGCTCTCAGTATTTCAATCTAATCCCATATTCAAGTACAACTCCTGCAGATAGAGCTGAGGTTCCAATTTAGAGGTGAATCCCTCCACCAAACTCTCATTGTAAAAGAGATTGGGATGGACAAAAACTTCTGCAGGAACAAGCTGGTTCAGCCTAATTGGACTAACCCACCTGGTTCTTGCCTACTTTTCTATACCTGCTTCTGGACACTTCCACTGCTTGCATCCGACGAAGTGGGTATTAGCCCACGAAAGCTTATGCTTTAAAACTTTATAGTTAGTCTTTAAGGTGCCACAGGACTTTGTTACCTCTGCTATTCCAGACTAACACGGCTACCTCTCTGATTCTTGACACTATTAAATTGTTTGTTTAAAACTTCTACTGTGTGTGTGTGTGTGTGTGTGTGTGTGTGTGTGTGTGTGTGTATGTATATCTCCCTATTTACATTAATTCTTGTGGGGAAATTGGATTTGTTTATCGTTTCATTTAAAGTTGCATTTTCCAGGAACATAACTACAACGTTCCTATGTTGTACATTCAAAGACTGGAGTCTCTTATTCTGTTTCTGAATCACCAACACTGTTTTTTAGAACTGATTAATAATAATTGGAAATAGGGTGACCAGATGTCCTAATTTTATAGGAACTGTCCCGATTTCAAGGTCCTTTTCTTATATAGACTCTATTATCCGCCAGCCCCCTGTCCGGAAGTTTCACATTTGTTGTCTAGTCACCCTAATTGGAAATGGCCTTAAATGATAATCAAGCTCTATCCCTTTACATCTAACCATTAAGTGAAAAGAATATCCTACTCTTTCATAGAGGGGAATAGCTTTGAATGCTCATTACAGAGGGTTGCTGGAAGAACTTTTCGTTTAAAGAATGACTCCAGGAAACCCCTCCAATACAGCCAGTGGCCCGGTAAAGAGAATGGAAATGTTTAGTACCAAGGCGTGTCTACATGGAAATATTCAAGAAAGCTAATCCAAATTCATTTTCAAAATGCATTAGTTAAACTTCATTAAACACCTATGGGGACACACTTATTTAGAATTAAAGTAGCCTTAATTCAGGTTAGTTTAATTAATAGAATTCACTAAAATTAATAAAGGCCATTTTAATTCAAAATCAGATCATCCACACATGTTTATTGCCATTTAACTAATGCACTTTCAATTTACACCTTTAGTTAATTTGGATTAACTTTCCTTGGTGTCCCTATGTAGACAAGCCCTAAGGAATTTAGCAGTTCTCTACCTGTATGCAGACCATTTATTATTTGGACAGTTCCCAAAAGTGTGCTAGGCTCTTTACACATCATAACCTTCTCTTCTAATGAGGTATTTACAAGATGCCCACCATTTTGTTATCTAAGCACAAACAGACAAGACAGAAAGAACTAGATAGGCAGAAAAATTGACATTGCAACAGTGAAAGAAGGTGAAGAATTACTTATACCTGCTAATGGTGAAGAATAACTTAGACCTGCTAATGGTCTACTCACCTTGTATAGAGAGAAGGCAGCTGATGCAATCAACCACCCACAGACGGGACGGGACCAGTGAGTCACAACTGTATGGTGCCAGTTCTCCAAGCAGAGATCCAAACTGATCAAATGTTTCCTGACTCTAATGAAAAAAGAATGAAGAATGAAAGTTCTCCGGCTGTACTAGACTTCACTTGCCATCCTTATTGTTGATCCAATCTAGCCTGTCTGACTCTAAAGAACACCCCCCAGTCTCTGTTTGAACCAAAACCAGTCAGAGAAAAGGCTTGCAGAGACTAATGAAGAGCGTTGGGAGACACACCTAGACCCCTCCTGACAAGGGTGACAAGATTAAGACATCTCCATTTGCATACAGAATGAAGAACAGAGACCACTCCCCTAGCCTCATCTGCATGAACGATAGGACAGGGATTAGCATAAAGAATGAGGAACAGAGAACTGCACTGAACTCTGGGACCAAAAAAGCAGGGATGCACTGCATCATGGGATTCCCTGCTCCAGATGGTAATGAACTTTCGCCTTCACACACCCAGCTCAGCAATAATCAGACCAATTTTAGTAATAGATCTTTGACTGATATCCAAAATACTGAAGGAGTCTGGTTACATTGTGAGCTCCCTGAAAGAAAACACCACCCATAGCCAAGAGTGATCAGCTCCTATTGTCTAGCCTAGGGGTCTCCAAACTACGACCCGAGGGCCGGATCCAGCCTGCGGCTTCGATTTGTCCGGTCCTCCAGCTGAGCAGGCATGCCAAACAGGCATGTGGAGAAACTGCCACTGCCCCCCACCACTGCCCCGCGAGCTGCTGCTGGCGGCCCCATGTGTGGAGGGATGAGTGCCCTCATGGCAGTGGATGGAGGAGCGGGGTTATTTTTTGTTGCATATATTGAATTTTTTCACGGTTGCTTTGGCCCACGAAGCCCCTTCAAAAAATCTAATATGGCCCTCATCTCAAAGTTTGGAGACCCCTGGTCTAGCCTAAAGAAAATCCCTTGAACCCTTGGATCACCAGTTTATCCCTAAACAAATCTATTTGTTCTCCCTCAAACCTTTGTATTTTCTCTATAAAACGGCCCCTACCTATGCCCAAGTCAGTGTTCTGATGTATAGACCCAAACTCTGCATCAGTTCCACTGGGAATTCATCATCACCGACTGATCGTGCTGGGGGCTCTGTCTCCAGCACTCAGGACCCTGAGCTATCACCATCACCCAACTAGTCCAAGCCTCATGGAGTGGATGAGATCCCCCCCCCTCTGTTTTCTTTTCTACCTCAAATATTAACCTTTAAAATGTAACTATTATGTTCGTTTAGCCTCCTTGTGGAGTTATCACTGTTATTCAAAAAATAACTTTTATGGTTCAGCCGGTTGCTTCTCTCTGAATTTTACTCTTTTGTGTTTTTATCTTCCCCCAGCAATTTACTCTGCAGCAACACTTCTTGTACCTAAGCTAAAGATCCCTGTAGTGCCCAAAAATCCTGCGGGGTTTGTGTGAAAGTGGGATACGGCCATGTTAAACTTGGGGCACATAATGGGGGTTGGGGGGCTGAACGCAGCCTATCGAGACCAGAGGCGCATAAGGGTATCAACTTGAAAGTGCTGTTTAAAGCAGCCCATTGAGTACAGGGACATATAAGCGGATCAGCTGGAGAGTGCTGATTGCCTCAGTCTGTGTGTGTGTGTGTGTGTGTGTGTGTGTGTGTGTGTGTGTGTGTGTGTGTGTGTGTGTGTGTGTGTGTGTGTGTGTTCGTTCATCTTGTTCTAGGGCTGGAGGAATCCATCCCTGGGGAACCCAGGTCCTGCAGGATAGCTCCACTGGGAGGGGATTTGCAGTAGGAAGGAGATGACTAAGAGGGAATACAACAGAGGTCTATAAAATCATGACTGTGTAGAGAAAGTCAATAAGGAAGTGTTATTTAGCTCTTCACAGAACAAGGGTTCACCCAATGAAATTAATAGGCATCAGGTTTAAAACAAACACATTTATTCACACAATGCAGTCAACCCATGGAACTCATTGCCAGGGAATTTTGTGAAGGTCAAAAGTACAACTGGGTTCAAAAAAGAATTAGATCTGAGTTCACGGAGGATAGGTCCATCAATGGCTACCAGCCAACATGGTCAGGGAGGCAACCCCATGATCTGGGTGTCTCTAAACCTCTGACTGCCAGAAGCTGGGGCTTCCCAAGAGGGGTGATTCACTCAACAATTGCCTTGTTCTGTTCATTCCCTCTGAAGCATCTGGCACCCATCACTGTCAGAAGACAGGACACTGGGCTAGAAGAACCATTCCTCTGGGGGATGCAGGTTAGCCATTCTTATGTTTTATATTCTTAGCTGATTAAATAGAAATTCACCTTGAGCATCCTGGGAGCATAAGAACCAAGAATGCATTTGTGATACTGGAAGACCAGTCAACCTGTGTCTGACCAATAATAACGTAACAAGAGGTAACAAAGTCCTGTGGCACCTTAAAGACTAACTATAAAGTTTTGAAGCATGAGCTTTCGTGGGCTAGCCTGCATCCGACGAAGTGGGTATTAGCCCACGAAAGCTCATGCTTCAAAACTTTATAGTTAGTCTTTAAGGTGCCACAGGACTTTGTTACCTCTGCTATTCCAGACTGACACGGCTACCTCCCTGATTCTTAACATAACAAGAGGCACTTCTACAGTATCAAGACCGTTCACTTGCATGTGAATTTCAAAGAGGTGTATTAGACTAGCAATCATCAAGTAATTCAAAGAAAAATAGATGCGAAGTTTATTTGTCTGTGTTTATCTATACCCAGTTAGAAGTTTCACAATGTAACCAAATTAGCTTTTAGATGCTAATTCCCGTCCATGTCTTAATCGCCTTGATTATGTATGCAAGGTGTTCAGTTAACCTTAAAATCAAAGATGTAAGATACTGTAGGAAACTAAGAATTTCTAGATAGTTATAGTTAAGATGAAGACAATCTGTGTTATAATGGGAAGAACAGCTAATTATCTTATGTGAATGAGTGTAACTAGTTTACTCTGTCTGCTCAAACTTTGAATAGGGAAAGTGTAAGCCATAGGACAGAGATCTTCCAAACAATCATTTGGAATAACCTGGAAAATGCATGGAAAAACTAACAGACTTTACATCTAAGCTGCCTTTGGATTCTGATATTTTGGGATGATTCCAGAGAGACTTTTACAAGCCAGCAGTTTGTTCCATCACTGTTGTGATCCTGGACCACGAACATTGAAAGTCACTTGTATGGATGTTGATCTTGTAACTCTCTTCTTTCTTTTAACAATAAATCTTAGATGTAGTTATTCAGGATTGGCTGACAGCCTGGTATTTGGAAAAGACCTGAGATTCACATTGACCTGGGGATAAGCATCTGGCCCTTTATGATCAGTGAATCTCCCATATGGTGAATCAGGTTTTCAGTAACCCCTCACTATATTAGACTTGGCTGTTTAGATGGGATCCAAGGTCTGGAAAGCCAAAAGGGGACCGTGTTTGACATTTAGGGCAGAAGCTCTTTTGTTGTTGACTTGGTGATTCTAATTATAGAATAAGCCATCAGTTTAGGGGATTGTCTGCCCTCTACTTCCTGCAGTCTGCCCAGAGTATGGTCACAGCATTGTTTGTAAATCTATCTTTTACGGCAGCAGAGGGATCTTACTCACCCGGAGATCCCGGCCCTGCCCTGGAAGAGTTTTACATGCATTTGCATTGAGTGTCCGATCTGATCCAAGCAGGGAAGTCAGGTTAAGGCAGAGTAAGGCTATACTCACTGAGCTATTAACTGTCTCTCGAAAGGCAGTCAGCATCTGGATGCTGGCCTGAAAGGCCCTTTCTCTCTCCCACACCTTCTCTGAACGGATCCATGTCTGTAGTAGCTGTTGGCAGAGCAGGGGAATGGACAGAGTTAGTAACAGGAAATCCCTCCCAAAAGTTCCTCTTAAACAGGTTTAACTGTCACTAAAATCCCTCTCCAAAGCATCTGAGCTCCATGTAGCAAAGGAATTACATGTCTAACGGAAGAGCCCCTTAGGTATACAAGTCCCAGGGACCAGATTCACCTCTCGTGATTGAAGACAAAGGAGTTACATGAGAGAGGCATCTGGGCCAGTGTATGTGATGTCCGCTGGGAGCTGTCTAGCACATTGCATGCTGTTTGATGTCTGCTGTTGTGTTCTGTTTCCTGGGCAACTTCTCCCACGTGGAGTGGCAAAATGACAGAGAGGAGCATTTCTTTGTATTAATTTGAAGAAGAGCAGAGAAGTCCCCCAGCCCAGCTCCTTTCATAACTTCATTTTCATAATGAAGGTGCATCAAACTCCCCGCCCCTCAGCTCTTCAAGATATTCCGTTCATGTCTGAGGAACAGGAAGTCTCCTCTGAATGGTTTCCATACACAGGGCTTAACTCAACATTAATGAATTCCTCTTAGAAGAAGTGATCAGTTTCAACTGGTTCTCTTGGATTTAGCTACCGCCGTGGTGATTTTCTTGTCGGTCCAAATAGTGTCAACTACATTGTAAGAACTTGGTCCAAACCCAGCCCTGACATAAAATGGCAGAGCTTCTGTGAATTTCAATGGGAAATCCAAGAATTTGGTGCTTCCTCCCTAAAATTCACTCCATTGTGGAAAATACCTCCACAACGGAAGCTTGACCCCCTAAATCTCCGACTCTTCCCTGCTGTAACACAAGAAACAATCTCCACCATGGTTCAATGGTCCACTCACTTGAAACATTTCCTGGAACCAGTCTGCGGTTGGTTCTTCCTCCAGCAATGTCTCCATTAGCTTGCCAAGGGCTTCCAAGGACGACACGTACAGTGACTGAAACCAGAAGAGAAGGAGTGAGGCTCAGCACACATAATTTCTTAGGGGTGGAGCAGGGAAAGCTACCCATGACCTTGCCAGGGAGGCCATGTGTGACTGCCATCACCCAGCGCCTGCTGAGCAGAAATACAGTAGATGGTGCCAGAGGAGAATTGTTGTCACGTACCTGTACATGCAGAGCATCATTTGGTGTCTTGCCTTGCTCTTTCATCCTCTCCAAGGGAGGAAGGGGAAATAAACTACTGAAACAGAGATCGAGGAGCTCACTGTTTTCCTTAAAGCTCAAAGATGGTTTCAGTTTGCTGGAAGAAGAAAGAGAGAGAGAAAAGTCCAGCATTAGACTCAGCACCACCTCCAAGGAAAAGACATGAGTCCAATGACTAGAGATTGTCCGAATCTCGAACCTCACATGCAAACAGCCCTTGACTTTGGAGCCGAGCCCCTCTTTGCATCTCTATTAAGTATTGGCTCATCTAGAAGTCAAGCTAAAGCTTCAAGTCCTGTTTTTAGAGAAACCCACAAGCTTCCTTCCCCCTGCCAGCTCGCCAGACACCTCGCTCCCCATCTGAACTCTCCTCCATTGTCCTGCATGCCCCACAACCTCCAATCTTGTGTCTTTCAAGCACAAACCTCCAAACGGACACATTCAAACCCTCAAGAACTAAACTTCTGCTGGGGAGCAGCTTGTGAGCCAAACCCTGCAGGCATCAGACTGCTCCCAACCGGATACTCATGAATGAGCCAATAAGATGAACACCACAGTGCCAGGAAATAGGGCAGAAAATAGCCTACCTCAGATGGCCAATGGCAAGAATAGCCTTGTAGCGAACTGGAGATGCCAGGGAATCCAGAGGTTCCTCTTTAATGAAGTCCTGAAATGCATGAATAGGGACATAAACAACGGGAAATGGATTTGAAAGGCAGAGAGGCCTTCCTCCCACACCCTGAAACAGGGCCAGATGCCAGCCCTGTAATAAACAGACTCCGTGCTCAGCAGGCTCTCTGCCTCAGATATGGACCGTAAGGCCACCTGTGCACTCTACAGAGGACAGAAAGAGAACTCACCAGACACAAGCCAATCCTCCCAGTTCCAGCCCACAAGATGTCAGCATCCCTGCCAAGTTCAGAGGGGACGCAGCATTCTGGATGCCATGCACGTAGCTCATGAGACTGCAGTAGCACAGTCACAGCCAATGGATAAAACAACATCTACCTGGAAAACCAGTCTCATTACATTACAACACAATCCTGTGTACTTCAGTCCTCAAAGCTCCTAATCACTCACCAGCATGTAGCCAAGGAGCTCCTGTTTATAAGAGTATTCGAACCCCTGGGAGTCTCTGGTCTCCAAAATGGCACAGCTAATCTCTGTGACACACTGGATGAGGGTTAATTTTAGGTCCATGTCCTACATAATCCAGAAGGAGAAACAAGAGGATGTGGATGAGAAACTGAGAGAAGAACCGGAGTCCAGAAAATAAAGATCAGGAATTAAATCTAGCCTCAGGAGAAGAGAGGTGTCTGCAGACCCCAGAAGGCAGAGGACCCCGCCTCTGCACGCACCTCAGAAGAAGAGAAAACCCAGGTTCATCGAATACATTCAGGTCCACTTACACCAGAGCAGCCAGGACTCCTGCTTGACGTAGCAAGGAAATCAAGCTCTGTGCAATTTAAACAAGCAACTTGTGTATGGAAAATGCAAGAGCTGAGGGCAGATTATTTAGAATTTACCTTGTTTTTAATAGTTCTGCCCAGCACCTGAAAAACAAAATGCAGAACAGCTATTAGCAATGTACATAGTCCCACATACCACACACCCTCAAAACGTCCTGGCTGGTGAATATGGAGCAGAGAGAAATCACTATTGTTAAATCTTCCATAAGGCAGGAAATGGATCCAGAGGGGGTGTTTGCAGAGGTCAATATAAGGGGCCAGCCTATGCAATATTTGCATTTGTCAACTACTGGAAGATATCAGTTTGGTTCAACTGTGATCAACTTTTTTGACAATGCCTAAATGAGAGTCTCAGTGAGACAGGGCAGAATTGAATGGCAAAGTGACCTGGAGAGGCTGCCCTGAGAGGAGAGTCAGTACCAGCAGTCAGAAACCTCGGGAACAGAAATAATGAGCACACAGACAAACAAGAAGACAGAGAAGAGGTAAGAGAAGTAGTGAGTCCAAGAAACAGGGTGACAGCAAATAAACTAAATACAAGCTGGCACTATTCTCTCTTGGGTAGCAAAAGAGAGCTAGATACACATACCCATGATTGCATTGGCTACTTGCATCACAGCAGCCTCCCCCCCCTCCCCCCAGTAGATTTACCCACTCCAAATTTATTCCTGACTGTCCGGGTCAGCGCGGGCATTTGGGCATTTCCTGGAAAAGGGCGTGAAATGATTGGTTGCCATTGCTTTCATGGAGGGAGGGGCACCATGTAGCTTATTAACGTCCTGGAGATCAGGATGGCAGAGTTGCAGCAGAAGCGGTGGAGCGAGCAAAACAACATTGCAGTGCCCCTCTGAGGACGGTTAAAAGTCATACATCTGACGAGGGCAGCTTCCAGGCCTATTGTACAATCTGCTGCTAGATTCCAGGAGCTCAGGATGGGAGCTCGGGATGGCAGAGTTGCAGCTATGGTGGCTGGCGGGGACTTGATAGCTACCCACAGTGCACTGCTCGGAATGGCATCTGGCAGGGACTGAGGGAACTGTGGGATAGCTACCCACAGTGCACCGCTTGGAATGTCCACGCTTGCCACAGTACCGTGGACAAACTCTGCCGACTTAACGTGCTTATTGAGGACGCACGCACTCGACTTTATACAATCGGTTTCCAAAAATCCACTTCAAAACAATCGTCCTAATTTCGTCATATAGACATACCCCTAGGGGAGTTAGTGTGTTATTCTGAATACCCTGAGTGTGGCTGCATTTGAATTACTGTGTAGCTGTGTCCTAGAGAATTTCAGAAGAATATAAAAAAACCTAGCAAAAATACAAAGAAGAGCAACAAAAAATGATACAACATGTGACAGCTCACACTCCATCCATTCCAGTTTTAAATTTGAGTTGTGACAAATTATTGCTCAAAGGAGAGTTTTAGAAAATACAAGCCCTCTCTCTACAAACTCAGAGGCACTGCTCTGACTTCAGGGTAATGGCCCTAACACTTATCATGCAAAAGCTCTTACCTGACAGCTGGTTCTGTAATGTTGAAGCATGTTCCCTGTTATGTCTGCCCCTACCCGGGAGAGAAGCTGCTCTTTTGGAGCCTGGGCAGCCACGCTGCTGTATATCAGCATTAGGGTTCTCCGAGTCTTCCCTATTTTCCCACGGTGGTAGTCCTAGACAATCGGAAATGTCACTAGAGACAAGTTCTTCTTATTCATTTTGCCTTGGAATTCTGATCCGCTGCTTACCGAGGAATTGCTCACAGAAGCAATAGCAGCTTGCACTCGCAAAGTTCTTTTCAGCCAAAGATCTCAAACCACTTGCAAAAAGTATTTAAGTAATATAATAATGGTGTGAGGTAGGGAGATATTAGTATCTCCATCATTCCCACTGGGTTACTCTGACTGAGAGCCTAAAATGCTGAGCCTACAGCAGGGAAGTACATGTGAGTTTAGTCATTGACACTGGCGGGTACAAGATCAGGCGCTAAATGTCTTGCCTAAGGCTGCACAGTAAGTAAATGGCAGAGCCAGCAATGGAAGCCCAGAGGCCTAGTTTCCTGCTAGATCAGAGGTTTTCAACCAGGGGCACCTGTGTACCCTGAGGGTCTGCAGAGGTCTTCCAGGGGGTATATTAACTCATCTAGATATTTGCCAAGTTTTACAGCACACTACAAAGAAAGCACTTGCAAATCTACTAACTAAAATTTCATACAATGGCTACTTTATACTACTCTATATACTACACACTGAAATGTGAGTACATTTATATTCCAGTTGACTTATTTTATAATTATATGATAAAAATGAGAAAATAAGCAATTTTTCAGTAATACTGTGCTATGACACTTTTTTTATAAGTTTATGCCTGATTTTGTAAGCAAGTAGCTTTTAAGTGAGGTGAAATTTGGGGTAAACAAGACAAATCAGACTCCTGAAAGGGATACGCTAATCTGGAAAGGTTGCGAACCACTGCTCTAAATCAGAGACTCCATAATTGTCATCTGTAGAACACTGGTGGCCGACCTAAAGCAGGTTGCTTAGCCACACGTTGCTTGCAACACCTCCTCCTTCTAGCTACTAACCTGGATTAAAAAACAGCTAAAAATACCTTCAATGCTTTTCCATGCAAGCAACTGATGTCATTCCCACACATTGTGTATGGGAGGGGCGCCCAAGCCATGAGACATCAGACGGTAAAAATCATTTGAGAGAACCCCAGCTCCTCTCTGCTTAACTGCAGGCATCATGTAGAATGCATACGCTGGGGGACAATGCTAGCTGACCAGAGCAGACACTACCGCGGGGCTGCTGCCCTTGCGTTAGAGGGGGAGGACGTTTGGGAGAACCCTCCGGCTCCTTTACCATCAGGCGGCCGATGAATTTGGAAACCTTAATCTTGTTCATGGCAGCCCCACACTCCGCAAGTCTGTTCAAGATGAGGTCCAAGTGGCTCTCGGCAGCAAATGGGAAGATGGAAAGCACTCCCTGTCACCCAAGAAAAATACTGGTTAGTATCTAAGCAGGTGCCGGATAGACCCCACGAGTCCATTCCTTTCACCTGAAGTGGTGTAAAGTGCCAAGCAGGCCTGAGACACATGGGGAGCAGGGGCTGAGTGAAATAGCGATGAAGAGGATATGAAGGAAAACGGCTTCTGTCCCAGGCCAAGTCAGAGCTGAGCCCCACAGGGAGCATTCAGGGATTACTTGGTTAAGTGGGAGACAGACAGAGGCCTCACCTGTCCCTCGGGGGCTTTCATATAATCCGTGGTCTCCAGAAATTTATCTATCTGTGATTTCACATAGACCAGGTCCTCACAAGCTGCTAAGGATGTTCCAAGCGCCTTGTAGAGGAAGCTCTGAAAGAAAGAGACCAGCACTTAGATCTCAGTAACACAACGTGACTGTCAGTACAGGCTCAGCTCAGCAACACTCAGGAAGGAACAGGATAGTCAAGTCCAAGCACCCAGACTGCAGAAAATCCCATCATCTAGCCCAGCCAGAGAACCAACAATGCAGTAGAGACAAGCAGCCTGTCCAAGCAAATATGGGAAGGGCTGGAGGGGGGGAGGGGAAGAGACCAGGGAACAAGCAAAAACCAATGTTGTATGCAAAATAAAATATAAAGGAATGACGCACTGAGGGAAGCCTTATGCAGTCCTCCAACCAGAATTTCAAGGGAAATGAACTAGAAACTAAGCCTTAACAGAGAACAAACCTTCTCTTTGGACGGGCCAGCATAGCTGACCATCTGCTGGTTCAACTCAGTGCATAGCTGGCTGCTCCAGGTACTGTCATCTATCGTCCCCAGTGATGTTCTTAGGAACTGAGTGTAAAAGAAGAGTTAAAGCAGATGGTTAACTGCAAGAATTTGGGGGTTGTTGTGGGGTTTGTTTGGTTGTTTTTGCTTCCTTGTTCTCTGTTGCAAACTTTCCAATATTCAGGTGTCATGGGAAGATTATTTCCCTCTAGAGAACTATAAACATCAACAACCCAGACTTCCTCTGCCTGTTCTTTAACTTTTCCCCGATGAGTCCTCTCAGTTTCCAAACCCAGATGGACAGTGAATTGGAGAATGAGACGAAGCCAAGAAATCTGACCATTGAGGAATGATTTTATAGTGGGTGGAGGATGGGTCTAGTAAACGTTGAACCAAGGGCCCCAGACTACAAAGGACTAGGAAACTTCTCTGGAGTGCTAAGGGCCCTTTATGACACCCCCTGAGGGTGCCCAGGGTTGTGAGGTACCCCACTACCACCTTCCCTTAGCATGAGGAAGCCTTCTCTGTGCCTGCCAAGCCACAGGAAACACAAGCACACCCTTCCCATCCCATCCAGGCTCCACTGTCCTTCTACAGATAAGCAGTCGGTACACGCTAACCACCAAACCCACTGTGCATCCCCCGAATGTCCAGCCCCTGTTCCACTGGACACTCACGGAATTCATAGGTTTGCTACACACCACCTTACCAGATTCACCTCAGCATCACCACTCCAGGTAACACACTTAGATACGTTTACACTGAATACAACTATATTTCACTTAGATATAGTGAATACAAGCAGAGTTTAATTCACAAAGATCAGAGATTTGAGAAGCAGCAAGTAAAATTAATGTAAACAAATGGTTACATACAAAACACATCTAGAGCTTAAACTTAGATAATCAAACATTCCCGTCTCCTAAAGGATAGTTCCCCCAAATCTCTCTCCCATCATGAAAAACCCAGGCCAAGTGTCACCCTCCATTCATAAGACAAGCCAGCTGGCAGTTTGTCCAATAGGTGAAGGATACCTGGTGCAGGATACCTCTGGACCCCCAGATATAGTTCCAAACATCCCTTGTCTTCACTTGTAAACAGGGGACCCACTATTGTCTGTTTGTTTTTCCTGTATCAAACTCCTCTGGAGACTTTGCAATCACTTGATTAGAATTTTGCTCTATTGATTAGCATCCACTATGATAATTACTCAGTCTACATACAGCCATTCAGGCAGATAAGCATCTCCTGCTTGAAAGAAACTTTGTTTATCACCTTCTGGTGACCAGCCCCAACTCACAGACCTTAAAAGCATAAATGTCAGTATACAACCATAATGCCTTATATATTATCCATCCAGTCTCTGTGCAGTGATGATGATGATGATTAGTGTGGCACCGGCATTCAGTGAAGGCTTTACATGACACCCTTTGATCACATAGAGATCAGATCCAGGCACTCCTGGTAATCCTATGCACTCCTGTGGCCTCCAGTGGGCACCCAAGGACCTGGGGTCACACTTTGATCCCCAGTGAAGTCAGCGAGAGGTTAGTCACTCTCAGCACTTTGCTGTTTCAGGCCCAAATTCTAAACAGCAGCCAGGAAATATCAGAAACCTCACAAGGGAACCTAATCTTATTTGATTTTTAGCTCAAAGAATTGCAGATGAGGCTGGATCTGGAGTGGAAAATTCTAGAGTGTAATCCAACCCCAAATGGAACTCCAAACCTTCTGGGGCTTATTTGTCACTAGGTCCTTTCCTTTCATTTTCAGCACTCGCCATAAAAATATTCCTTTTCTGGATTCCCGTGAGACTATAAAGAGCTCTTTCTGACCACAAAGGCTTTTCCATGAGATACAGTCACCAAACCTTGTCTTGTCTCTTTGCCTTTTGGGGTTTTCATAACAAATTTTCTTTTGAGTGGCAAATAGAAAAAAAGAATCTTTTAGATGTGATGCACTAGCACCATTACCATGCGGGTTTTCTGGTTAAGATTTGTATTGTTCCCAGTGGTAATACAGAGTTATATAGAATTAGAGCTGGTTGAACAATAGTAAGTCCATTTCACAAAACAAGTGGGATTTTTTTTCTTTTCTTGATTTTTCAACACAAATGAAAAGTGAAAAACACAAAAATATTTTGCTTTTCAAAATAAAAGACCATTATTCTATTCTGTGTTACCATCTTTCCTTCCCTTTATCCCTCCTCCCCATGCCTTTTCCCCCCCTTTCACTTTATGATTGTCTCCTTCCCCCCACCCCCTTTTTCAAACATGAAAACAAAGAAACCCCCCCCCCCAAAATCAACTTCAGTTTCAGTTTAAAAAAAATAAACATTTTCTATTTGATTTGGGGTTGTTTTGTTTTGTTTTTTGTCAAAAAAACAAACCAAAAACAAACAACCCCGGACAAATCTGAAAATGTCCCACGAAAATAAAAAAGGCCATTTTTCATTGAACAAAAGTTGCAAATGAAATGGTTTGCTTATAATGAATAATTTATCATTAATTTTGGCCCTAGCTGATACGTTTGGAGCGGGGAGGGAGGGCTGTGATAATACAGCTGAAAGCCATCCTGTACCTTAAGCAGCATGTGCTCCCACTCAGCATGGTCCAGGGAATCCTCTGTGTTTTCTATAAAGCAGGAAGCAAAACAATAATGTCACCTAGATTAGCAAAAAGAGTCCTCCCAGGTAGCTCCTTCGCAATCAGTCCTTCTAAAACTCCTGGCCTGCCAAGCTGTAACACACCTGGGCTTTCAAAGCTAAATGGGACCTACTCCAACGTTCTTTGATGGACCAACAGAAAGTATCATGCTGGCATTTTTATTCAGGGTCAGTCAACCCACCAGGAGTGAGATGCTGAGCCCTCTCAATTCCCATTGACTTGAATGGAGCGGCGGGTGCTTAGCCCCTCACAAACGGTTCAGCACATCAGAAGACTGGTTTAATATGAATACAAACTTTTCTTGCCTAAGAAAAGATTCTGGACTTGATCCTAACTTGAAGTAAATCAGTGTGGCTTCACTGAAGTCAATGAAATTTACATCAGCGGAGAATCTGGCCCTGTTCCTGAATGTCCAGCTCTAATCTACCCTTCTTTAATGTCGGCACAACGGCGTACTGGGGACTCTGTACAGCAACACCACCTAGGGAAGATACAGCTCGTTTTTTAAATCTTTTGTTGAATATCAAACCCACTTGAACATTGTGGGGTTCGAGGTTCATCCGTGGTTTGTGCTCCACTTAGGATCTGTCATACTCCACAGAGACTAGACTGGCACAGCTACATCAGTGGAGCGCAGCTAGCAGAATCCCCTACTGTAGACGCAGCCTAAACTGACTGAAGGGTTTTTTCCACGGAGGTCAATAGATTCATACCACTGTGAAATTGGTGAAAGACATTCTTTGGCCCATAATACCTAGATTCTACACAGGGCACCCACTTGGCCAACCTAGCTTTTATGGCTCAGGTTTCCTTACAGAAAGAAAAACTCTGGGTTTTTTAATGGAATCACCCTTGAAAGTAAACATGGTGTTTAATTTTCAGAAAAATTCAGTTGGCAAAATAAGACTAAATATGTAACCCCAAAATATTTCACTAACCTCCAGCTTCATGCATATTCACCTTCCCAAACAATAACCTAGCAAAGGTGTGGGGGAAACTGCTGTAAAATTTCCATTCAGCTAAAACCTGTCAGGACTGATTCTGCCCTGATTGAATTGGCCTCAGTGGTTCAACTTTGGATTTACCCCAGCGGTTCAAAGTTAACCAGATGAAAGAAAAGTGAGGGCTTAGAAGCCCAATTTCAATTCCCCACTGTTCCTATGTACTGCAACAGGAATGGCACAACACACGTCAATACAAAGCTGAACTTTCTGGCTTCCTTTCTATTCTCCATGGACCTCACTCCTCCTACCTAGCACTTTACCTGCAATGTACTTCAGCAGAGATGGGATCTTTGCTACCCACACCTCACCCACTGCTGCATGTATATTTGGGTGCAGGGCCTGTAGTAACTGCAAGGCAGCATATCCGCATCCTTCTCTTTCATAAGGGGATGAGGCTAGTACCTGTCAAAGAGAGAGAAAGAACAGGCTAAGTTTTGTCAGCACAATACCAGTTTGTTCCTGAAGGAGGGAATAGTTCAGACTCTCTCATTGTGGAGACCACACAGTAGAGTTGTTGCTTCTACTGCAGTGCGTTCCTGAAGAAGAAGAAAGCATTCTAGCTAGGATGAGGATGCAGAACAGTGTGTCTCGGGAGAGGGCAGAGAGAGAGAGAGACTATCATACACATTCCTCAGCCTAAGTCTACAAGTATCTAGCTACAAAACCGATGTTTATAGTTAACTGTCCCACTTCACCTTTCACAGAAAACCTGTTCTCATGGTTTACTCACCAGGAGTCGTGCCAGCAGCTCCTGGGGTGCAAGGAGTTTCACTAGGGAAAGAAACAGACTATCATTAATGATGCCAGGCTTTGCAGAGTCCTGCTGATGTTAGTCACCTCTCCATTTCCAACGTGCCCACCAATGTTGAATACAGCTGATAAGAATAGCATGAGCCAGACATGCCGCTGCGCTGATTCTTTGGCGTGCACAGCTGGCCCGGAGCCCAACACATGGTTGTGCCAGCGCACTGTAGAGTAGCTCATGCTTTTAGCTCTGGATGTTGGCCAAGAGGACAGTTGCTCCTGTGTTACTTACAGTCAGCATCAGCCATAGCTCTGAGAAGATCGAAAGATGCCACATGAACATTCTCACTCTCCACCTGCGAGTGCAGGAATAGTAGAAGATCGTCAGGAGAAGAACGGGCTGCAAGGGAAGAAATCACATCCTCACTGACAACAGAACTCTTATTCTCCCCATTCCTTACAAAGGGAAGGAAGTTAGTAGGAAACTGCTGTGTAACTCAGAGTCTCTTCCCCTTACCTAGCAGAAGTATACAATGGAACAGCCCTTTGCGATTTTCCGTGCTGAGCTGCGTAACTTGAGAAGAGATCTGTGGGAAGAAGGGAAATGGTCAAAGAAAAACTAACCAGAAGCAACTGAAAAGAAAATGTTCAATTAATTTCTAAGCTTCCACTTCCGACTTGTCCGAATCGAGGTCTGAACCCCAGGTAGATGGTAGTGAATGCAGAGCAAGAATCAAGCAGAATGACCAATACATTGGCTAAGAGAAGCTAAAGTGTTCGGAGCAGCAGAGCTGATGTAATCAAGACACAGTCACAGTTTTTACTATACAACTCTGACTCCCCCTGATCCTCAGTTTATGGTGAAATTGCTTTACAAACTGAGCTGGATATTAGCTAAGAAAATGAGACCGCTGCCTGCTGACTCTTGAGCCTGCAGAAATCAGTGAGGCATGAGAAGGTCCCCAGGCTGATTGTGATTGTTGATATGCTTCAGATCTGCTGTGCCTAAGCTCAAGGGATCCAAGCAAAACCACCCCTCACCTCATTGTGCAGAGCACTGCAGGTGGCTTTAAATGTCTCTTTAGGTAGAGCGATCTTCTGTTCCTCAGAGACCTCCAAGATCTGGCTCAGGCTCTGCAAGAGAGGGTGAAAGTCAGAGGGTGGGCACACAAAGGAGCAGGATGTAGTAACTGAAGCAGATTCAGGGGATTCATAGATTCCAAGGCCGGAATGGATTATTGCCATCATCTGGTCTGACCTCCTGTATAACACAGGCCACAGACCTTGCCCAGAATAATTCCCAGAGCAAAGCTTTTAGAAAAACATGCCAATTTTTATTTAAAAATGGTCAGAGAGAGAGAATCCTCCTCAGCCCTTGGTAAATGGTTCTAATGGTTAATTATCTCACCATTCAAAATGTACGCCATATTTCCAGTCTGAACGTGTCTAGCTTCAATTTCTAGTCATTGGATCAAGTTACACCTTTCTCTGCTAGACCGAAGAGCCCATTATAAGATACGAGTCCCTCATGTAAGATATTATCAACTGTGATTCAGTCACCCTGTCACAGGCTAGGTCCACCCCGTCAGGGTGGTATCAGGTTGTGGAGGAACTGAAGTAGATCTGGGGCAGCCCAACTGGCCTAGTCTCCCTAGCCATCACAGCAGCCCTGGCTCCTAGGGCAGAATAGCCTAATGGTCAGGATCGGTGCAACATCCCTTCGGTGAGGGTCCAGCTGAAGCCTGCCCAGCAGAGATGAGGGGGTGTGGCCTCCTGGCCCACAAAATATGATTAACTCCTGCTGAACCAATGCAGTAGGTCAACCTCATCACACACCCTTTTACTTTCTGTTAAACTAACTAGATTTAGTTCCTTGATTCTACCACCATAAAGCATGTTTTCTAATCCTTTAATCACTGTGGCTCTTCTGTCAATATCCTCTCCAATTTATCAACACCCTTTTTGAATTGTGGGCACTAGAACTGAACCCAGTATTCCAACAGGAGCCACACAAGTGCCAGATTTAGAGCTAAAATAACCACTGTACTCCGACTTGAGATTCCCCTTTTTATGCATCCCAGCTTTAGCTTTTTTGGCCACAGCATGAGTTCATGTTCAGCTGATTATTCACCATGACCCCCAAAGTCACTGCTTCAAAGTTATTCACCATGACCCCTCAGAATCCCTGCTTCCCAGGACAGCATCCCCCCCATCATGTATGCGTGGCCTAAATTCTTGGTGCCTAGATACATATCTTTACACTCAGCCATATTTAAATTCACCTTTGCTTGCGCCCAGTTTACCGAGTGATCTAGATCTAGACTCTGAATCAGTGAGCTGTCCTCTCCATCATTTACCACGCCCCAATTTTTATCTCATCTGCCAACTTTGTCAGTGATGATTTTATGTCCTCTGCCAGGTTATTGATTAAAAAGGTGAAAATCTAATTCCTTCCTGCATCTAAACACTTTTCTCCTTTGCTGCTTGAAGCTTCCAAAATATCGCTGATGCCATCTACATATTTAACTAGGTTTAAGCAGTTGCGTAGTGCCCTGATGCTATCAAATATGTCCATGATGCATTGGTTCCCTCCAAATCGGGTATTTCAACCCCCAAAGTCACCACAAAGCTTCAACCAACATAGACGGTGAGTAAATATCACTGCCTTGAAGTTATAGCTGTTTCATGACTTCATTTACAACTGTATAGCCCCACTGAAGACAGAATATGGCCCCTTACTTCTTGCTCATGTGGTACTGAGGATAAATGAAATAGAGACAAGGTGAGTGAGTGTCACGGAGTGCCCGGGCAATGGTCTGAAACCGCTCCCTAGGAAGCCAGACAGGACTTCGGGTGAAGGGCCCCTTCTCCATACACAGCCTGTTTTCAAGGCTAGGAGCTTCTTGGGTACCCACTTCCACCTTCCTGGGTCTGACCTCGGAGCATTCAGCACTTTCTGCCCCTCCATGCCCTTCTCCAAGCAATCCCACCCGGGCGGGGTCCTGGGGAAGCCCATGGATTCTGCACCCCAGATCCACAGTCAAACGTGACTCTCAGCCAGGTAGTAAAACAGAGGTTTATTCGATGACTTCTATCTGGTCTCACCCAGACCATACAGCGAGTGTGAGCCCTCAGCTGGATCCATTTTGGGGGCCAGAGAGCAAGATCACTCCTCTGCCTCCCTGCCTGCCTCCAGCTAGCTGCAAACTCTCCCTTGAAACTCAAACTCCCTCTCTTCCAGCCCCTCCTCCCTTCATTCCTGTGTTTCCTTTCCCGGGCAGGTCAGGTGACCTCCTTCCCCCACTTGGGGTCAGAGTACAGCATCAGGTAGGGACACCTGCAGAGAGACTGTGCTTTGCATCAGCTACACATCCTTATCCCTCCACACAGACACTCAAGAAATGCATAGGGGAAACTGAGGCACACACAGTATTCCTACTTCGTCACAGTGAGACAATACCTTTAATTAGATTACCTCACCCACCTTGTCGCTCTAATATCTTGGGACCAACATGGCTACAACAGCACCGTACTGCAGAGAACGTTAGATGAAATAGACAGGTCATGATCTGAGATCTGTCTAGTTATATCATCCAAAGCAATGATCCTCAAGCCTCCTTATTATTAATAATCAACCATTGACAGTTGGCTGGATACTGACCAGAGACAACGTAGGGCAGCCCCTGCTCTGAGGAGCTTATGATCGAAAAGAGAGACACAGAGTTAACAGGATGCACTGGGGAATCACAAGGAGGGAGTATCTTGTTGGGGAGGGGGGCAGGTGTTTTGTTTTTTATCTCCTTATCATCCTCCCCAGGAACCAGAGGATGCTTTTCCTAGGAGGCATTTACCTACAAATCTTGTTGCCTGGGTTACCAAGTGTACAAACCCAGAACTTGTGTGTATATTTATTATCTAACAAGTAACTGTCTAGACCAGGCAGTAAATTCCTCGTGCAGTTCCTACATGCGCACACATAGACAGTTACCTTCATGAGTGAACCTCACCTTAGTGACGTGAGAAATGTCAATGTCCTCCTTGTATTGTTCAAGGAGCCATGGGAGGTCTTCAAATATCTGCTCATGATACACAGCGTCATGGAGAAGGAGGCTCATCATGGGACCAAGGGCTTTGACAATGGCCTCCTTGAGCTGCATAGATGAGACACAGAATTTATGTTCCTACCAATTCATTCCATATCCTCCAATGGGCACTGTAGTGGGGTGACTGCCCTACTCCAGTGGAAAAGGGTTTAAAACAGCCCTGGGAAGGGAGAACAGAGTCTTCTCTAGAAGTAGAGGCAGACTGGCCTGGCTGCTGGAAGCCCAAGGTACCTAGGGTGAAGCAGGGCTGGGGCAAGGCTAGAGGAGCTGGGGAAGCTCAGGCCTAGAAATCCCCAGGCTGCAGGGCCTAGGAGAAGGCCCCACAAAGGGGTACTAGGGTTGCGGGGGGCAGCCCATAGCTACTGAGACAGAAGCAGCAGGCCAACCCTCCTTGCCAGTGATGAGTGGCAATTATACTGCAGTCTGCCTCAGAGAACGGGGGCAAGTGGTGACTGGCAGTTGCCTAGACTGAGGCAAGGTGGGGATAAAGGGTGGGGGTTCCCCAGGGAGGGGAAACCCTAAGAACTGTGGGGGTACTGCAGGGGTGCAGCACCCTTGGTAAGAGGGCACTGGGGTCTTGGAGGGACACGGGGCCAGAACAGCAAGCGGGACATCGACCTGCAGAGGGCGCTTCAAATGCTGGTGAGCTAATTCCCGGACAAACCAGCAGGAGGTGCCGCAGGGATGAGTTTCCGCCCTGCTACAGGCACACCTTTTCTACCTCTGAGCGCAGCTTCCCTTGTTCCACTGTAGGAACAGCCCTACCTCCCTATTTCCTGGTAAAGACCCGGGACTTGTAGGGTTGATTTCAGGATTATACAGTAAACCCTCGATTTAACGGACCTCGATTTAACGGACTTCGGATGCAACGGACAAAATTTCTGAGCAAGTCTGATGCATTCCTGATCCATTTCTGGCGGGCTGGCTGCCGGCTCCCGGCTGCCGCCCGGGTCCAGGCAGCGGGCTGGCTGGCTGCCGGCTCCCAGCTGCCGCCCGGGTCCAGGCAGCGGGCAGGCTGGCTGCCGGCTCCCAGCTGCCGCCCGGGTCCAGGCAGCGGGCAGGCTGGCTGCCGGCTCCCAGCTGCCGCCCGGGTCCAGGCAGCGGGCGGGCTGCGGAGCTGTCGCCCCGACCCTGTGGCAGGCGGGCTGCTGCTCCGACAGCTCTTTTTTTTATTATTATTAAATAACGGACTTTTTGATTTAACGGACACCCCTCGCCCGAATTAGTCCGTTAAATGGAGGTTTTACTGTATTCTAATGCACCTCACAACTAGACCAGGTAAGATATTCCCCAGATTAGTATACATTCTAGGCCAACTCATCCCTGCTGTAACTCCACTGGGGCTGAATGGACTTATACCAGGAATTAATTTAGCCTTCTATCCCATGTTCGTCTGCACGCTGGGTGCATAAAACTAGAATCCATGTGCACTGTGTATAGACAGAATTTCCATGATGTGGTGGCATTTTAAACATATGGTTTTAGGTGAATTACAAGACACTCGGTTCCATCCAAAAGGACCTGCCACTAAATGCCATCATCACAAAGAGTGCCAGACACAGTGTTTAACATTGCAATTTCTGCTAAAGGTTTAGAAAGCCAGCAATTCTCACCTCCAGATCTTCGCAGCTCAGCCAGTTTCTGGTCATGTAATAATAGATTGGAAATATGGCTTTGCAAAAGCTTGATTCATCTATTCTGAAAAATGGGCACTCTTCCCAGTTAGAAAAATATACAATTACTGCCCTTGACCATTTTTCCGGAACTGCGTGGAAGGAGAGAAGACAGGCAATGTGAAAAGGACTATTAGTAATGAGGAGAAGTTGCTTTATCAGTGAAGACACCTAGGCCTATAGTTTACTACAATTTCATGGCAGCTACTGCTCAGTTCAGGACTAGATGCTGAAATCCCATATCAGTTCAGAGATATTTCTCTCCCCTCCCCCCCCCCATTCCATTTCTTGTTTCTCAAAAGGGCTTTTTTCTTTGTATCTCTCTTTTAATTACCATCATCTGAAGACATATTTTTTCTCCCTTCCTTGTTATCTCTTAATTAGAGCTGGTTGAAAAAGCAAATTAAATTTAAAATCTTTACAGTTAGGTGTTTTCTTTTTTTCAAAATGGTAATGTTTATATTTTTCAGAAATCAAAAAAATGCAGCCATCTCTTTAGCTGCTCAAAAACACTGAATGCACACTTCCTGATAAAAATGGTCATTGACATTTCTCAGATTTGTTTTTCATCAAATATTGAAAAAAAATATATGAAAAATATAATTAAAAATCAAAATATTTCAACCAGCTCTCCTCTGAATGTTTCGCGTCCGCTGAAGTTATTGTTTACTTAACCCTAACACTGTATGATTTCATCCTGAGATACAGTTTGTCTGAAAGATGTTCAGTGCTCCTAACTGCCATTGGCTTTACTGGGATTTGAAGGTGGGGGGAGCATTTTGCCCTAAAAGTAGGTATATGGAGTGTCCGTGCTAAGAAGAAGGGCCAAATCCGGTTCTCTATGAAGTTGCTGGCAAAATTCCCATTTATCTCAATGGCACAGGATTAACCCCTTACAGAGCATCACCTGAAAAGCAAAGGAAGAGAGAAGTGGAGAGGAAGAGAGGACAGAGAAAGAGGGTGAAAGGAGATGATGATAAAGAAACTAAGGAGAGAGAATGGGGCGGGGGGGTCGAGGAGTGGAAAACGGGATTTTGAAATGTACAGTAATGAAATCTGCTCCCTTCACCTCCTGGCAGCTTCAGCCTTTGTCTGTTTATTTTAAATTATATCCATGAATCATAAAGGGCCTGAACTTACAAATGCTCAGCGCCTGGCGCAATCCAGGGCAGGGAGTACAGTTCAGGGCCTGTTTCCAAATGTGATCATTCACTTAAAACTGTACGAACATCCCCTAAGTATCCATTATGGGCACCTACAGTAAGTGCTGGCACTTACCACTGCAAACTGCTTGTCTTGTCCGGCTGTCTTCGATGAACTTCAACATGAACCTTATGTCGTTCAGGGTCTCTTCCACAAAACGGATACACTTCAGAGCTGCAGAGAAGGGCCAGAAGAGAAGGAAGACAGACAATCGGCTGCTCACCTCCTTCTTACAGCACACTTAGAAACACTGTGGGGCAAGATGTTATGGGCTCCTACGCCCTTTTGCACTGTGTAAGCAGAGCAGAATGGCTGCAAAGCAGCCATTGGAAGCCAATGAGGGATTCACCCTGATGAGGGGACTCTTCCACCAGTGAACCGCTGTGCCCGATGCCCAACTCACTCCCAGAGCCAGGGGAGAGAGCCGTGGGGTGGGATGGAAAGCGGGTGGAGAAGAACTCCACTAGACCTGATCTTCCACTCATTCCCATCCTTAAGGAACTTCAGTGAGGACATAACTTAGAGCTTGCACCTCCGTCTGGACAGCTCATGATCGGGAAGCCAGAACTAGCAACAGCAGTTAATCTTGTGTCTCTCCACACACACACGCATGCACGCACACACTCAAACAGAACTCACTTTAGCTGTAACATTTTTAGGTAGAGAGAGTAATCCCCTGTCCTTAAATGAAAGACAATAACTTTGAAACAAAAGATGGAAATTACTATACCATAGACTGATGGCAAATTGCCCAACGTAATGAAAACAAACTCCTCAGGCTCCCTCAGTCGTCCAATGTAATTCCGCAGCTCCCACAAAACCAAATGAAAATGTCTCCGTGCCAGAGCCACTAGGGTGTTACTAGCTGCTATTTTTATTTCATTTGTTGCTTCCTAAAAAGCAAAACAAAGAGAGAGAGACTGAGGTGACTGAAGTCCGTCACACTAGCCAGAGTTGTTTATATGAGTAAGTCCTTATTTCTGTGCACAAGTTGTGAATGAACCAACCCAACTTTCTATGGATAGAGTCATTCGTCATAAAGATTCATTGAGTCATTTGGTTAAACAATTTTCAGCCTTTGAGTTGCTTGCAAGCTGCTTAGTTAGACTCTTCACTATTAGCTATTTGTGGTGGATGATTGGTCACCATAGTCACATGCTATTCCCTGAGGAGATAGTGAGACAGGCTGGGCAGCTTCAAGAAATTCAGAGAGCTTTCCTGGAATGAACTGTCCCCAAAAAGGAGGCTTTGGGAAAGACTTGCTTGTTAAGAGACCATAGGCCTGTCTCTGTGTCTGATCTCATGCACCTCAGGTCTTGATCCTGCAACGCACTTAAGCACATGTGTAACTTTCAGCATGTGAGTTGTCCCATCTTAGGCATGTGCACAAGTGCTGTCTAGGACCTGGGATTTGGTCTGGAGGAAGGTGTGGGCCTCTACCAGAAAAATACATTTTCGTTTCAGTCTATAGTTTACCCCCAAAAAGAGAGTTTTAATTAGTTAAAGTTTTGGATCCTTTGATTAGTGTCTCAGGAGAACCAACTTACCTGAGTCGCTCTCATGTGGGCTGAAGCTAATGTTATTATTTTGCTCGCCAGCCTTTTCTCTAGGCCCCTGGTGTTCTGCTGTAATATTTGCTCCAGCCCACAGTAATTTTCTGCTCTGTTTTGCTGAGGACAAAACATAGAAGAGAACAATTTGGCAAAGTTGTTCTTGATGACCATACAGTAATTTGGCTAATAAGTCCCTGCCCTAAAGAGCTTACAATCCAAACATGAAATGACTAGCCCAAGTCTTATCACAACAGAGCAGGTCCGTGGCCAGGAAGAGAATCCATGTCTCCTGAGTCATTATCCAGAGTCCTAGCCACTAGGCCACACTGACTCCTCAGCCTGCATGCTCACACAAGTAATCCATTGGCTTAACTGGTGTAAAACAGGCCATGCCCTCCACAATCACTGCATTTAGTAGCACTTCAGAAGCAGCAGAACAATTTACATATTTTAATCTTCCTGGCCAGAAAAGAGCCAGAATAAGCGCCAGTCACTGCCCCCTTATCTAGTTTCATTTATTTAAAACAATAAAAAATGAGCACCTTGCCCTTGCACTAGTCACGCCAGACAGAATTTGTAAATGTGTAATTACAAAATACCCAGCTCCTGCAGTAAGTCCTCAACAGCTCCTAGGGGAAATTAGCTCAGCAGTTAGATCTACATTGACAGTAGACACTCAAAGGTGTCTTTTATGACAGGGGTCTCCAAACTACAGCCCGAGGGCTGGATCCGGCCCGCAGCTTCGATTTGTCCAACCCCCCAACCTGATTTAGAATTGAATGCAACACTGACAGTAGTGTTTTTTTACGATTTGCATGTATTTTGCATATATGTAATTATTTCCACAGTCACTTTGGCCCCTTCAAAAATCTAATATGGCCCTCGTCTCATAAAGTTTGGAGACCTCTGTTTTATGAGACCCATCAGTGTAGAAATTCACAGATGATACTAAATATGGAGGAGTTGTGGTATCAGTTGGGGCAGAAAAACAGTAAAGAGGGACACAGAGAAATTAAAAACCTGAGCAGAGACCAAGATTCATTTCAGAAAACTGCAAACGAGCACATCTGGAAAGGAGGTAGAAGTAACTGACATAATGGGAGGGAGAAAAGTGGGAAGCAACAAGTGCCCTGGGGGTGACAATGAAAAACAAAGTAAACAGGTCTATGAAAGGTTTCATATATGTTGAGGCATGTGGGTTGGGTCTTTTACACACAGGGATCATGGCTCAAAGCAGGAAGACAACAGTTCCTCTCTGTTCAGCTGAGGCGTGACTGCCTCTGGATTAGTTCTAGCACTACCTTCCCAGAGAGATCAACACGCTGGAAGTCATTCATGGGAGAGCAAAAGAGAATGCAGGGGGCTGGCAGAATTGACTTCTGAATAGAGCTCTGCAACCTGACCCGAACCCTATGGGACCTGACTACAGGTGTCACCAGCCCCACAAGCAGGAGGCAATGGCAGTATCCCAGTGGTTCTCAAACTTTTTTTACTGGTGACCCCTTTCACACAGCAAGCCTCTTGAGTTTGACTCCCTTATAAATTTAAAACGTGGTTATATATTTAACACTATTATCAATGTTGCAGGCAAAGAAGGGTTTGGGGTGGAGGCTAACAACTCATGACCCCATCCCCCATGTAATAGCCTTGTGACCTCTTGAGGGTCAATTTGAGAACCCCTGTAGTATCTGGCTTGGGGGGAAGGGTTGGGACCAGGATGGAAAATGATTCAACCCTCTCAGGGTGAGGTGAAGGGGTTTGGGGCCGGTTCAAGCTGGGTTTAAAAACTGGGCCCGAGCACATCCCTACTTCTGAAGACAGAAGCTGTCTGTAGGAAGCGGAAGATTAATGTGACGGTGTCACAGAGCGCCCGGGCGATGGACTGGAACCACTCCCTAGGAAGCCAGACCGGACTACGGGTGCAGGGCCCCTTCTCCATATACAGCCTGTTTCCCAGGCCAGGAGCTTCAGGGGTACCCACTTCCACCTCCCTGGGTCTGACCTCGGAGCATTCAGCATCTTCTGCCCCTCTGTGTGCTTGCCCCAACAAGCCCGCCTGGGCGGGGCCCTGAGGTAGCCCGTGGATTCTGCATCCCAAATCCACAGTCAAACGTGACTCTCAGCCAGCCAGTAAAGCAGGTTTATTCGATGACTTCTATCTGGTCTAACACAGACCAGACAGTGAGCGAGCGTGACCCCTCAGCTGGATCCATCTCGGGGGCCAGAGAGCGAGATCGCTGCTCTCCCCTCTCCTGCCTGGCTCCAGCTAAAAAACAGGCTGACCCAAACCCCCTCTAGCCCCTCCCTGCTCTACTTTGTCCCTTTCCCAGGCTAGGAGGCATCACCTGACCTTTCTCCAACAGGTTCAGCTGACCTCCCTCCCCCACTTGGGGTCAGGTTACAGCTTCACCTTGGCTTTGCTTTGCATCATCTACATATTCCTTTCCCTCCACATAGACGCCCAAGAAATGCATAGGGGAAACTGAGGCACACACACACAGTACTCCCACTTCGCCACAGATGGCAATCGCTGGGGGGCACAATTACGCTTCTAAGTCGCCTCCAGGGTAACGCATAATTAAGGTTATCCACCTGGGAATGGACTTGTGTTCCTGTTATCTCGTGTGTGTGTGTCTGAGGAGAGCTTCTCAGCTGTGTGAGCTGTTTACTTGGTCTGTGTGAAACTCAGCTTGTGTGAAACCAGACAGGGAAACTGAGGCAGGATTGCAAAACATGTGATTAGCTATTCATGAGCTATGCATGAGATGCAAATGTGTATGAGTATTTCTGTGTCCGTGTGCCCTTGTGTGTTGGGCTTCTTCCCTGGGCATTGCTCCGATGTGCCAGGTCTCCTATCTTAGGCCATGCTGACTGGGGCCCCCAGCGCCAGATGGCCGCTACCTTCAATAAACTCACTACTTTCCATCTAGCCACTGTGTGTGAGCCTCGTTTCTACGGGACACTTAAGGTACCTTGCAACACTGTCTCTGTCAGATGCGGCCAAGGGAGGACTATGAGGAGACATGTTAATACCATACAACTGTCTGAAGGCTGTGAACACCAAGGAGGGAGAGGAATTTTTTAGTGTAATACATTTAGGTAAAAGTAGGAGTAATGGGATTAAACTGAAAAAGGACACGCTATTTAGACTTTAATAACTGGAAAAATGCCCCAGCTGTGAGACAGGTCTATTAGGTTATGACAGTCTTCCTAGGAAAATGGTGGAAGCTCAGTCATTAGGGGCTTTTAAAATGAGTTTGGCCAGAACAGTGGCAAATGGCTGTTGGGAATGCTCCCGCATTAGCAGGGAAATGGACTGGATGATCCAGTGGGTCTTTTCCATCTCTGTCTCCCGTGAGTCTATAAATCTATGTGACCTGCATGCCAAGGTCATAAAGCACCTTGCAGTGTTCAAAGCCAATCAGATCTCTTGACTGGCTAAACATTCCAGTGGTTTGGCTTTAAAAGAATGCTCCTGCAAACTGCAATCCCAACAGACAGCTCCACTGGGGAGAAACTCCGCCCATTAATTTTTAAATGTAAGGAGGATTTTTTTAATTGAAAATTGTCACTGATAACTTATGAATACATAAGCACTACGCAATTCAAGTAATTCATCAAATTAATTAACATAATTAATCGAGTAATTCAAATAATTAAAGTAGAAGGAGGCCAAGACAAGCAGTTCAGTTCTGAACTGAACTGCTTATCTTTGCCTCTTAGTACTTTAATTGAAACTAAAATGCCTTCTGTGTTGGCCCTTAATAGAGAAATGGACTTTGTCGGATGCAAGTATTATTAAATGGAAAAAGGGGTCTGAATATTACTCCTGGAGGAATTCTGCACTACTGCGCACTTGCATAATTAATGAACCCCACCTATTTTAATTTTTTTGTGCAGTAAAATGCTTCTGCTGAAATGTTGCTGCTGTTCATTACTCATTAGTATTAGGTAAGTGCTTTGAGATTTTTGGATGAAGAGGCTAAAGAAGAGCAAAGTCGTATTAGACGAGATTATTGCTAGTCCTATAGTGTACTTATAATATGTATCGCTCTTGTACTCCACTGTGTGTAAAAGGGCAATGCTCCTCTGAGTGTCTCTTTATAGAACATATCATCCTGATCTGTAATAACAGCATTTTGCATTATGAGTTTATGCCTGAGGACAGAAGGGTGAATACTGATGGTGCGCCAGGCCAAGTTCTATACTATATTACCCCCATGCATTCCCCTTGACCCCCATGGAGTCAGGCAGAATTTGGAGTGGACACATGGAAAGCGGATGTAATTTCATGAAATTGCCCTACCTCATCCTGTTGCAGTTTCTCTACCATCGCTCGGATTTCTCCATCATCATAAACATCTGAAATTAAATAAAAGGATTCAGTTTGTTACCACTGATGGTGGGAATTGATGCTGGCCTCTTTAATTCACTGCCCGGTAAAGACTCTGCGGGAGCCCACACACTGTGAGAAGTAGGCCTGGGAATCATTTGTAAATCCTCTTCCTTCCTCTTGATGACAGGGTTTGTTTGGTGAGCTACCCAATCTGTTTGGGGGAAAATCATAATGAAGGAAAATTTGCTGTAGTTGAAAGCAGCTATCAAATCTCCCCTCAGTCTTCTCTTCTGTAGACTAAACAATCCCAGTTCTCTCAGCCTCTCCTCATAAGTCATGCACTCCAGGCCCCTAGTCATTTTTGTTGCCCTTCTCTGGACTCTTTCCAATTTTTCCACATCCTTCTTGTAGTGTGGGCCCCAAAACTGAACACAGTACTCCAGACAATGCCTCACCAATGTTGAATAGAGGGGAACAATCATGTCCCTTGATCTGCTGGTAATGCCCCTACTTATACAGCCCAAAATGCCATTAGCCTTCTTGGCAACAAGGACACACTGTTGACTCATGTCCAGCTTGTTGTCCACTGTAATCCCTAGGTCCTTTTCTGCAGAACTGCTGCCTAGCCATTCTGTCCCTGTTCTGTGGCAGTGCATGGGATTCTTCCGTCCTAAGTGCAGGACTCTGCACTTCTCCTTGTTGAACCTCATCAAATTTCTTTTGGCCCAATCCTCTAATTTGTCTAGGTCCCTCTGTATCCTATCCCTACCCTCCAGCATATCTACCACTCCTCCCAGTTTAGTGTCATCTGCAAACTTGCTGAGGGTGCAGTTCACACCATCCTCCAGATCACTGATAAAGATATTGAATAAAACTGGTCCCAGCACTCCGCTCGATACCGGCTGCCAACTAGACATGGAGCCATTGATCACTACCCGTTGAGTCCGACGATCCAGCCAGCTTTCTATCCACCTTATGGTCCATTCATCCAGCCCATACTTCCTTAACTTGCTGGCAAGAATATTGTGGGAGACCGTATCAAAAGCTTTGCTAAAGTCAAGGAACAACACATCCACTGCTTTCCCCTCATCCACAGAGCCAGTTATCTCATGGTAGAAGGCATTTAGGTTAGTCAGGCATGATTTGCCCTTGGTGAATCCGTGCTGACTGTTCCTGATCACTTTCCTCTCCTCTAAGTGCTTGAGGATTGATTTCTTGAGGACCTGCTCTGTGATTTTTCCAGGCACTGAGGTGAGGCTGACTGGCCTGTAGTTCCCTGGATCCTCCCCTTTTTTAAAGATGGGCACTACATTAGCCTTTTTCCAGTCATCCAGGACCTCCCCCGATTGCCATGAGTTTTCAAAGATAATGGCCAATGGCTATGCAATTACATCAGCCAACTCCTTTAGCACCCTCAGATGCAGCGCATCCGGCCCCATGGAGTTGTGCTCGTCCAGCTTTTCTAAATAGTCCTGAACCACTTCCTTTTCCACAGAAGGCTGGTCACCTCCTCCCCATGCTGTGCTGCCCAGTGCATTAGTCTGGGAGCTGACCTTGTTTGTGAAGACAGAGGCAAAAAAAGCATTGAGTACATTTTTTCCCCCCACATCCTCTGTCACTAGATTGCCTCCCTCATTCAGTAAGGGGCCCACACTTGACTTTTTTCTTATTGCTAACATACCTAAAGAAACCCTTCTTGTTACCCTTAACATTCCTTGCTAGCTGCAACTCCAAGTGTGATTTAGCCTTCCTGATTTCACTCCTGCATGCCTGAGCAATATTTTTATATTCCTCCCTGGTCATTTGCCCAATCTTCCACTTCTTGAAAGCTTCTTTTTTGCATTTAAGATCAGCAAGGATTTCACTGTTCAACCATGCTGGTCACCTGCCATATTGACTATTCTTTCTACACATCGGGATAGTTTGTTCCTGCAACCTCAATAAGGATTCTTTAAAATACAGCCAGTTCTCCTGGATTCCTTTCCCCTTCATGTTCATCTCCCATGGGATCCTGCCCATGAGTTCCCTGAGGGAGTCAAAGTCTGCTTTTCTGACTTCCAGTATTCTGCTGCTCTCCTTTTTTTCCCTGTGTTAGGATCCTGAACTCGACCATCTCATGGTCACTGCCTCCCAGGTTCCCATCCACTTTTGTGACCCCTACTAATTCTTCATGGTTTGTGAGCAGAAGGTCAAGAAAAGCTCTGCCTCTAGTTGGGTGGACCAGTGCTCCAAGATGCTTCAGAGAATCTGTTTCTTTAGATGCCTGGCTGGTGAGTCTTGCTTACACGCTCAGGATCCAACTGATCTCCAGAGTTGTGGGCGGGAAGGAATTTTCCCCTGGTCAGATTGGCAGGGACTTTTGGATGGGAGGATGGGGCACTGATCACCTGCTAAGATCAACTGGGTATATCTGACCTAATCCATTATCTACCATTGCAAGGGCCTCAGGCATTGGTGGTAGTTCAGTCTCTCCTGTCCTCTGCCCATGCACACAGTAGTTTAGTCTCCTAAAGACTGAAATGTTTTAGTCTAAGACAAGTTTTTGGGTTCAGTGTAGGGTTAGTAGGTGAAATTTAATGGCCTGTGAAATACAGGAAGTCAGACTAGATGATCTAATTGTCCCTTCTGGCCTTAAACTCTATGAAACTATTAAATAGCTGATGTATTTAAAAAATCAGGATTTTTATCTCCCTTGTATCTCTTAGTTGCAGGCGGAAATTCTTCAGGTGACTTATTTCAAGAAATCTAAAATGCCATATTTATCTGTCTCCATTGAAATAGCATTCCAAAGCATGAAGGTAGAACTAATCTAATTTCCCCTTCCCAGGAAAGACTGCTTGAGGTTAGGTGTTTGCCCATCCTTTATGCAAATTGCATTGTTCTAACACCCAGATGCAAACTGAATCATAACTGTAACCTCCACTGCCCATCTAGTTGCAGTACTAATGGTGTGGGATTAGGAGCACTAGTGTTGCTAAGAAATGTGACCCAATGCTTTGTTATCCTGCATTTAAGATATTAGCAGAGCTTCATGTAGACAGCTAGAGAAGTCCTTCTGCATTTTTTGTGCTAATTTCCCCCCATCTCTGATGGATTCCACAGCTAGATGTTGGCTCCATGGATGCAGAAGACACAAAATGAGGACCCACAATAAACAAAACAACTGGGAGAAAAGAAGGAACCTTCACATAACATTCAATCGAAATTCAGACTCTCAGGAAAGTTTTCAGGCCCAGAGCTGTAGGCCAACTCCTCAACTGGTGTAAATCAACACAGCTGCAGGGAAGTCAACAGAGACACACTGATTTACAGTTGCTGAGGTTCTGGTCATATAAATGGAGAACATTACAGCTAATCTATCTATATTCCTATACTTTCTAAATGTGTGTGAATATAGAATGGATATAGAGAATACAATGCTGACCCTTACCGCTGTAGGGTACCTTCTGCTCACTCTCAAATTTATTCATTTTTAAATCTTTCCTACGCTTCCTCCACTCTTGTCTCCAAAAAGATCCACTACCGATAGGCAGCTGGCCTCTCAGGCTGTCAGGTCCAAGAGAGTCAGTTAAGACTATCCAAGCACCATTACGACATCCATGTGACTGGCATACCTCATAAACTGCTGCTGACCAGGTAGGTGATGTAATTACATGGACTTTCCCACTTTGCTGGAAAGGACTATGGTCAAGATCCTCAAAGGTATTTAGGCTCCTAACTTGCACTGAAATCAACAGATGTTAGGAACCCAAATACATTTCAATATCTGGGCCCACACATGTCCAATGGATGGCTAAATTTTCTCCAGTGTAGAATTTCTCATTCTCGCTACATCATTTTGAAGTTTGCTGTGGCCCCTCTCTGTTTGCCACACTTTCCAAGAATGTTTTTATCTGAAAATCTGAATTTATATAAAATAAAAGCACAGAAGAAACTGCCTTGGAGAATGCACAGTGACACTTGAGTGTGGTTGGTTGGTTGGTTTCCTTTGCTTTTTAATTTGGTTGATCAAAAAGCTTGATGAAACCTTCTTGGACAGTATTACAATATTGATTTTTATATTGTTTTACAATGAATTCAAAGGCTAAATGCAGCGACTGTGGGGGGCATGGCCTATTTTACACCAGTTAAGCCAATGGATTACTTGTGTGAGCATGCAGGCTGAGGAGTCAGTGTGGCCTAGTAGCTAGGACTCTGGATAATGATTCAGGAGACATGAATTCTCTTCCTGGCCATGGATCTGCTCTGTTGTGATAAGACTTGGGCTAGTCATTTCATGTTTGCATTGTAAGCTCTTTAGGGCAGGGACTTATTAGCCAAATTACTGTATGGTCATCAAGAACAACTTTTCCAAATTGTTCTCTTCTATGTTTTGTCCCCAGCAAAACAGCAGAAAATTACTGTGGGCTGGAGCAAATATTACAGCAGATCACCAGGGGCCTAGAGAAAAGGCTGCGGAGCAAAATAATAACATTAGCTTCAGCCCACATGAGAGCGACTCAGGTAAGTTGGTTCTCCCGAGATACTAATCAAAGGATCCAAAGCTTTAACTAATTAAAACTCTCTTTTGGGGGTAAACTATAGACTGAAACGAAAATGTATTTTTCTGGTAGAGGCCCACACCTTCCTCCAGACCAAATCCCAGGTCCTAGACAGCACTTGTGCACATGCCTAAGATGGCACATGCCTAAGATGGGACCGCACAGCATCCCTGGGAAAGCAGGAGCAAGCCTGAGCCCGAGCTGCAGGCGGGGGGCGCTGGGGCAGGAGCGGGGGCAGCGGGGCGCCAGGCTCCTGCCTCCCTCCCTCCCATTAACCCTTCGACATCCCGGCCCCAGCGCCCGGCCCCCTCGTGTTCAACACCCCAGGGACAAAACAGCGACCCCCGCACCACAGCCCGCAGGGCGGCTTGTTCCTGACTGCCTGACGGCATGGGTGGGGAGGGGAGGAGGTTAGGCTGGGGGAGGAGATTAGGGTTGGGTGGGCTGGGTCAGGCGGGGGGGAAGGAGAATAGGCTGGGGGGGGCCTGGGGGACCCAAACGATCAGAGTAGGGGGCCCCAAAATTTCTGTCACCGGCCCTGCCTGTCTGCTAGGCAAAACTGAACAGGGCGGGTGGGAGGACAGGAAGCAGACATTTTCAGCAGATGCTGCTCAGTTAAACAGCCCCTTAGCCTGAGCCCAGAGAGCTGGAGTCAGCTGGCCTGGGCCAGCTGGGGGGCTGTAATTGAAAATCGGCCCCCAGCCATCTCTGGGTGGGCACCAAAACCTGAAGTATCCAGTGCTGGCCATTTACTCCTGTAGAACTGAGAAGTATTAAATTGTTTGTAAATTGTTCATGTTTCATATTGTGTTTGTTTCCATATTGTAACTGTTTCATATTGTGTGTTTGTTTCCATATTGTAACTCAGACTCCATTTTTTTTTACTCCTGTCTTAAACTCCATTTTAAAATGCTCACTCCACTTTGTCTATGAAACCCTGATGTAACCTAATTAGTTTAGATGTGTGAATGAGGCATGTATGGATGATGGAATCAACCTCCAGCCCTTCTTGATGAAAAAGTGTGAACACCAACCACTGAAGAACAAAGCAAAAGGAGTCTACCTTAAAGAAAAAGAACAAAAGTCCAAATTGAAGAAGCATCAAAGCCAGGTCCAAGGCTGAAAGTCATGTCTGCAATTGACGGATAATTAATCAACAGATCCCAGAGGCAGCATGACACAGCAAGACCTACAGATTCTAAATTCAAACTGAAACCCTATAAAAAGGCTGGGTGAGCTAGCAGACTTTGGGTAACGTTCTGCTGCCAACACCAAGGGGTATCGGTGCGCGCCCGACAGAGACCCAACCCCTCCTTGTGCCAGGCTCTCTTGGCCAGTTAGCTGACACAAGCTACGAACCCAAGCCACGGACTCAAGCTACGTTCAGGACGGGTAACTATAGAGCAGCTGCAGAACATCTGGTGGGTGTGTGTGTGTGTGTGTGTGTGTTGTGTACACATAGGTATTAAGTATTAGCTATTGATTATTGTATTATAATAAACGTGACATTCTTGTCTTATCCCCTGAAAAGATCCTGTGTAGTTTTCTGTACAACACTCCCTACCAAATCCCTGGACCTGAACTCCATGGGCGAGGCCACCTTGCCTGGCCTGCGTTTGGCTCTAGGCTGCATCTACTGGGAGCCTAGCAGGTCCTCTAGGTCAGTGGTCTTTAAAGTGGGGTATGCAAGACCACCCCCAGAAGTACACGAGATCCCGGTGCCGCTGCTGATCCCGCCCGGGAGAGCGCCGAATTCACGGTCTATTTTTGTCCCGTAGAAATGCTGCTGAAAGAAAGAGGAAGCTTTCTATTCAGCGGCATTTCAGTGGACATGCCCCGGGGGCCGCGATTGGAGGTGGGAGCAGAAAAAGGGGCCGCCAAGCAAACACTTTGAAGAGCACTGATCTAGGTTTGATGTATCATGGGGGCAGCACATGGCTCTGGGAAGGCTCATTAATTGGATGAATCTGTTCAATTATAGGGATCTAGCCAGGCCAGCATGTTGGTTGCATTTTGCTTGGGTCTGTAAAATAAAACTAATCAAAGTGGCTGGTGGAAGCAGCACAATGAACATTTAATAAGAATCAGTAGTAGAACTAATAGCGGGCCCTGGGGCAACCACAACCCCCCTCGGCAGCCATTAGGTATATGTGGGGTGCCTTGTCAAGCCAATAGGTATAACTGAAGATGGAACCACCAATGACGCAGCTGCCTCCTGATTCCACCACTGCTCGAAATGTAGCTTCACTTAGGCTAAGAATCTGGAGTCTATTGAGGAGGGACATGGGACAGACAGCACCATTGCTTGGAGAACCATGCTTTGCAAAATGAGACATGGACTTTAATTCACCCGCCACTGAATTGCAGCCACTTCTGGGGTGGAGCGCAGTAACTGCATAACAACACACAGCAACACTGCATAGAGATTGCTTGCACAGCACTGAAATGCAGATACCTCTGGGATGAAGCGCAGCAGCAGCGTAGTAACACAGCAGCACTATGCCGGGATCACTCACCTGGCACTGAAATGCAGACATTTCTGGATGGAGCACAGCTGATGTGCACCAGCACTCAACAACACTACACAGGGATCACTCACCCAGCACTGGAATGATGCCAGCCCTGGGCTAGGAATGCAGCAGCTATTGAACAGCCGCAGAGCGACACTGCTCACAGTTTAGAGCAGGATGTGAAGTTAGTTAGTTGGGGGAGGATGTGAAGAAGACTCTCAATTTCCATTCGAAAGCTCTGGGAGAGAATGGGAGAAACAGAACATGCTGTTAACCTGAGCTGAACAGCAGCCAGGTCACAATAGATTGGGTCTGCACTGTGGGTAGCCAGACAGCAGTTCTGCCATGATGGTCTTATTGATGGAGGGAGGGATGGGACAGGGAGCCAGTCAAGCCTGGGGAACAAATTCCTTCTCCAGGACACTTTTCTCCAGGATGTTTTGCTCCAGGATCTTGGAGCCCAGGCTCCATTAATTACTGCACCACCCAGCTGGAAGGGAAGGGCTGGGGCGGGTCTCTGTGCTCCACATGTCCCAAGAGGACAAGGCAGAATGAACCATGTCACAGAATGAATCAATTGCATAGCCTGGAACAGAACCCAGGAATCCTAACTGCCAGCTCTCTGCTCTAATCATTAGACCCCACTCCACTTGCAGTCAGGATAGAACCCAGGAGTCCTGATTCCTAGACCGCCCCCACATTTCTCTAATCCAGTGGTTCTCAACCAGGGTCACGTGTGCCCCTGGGGGTACGCAGAGGTCTTCCAAGGGGCACATCAACAGGCTACATAAAAAGCATTAGCAAAGTCAGTACAAACTAAAATTTCATACAGACAATGACTTGTTTCTACTGCTCTATACACTGTTGGGTGTGTTTTGTTCTAGGATTATAGTCTGTTAAAATCTGTGTGTATTAAATTCACTATGGAGTTTATAAAGATAGAGCAGCAATCCAAGATGGCTGCCATCTTGTGGCCGCCATCTTGTTATTTACTGTTATCAGAGACCAGTCATAACCGGATCCGACCGTTTTTTCCCGCCATTTCCAACTCCAAGGCCAATTTTACCTCAGACTGTTTTGCACCCTTGCTGGGACTGTACCATCTTTTCCCGCCACTAACTGCATGAAGGGGCTGAACTCTGACAAGTGGTGCAGTCCGTTCCGGTGACTGGGTGAGGTTCAGGCCTTTGCAGCGTCGCTGAAGGACCCGACCCCTCCTGAGGCGACTCTGATCCGCTCCTGTTCCTGGCACCACGTCCCCCGAGAGGCTCAGTCACTTCTCCCCCCGAGACCCCAGGGACTCTCCTGTGCTCCTCCTCGGTAGGTTCCAACTGCCCCAGGGGTTGCAGGCCCCGGGCTTCGCCCCCACAGTTGTGCTGACAGGCCAGGGAGAGCAATGGGGGGTTCCTCTCCTGGGGATTTAGATGGGTCATTGCCAGGGCGGTTGGGAGTTTGGGCCTGAGCTTCATGCTCCTGTTTCAAAGCTGCTGTTTCCTAAGGCAGCATGTTGGGCTCGTCTTGCCTGGGCTGAGGTGCTGGGTGTGAGCAGGGTCGGGGTGAGCTCCACCCTGGCAGCTGGTGGGGAATTGCAGCGCGCGCCCACCGCGCCCAGCCTGAGCTCCCAGCAGCCCAAATGGTCACTTCGGCTGCTGTGGGATCCCCAGTGTCTCTGTTAGTGGGGCAGGATGATAAAATGTTGTGAACCTGATTATGAGAATGAGGGACTGAGACACGCACTGGGCCTTTGTCAGGATGGACATAGTCTAGGTAGCACTCACTGGCCGAGGGACAGGGATCCCAAACCCGACTGCACTGAGAGAGGGAAGTGGGGATACCCTTTATCGAGGTGCAATGGGTCAACGTATGGGTCCATGTCATTGGGACGCTGTGCTTAATGGGTCAGCTAAGTTATCTGTAACACCAAATGGTACATAAGAGGATGTGATTTGTGTATTGAGGGAGTGTATGTCCAGTGATGATTTGCAGCATTACCTTACAATGTATTTATTGAGACAAATGAACAGCATACAATATATGCATGTGTGTTTCTATCATTCACATGATAATATAATGGGCAAAGCATACTCAGAGAAACAGAGAGTAGATGAGAGACCAGAGAAATATTTTCTAAGAAAAAGATTGTTATTTTGGTTGGCAGGATTAGGAATAAACCAAAAAGGGGTTGTTACATATGATATCCCTGAGTTAAGGAACTGTATATACAAGGCTTATCGCCTAGTATTCGGTTAGCAATGGATCCTATAGATATACAAAATACTCAACTGCCCTTATTAGAGGCAAGAGCCAGAGAGATATTTGAGCTCCAAAGGTCTGCCCATTCAGGATCATCAACAAAAAGAAAGGTAGCTGCATACACTAATAAAGAGTCAACAGATGGCAAGGGTAACAGCACAGGACAAAATCCCACCAACAAAATCCTGGACATCCCAAACAGAGACAGTGTGCATCTGGTGCTGCTGATGCAACCTCTACTCACAGACGGTGTAGGACAGAAGGCAACAAGGCGCCTGTGTGTGGCTAATGCTCATGTGCTGTATAATCCCTGCCGAGGATACTGAAATCAGTCACTGGGGGGGCTGAGCCCATCCATCCGTGACACTGGTGGGGCTGGGCCCGTCCACCTGTGACTGATTTCAGTGTCACTAGGGACCGTCTCCCAGTGTCCCAGACACCCCCCAGAGCATGGCAGGGAGAGGCCAGGGCCCGCACAAGGGCAGGAGCAGTGGTGGGGCAGAACCCAGGAGTCCTGACTTCAGCCCCGCCCTGCGCACAGCTAAGTCCCACTTCCACCCATAGGAGACGTGTGAAGAGGCAGAGAAGATGACCCCATCCGGACTGAAGGCAGTGGTGCGCGAGAGTGAGTACGGAGCCAGGGGGTCTGAGCCCGGTCAGGGGTAGGGTCTGGTCGGGTGTGGGTTTGGGAGGGCAGGGTGTCGCACCCTCGGGGAGGATTAGGAGACAGTGGGAGCAGAGAGCTCCCTTCCCCACCCCCATCCCCCCGGCCGGCCTGTCACACATCAGGCGTGAGGGGCACTGGCGGAGCTGGGAGTGGGTGGGATCCCAGGGCTGGGATCGCAAGGGCTCCAGTCAGTAGTGAGGGGCACTGGCACAGCTGGTGGAGGCAGCCCGGGGGTGGCGTGGGGGATCATAGCTCCAGTTCAGGGTTGAAATGCCTGGGCGGAGCTGCGTGGAGAAAGCGGGTTAGTGTCCGTCTTCGCCATGTCTGGATCCAGTCTGTGCTGCCAGCCCCTGACCTTGCACTAGAACCCCACTGCCACAGGTGTAAAGGAACTGCAGGAAAGCAGCAGGGAGGCCGGCGCGCCCTGGTGCAGAATAGCCCCTGGAGCCTCATTGGGGCGAGCAGCCAAGTCCTGTGGGCTAGAAGTGAGGTAGGGAGAGGCATTGCTTGAGTTATGGGGGAAACATAGTGTGTTGGGCAGTGCACACCCACTACCGGGAGTTGGAGTGAGAGCACAGGTCAGGGTCTCGGGGCTATTGGGTCCTATTCCCAGCTTTGCCATGGACTCACTGTCTAACCCTGGTGAAAGGACTTCTGCTCCCCCGGCCTCAGTTTCCTCACTCTAAAATGGGGATAATGCCCATCGCCGGGGGGGGGGGGGGGTTGAGACTCACTCTGTTAACATTTGCATAGATCTTGGCAATGTTACTGCATCCGTTCCTTCATTGGGGCGGCTGCCTCAAGGGTGGGTTGACCTCCGTGTGCCCCCCAGCAGGCCCAAGCAGGGAGTCACGGCTCCTGATTCTGCAGCCGGGCCTGCGTTTCTTGCTTCACCTGATTCAGGTGCTGAGAGACTCACAACCTGCCTGGGGTATGGTCAGTACGATGGCCCCTGCTGCTTTGGAAAGGAGTCTAGTTTGGCTTTGGCATCAGTTAGAATTTGGGGAGGGGGTTTCACCAGAGAGAATGGTGTTTAGGGGCTACAAGTAACACCACTATCCGCCGGTGTGTGACCACTGCTTACCTTGAACTAGGCCCTACGGGGCCAGCCAGAATCAGGTGCTTCGCAGGGGTAAAACAAACAGCTGTATTATCCGATGAAGTGGGCTATAGTCCACAAAAGCTTATGCTGAAATCACCTTAGTCTCTAAGGTGCTACAAGTATTCCTCACTTCCTATACAGATGTATTATGGTAGCACCCGGGAGCCCCGGTCATGGACCAAGATCCCATTTTGCAAGGCATTGTACGTTATTCATTAGGTGTATTACGGTAGTGCCCAGGAGCACCAGTCGTGGGCCAGGACCCCATTGTGCTGGGTGCTGTACATTATTTATTAGGTGTATTACGGTAGCACCTAGGAGTGCCAGTCATTGCTCAGGGTACCATTGTGCTGGGCACAACAAAAAGATGGTGCTTGGCCCGAAGAGCTGACTATCTAATTGCTTAGCGTGACTGTGGAAGGTGCGCAGGAGACAGGCCGGCAGTTCCCTGAGCAGGGCATGCCTTGGAGGGGGTCTCAGGATTTGAAGTCTTTGTCGTGTTGTCGTCCCCCACACGCAGTAGCGGGTCCCTGGATTTCCTCCAGTCAATAGGTGCTGGACAGGGTCTGTTCTCTTGCTGCACGGGGCCAGATCCTCAGTTCAGCTGCGCTCACATCCAGCCTGGCTGGAAGGAAGGGGGATCAGACCCATGGCCCGTCTAGCCTGCCACCCCACCACGATCGCTGACTGGGGGATCTGCTAGGAGCACATCGCTAGGAGGCCTGAAAGCAGCCTCTGAGCCACTTCCCCAGGGGTCCTTCCACCAGGCAGCGGGGCCTGGCTCAGGGCTCCATCCCGTCCGAGCCCCACCACTAATCCCCGTTGCTTTCCCTCCCAGAGATCCTCAGTGTGGTCATGCGCAGTGTGAAGAAGGAAGGAGAACAGAAGGTAAGCAGGCTGGGCCTGGTGTCCCCCCGGGGATATGCTGTATCCAGATATGCTGCTCCTCCTGCTCCATCCTCTTGGGATTCACTAGGAACCTGAGGTTTTCCAGGCTGGATCAGATCCCTGCTCTGTCTAGCCCATCTTCCATCCCCCGCTAGGCTTGGGTATGTCTGCCTTCCCGCTGCGCTGGATCAGCCCCAGCTTGTCCAGCTCGCCCCATATCTCCCCCCCACACACACACACACACTGGATCAGACCACTGGGCCCAGTGAGCCAGCCTGGGTGGGAGGAGGAGCAGGAGAGCGCCAGGCATGGGGGCGGTATGCACCATTGGGCAGGCAGGTTATTGAGACCCTGGCATGGACTGGGCTGGGGTGTGTGGAGCAGTGGGCTAGGCCGGTGCGGCAGAGGGAGCACAGGGGACTAGCTTGCCCAGTGGCGGGATCTGGTGCAGCAGGATGCTGGGCTGCGCAGAGCAATGGGTTCATTCGGTACGGCAGGAAGGCGGTGGAGGAGTTGGCCGACAGGGCTTTCCTAGGGGAACACGGAGACTCCCCTCGTTCCATTTCTCCCTGCCCTGCTCCTGGTTCTGTCCGAGGGCTGGGGAGCGGGTATCTCGTGGATCAGAGCAGGGGACTGGGAGCGAGGACTCCTGGGTTCTGTCCCTGCCTCTTGCACTCACCCTGTCACCTGGGCAAAGAGGCTGATCTCCTCCAGTCTAGGAGGATGGAGCCATTCTGAATGGCCGGGTGTCCCGGGTTTGTCTCCTACATCTCGTACCAGCCACTCTCCCTGTAGCGCCTCACGCAGTCCTTAGCATGGCCAGCTCAGCCAAGTGCAGGCTTGGTAATGGCCCTGCCGCTCTGCCGTGGAGGGGCTGGGCCGGGAGCTGCTGGCTCTGCCGTTAGCAGTGGCTCTGCTCCCTTGACTGCCGTGGATGATGATGGGGGTGGGGGCTGGGCTCAGGGCAGGGACTAGCTCATCCGACCTGGCGCACTCCCCTCTCGCTCCCCCAGGTGCTGATCATGGACCACCCCAGCACGCGCATCCTCTCCTCGTGCTGCACGATGTACGACATCTGGGAGGAAAACATCACCTGTGAGTGACCCCTCCCTCCCGCCTGCTCCCCCCGCCAGGGCTCCCCTCCCCCTTGGATACACCTCACAGTCGGGGAGTTGACTTGTCTACATTCATGTTGGCATCTAGTTTCCCCCCTTTGCAGCCCCCTGGATGCCCTCCTTACTATTGGCACCTCCCCAGCCAAGTCTAGTTCCCTTAGCCTGGAGCCCCTTCACTGCTTCTCTCAGACTCCCGTCAACTCCTCACTGCTCCCCCCCATGCTGTGGGCAGGGTCCAGGCTGGGGAGAGGGAATGCTGGCTCCCTGCTCCAGGGTGGAGGAGCCCTGGGGTTGAGGGGCACAGAGCTGAGCCAGCACTCTAGCAGGGTGCCCCCAGCACAGGACAGAGGGACGTTCCCTCCCTGCCCCGTACTGTGGTAGCATCACAGCCAATGACCCCACATCAAAACGGCTGCTGCATTGTAGCCTGTTGAACCCCCCAGCCTGCTGCCAGCGGACATCCCTGTGCCCCTCGGCTTCCCCTCCCCACAGCCCGGTGGAGAGCGGGTGGCTAGGACACACTGACCCATGCCCAGCCTGCTCTCTCCTAGTGGTGGAAGATATTAATAAGCGCCGGGAGCCTATCCCCAGCCAGGAGGCCATCTACCTGCTCAGCCCTGTGGAGAAGGTAGGAGCCTGGGGCAGCTGGATGGGGAGCAGGGGAGACCCCGGGGCAGCTCCTAGTGTTGCCTGAAGGTGGCGCTGTCCAGGGGACGTGCAGCACAATGTCAGGGGCCAGTAGGGGCTCCCCAAGAGGCTGCTTCCCCGGAGCTGGGCTTCATGTTCTTGGCCACGTGAGGCACAGACTGTCCCCCAGACCTCTCCGCAGTGCAGGCCTGTGGGGGCTGGATGGGAAGGTGCAGCAGGCGAAGAGAGGCAGCCTCAGCTGAGACTCAAAGTGAAGGAGAATCGCAGAGGCTCAGGGAGCAGGGGCTGTGGGGGAGGAGACGCCTGCATCGGCAGCAGGGAGGCAAGTGGAGGGAGACCAGGGGAAGGGGTGCTGGCGGAGCAGGGTGAAGCCCAGAACCCGCAGGGGCTGCCCGCGGAGGGAGCGCTGTAGGAGAGGACTGCGAGCTGGGGCCTGGGGCTCGGGACAGGGCAGCCAGGTTCTCACCTGTCACAATGGCCGGTCGTGGAGTCCGAACAGCTTCCAAACACCCTGCCTGGCCAGCCGGAGTGGCGAAGCTGCAGGAGCCCAGCCTGGTGCCCGGGATGGGAGTGGGCCCTGCTGACGGCTGTCTGGGGTTGCTGCTCGGCCGGCTGTTCGCTGGGCACTGCTCAGAGCCCACTTAGTTCAGCGGCAAGGCCAATGCCAGGCCCCAGCGGCAGCCGGGCACAGACACTTGTGTGCCAGCGAGAGACGGGGCTGGGCCCTGAGGACGTCCCGGGCACATGGGCACATGCCCTGCCCCAGGCGGGGAGGGAGTCCAGGGCCAGGGGGGTGAAAACCAGCCCACCTCCCGATGGCATCATGCTGGGGGGCTGGGCCCTTCAGGCAGCAGGGAGGGGCCTCGGCTGGTGCTGACAACCCCCCTCTCCCCCCTTTGCAGTCGGTGCAGGCTCTGATCGGTGACTTCCAGGGCACCTTCAGCTACAAGGCAGCTCACGTCTTCTTTTTCAGCCGTGAGTATTGGGGGGTGGGGATCCCCCCAGCTGGGAGCCTGGCTGGCGGCACACTGGAGCCTGGGGGTGGGGGGTCTCTCTCCGCCGGCAGGCCAGTGAGCAGCACCTTGATTACGCTCTGCCCTCCTGCAGGAGGATGCAGCCCCAGGAGGCCAGACCATATAACCCCACCTATCCCTTCCCCCGCTTCTCCCCTAGGGGCCTGCCTCCAGCCAGCACATCTCACAGACACCTGCAGCCTGTGCCCAGAGAGGCAGCCTCTGGCTACCATTCCCAGCATGCATTGCTCCATCAGTCCCAAGGGGGGGTGGGGACACCACCAGAATCCCCAGTGTGTCAGGGTCACATCTGCTTCTCCCTGTTACAGTGTCAGGGGGAGTCCAAGTCCCCGTTCCTCCTTGTGCATCATCCTGAGTTGTACACTCCAGTCACTTCCCCCTGAGGGTGGGGTGTGAGACGGGCTGCCTAGGAGAGATTGTGGCCCCCCCTCGCTGGTGATGCTGCAGAAGGCGAGAACCCAGCGTGACTCTGGTTTTGGGGGTGGGGGGCTGGACTCATCGCTGACTCCTGTGTGGCCCTGCTGGCTTCCCCACAGGTGTGCAGCACTACTGCCCCTGCTGTGCCCATCCTGGCCCCATCCATGGGGTTGGCGCTCTGCTGGGGGTCCTGAGCCTTGTGCCTGTCACTCCCACACACTGCCCTTGCCTTGCAGCCTGTCCTGAGCCTCTGATGGAGGAGCTGAGGAAGTCACCGATCACCAAAGCCATGAAAACCCTCAAGGAGATCAATGTGGCCTTCCTGTCCTACGAGAGCCAGGTGAGGGGTGACTGGGCTTTGGAGCAGCAGGGCCTTGGGGCAGACGGTGACATGCGATCCCCCACCCTTAGCGTTCCCCGTGGGTCGGGGAGGTGAACCCCTGTCCCTTCTCGGGCCCTGGGTTTGATGCCAGCACAGGGCAGCAGGGACAGCCTGCTGCTCACTCCCTGTGAGACATGGAGTCGCTGGCGTGCCCCTGCTGGGGTTGGTAGTTGTATGGGGGAGGAGGGCCCTGCCTCCCTGGCTTTACCAGCTCTCACTGATGGTTTATACCAGCTCTGCAAGACAGCCCGATACTCCACACACCTGCCCTTCGCCCAACCGCCCCATCCCCTCCTTGTGTCGTCAGGGGATTTCCCCCCCTCATGCCCCAGAGGGGCAGGGCTGTGTTGTCAGCCCCATTGCACTGATGGGGAAACTGCGGCACAGAGAGACTTGAGCCTGGTCTACACACAAAAGCTTTGTTGATGCGGGTTTGTTGCAGGTACACGATAGAAAAAAACAAGCCTGTAATTGCTGCAGCTGTGCTGGCAGAGCCCCTGGCAAAGCAGGCCTTTCGCCACTGTAGCTTATTTCATCTGTGCCAGCTGTGCCAAGAGAAGCTTTGGCTGGTATAAGCTGAGTGTCCGTCAGGAGGCTTTGCTGGCTCACCCGTCCCGTTGCACCAGCAAACCCTTCATGGACCGATACTGGTTTATTGGTGTCCGAACACGTTTGCCCCAATGGCTCGTTCTGTTCGGCCAGTGACATAAGCGACGGCGGCAGACGCGCTTTGATGCCGGGTTTGGCTGGGGCTTTCACCAGACTAGAAACGTGGCCAAACTCCCACCCCCAACACTGACTCCTCCGGGGCAGAGACACCCCCCTGAGGTACCCCCTGCCGCCAAGTAAGGACCTGAACCCGGGTGTCTTCGTCCCAGGCTGGTGAATGAATCTCTGGGCCGCTGTCCCTCTACCTACCACAACAGGAGTGGCACTGGCAAATGGATCTCTCCCTCACTAGGGGCTCGCTACAGCTCTGCCAGGCTGGCTGGGTCCAACAGCGCATTTTAGGGGCGCGGTATGGGGCACAGCTGGCCTGGCTGCCAGCAATTGGCACCAGGATCTGATCTCTGCTTCCCTCTCCTCCCCCCCACAGGTGTACTCTCTGGGCGGGCCACAGATCTTCTATAATTGCTTCAACCCCTTGGACAGCAGGAAGCAAATGGAGATGGTAGCAGAGCAGATTGCCTCCTTCTGTGAAACCCTGGGGGAGTATCCAGCCATCCGCTACAGGAAGTGAGTGTGCCCGGGGGGAGGGGTACCCAGCTATCCCAGGTATAGGAAGTGAGTGTGCCCGGGGGGAGGGGTACCCAGCTATCCCAGGTATAGGAAGTGAGTGTGCCGGGGGGAGGGGTACCCAGCTATCCCAGGTATAGGAAGTGAGTGTGCCGGGGGGAGGGGTACCTGGTCATCTCCTACAGGAAGTGCATGTGCCCCGGGGGGAGGAGCTGTTTCTGACCCACAGGGTTTGTCTTTGCTGCAGGGACCGTCGAGATAACTTCCACCTGGCGCAGGCTGTGCTGGTGAAACTCAGGGAGTTCAAGGTTTCCGAGCCCAGCATGGGAGAGGTGAGTAAGCTGTGCTGGCCACGCCCTCGCCAGGGCAGCACCTGAGAAGTAGAGGAAGGAGGAGTGATTTAGAACCTGCTCGGAGGTCCTGGTGGGGGGAAGGGTGGGGTCTAGACCCCCTTGGAGATCCTGAGGGGTTGGCAGAACAATAGCATTCTCTGTGTGGTTGGACTAATGGCCACAGCCCTTCTCTGACACTGGCCGTGGGCAGATCTCAAAGTGCTCTACGAAGGCCAGTGTCCTTGTGCCCAGGCTGGGTAGGGCTGGAGAGGAATGATGGCACCAGCTCTGGGGTCATGTCCCTGCTCTGCCACAGACTCCCTGTGTGACCTTGGGTGAGTCACCCAGCCTCTCTGGGCCTCCATCCCCCTCTGCAATGGGGTATCAGCCCTGCCCAGCCCCACGTGCATGCAGAGGCAGGATACAGCAATGATAGAGCTGCAGTGGTGGGGGCCAGAGACTCCTCCAAGAGAGGCACCTCCACCCATTTACCCACAGGCTGGGGAGACCTGCCAGGCGGGTGGGTGGTGGCTGGTCCAACGTTCTGCTCCCGAGGTGGGACAGTTGGGGAAGCGTCAGGGGCTGTACGTCCCCGGCCCCCCGACTGGCTGTGCTGCCCAGCGAAGAGCAGACGCAGCCCCCTGCCGAGGTGCTCCTGGCTGGGCTTGGGTTCCACTGGGGCTGCTGGAGCCGGGTTCCGAGCCCAGGGCTGGTCTCCTATCGCCACCTGCCACGCAGAGAGGGCAGTGCATGCTGATCAGGCAGGGAGCGGGGGCTGGGCCAGCCCCCCCATGATGTGGGTCTGAGATGCTGACCATTTGAGTGGTCTCTGTCCAGCTGGATGCTGGGGGGCTACCCAGGCTGGGAGTGGGGAGCTAGAGCCTCATATGGGGTCCCAGCTCAGATGCAAGGTGGGGCGTAGGGATAGCGGCCCATTGTCACCCTCTGAGACCTTGTATCAAAGAGTCACTGGGCCTGGTGTGGGCTAATGATAGACTAGCCAGGGCCTTCTGGGGTCATTCCCCCTCCCCACGCAACATATGGGGCAGTCGGGGGGCTGCCTTATCAGGGGCATGCTCCCATTGGTGGAGAGGCATGAGCAGTGAGCATGCTTGGGGGAGGGGGGCATTGCTATTTGCATGAGGGGCAGGGGGCCCGTCCCTGCAGGGGGCGTTGCAGTGGATCTGGGTGGGGAGCTCTCCCTGCTGGTCAGGGTGGAACCCCAGGGGACGTCCCAGCTAGCTTGGGGGGTGTCTCTTGGCTTCCCCCTGGGATTGGGGATGGGGGGGGGGTGAAGTTTCAGGCCACCAGAGCCCATTGGATTGTGTGGTGTAAGCCAGGCCAGGAGCAGGGGTGACGGGTCTCTCTCCTTCTCCCCAGGGTCCCGACAGAGCCCGCACCCAGCTCCTGATCGTCGACCGGGGCTTCGACCTGGTGTCCCCCCTGCTGCACGAGCTCACGTACCAGGCCATGGCCTATGACCTGCTGAGCATCGACAGCGACACCTACAAGTAGGGCCTGGCTGCCAGCCGGGGGCGCCCCACACACCTCCTGGGGCAGGCTGGGGGGGATGTGACCCGGGCACCTGCACTGCCCCGCAGCCCCCACGCTCGGGGGAAGGGTACCGCAGCCTAACCCCGTCTCCCTTCCCCCGCAGGTACGAGACGACGGGCGACAGCGGCACGTGGGAGAAAGAGGCGCTGCTGGACGAAGAGGACGAACTCTGGGTGCAGCTACGTCACATGCACATCGCGGACGTCTCCGAGTGAGTGCGCTCAGCCCTGCCCCGACATGCCCCTCCGTGCCCCGCCCATCCCCCCGACACGCCCTTCCGTGCCCCGCCCATCCCCCCGGACATCCCCTCCGTGCCCCGCCCATCCCCCCCGACATGCCCCTCCGTGCCCCGCCCATCCCCCCGGACATCCCCTCCGTGCCCCACTCAGAGTCAGAGCCCATCCCCCCCAGACACACCCCTCTGCCCCACCCAACTTAGTGCCAGGACCCACTACCCGCCCCCTTCGGCACACCTTTCCCCTCCCTGCCCAGTGCTGGGACCCCCTACTCCCACTTTGGTACAGTCCCCCCCCCCCACCCACTCCCAGGACCCCCCCCCCGACACACCTCTCCCACCCAGTGCCAGGACAGCCCACCCCATTGACACACCTTTTCCAATGCTGGGACTTCCCCCATCCTCCCCTTCAGACACACCCCTCCCCACGCTGGGCCCCCCTCGGACACACCCCTCCGCTTCCCTGCCCACTCCCCCTTGGATACATCCCTCTCCTGCTCACTGCCGGGACTCCCCCGCCCCCTCCCACCCCGCTGGGGCTCGTCCGTCAGACACGTTCCCCTCTCTGAGTGCTGAGACCCTCTGGACCCAGCCGCTCTCCCCGAAGGACCCCCGAGTGCTCCGGTCCAGAGCAACTGTCTGTATCTCCTCTCGGGGATCCCCTGGACACGCTTTTCTCCCGATCCCAGGGTCTCCCCACGCACTTCACAGCCCCCTTGAGTGAGTCCCTCACCGACCTCCTGCTAGGCCTGCCACTGCCCCCAGACCCCCACCCCACCCAGCAGAGCCCCAGGAGCCCCCAGAGGGGCACTGAACTCTCTGCCTTGGGGTAACTTGTGAAGAGCCCGCGCCTGCCCCATCGGAGGCTGTCGGGGCAGAGAACCCTGGTGCCCATGGGGCAGGGACTCCACCTACCTCCAAGGCACTGCCTGGCTCTGGCCTGACCCCTTTCCCTGCAGGAGGAAGGTGCCGGAGCTGCTGCACGCCTTCTGTGAGAGGAAGAGGCTGACCCCGAAAGAGGTGCGGCGGGGGCTGGGGGGGGGAGCGATTGGGGAGTCCATGCCAGAGGGATGGGGGGGACCCATCCCACTGCCACTGATGGGGAGGGGAGGCTGCCCTGCTGCCCCAGGAGGGGCTGGCGAGGGTGGGGGGCTGTAAAGGGCTAAGAGGTGTATGTGGAGTCCCCTACCCCAGCCAGAGCTCTGGAGCTCCCCACGGTCGGGGAGGGCAGAGGCCCAAGGGGCGGGTCAGACAGCAGGATCGGGGCCACGCAGGGCGCCAATGCTGGCATCTCCCCAGCCCACTGCCGCTTTACACCTCAAGGGGCGCTCGGGTTGCAGGGCTCCCGGCTCGTTCCAGCTGGCCTGGAAGAGCAGCTCTAACCCAAACTGAGCGACCCACCCCAGCCTGCTGCGGCTGTCCCCGGGGGAGGCCTCTGCCCTGCAGGGGGGGCTCCGTGTGCCGGGACGGGATCTCACCACAGCCTCCCTCCAGGTCAACCTCAAGGAGCTGTCCGAGATCGTGAAGGAGCTGCCCCAGTACGTCAGCGAGCTGAACAAGGTAACCGGGTGGGGCTGTTGGTGGGTGGGAAGCAGGGCATTCAGTGGGGCTGATGGGGGCAGGGTGCTCTGTGGGGCTGGTGAGGGACTCTCTGGGGGGCAGGGCACTCTGGGACACTCCCCTTGACTGCCTGCTGAGAGCTGCTGACCTGTCCCATCGGGCAGAGCCATTTTCCCCCCAGGTGCTGCCCGTCAGTGCCCAGAGCTGCCCCGTCAGCCCCAGCAATGGCAGCCCTCGGGTAGCGCCCGTGCCTTGCTGCTGCAGCTCATGGGAGAGGGTCTCGGGCTTCCAAACCAGCCCGTTGGAGCCACTCCTGGTGCCACTGGGCCCCGTGCCAGCAGAAAGCTCCTGGCCACAGGTATCCCGACATCTGCTGGTCTCCAAGCCCCCAACCTCGTGGTGACTAACAGAGAAGCCAGGGGCTGTTTTGGAAGTTGCTCCCTCCTGATCCTCCCCTCCAGCTGCCCTGCTCCACCCCAGAAGTGGCTGCACATCAGTGCTGGGCAAAACAATCCCTATAGACTCAGCTTATACAGCTGATTAGGGCTGCCCCTCTGGCCCTCCTTGGGGGCGGGGGGCGCAGGTGCTCTGGACCAGCCGGTGATGCAGTAAACTCCTCCCATGCCCTGGTCTCTCCCGCAGTACTCCAAGCACGTCAGCCTGGCCGAGCAGTGCATGCAGCACTTCCAGGGGACGGTGGAGAAGCTGTGCACTGTGGAGCAGGTGGGTCTGTGGGCAGAGCCTGGCTGGGGGGCAGAGTCTGGCTCATGGACTAGGCCCGGAGAGAGGGGTCTCAGATCCCCAGGCTCGCTGGAGCCAGGGCCAGTCCCCCCCATGCAGCACCGGGGGTGCAGAAGGGGGACATGGGGCCCGGATTACTCCCTGGGGGCCCATTCCTCACCCCGGGGGAGATGACCTCAGGGAGGAGGGGACCTGGCACAGGGGGTAGGCGAGCTGTGGGTCGTGCGGCCGTCGCGTCTCCCATCCCGCTGCGGGGGTGGGAGGAAGTGGAGCGGCCTGACCTGGCCTTGTGTGTGCGCCTTGCCCCCCCACCCCCAGGACCTGGTCATGGGGACGGACGGGGACGGGAAGAAGATCGAGGACCCCATGAAGATCATCATGCCCGTCCTGCTGGACCCCAGCGTGCAGGCCTACGACAGGATCCGCATCCTCCTCCTCTACCTCCTGAAGAACGGTAACGCCACAGGCCTGCAGGGGGCAGCACTGGGGGAGCTGCTGCTGCCGGGCCGCTCCTGGGGTGGGGCCCAGACCTGTGGGGCTGTGGGGGGAACAGCACTGCTCAGACAGGCACCCCCCAGCCAGGCTCTACAGCCCCGTCTCCCCTCTGCCCTCCTCCCGGTGCCAGCCAGTGCCCTGCCCACGCTCCGCACTGCCCCCTGGGGGCGGACCTGGCCCCTTTTCTCCCTGGGCTACAGCGGGTGGTGGGAGCCAGGACTCCTGGGTTCTACCCTCAGGCTCTGGGAGAGCAGTGGAGTCTAGTGAGTTAGGGGGGGGGGGGGAGCCAGGACTCCTGGGTTCTACCCTCAGGCTCTGGGAGGGCAGTGGAGTCTAGTGAGTTGGGGGGGGGGGGAGCCAGGACTCCTGGGTTCTACCCTCAGCTCTGGGAGGGCAGTGGAGTCTAGTGAGTTAGAGAGGGGGTGGGAGCCAGGACTCCTGGGTTCTATCCTCAGGCTCTGGGAGGGCAGTGGAGTCTAGTGAGTTAGAGGGGGTGGGAGCCAGGACTCCTGGGTTCTATCCTCAGGCTCTGGGAGGGCAGTGGAGTCTAGTGAGTTAGAGAGGGGGCGGGAGCCAGGACTCCTGGGTTCTACCACCAGCTCGGGGGGGGGGGGGGGGCTAGTGGGTTCAAGGGAGGCTGGGAGCCAGGACTCCTGGATTTACCCCCAGCTCTTAATCCCAGTGGGAAGAACAGGATCTCAGGGTTTGATGGGGGAACTAGGACTCCTGGGGCTGCGGGTGCGTCCCGGGGGTGCTAGTGCTGACGTCTCTCCCCGTGCAGATGTGAGCGAGGAGAACTTCCGCCGGCTGATCCAGTCTGCCAACCTCCAGGAGCAGGAGAACATCTTCCGCAACCTGGAGCTCCTGGGCGTCCCTTTCTGCCTCCCCCCGGGCGGGCAGCTACCGCCCAAGATGAAGGTGCGTCTGGAGTCCACCCACCAGCTCTCCCGCTGGACCGTCATGCACAGGGGAGCCCAGGCCATCCCGGGGGTGCCCCCTATGACAGTGACCTACTTCCAGCACAGCGGTGGCCTCTGCCCCTGTACAGTGGGGTGACGCCCTCCCCATATGAGGGTGACCCTCGAGTTACTCCCCCTCTGGGGTGACTTCTTCTGCCCCTGCAGAGGACCCTGGGGGCAGGACCACGGATCGCCAGGGAGCTGGGGCTGGTGACCACTGCGTGGGGTGGCCATGCGGGGAATGGGGGGAAGCGGCTCTGTTCTCCCATCAGTCTCTCTCCCCTCCTCTCTCTCTCTCTCTCTCTCTCTCTCTCTCGCTCAGTGATCCATTCTCTTCTTTTCTCTGCCTCTCCCCTGCCAACCCGGCTGGAGCGACTCAGGTAGGCCGCGCTCTCCCTGTCTGCCCCCCTTCCCATCCCGCACCCCCTCCCTGCTGCCTCTCACCCCCTCTCCCTTCCTCCCCCAGAGCGGGCAGCTGCCACCCGAGAGGAAGGTGCGGCTGGAGTCCACCTACGAGCTCTCCCGCTGGACCCCCGTTCTCAAGGACGTCATGGAGGTACCGGGCCGTCTGCTTCCTGGCCTGGGGGGGGGGGTCACACCTGGCAGGCTGGGCCCAAGGGGGAGGGGCTGGTTTGGGGTCAGCCATGGGTAGAGCCCTGCACATCCGCGCACCATTTCTGCGGCTAGCGGATCGGCTGCAGATACAGCCGTACAGGGCTCTACCCCCCAGCAGCGCCTGGCCCGCGGCGTCCGGCTCAGGCAGCCCGGGGGATGCAGTGTGCTCGGGATGAGACACCCCTTCCCCCCAGTCCCCACCCCTTCCCCCAACCCCACCCCTTCCCCCCAGTCCCCACCCCTTCCCCCAGTTCCCACCCCCTTCCCCCCAGTTCCCACCCCTTCCCCCAACCCCACCCCCTTCCCCCAGTCCCCACCCCTTCCCCCCAGTCCCGACCCCTTCCCCCAGTCCCCACCCCTTCCCCCAACCCCACCCCTTCCCCCAGTCCCCACCCCTTCCCCCAGTCCCGACCCCTTCCCCCAGTCCCCACCCCTTCCCCCAGTCCCCACCCCTTCCCCCAGTCCCCATCCCTTCCACCAACCCCACCCCTTCCCCCCAGTCCCGACCCCTTCCCCCAGTCCCCACCCCTTCCCCCCAGTCCCGACCCCTTCCACACAGTCCCCACCCCTTCCCCCAACCCCACCCCCTTCCCCCCAGTCCCCACTCCTTCCCCCAGTCCCCACCCCTTCCCCCCAGTCCCGACCCCTTCCCCCAGTCCCCACCCCTTCCCCCAACCCCACCCTCTTCCCCCCAGTCCCCACCCCTTCCCCCCAGTCCCGACCCCTTCCCACAGTCCCCACCCCTTCCCCCAACCCCACCCCTTCCCCCCAGTCCCCACCCCTTCCCCCCAGTCCCCACCCCTTCCACGCTGCCTGAGGCACTCCTCAAAGGGTGGGGCACACTTCATCGCCTTCAACCTCCCTGGCACATCACAGGCTCCCAGGCCCCTGCTCCAGCGCTGGGATGGTTCCTGCTGTGGGAGTTTGGGGCACACACACACACACACACACACACACACACATATACACACCCAACCAACCACCCCCCCACACACCCACACCCACCCACCCACCCACATCCACACCCACACCCACCCACCCACCCACCTACACACCCACTCACACCCACCCACCCACCCACCCCCCCCCCCCCACCCCCCCCACACCCACACCCACCCACACACCCACACCCACACCCACACCCACACACACACACACACACACACACACACACCCACACACCCACACGCAGCCCGGCAGCGTCTCTATCCAAGTTTAGCCCCTGTCATGTGGCATTCGGAGGTATAGGGCCTGGGCCCCCTGCGCGGCTGGGACACACCTCATGGGGCAAGAGGCAGGGCCTGTGTCACGGAGCGCCCGGGCGATGGTCTGGAACCGCTCCCTAGGAAGCCAGACCGGACTCCGGGTGAAGGGCCCCTTCTCCGTACACAGCCTGTTTCCCAGGCCAGGAGCTTCAGGGGTCCCCACTTCCACCTTCCTGGGTCTGACCTCGGAGCATTCAGCACCTTCTGCCCCTCCGTGTGCTTCCCCCAGCAAGCCCGCCTGGGCGGGGTCCTGGGGGAGCCCATGGGTTCTGCACCCCAAATCCACAGTCAAACGTGACTCTCAGCCAGCCAGCAGAGTAGACGGTTTATTTGAGATGTCAGGAACACCATCCAACTCACAGCTTCTCAGTCTCAACAGGGCCCCTCAGTCAGGCCTTTCTGGGGTACTAGGAGGTGAGACCCAGATTCTGGGCTTCCGGTTCTCCCCCGGTTCATTCGATGACTTCCATCTGGTCTAACACAGACCATGCAGCGAGCGAGCATGAGCCCTCCGCTGGATCCATCTTGGGGCTAGAGAGCGAGTTGGCTGCTCTCCCCTTCCCAGCTAGACCCAGACTGACTCAACCCCCTCTAGCCCCTCCCTGCTCTCCTTTGTCCCTTGTCTGGTTTCCCGGGCTTCAGATATCACCTGACCTCCCTCCAACAGGTTCAGCTGACCTCCCTCCCCCACTTGGGGTCAGGTTACAGCTTCACCTTGGCTTGGCTTTGCATCAGCTACACATTCCTTTCCCTCCACATAGACGCCCAAGAAATGCATAGGGGAAACTGAGGCACACACACACAGTACTCCCACTTCGTCACAGCCTGGATCTGCCCGCAGCAGGGAGGGGGCCCTGAGGGCAGCCCCTTGCCTCCCCCCACAAGTGAGGGGCCCTGGATCGGGCTGCAGGAGATCTCTGCCCTCCTCATAACAGTGGGTGGGTGGGGAGTTCACAGCAGGGCACTGAGCAGCTGAGGGGGATGAGTGGAGATGGGGGGACATCACTGGGGGAGTCAGTGCGCTCTTTGCTGGCTCCCCATGCCCCACCCTGGAAAGGGGCCCCAGGCTGCTCCCCCCAGGGACTGTCAATCATTCTGTGAGGAGCCGCCCCAGCCTCCCCCCCCCCCAACCGGGCCTGACTTGGCCACCAGGTCCAAGGTTCCTGCTGCTTGGCCCCTGCTGACCTGCCCCCCTCTGGCCCCCCAGGACGTCGTTGAGGGCAGACTGGAGGAGGAGCTGTGGCCCTTCATGCCAGACCCAGGCTGCCCCCAGGCCGCTGGCCCCTCCACGTCAGACCCGGGCCCCTCCAGCACCCAGGCCGCTGGCCCCTCCGCGTCGGACCCGGGCCCATCCACCAGCACCCAGGCCGCTGGCCCCTCCGGGTCGGACCCGGGTCCCTCCACCAGCACCCAGGCCGCTGTCAGGTAAGGCTGAGCCTGGCTGGGCTGTGGGGGGCAGAGCCCTGACACCCCCCCCCCCCCCCCCAGGGTGTAAGAGAATCTGTGCCTGGGAGCGTGTGGCCAGGACCCTGCTCGCCGGGGGAGGGGCTGCCCAAGAGCCTGGAGCCCTCGACCCCTCACCAAGCCCCCCGCACCTTAGCACCAGGACCTGGAATGGAGGAAAGGGGCTGGCCGAGCTTTAGACAGCACCCCCCGCCCAGGGCAGGGGCACCCTCCCCTCCTCCCTCCCGCCTGCTTTGGGACTCCTGTCCCACTCCCTTGGGCAGGGCCTGTCCCTGGCCTCCTCCAGGCCCTGCCCCTCCGCCTGGCATTCCCTCAGCGACCCCTGGTATGCGAACTGCCCCCTCCCCCACCCAGCCCCCACTGCCGGCAGTGCCCACCCCTCCGCCTGGCATTCCCTCAGCGCGCCCCTGGTATCCACACTGCCCACTCTCCCCCCAGCCCCCACTGCCGGCAGTGCCCACCCCCCCGCCTGGCATTCCCTCAGCGCGCCCCTGGAATCCACACTGCCCCCTCTCACCCCAGCCCCCACTGCCAGCAGTGCCCACCCCCCCGCCTGGCATTCCCTCAGCGACCCCTGGTATCCACACTGCCCACTCTCCCCCCCAGCCCCCACTGCCGGCAGTGCCCACCCCCCCGCCTGGCATTCCCTCAGCGCGCCCCTGGAATCCACACTGCCCCCTCTCACCCCAGCCCCCACTGCCAGCAGTGCCCACCCCCCCGCCTGGCATTCCCTCAGCGCGCCCCTGGTATCCACACTGCCCCCTCTCACCCCAGCCCCCACTGCCGACAGTGCCCACCCCCCCGCCTGGCATTCCCTCAGCGAGCCCCTGGTATCCACACTGCCCCCTCTCACCCCAGCCCCCACTGCCGGCAGTGCCCACCCCCCGCCTGGCATTCCCTCAGCGAGCCCCTGGTATCCACACTGCCCCCTCTCACCCCAGCCCCCACTGCCGGCAGTGCCCACCCCCCCCGCCTGGCATTCCCTCGGCGAGCCCCTGGTATCCACACTGCCCCCTCTCCCCCCAACCCCCACTGCGGACAGTGCCCACCCCCCCGCCTGGCATTCCCTCAGCGAGCCCCTGGTATCCACACTGCCCCCTCTCCCCCCAGCCCCCACTGCCGGCAGTGCCCACCCCCCGCCTGGCATTCCCTCAGCGAGCCCCTGGTATCCACACTGCCCCCTCTCACCCCAGCCCCCACTGCCGGCAGTGCCCACCCCCCCGCCTGGCATTCCCTCGGCGAGCCCCTGGTATCCACACTGCCCCCTCTGCCCCCAGTCCCCGCTTCCGGCAGTGCCCACCCCCCGCCTGGCATTCCCTCAGCGCGCCCCTGGTATCCACACTGCCCCCTCTCCCCCCAACCCCCACTGCGGACAGTGCCCACCCCCCGCCTGGCATTCCCTCAGCGAGCCCCTGGTATCCACACTGCCCCCTCTCCCCCCAGTCCCCGCTTCCGGCAGTGGCACAAGGAGAAGCCAGAGGCCGAGCCCCAGACAGGCGGGCGCCTCATCATCTTCGTGCTGGGCGGGGTGGCCATGTCCGAGATGCGCTGCGCCTACGAGGTGACCCGGGCCACCGAGGGCAAGTGGGAGGTGCTGATCGGTGAGTGGGGCGCGTCCTGGGGGGAAGGGCGGGTGAAACGCCCGGGTCAGGGACAGTCGGGACCCCCTGGGTGGGGGAGACCCTAGAACGTCCTGCCCAGCACCCACAGGGCGCCCATGCTACCCTCTGTCCTCCCACACCCGGGGGCCTGGTGCTTCCCCACCTGCCCGCAGCCCCACATGGCCTGTATCTAGCCACCTGATCTGCTGGCTCCCCAGGCCTCTCATTGCCCAGGGACCATGTGTGGGGGCCCAGTCAGATACCCCCAGTAACACCCCTAGGGATCTGACCCCCCCTGCACACACCCAAGGGTGAGGAACGCTGTCAGCGCCTGGATTCCTGCCCGGCTGTGCAGGGTCCAGCGGCACGAGGGGTGCGGTGCCGGGGGGGAGGGGGTGGTAGGAGACAGCCCCTCCCCCCCGCACTAGAGCAGAGTCCCGCTGCAAGGATGGGGGAGATGGTGATGCCAGCCTCATGCCCGCCCCACTGTGCCCACCGCTGCCAACCCTCTCTCTCCCCCAGGTTCCACTCACATCCTCACCCCCAAGGGCTTCCTCAATGACCTCCAAGCCCTCAGCCAGCTCCCCCCCGAGGACGCCTAGAAGCAGCCCCCTCCCCTCAGAGACTCTACCCCCCCCCCAGCTCGCTGCCCCCCCCCCCCACTCCACCTGCTCTTAACAAGACCCCTATCCCCCTACTCCTGGCTGCGGTGTCAGTTCTTGGGTTTTGTCGACCTTTGAATGCCTCTGCAAGGTGCATCGGATCCCTGATGAGCAGCGAATGCCTGTCCTGATGACCAAACTGTCTGGAAAGGCCAGGGAGGTATTTAATGAACTGGGGGATGAGGAAGCCTTGGACTCTGGGCAGTTTAAAGACGCTGTGTTACGGCGGTTCAGGGTGACTCCTGAGTCTTACAGGGTTAAGTTCAGGAAGTTTAAAATGTCTAATGATTGTACTTTTGTGGAATGTGCTCACAAACTGATGGGTTTTGTTAAAAAGTGGGTTATGGGGGCAAAGGCACATGGGAATTTTGAAAACCTGCTGGATCTAATAACTTTGGAGCAGTTCTTAGACATTGTGCCAGACCATGTGAGAGCAGCTGTGTGTGACAGGGAACCTGAGTCAGTCCTGCGGGCTGCAGAGATTGCAGATGCCCATACCCAAAACAGGGCTCGAGATGGGTGTAAACCCCAGGGGAAACCTAGTACCCATTCCCCCCAGTTCAAGAGGAGGGAAGGGTTCAGAGGTAGGTCTGATCCTGACCCTTCTAAAGGGGCACATGGAAGTCCAGACAGGAGGAACTCTCCCACCAAGGATAGACAGATCACTTGCTATCAATGCGGTGTGCTTGGCCACACAAGACCGAATTGCCCAATCCTGAAAGGAAGCCCAAGTGTCAGGGCAGATGTTAATTCTACGGTTGTAAACTCACTGGCAAGCCACACAGAGTCCAGTGAGGGTGCCCTGTGTGCAAATGCTATTTCTGTGGTCTCTGAAGAAAGTGACCTTAGAACTCATGTTAAAGCTAAATATGGGAGCAATAAGGCAGAGTTTATTAGCAGTGCAGAGGTTAATGGAGTACGGTGCACGGCTTGGAGGGATACTGCAGCAGACATTACTTTGGTTAAAGCAAGCCTGGTAGGGGAGGAAGATTACTGTCCCGGTGAGGACGTAACTGTTGTAGCCTTTTCTGAGTATTTTGTCAGAGTGCCTTTGGCTAAAATTCACCTTAAGTGGAAGGGATTTGAGGGCACCATGGTTGTGGGAGTAAAGGATACGATCCCTAAGGATCTTATGATTGGAAATGATATCAAAGCTATGTTCAGTCAAGCTGGCAAAGACTGGGCACAGGAGAGGATTAGTCCTGAAGTCGTGCCTATGGAAGGTTGTTCTAAAACTTTGTCGGTTCAGAGAAGCAGTTTCCCTGGGAATGAAGTTTCTGCATGTCTGTCTAATGTCGCAGAAGTGAGTCTGGAATTAGATACTGTACAGAAAGAACTCCTGGTTCAGGAGAGTGTTTCTCTGGAGCAGGTTAAAGTGAATGGGCAGGTTGAAATCCTAACTGAGGAAGGAAAGGGTGAAATAGTTTTGGCTGGTACAGCTTGTAAAAATAAACCTGGAAAAAGCAGCAGGCGAGGATAGTGAAAGAAAAGTGTCCCTCTGCCTTACCTGTGTCCGGTGTGGAGAAGTGGGACAGTGTAGGGAGTGGGCCTGTGGCTGTCAGGGGTATTGACTTGCCTAGGGAGGAAGCTACCTCAGTCTCCAAGCAGTGGTCTGTGTGCTGGAACAAGGGAAGGGAGATCCTAAGCTGTGTGTCTAGTGAAGGAGAATGTGTCTCTGGATCTTCTTTGTCTGTGGAGCAAACAGAAGGTGCTTTTCAGCCTGTGATGGTGGAGAATAGTGCAGTTGTTTCAGAGTTGGTTTTGAATTCCGCTTAAGCCCAGAAAGGGAATGGTCCTAAGTTTGTGTCTGCTGGGGAGGAAGGCTCTATAACTAGGTTACATCCAGTTAATGTCTTAGCAAGATCCCAGAGACCAGATGATTCTGGTGCTTGTATTTTGCCTGCTGCTAGTGTGTTGCTGGAAAAGGGTGTAGCAACTCTGTCTAATCAGAGTGATACCCTAGCCAGGACACAAGGAGAGCAGAAAGGTGATTTGGGTGTGTTACCTGCCATCAGCTTGACAACAGGGAGCAAGGAGGAATTGGGACAGCCCTATAACCAAGTGGCTGTGTTTGACCAGCTTGTTGGGGAGACAAGTGTGACAGACCGCTCTCTCACCCCCCTCAGGAACACAGGCAGGAAACCCTTTTTTGCTTCAAACAGTGCCCTTTAATTTACAGTGCAGGACCCCACCACCAATATATACAGGTTACCACAGTTCATTAACATCCAGCTCTTAAACAGCTCATTAATACCCAGCTCTACGGACTCTATGTAGTCCAGCTAACAGTTACACAGCTCTACGGACTCTATGTAGTCCAGCTAGTTACACAGCTCTAGGGACTCTAGGTAGTCCAGCTAACAGTGATACAAACACACACACTCAGCTCTGAATAGCTCCTGCCACCACCACTCTGGGCTTCCTTCCTGGCAGCCTTTTATCCCCCAGAGGAGGCTGCCAGGTGCAACCCATCCAGGTTGATTAGGCTGCAAGCCAGGTGGCTAATTAGGCTTGCTGCACCGGGGGTTTGCAGAGGGCTTTTCTCCCTCTTAAAGGGGCGGCAGGCTGGGTCAAGCCCACCCTGCCACACAAGGTTGTTTAAAGGAAAAAGTCTCCATGCTGATTCTGCAAGTGAACAGTCTGTGTCTCAGGCTCAGAGAGATGTCTGGGTAAAGGGATCTTCAGAGCAGGACAGCTGTGCAGTTAGTATAGTAGTTGGTATACTCTCATCTCTAGACACTATGGATGTGACTTGTGGTCTCTGGGTAAACCCAACATCTAATTCCATGTGGAAGCAGAAGTGGGTAAAGAAAGAACAGAACTTTAAGACTAGCTGGTTAGTGAAAATGAATGGTATCCCTTTAAGACAGACTATAGCCTGGAAGCTTGCTTTTATCTGTGAAGATGCAGATTACTGGACTGAATGGGGAGAGAAGAGCTTGCTAAGGGCTGTTAGCTCAGGGAACCCTCTGAATCAGGCAGGGAGTTCTTTTAAGCAACAGAGAGCAGGATTTGACCCTTCGGGGCAAGAAGGGAAAAGAGAATTTGACTTTGCAAAGGAAAACCACAAAGTGACCCTAGAAGGCCAAAATTCTAATAGTATTGACCCAAAGGCATGGCTTGACAAACCTGATTGTAAATGGACACTGGCAATGAAATTGTTGTTGTGGCTAATGGTAATTTGTGTAACTACTATGTTATTAACCAAGACTGTAAAATTGTACAATGGGCCTAATCTTTTGAAAACTCCTGTAAACATGTTAAGAGGAATACATGGGAACACACTTTGGGTTAAGAGGCCTTGTTCTATTGATGTGTCACAGTTAAGGCCTGTAAACAGGGGTGAGACTTTCCAAAGGGAAAAAGACATTCCACACCAAATGTGCAGTATAAAAAGGGAAACTGAGGCACACTTCCCTGTTGTTTCCATGGTTAAATGCCAAGATTTCTGTGCTGTTGTCAACATGAATATCTGTATTGATTTGATGGTACTTGGGTTCCAAACATTTGCCAGAGCTTGTATGTATAAAGTAGCTGTTTTCTTTAGCTCTTGTCAAAAATCACATAAGACAAACCCACGGATGGGGGAGCTTTTGGGATGCAGTCAGTGCTGTTTTGTCATCCCTACCTGCATCAATTTTTCGTTGGGGGTGTTGTTGGAAAAACTGCTTTACCTTTGGAGCCCAATCCCAATATACTCTAAGGACAGGCATGACTCAGTAGTTCTGGAAAACAAGATTTATTGCAAGCAATAGGAGTCAGAGGGGTTATCTATCTATCACCCAAACAACTGGCTCAGCTCCATGCAAGGCTGAGGCCTTTCTTATACTCAGGTGTGAATAAGGGAGGGGGGCTTTCAATACACTTACACAGGTGAGAACACTTAATGGCTATCACATCCACTGTTCGGTATTAATCTATTCCATTTACATGTCTGGTAAACAGGAGGTCCAGGACCCTTAGGGGTACTCAGACACTACGACGCCTGCACAGCTGTGGCAGGGTAAACATGAGTGTAAGATACATGCAGTGCATACATAAGGGTGAGACTATGTTCTAAGGCTGTTTTTAAAATCATACTACACAACATTCATAATACAGTTGTTTCTAAATTGCATTATTCCAACAGTGTCACGTTACTGGAATAATTTGGTACCATATAGATCATTGGGGTACCAAATCTTATGTGAAGGGATCATAACAGGTGTCTATGACCAGGTTATGGAGGGTGGATTATGAATATGCCATTGATATGTGTGTATCTTTTTGGAACTAAAGTTATGAATATTGGATTGGGGTGCCTGTACTTCAAGCTTATGCTGGGTTTCTGGGTGGAATCTCAGGCAAGCTGGTGTTAACTTGAATGGCCTGCCTGATGGCCCATTAAGGGGCCATTAACTGCACAATGAACTTTGTCCACACCGGAGGAGAGAAGCTTCCCCAGGAATGGGACATGCCTGGGCAAAAACTGAATCGTGAAGAGTCTGGTGATTGGACCATGTGGCTATGGACCTCCAGTTTGCAACTGGACTCTGCATAAGAAGGAGGAGGGGCTTCGCCCAGAGAGGAGAGTCTATAAAAGCTGGAAGGAGCATCCTCCATTTTGTCTTCTACCTCCAGCCTTCCTTGTTTCCAGCTTTGGATGGAACTTTGCTATTCAGGGGAACTCTGGACAAAGGTGCTGACCCATCTCTGCAGGGGATGCTTTCCAAAGACTTTGATTGAAACCTGCAGTTTATTCTACAGCTGCAAGACTGAACCAAGAGATTTGCCATTACTGCATGTCATTGATTTCTTTTAATCTTTCCTAACCCTCACCTAGACCTTTTTCCTTATACAATAAACCTTTAGATTCTAAAGGATTGGCAACAGCGTGATTTGTGGGAAGATCTGATTTGTATATTGACCTGGGTCTGGGGTCTGATTCCTTGGAATTGGGGAGAACTGTTTTCTTTTGGGGGGGGATTGGTTTTCATAACCATTGGTCCCCAGGACAGGAGGCTGCTGGTGGTGATACTGGGAATCTGGAGTGTCTTAAGGGGATTGCTTGTGGGACTTGTGGTTAGCCAGTGGGGTGAAACCAAAGTCCTTTCTATTTAGCTGGTTTGGTTTGCCTTAGTGTGGAAAAACCCCAGCTTTGGGCTGTAGTTGCCCCTTTGGAAGCAATCTGTCCTGATCTGACACTCACAGTTGGATCCCACCAGGAACAGCACCGTCACAGGGACGCGAGAGGGGACGGGACCCCCGGGCAGGGGGCAGGCCAGGCTCCCTCCCTCTGGCACAGCGTCTGGGGCCGTCCCCCTTTGTGCCCCGTGGCCACCCTGCCCCGGATGACCCAGGGGGCGCGTCAGGTCCCGTTATCTACCAGCTTCAGCCATTCCTACCTCCCCTGCCTGGGACCCAAAGCACAGCCCCTCCCCCTCCCGTCACCCCTCTTCCAGCTGAAGCACACGAACTGGGGGTACCCAAACACGGGGTCCAGGCACCGCGCCAGCCACTCCTTGGTCTTGGGATCTGGGGGACAAGGAGTGGGGGAGGGCAGATGAAAGTTGGGGGGGAATGCACCAACCCCACCTCCCTGCCTGCAAATGGGGGTACCTGACAGCTTTCAAACTGGTCAGGACTCCTGGGTTCTAGCCCTGGCTCTGGGAGGAGAGTGGGGTCTAGTGGTTAGAGCAGGGGGGCTGGGAGCCAGGACTCCTGGATTCTAGCCCCGGCTCTAGGAGAAGAGTGGGGTCTAGTGGTTAGAGCAGGGGGGCTGGGAGCCAAGACTCCTGGGTTCTCTCCCCAGTTCCACCATTGCCGTCCACCCCATGACCTCAGCATGTCACTTAAAACCCAGCCCGATGCAGCCAAGAGGGTTAAAGCAGGTCGAGGCCTGGGGGCCTGCCAATGGGGGGGGGGGCACCTTAGATGGGCCCACGGGGCAGCTCCTATACATTAGACTCTTGATTATCCAGAATTGGGTTAACCAGGATTTTAAAAAAATACGTCGAACTCGCAGAGCCGGCTCTGCCTTTGTTGCTGCCCCAGCACACGCAAAAAAAAAAAACCCACCAGGGCGCAGGGCAGCCAGTGAACCAACCCCGCTCCCCTTATTTCCTATGGACGGGGATTATCTGGGATTTTATTAACCAGGATTATAATGGGGAGTCTACGGTACATGCAAATAGCTCCCCCGTGTGGTCAGACCTATCCCTGCCCCTGAGCATGACACGGCGGGCGGGGAGGGGGTCATTTACCATTGGGGTACCCAGACCCATACTCCAGCCTCACGGCCCCCAGGTCCTCCGGGAACGCCCAGGTCTTCACAGCACGATCCCGCGCCACCTGCCAACACAGACAGGAGTCAGCTCCGGGCGGCGCCTCCAGGAACGTCGCCCCCCTAGCACCCGGCTGTCTCGACAGGGATTCGTGGCCTGGCGCTGAGATGCAGCCACCTCTGGGGAGGAGCACAATAACTCTTGAAGCTCCGTGCAGCATTTGGGACAGGAAGTGAGGATGAATCCCCTCCTTAATTCACCCAGGAGATCCCAATAACACCCCGGTAAGTGGAGCTGGGGGTCTCCATATTCCCCAGATCTGCGCGGGCCCATTGATCCAAGGAGGGCAGGGGGCCTGGTGATTCCTAAGCACACAGCAAGATCCAGCCCATTCCCCACCGGGGCCCCCGAAGAGGGGGGACCCCAAAGCCTCACCTTGGCACAGATGCTGGCTGCGCTGATGAAGGGGAAGAGGGAATCAGCCTTCGGCCTCACGGTCACCTCGAGCTCCGGAAAGTGCCACTTCGGCTTCTCCTGATACTTCTCCACTGATCCTACCGTGTCCACAAAGATCTACCAGGGTTGGGGGGACCCCGCAAGAGGTGTGAGGGGTGGTGTCAGGTCCCCTTCCCTACTACACTTTGTGCTGGGATCCGGACACCACACGGCGAGGCAGCTGCCCCGTTGTCATTTAGAGAAACTGAGGCACAGGGAGGCTGTTGGGAAGTGTGTGTGGGGGGGTGCATGTCAGCGCTATGCCCACAGTGGTCCCATTTGCCAACCCTGGCTGAGTCTGTGATTGGGGAACCCTGTGGACAGAAATCTGCCCCGTGGGGAAACTGAGGCGCAGGAGAGATTCCGGCTGGCTCACCTCTGCCACTTTGCCACTTTCTAAGAGCCATTTAGAAAGCCACTTTCTAAGAGCCATTCATTGCCAGTTTCTAAGAGCAGCCACTGACTGGGGGGCCCAATTTGCCTCCCCCCCCCCCAGCTCCACAGACCCTATTGGGAGCCTCTAAGAGCCAGGCTCTGAAATCCCTGGGATTGGATCAACTCTGTGTCCCTTGGAGGGCAAAGGACCCATCCCCATCCCCCATCCCTGGCTGTGCCTGGCCGGGGGTGTCTTTAGGAGTGAAGGGGGGGAGGGCTGGGCCCAGGGGCATGAACCTGGGTAAAATCCTCTGCAGTTCATATGGCCATAAACAAGCCCCAAGGAACAGTCCTAAGAATGATGCCCTAATTCCCCAGATCCCTAGGCCTCAGAGCTCCGGATCGTTGCCTGAGTGGGGAAACTGAGGCAAGGGGCAGGGGTGAAACTCCGGGCTGCTGAAGGCAAAGGGGCTAAAACATAAACAGACTCAGCAGAGTCAGGGGTGTTAAACAAACAAACCCGGCTCAGGCTAGAGCTTGGCCCCAGTCCCTCCCCCTGGGGCTGTGGGTTCCTCTAGGGCAGGATTTCAACCCCACCTGTCCTGCAGGGGAGCAGGGGGCAGCATTGTCCCCCTCAAGTGCAAGGCTGGGGGGGGGCATAGCTCCACCCCCGTCTGCAACGCAGGGGGCCCCATTCATGATCCTGTCCCCCCTCTGTGCAATGCAAAGGGCCCCCCCGTGCAATGCTGGGGGGGGGGCAGGTGTTCCCTTGGAGGTCTAATCCCTGCCCTGGCTTTATCTCTCTAGTCTTGACCCCCGCTGCAAATGGACCAGCCCGGAGGGGGGGGGGGGGCGTAGAGGGGGGAGGGAGAGGGGGGCTATAAGACCCGGCTGCAGGCGAGCATGCTTACGTGCTGTGGAGACAGCGGAGGGTTGTGGCACCGCAGCAGCAGCAGCGACAAGGTGCGTGTGTGTTGCACGCTCCGGGTTGTGCGTTGCAGGCCGGGTTTGCTTTGTGGGCTCAGGGGCTGGGTGGGGGCCATTTGTGCGCGCGCGCGCGCGCACACACACACACACACACACACACACACGTCCGTTATGCGGGCGGGGGCGTCTCTTGTGCACAGTCCCCGCGGGGGGGGGGGTTCCCCCCCATTTTTGTTCTCAACGCAGGTGCCGCTATTCACGGTGAGCCCCGAGCTGGGGCAGCCTCGACCCCCCCCCACCCCCCACCCCCCCGCTGTCCCACTTGCTCGGCGGCTCCGCGCTTCGGGGCGTCGAAAGCCCCAGGGGGGGGCTGGATCCTCACTCGTCCTGCGCCCCTCCCGTGCCTCGACTTACCCGCCAGCTGCGCGCTTACTCCGGCAGATGCCCCCCGCTGTAAGGGCGCGTCGGGGGGTCCGGGGGCCTCGGGGGGTCCCTGGGGCACGTGTCACTTTAGCAAGTGGCCGCGTAGGGAAGCGGCTGGGGGGGGGGGCGAGTCTCCGTCTTGCCCCCCCTGGGAACAGGGGGGGGGGTCTGGGGGGGGGGGAGCTCCAGGCTGAGACGCGGCCGCTCCGCCCTGGGAGCGCTTCGCTTCGCTTTGTCCGGGCTTGGGGGGCTCGGTTCGCGCTGGGGGGTGTCCGGGGACCGTCCTGCTGTCCCGTGGGGCCGGTTTCCTGCAGCTTCGAAGGGGGCGGGAGCCGAGCCCTGCGGGTGGCTGGTGAGAATTGCGGGGGGGGGGGTGTGAAGCGTTTTTAGGGCCCCTCTGCTGGGCGGTGGCCCTGCTGCTGAGGTGGCTTCCCCTGGGCTGAGCGGGGTGTGAATTTCAGGTCTCTGGGCTGGTAGCCCGGCCCCTGCTGTGCCAGGTGCTGCACAGACCCGGGCCCTGCCCCGAGGAGTTCCCAAGACACAGGGCACCAAGCAGACAGGGACTTGGCCAAGGTAGCGCCCCAGACCAGCCGGGGACAGAACCCAGGTCTCTAGGCCACGACCCGCTCTCAGCGCTAGAGACCCCCGAGCCCACCATTCGCCTTGCACCGTGATGGCTGATCCCGGCTGCCTTGGAATGCAGCTGCCTCTGGGGTGGAGAGTCTCTTTGCAGGGAGACAACGCGCTTCCCCCAGCGACCCTAGGGCAAAACTCCCTATTGCTTGGGATCCTCTGGAGTGGAGAGTCTCCATGCAGGGAGACAACGCGCTTCCCCCAGCGACTCTAGGGCAAAACTCCCTATTGCTTGGGATCCTCTGGAGTGGAGAGTCTCCATGCAGGGAGACAACGCGCTTCCCCCAGCGACTCTAGGGCAAAACTCCCTATTGCTTGGGATCCTCTGGGGGATTCCACCCACCCCTAGTAGGGCAGCTCTTAGCTAAAAAGACCCCCCCGCCCCCCAGCAGAGCTGCATGTCCTGGGATGGCTCCACCCTCTTGCTTGCGGTGGCTGTTGGTCTGTCCTGCTGGGGAGCAGGGCCCCCCCCCAGGCCACAGGAGGAAAATTCTCGCCACCCCGTTTCTCTTCCCCGCTGGTTCAGCAGCCTCATCCCGCAGGCAAAGCCGTAAAGTTCTAAGTCCTGGAGCTGCTATTTTAATCAGGATCTTGGCTAATTTCGGGAGCTTCGGGGATCCTTGTCTCTGCCCGTTTCAATAGAATGGACTGAGAGCAGGACTGTCCGTGTGGGGTGCTGGGAGGCAGGACTCCTGGGTTCTATCCCTGGCTGTGGGAGGGGAGAGGGGCCTAGTGCTTAGTGCCTAGGAGTCCGAACTCCTGGGTTCTCTGTCCCCAGCTTTGCACTGACCCAGTTGGCCAAATCACCGATTAGTGTCATTGGCTTGCACGATTTTGGGGGCTGAATCGTGCTTTGTATGTGCAAAGTGCCGCTCACATACAGGTGAGGGAGGGGTGGGTAATTGTCAGGGTGCTGGGCTGGCTGGGGTCACATCCACACAGCTGTGCCTGTCTGCACATGGGGAGGAGATGGACCATCCTGCCCTCCCCTGAAAGATTTTCTACCCTGCATTAGCTTGGCAGTCCCTGGGTTATACCTGTATGGGGGGGGGGGGTGCCCGCTCTGTCTAGCATTCCTGGTGCCAACCCAAAACAGCTGGTGTGCCCTGAGCTGTGGGATGTGACACTTGGGTGACTGGGGGGCTGCCTTCTCATCTGGTCTGTCTCCAAGCTCCCCCCATGCAGCGAGGCTTGCTGCAGAGAACGGGAGAACCTCGTCACAGTTGGTGACCAGATAGCAAATGTGAAAAATCAGGACGGGGTGGGAGGTAATAGGCGTAAGACCCAAAATTCCCGACTGTCCCTACAAAATCGGGACATCGGGTCACCCTAGGAACCGGTGCCCACCCGTCCTGAGCCCTGGCTTCTCTTGCAGGACATGGCTTCCGGTAACGCTCGCATCGGCAAGCCAGCCCCAGGCTTCACCGCCACGGCCGTGGTGGACGGAGCCTTCAAAGAGATCAAACTCTCCCGACTACAGAGGTGAGAGGAACCCGCTGGAGGCTCTGCACTGAGCCCCTCCTAATTGGGGGGGGGGGGGGCGGGGGGCTTGCAGCTCCCCTGGAGATAAGGCACCGGGAGTGGAGCTGCCGGGACCTCCCCCCACAGCCAGAGCTCCTGCCCTGCTCCCCGCAGTGCCCCCTGCTGGTACTGGAGTAGCTGGACGTTCTGGGCCTCTGGGAATACGGGGGCACTACAGGGATTCTGCCTGCATGGGGAACAGTCCCCATCTCTAGGGCAGGGGGGGGGCAAACTACAGTCTGGGGCCACATCTGGCCCTTTAGTTGTTTGTATCTGGCCCTTGAGCACCCGTTGGAACAGGCTCGGGGACTTGCCCCACTCCACGCGTGCTGTGACTCCGTGCAGCTCCTGGAAGCAGTGGGAGGTCCCCCCCCGTTCCCCCGGGGCTCCTATGCGTAGGGGCAGCCAGGGGGCCCCTCTCCCCAAAAGACAGTCTTTATCTGCAGTGTGTTTTGTGCAGTTGTCCATATGTTGTATGAGTGTATATTTGTGTACATAGGGTGTATGTATGTGCCTGGTTCATGATTGTCTATCTGGGCTGTGTCTATATAGGGGGCTATACCTGTGGGTGGGGTGGGTATGTACCGGGGTTGTGTCTGTGACTGAGTGTGTATGTGGTGTGTGGTTTTGCAGGGACTGTTTGGGTGCAGAGTCCCCCACAACCCCCTCAAATACCCCACAGCTCCCCTCACACCCTGCACAGCCCCCCACAACCTCCTCAAATACCCCACAGCTCCCCTCACACCCTGCACAGCCCCCCACAACCCCCTCAAATACCCCAAGGCTCCCCACAACCTCCTCAAATACCCCACAGCTCCTCTCACACCCTGCACAGCCCCCCACAACCTCCTCAAATACCCCACAGTTCCCCACACCCTGCACAACCTCCTCAAATACCCCACAGCCCCCCACAACCTCCTCAAATACCCCACAGCCCCCCACAACCTCCTCAAATGCCCCACAGCCCCCCCATCCTGCACAGCAATGGGGCTCACACCTCTGGACATCCCCATGGACCCCCCCTTCCATGTCCTGCCAACCCGACTCCAACATCCCAGGCATGTAACTGACCCTCCCGGCTTTACCTCTGGCCAGTGGGGTAGGCTTGGACCCGCCCCACCCTGTGCCTCAGTTTCCCCATTTACTAAATGGGAATAAGGATGCAGCTGTCCTTTGTAGAGTGATCTCTGCATGCTAAGGGCTCAGTGTTATTACTCAGGCTCTCTCTCTCTCTCTCTATGCATACCCAGGGATTGCTCATTCAGTGCAGAAATGCAGCCACCTCTGGGGGCTCAGGGACTGTTTCTACACTGATCTCTTGCCCAGTACTGAGATGCAGCCACCTCTGGGGTGGAGCACAGGGGTTGTTTACACAGGGATCCATCGTCCGGCACTGAGAAGCAGATACTTTATACAGGGATCCCTCGCCTGCTGCAGAAATGCAGCCACCTCTGGAGGCGAGGTGTGGCAGTTTTTTTCACAGCCTCACAAGACAGGTGTTCAGCACAGGAAATGTATTCAAATCCTTCACACAGCTGGGGGAATCGTGACTAGAATTTGCCCTGTTCCAATTGTTGTGACCCCCTCAGACTCTCCCCAAAACACAGGCCCCCGGCTGCAGCCAACAGGGGCGGAACCGCTCCTCCCCCGCAGCTCGGCCCTGCTACGAAAAGGTGACGGCGGCACCGAGCTAAAGGGCCCCGTCATGCTGGATTAACAGCTGCACGTTTCCGGTGCCGCTCATCTCTGGCCCCGGCCCTTCCCGGCTCCAGTAGAAGGCAGCCATAGAAATCGACAGGTGCCTCCAGGATCTCCCCCGGCACCAGGATCTCGGGCACCAGAGATGGAACCCGGGTGCAAAACTGGGAATCATTTCCCTGGGGGCTCCCCTCCTGTCTGAATCCTCCTGTCATTCTTTGTCTTCTACTTAGCTCGGAAGCTCCCTGCCCATCTGGTCTGTGTCTGTACAGCACCCAACACAACAGGGTTCTGGGCCATGGCTGGGCTCCTAAGTACTACCGTAATACACCTAATAATAATAAAAACAATATGGATCCAAATTTCCAACATCCCACCTTTGGTCAGCGCCGCGCCACCTTGCACTCGGAGACACTGGCGGCAGATAAAGATCATTTGGTGCTCAAGGTAAAGGGCTGGGACTCCTGGGTTCAGCTCCTGGGACTGCCTTAGGCAAGGCACGTTGCTGCTCTGTGCCTCGGTTTCCCCAAATTGTTAGGCCAAGCAGGGCAGGGCCAGGCCCTGATTTCAAAAGGCAGAGCCCCTTTTAACTGCTCACTTCCGGTTCAAGTGTTGTTGAACTGGAGAGAGGCCCAGAGAAAAGCAAAGGAAACTCATAGGCGGGAGGGCGGAGGGAATGGGTTATGAAGGGAGATTTTTCCAAAAAAATCCAGCTGGGGCCACACGACTCCGCAGGAGCGAAGCGATCTCCATTCGCGGCAGGGACAATTTTAGGAGGGCCGGTCACCATCATGCTTCAGGGCTTAAAGCAATCAGAGGTCAGGAGGAGAGGTAATGGGGGCAGATCATCCATCTTGCTGCAGGGTTCTCCCACCTTCCTCTGATCCTACCCAGCAGCCCCGTGTTTCATTTGTCCCTTGTTTGCCCTGGGCCTCGCACCCTGAGGCCTTAACCTGGCCTGGGCCCTCCTAGGAACCAATCAATCGTGACCAGCGTCACTACTCATCTCCAGGGCTGGCTCTGTTTTGTGGGGAACCTGACACCCCAAACCAGGGGCCGCTTGTGGAAATTTCTGGGCCTGACTCCACCAGGAAAGAAACAGCGAAAGCCTCCGCGCAGCGGGGGAGGGAGGGGAGTTTTATTTTCCTCCTGGCATAGCTGCACCAGTGGCAGAGAGTCCGACAAGTCAGTTTCAGCCCAGAGGCATTCTGGGGATTGAAGTCCTGGAGGACGAGGGAAGAGGCTGCCTTGGGCCCCCTCCCCCAGCCAGTCACCTCCCAGGATCATTGCAGTTGGTTCTGATTTCAAGAGGGATGGGCTCTGTCCACTGGTGGGGGTCGGGGGTTCTGGGGGTGTTGTCCCCTGTGTCTCACTCCCTCTCTCTAGGCCCAGTTCTCATTTACTCTCTTGTAGGCTGCTCTGGCAGCCCAAAGGAGTCTGAAAGTGCGTGTGTGTGTGGGGAGGGGGTGTGATTGCCCCCCGGATGATCCTCAAGAAGAGGGGGCAGCCCTGCCATCCAGCTGATGCTGCTCTGGCTGTTCCCTGCCTCCCAGCAGAAAGGGGAACATGTTAGAGCAGCCCCAAGGCTGCTCTGGCTCGCACTAGCGGATGGGACATGGCCCAGGACTATGGGGAATGCCAAGAGGGAGCCTAAAGTGGGGCAGGGCAGGGAGGGTTTTTTAACAGTTCTAGACGGGAAGTGAAGAATACCAGCTCTAAGAGCAGCTGCACAGTGGAGTGGGGATTTGGGGGAACCACAGTGACGTCCCCCTCTCTGGAATTGGGTCCAAGGCTCCCCAACTGTGGAGGATCTTTACTGGGCCAGCAGTTCTGATCCCCACGGTGTGTTCCAGCCCAGCCCCGTGCGGGATCCACAGGTACTGAAATGAAACAAACATGTTTACAGCCTTGGCGGAGCTGGTCCCGAGGGCCCCGTGAGCCCCGCGGGGGGAGGGAGGTTTCCATTACAGGTGCTAGCAGGAGGGGTAGGATCCTGCTGTTGCACACTGGGACTGGGGACAGGGGTCTGTGGCCCCTCCCCCATGCTCCCCCATATAGAATAACAGACGGGGGCTGCACTGTTCCCACCCAGCACGATGCACTTTACAGACATCACTCAGTTCCGCTACACAACTCGCCCCCACCCCAGGCATCGGGGTCATTACCCCCACTGTACAGGAGGAGGAAACTGAGGCACGGAGGAGGGGGAAGGGTTACACAGAGAGTTAGTAGCACAGCTGGAACTAGAACCCAGGAGTCCTGAGTACCAGGCCACCCCCTAGCTCTAGCCACTAGGCCCCATTCCCACCATTTGTGCATGTTGCCATCCGGTCATCCTATACCAACACCCCCCCCCCCCCGACCTGGCATCAGAACCCACCAGCCTCAGAGTGGACCCCCATCGCCCGCTCGTGGCAGGCAGGAAGCATCTTGCCCGGTTCGGTGCCAGCTCTGTCCACCCGCCGCGGGCCACCCAAAATAACCAGCTCCGCCCCAAGCACCTGTGGCACAGTGGGGAGCAGCTTCACCCCCCAGATCAGATGTGCCCCCCCCCCACACACATTTCACCCTTCTCTCCCTCGCTTTCTCTCTCCACCAGCCTGCCATGCCCGGCTCTGGCAGTGCCCACCCCCCAGTGCCCCATTCATACACCCCACGCACTGCAGCCCCCGCCCACTGCTCCACAGCCCCTGTCCACCCTAGAAACTTCCGGGGGGGGGGGGACGGTAGCGGCTTTGGATGGAGCAGGGTCTCTCAAAGCCGGGGAAACCTGGAAAAAAGGGATGGAGGGACCCCAAGAACTGCAGCGCCTGGCACAGCAGGGGATGCCTGGGTGGGGCACCCCCCAAGCAACCCCCTCATCCCAAGGATGCCCATCGAAGGTCCCCATCTTGGCAGGGAGGGGATCTCCGGGAGGGGGGCACCCAAACAGACCCACGCGGCTGTGCTGCAGGGTGCATTAGCAGCAGGGAGAGGGGTGGCACCCTGGATCCAGCAGGGCTCCTCCCCCGTCCGTGAGCCAGCAGGGGCGGGGAACCCGACACCCACAAAACCACAGCCCCCCCCCCATGCCAGGCGGGGGGTCCCAGCCCCCGCCCCCCCTTACCTGGAGCCGTCACCTGCGGATAATCCCCGAGTCGTCCATCTCCCCCCAGCCAGCAGGCCCCGGGCGCCCCCGAGCCGGCGATGGAGCCGAGGGAGGGGGGGTGTCTGCGGGGGGGGGGGGTGTCTGCGGGGGGGAGGGGGGGAGCGAGGATCCTTCACCCGCGTCTCCTGCCACAAAACTTGGCAGACACCAGGCTCCTGGCAGCGGCGGCGCCCGGCCCAGCTGCGCAGCGCGCGCGGGGGGGGGCTCAGGTGTGGGCGCCCCCACCCCGCCTGGGTGGTGTCAGCCCCCCCCCAAGGCTCCTCGAGCCCCCCCCGGGGATCAGCCCCGCTGCGCGCCCGGCTCCATCCTCGCCAGCCGCTCGCCCGTCCGGCCCCGCCTTAGCTGGAGGGGGGTCCCGGGGCCTCCGCCCCCCCCCCCCATGCCGCTCCCGCCAACCCGGTTCCCAGGGATGCAGCTGCCTCTGCGCGTCTCCGGCTCCGCTCCCGCGCGGTGGGGGGGGGGGGAGATCCCGGCTGGATGGCCGGGTTCCCGGGACAGGGGGGGGGGGCTGCTCCGCCAGGCTCCCCGCTGCCGCAGCAACCGCGGGACCGACCCACCCTCCCCGCGGCTGGGGGTTTAACCCTTCCGGCCCCGCAGCCCCCAGGGCCCGGCTCCTCCCAGCCCTGCCTCGGCACCTGCCCCGCCCCGTGTGCCCCCCGCCCGCTGCCCCCCAGTATGCCGCCGCTGCCCCCTGCAGATGAGGCTGCTGCTTCAGGACAGAGCTAGGGGGTGCTGTGCTGTAGGAAGGGGGGGCTCAGCAGGGGGCGCTCTCCCCTGGCAGTCAGTGGGGCACTAGGGGGCACTGTGCTGTGGGGGGGGGCTCAGCAGGGGGTGCTCTCCCCTGGCAGTCAGTGACCCCAGGGCAGGGCTAGGGGGCGCTGTGCTGTAGGAAGGGGGGCTCAGCAGGGGGCGCTCTCCCCTGGCAGTCAGTGACCCCAGGGCAGGGCAGGGGGGGGCAGCTGCAGGAAGTTGCTGCATTTCAGAGGAGATGCAAAGCCAAGGCCCTGGCCTATAACGACCCCCTGGTAGTTTTCATAGGCCAATCGCTGGTTGCTGGGGGGCTGGGGACTGTGGGACTCTCATCGCCAAGCAGATCCATGAACATGGGGGCCCCGGGCTCTGGGGAGACACACGCCTAGGGTGTCTCTGGTCTCCGCGGCGACTGGAGCAGGCGGCTGTTGGGGGTGACGAGCGGCGTCTGGTCTCAGCACGGCCGGCTGGGCAGCGTCGGGTCGATGGGCTGGGCCGGCGCCATAATTGCTCTTGATGGGCGGCCAGGGCTGATCCACGGCCGAATGGGGCGGTTAAAGGAAATAGATAGCTAGGGCTGGGCCCAGCAGGCAGAGAGGGGTGTGTGTGTGTGGGTGTGTGTGTGTGTGTGTGGGTGGGTGGGTGGGTGGGTGGCAGGTTGGGATGGGCAGAGCAGCAGTGGGTGTGTTTGTGTACAGGGAAGTCCTGTGTGTGTGTGGTCTGCAGGGACAGAAGTCTGGCTGGTGGGGTGTGTGTGTGCGTGCATGCGTGCACCCAAGGGGAGGGCCTATGTGTGTGTGTGTGTGGTGTCTGGCTGGTGGTGTGCATGGGGAGTGTGTGTGTGGAGCTGTGTCTGTGTGTTTGTTTGCGCTGGTGTGCGATGAGTGAATGGCTGGGGGGGGGGTGCTAATGGCTGGTGTGCAGGGAGCCACAGAGAGAGCGACGGGGTCTCCCCCCCCCATTAGACCCCACTCCCTGCCCCCATCTCAGAGTCGGGAACCACGTGGGTCCTTGGTGCCCGGCCCAGGACCTGGTGACAGGATGGAGCAGAGACCAGGCCCTGGGGCCGCTTGCACCAGCGAGCTGGGGGAGACCGGCCTGCGTGTGTGTGTGGGGGGTGCGGATTCCCACCTGAATGTCTGCAGTGGCGGGGTAACCGTGGGAGGAGGGCGCCACCCAATGGGCTGGGTGCAGAACTCTCCATGACCCAATAACACCCACACACACCACACACACGTACACCACACACAAACACAACATACCCACACACACCACACACACACCCACACACACCACACACATGCACATACCACACACATGTACACCACACACAAACACAACATACACACACCCACCACACACGTGCACATACCACACACATGTACACCACACACATGTACACCACACACACACCCACCACAACATACACACCCACCCACCACACACGTGCACACAGCACACACATCACACAACATACACACCCACCCACCACACACGTGCACACAGCACACACATCACACAACTTACACACACACACACACACCCCTCCAAACACACACACCCCGGCATGGAGAACTGCAGCCAGTCACAGCTGCTCGACACCCTGCACTGTCCATGGTGCTGGAGATGAAGGACTGGGGCTGGCAGCTCCCCAGGGGCCGGACTCCTGGGTTCTCTCACCTCCCCCTGGGCTGCCGGGATGGAAACACCCCCCCGGTCCCCCCTCCCCCCCCCCCCCCCCCGTGCTGTGTTGCTAGGCCCAGGGGTCTGAATAGCGGAGCTGCTCAGCTCCCGAACCTCCCCCCATTCCCCCTGGGCCCCTCCCAGAGAAAGCGCTTTAAGAACCATCGTCGGGGACACATCAAATATTGGGGTGCCCCCCGGAAATGCCACGTGGCTCTGTCGCTCTCTAGTGGCCAGTCACTGTCTTACAGCCTGGGGGACCCGGGCTCTTTGACGCTCCTGCTTCCAGGGCTTGTCTTCAGTCCCCACGGCCAGCGCCAGGGACGGGGAGGGAGGCAGAACTCCTGGGTTCTATTTCTGGCTGGGGGAGGGGAGGGGAGGGGGAGGTCTAGTGGCTTAAAGCAGGGGAGAGGCTGGGCCTCCACTTGTGCCATGGGCACATGAACCCAGCTCATGAAAGCCCAGGGGCTGGTGCTCCCCTTGGGCCCATGGCCGCAGGTACCAGATGGCAGAAGCAGCTCTAATTCCCCTACCCACTGTGGCCCCAACCCCTCCCTGCTACTCCCATTCAGCACTTAGCAGAGTCCAGATCCCTGCCAGAAGCAGTGACGACACCAGTCCGGACCAAGCCAGGCAGCGCCCCAGTCCCCAGGACACCGGCCAACCCTCACCCCCAGGCTTTGCCAAACAGCTGTTGGCAAAGCCTGGTAATACCATGCACCTAGCTAGCCCTGCCCAGCTATGGATCCCATTGGGGGAAACTGAGGCACAGAACAAGGGCATGAGGCGCAGCCTCACTGTAACTCAGACCTTAAAGAGAACTTGGGAAACCTGGCTTCATGTTCCCCTGCCTGTATCACTAGACCCCACTTTCCTCCGCAAAGCTCACCATAGAACCCAGGAGTCCTGACTCCTAGCCTCTTTGCTCTACCCACTAGACTTCCCCTCCCCTCCAAGAGCTTAGCAGAGAACCCAGGAGCCCTGACTCCCAGCCCCCATCCACCTGCTCTTACCACTAGACTCCCCTCTCTTATCCAATCCCATAACGGAACCCAGGAGTCCTGCTGTCACGATACTGAAATAGTTTGGTACCATGTAGATCACTGGGGTACAAAATATTATGTGAAGGGGGTCATAACAGGTGTATTATGGGTGTATATATTCCATATGTGTGTAGCTATTCCATATGTGTGTATCTATTCCATATGTGTGTATTTATGTTGTAACTGAAGTTATGGGTGCCTGTACTTCAAACAGGCTTAGCTCAGAAAGCTCAGACAGGCTGGTGCTAACTCGAGCCCATTAAAGGGCCATCAACTGCACAATGGACTGTGTCCACACCCGAGGAGAGGAGCCTCCCCAGGAGTGGAACATGCCTGGGCAAGAACTGAATCATTGAGAGTCTGGTAATTGGACCATGTGGCTGTGAGCCTTCAGTTTGCAGCCAGACTCTGCATGAGGAGGAGGAGGGTCTTCACCCACAGGAGGAAGTCTATAAAGCTGGAAGAAGCATTCTCCATTTTGTCTTTTACCTCCAGACTTCGGCCTGCCTTGTTTCCAGCTTTGGATGGAACTTTGCTACTCTGGGAACTCTGGACAATGGTATTGACCCATCTCAGCACTGATGTTTTCCAAAGACTTTGATTTGAACCTGCAGTTTATTCTACCTTTGCTGCAAGCCTGAGCTAAGAGATGTGCCATTACTGCATGTAATTGATTTCTTTAACCATTCTTAACCCTCACCTAGACCTTTTTCCTTGTATAATAAACCTTTAGATTTTAGATTCTAAAGGATTGGCTACAGCGTGATTTGTGGTAAGATCTGATTTGTAGATTGACCTGGGTCTGGGGCCTGATTCTTTGGAATTGGGGAGAACCGTTTTCTTTATTTGGGGGATTGGTTTTCATAACCATTGATCCCCAGGACAGGTGGCTGCGGGTGGTGATACTGGGAACCTGGAGTGTCTTAAGGGAATTGCTTGTGTGACTTGTGGTTAGCTAGTGGGGTGAGACCAAAGTCTTTTCTGTTTAGCTGGTTTGGTTTGCCTTAGTGTGGAAAAACCCCAGCTTTGGGCTGTAGTTGCCCTTTGGAAGCAATCTGTCCTGATCTGACACTCACAGTTGGATCCCACCAGGAACAGCACCGTCACACCTGCCTCCCAGTCCCATTCTCAGGGGGTGTGACCACATCCCCAGAGCTGCCCTGGGGACCCCGAAGTGCAGGCCAGGATTGTTCCACCCTGGCATGTGTAGGACACAACCCACTGCCCATGGGTACCCCACAGCCTGGCACCCACCAGTGCACGCAGCCCTCTAGGTGGCAGCAGCAATCCACAGCCAGGGCCCCCCACTGCCTGGCAGCTCCCAGAAAGGCCTTGGGGGTCAAGGCTGGCACAGCCCCTGGCACCGGCTCTCGGAGGTGAGGCCCACCCAGGTCTTTAGATACCCCCCTGCCAGATTGGGGAGCAGGACCCAGGAGTCCTGACTCCCATCTCAGCACTCCCCCAACCCCCACCCTACTCTAACCACTAAGCCTCACGCCACTCGCAGAGCCAGGAGTCCATCTGCCCATCCATCCCTCTGTCCTGATCCCTGCTAACTCCTCCCCTTGCAAATCAGACTCCATGGCTGGAAAGCTGCAGTTCCCCAGTGATCCCCAGGGGACCCGGAAAGACAAGGGGGGAAGTTAATCACCATTCAAAGGGCAGAAGGAACTCAGAGATCACCCCATGCGGTGTGTGTGCGGGGGGAGGTCTCAGGGCCCCCTACCTCCCGGGAGGCATTGGCAGAGGGCTTTCCCCTCATGTCTGTGCCAGGGATGGCCTGGGTGGCCCATGCCCCAGGCACACGGGGAAGGTGACTGTGGCAGTGAGAAAGTCCCGTACGCTTGTCTCCGGGATGCCTCCCTAACCCCCCCACCTCCCGCTTGTTCAGTTGGATACAAATTGCCATTTCACACCCTGGATTAAATTGTTGTGCTGCACGGCTGTTAAATAGCTCTCGTGCCCCATTCCAGAGGCGGCTGCATCTCAGCACTGGCTGAGAGACCCCTACGTAAACAGCCACCATGGCCTAACCCAGAGGTGGCTGCATCTCAGCACCAGGCGAATAAACTGCCAGCTGTCCAACCACCAGGGGAAGCACAAGACATTGGTTTTCTGTGGCTCCCCCAGGCGGTGTCACTCTGCGTTCCCTTGCCGGGGGGCTTTGGCCCTGGGTAAAATCCTGGTGGAAGCTTCCCAACTTGCCTCGTTGATTAACCTCAGCTGACCACGTCCCTCCTTGGCCTGGCCCAGAGCAGGCCCCAGACATTGGATGTGGGAGGAGAGAGGGGGAGAGACAGGGTCCCTCCCCCACTCCCCGGCCTACACCAGTGTGACGCGGGGCACTCCGGAGGCACCCCAGTGCCACTCTGACTGGCGAGTGGCTGCTGTGGGGGGGCTTGGAGACGGGGGGAGGAGAGGGATTTGGCTTTGGAGCAGGAGGAGGCGAACAGCAGGGTGGGAGAAGGGGGGAGATCACCCCCCCCACACCCTTCCCCAAGAAGACAGGAACCCCAGGAAGGCACACGGACCACTCCCAGATTCCCCACACCGAGCCGTAACACCAGACAAGGCAGGAGAGGGAATGCCGGCCGCGGCAACGACCTGGAAGCTGCATCCCATATCCAGAAACTATACAGGACAAACTGCCCGAAAGCCTTGAGGGAGATCCTTGATGGGACCTTCTCCTACTGCGTCACCCAGCCTCAGAGACTCTACTTGTACTTCAAGGACGTGTTTGATCCTAGCTGCCAGCTCTCTGCTCTAACCATTAGACCCACTCTGCTTGCAGTCAGGATAGAACCCAGGAGTCCTGATTCCTAGACCCCCCCCCCCCCCCGCCCCGTTTCTCTAATCCTGTGGTTCTCAACCAGGATTACATGTGCCCCTGGGGGTACGCAGAGGTCTTCCAAGGGGCACATCAACAGGCTACACAAAAAGCACTAACAATTTCATACAGATGTGACGAAGTGGGAGTACTGTGTGTGTGTGCCTCAGTATCCCCTATGCATTTCTTAAGTGTCTATGTGAAGGGATAGGGGCTGATGCTAAAAGCAAGGAGGCAACGCCCTCCCCTCGCTGGGTGTGCATCCCTGGAAGCTGTAACCTGACCCCAGGTGGGGGAGGGAGGTCAGGTAACACCTGAAGCCTGGGAAAGGAACAAAGGAGCAGGAAGTGGAGAGGGGGTTGGAAAACAGTCTGGGTCTGGGGCTAGCTGGAAAGAGGGAGAGAAGCCATTTTTGCTCTCTGGCTTCTCTCCTCTTCGATTGATCCAGCTGAGGGCTCACGCTCTTTCGCTGCATGGTCTGTGCTGGACCAGATGGAAGTCATCGAATAAACCTGGGAAAGAAGCAGGAGCCCAGAATCTGGGGCTCACCTCCTGGCTTCCCAGAAAGGCTGACTGAGGGACCCTGTTTGGACTGAGAAGCTGTGAGTTGGATGGTGTTCCTGACATCTCAAATAAACCGTCTATTCTGCTGGCTGGCTGAGAGTCACGTTTGACTGTGGATTTGGGGTGCAGAACCCATGGGCTCCCCCAGGACCCCGCCCAGGCGGGCTTGCTGGGGGAAGCACACGGAGGGGCAGAAGGTGCTGAATGCTCCGAGGTCAGACCCAGGAAGGTGGAAGTGGGTACCCCTGAAGCTCCTGGCCTGGGAAACAGGCTGTGTACGGAGAAGGGGCCCTCCACCCGGAGTCCAGTCTGGCTTCCTAGGGAGCGGTTCCAGACCATCGCCCGGGCGCTCCGTGACAACAGACATGACTTGTTTATGCTGCTCTATATACAGACTCTATATGGGTGTGTTTTCTTTTAGGATTATAGTCTGTTAAAATCTGTGTGTATTGAATTCACTATGGAGTTTGTAAAGATAGAGCAGCAATCCAAGAAGCAACCCTTACAGCCTCTCTTTCCACTCATTCATACTTTTTCCTTTAAATATGTCAAAACACAAGCATGCAATCATCCTCCGGCCAAGCACAGAAAAATCCCTCTATATAAAAGTCAAATGGTGTATGCGTGTATGGTCCCTTACTACTTCGACACCGTTTCAGCTAGCTACTTGAAATTTGCTACAGTTATAGGCTTTAGGCTATAGGTCCTAATCAGGGTAAGAATCGAAAATTTTTAAAATCTCACCTCTTACACCCCCTAGGGGTGAAATTCTTTAAAGCTCATTAACATCAACTATTAGAGAGGTAGCCATGTTAGTCTGGAATAGCAGAGGTAACAAAGTCCTGTGGCACCTTAAAGGCTAACTATAAAGTTTTGAAGCATAAGGTTTCATGGGCTAATACCCACTTCGTCGGATGCAAGCAATGGTATACCTGCCTCTGGACACTTCCACTGCTTGCATCTGACGAAGTGGGTATTAGCCCACGAAAGCTTATGCTTCAAAACTTTATAGTTAGTCTTTAAGGTGCCACAGGACTTTGTTACCTCTAACATCAACTAAACAGCTCACATAACATCATCTGGGCAGCAGGTTAACACATGCTGTTGTCTGTTACAAATTACAACTAGTCCGAGCAACGCCGGGTATTTCAGCTAGTACAAAATAAAATTTCAAAATGGCCGACCACCAAAAACATACACAACCAGAAACAGGGATGGTGGGCAGGACGTAAACGCTACACGGGGCATGAAAACCTGTCAAAAAGTACATGGTGATGAAAGCTATCGAGTGCTTAACTACGCACGTGTCTGCAGGGCCAGATTAACTTTTTGTGGGCTTGGCACAATATTATTTGTGGGCCTCCCCAGGGAATGATTGTAAAAGACAGGAAATCAATAAATTGTCTTTGACACAGCACATAGCTGCACAGGTTTTATTAACAATAGCTACATGAAGTGGGTTGGTTGAGTAAGTTACATAGCAAGTATAACTGTGAGTAGTATACAAATTACTTATCTGAAGCAAAACTAGTATGAAGTATGAAGAATTAATTCAGATTTTTCAACATTCCTTTGCTGCAGTAAACATTTCAATTAAACAAGAGAAGTCATTTAACCCTGCACTTCCATCGGCACCCAGACCAACGGCTATCCCCGAGTGTCCCCATGGACGTATCGCAAGGCCATCCTTGCCCCTGGAATCACCTAGTGGGGCTTCACTAGCCCCTTCCACACCAGTGAGCGGGTGGAGGTGGAGTCTACTACCCCTTCCCGGGGCTTCCCCCCAACAGCACAGGTATCGTGGTCAGGGGGTGCTTCCCCGCTCTACTCCGTCCCCCTGTCCACCAACACAAGTCTGCCAGCCCGCATTCCATCTGCAGACAGTCCTGTTTCTTGTGGCCCGGGCGTCCATACTGCCAACAGGTCAGTTCCTTGCTGCGGGTGGGCCCTTGGTCCAGTCCCCTCTTGGGCGCTACATCTGGTGGGCTTTTGCCCGCTCCAACTCCCTTGCCCGGCTTCACCACACGTCGGGGCCCCTCTGCTTCAATGTATTCCTCCGTTAACCAGATGGCTTTGGCCACTTGGGCCAGCTGATGTCTCCGGACCCATACCCGAACGGTGTCCGGAAGATCTAGGAGGAACTGCTCCAAGACACCTGTTCTATGACCTCCTCCGTGGTTTGGGCATTAGGTCTTAGCCACCAGGTGGCCCAGGCCATCAATTTCTGGGCAAACGCCCTGGGCCGCAGACCTTTGGTCCAGCAGGCCGCCTGGAAGCGCTGGCGATACCTCTCAGCTGAGAGTCCCATGCGGTTCAGTATAGCGGCCTTTACCACATCATAGTCCCATGCTTGGGTGTCACCCAAAGCCATAAATGCTGTCTGGGCTTCCCTGCCCAGCTACGGGGCTAACCGCAGGGCTCAGGGCTCCCGCTCCCAGCCAGCCATGGTAGCCACCTGTTCAAAAGTTTCAAGGAATGCAATGGGATCTTGCAGAGCCCCCATCCCTACAGCCTGGCGCCTTCCCCCACTGGTAGACTCACCATTCTCTGGAGGATTTGTTGCTGCACCGTGGCCAGCTCCCTGATAAACTCCTGGACTGTCCTCTCTTGTTCTGCCTGCCATTTCATCAGGGCCTGGTGCTCTGTCTGTTGCATTTCTTGCACCATGCTCACCAGCCATTTTAGGGTCTCCTCCATACTGGCAGGCATACAACTAGGAAGGTCCTGGATAGGTCCCCAGTGTTACAGAATCTGCACAGATTTTGCTCTCTCCCGCCGCCCGCGGGCCCCCCCCCCCGGCCGGTCTCCCGCAGCCCGCCCCCCGCCCTCCCGGCCGGTCCCCACCACCCGCAGGCCCCAACCCCTGCATGCGCTCTGGCCACGGGGCCCGGCCGGGAGAAGCAAAGGGGGGCGGGGGGAGGCTGCTGGGTGCCGGGGGAGGGGGCTGACGAGCGCTGCAGCGGCTGCCCGGAGCCGCATCTTGCTCAAAGTCCCGGCGACAAGGGGGTACAGCTGCGTACCGGGCCCGCCCCCCTTAAGTCCAGGGCCTGGTACAGCTGTACCCATTGTACCACCCTGTCGCCGGCCCTGACCTCAGATGGCCAATGGCAAGAATAGCCTTGTAGCGAACTGGAGATGCCAGGGAATCCAGAGGTTCCTCTTTAATGAAGTCCTGAAATGCATGAATAGGGACATAAACAATGGGAAATGGATTTGAAAGGCAGAGAGGCCTTCCTCCCACACCCTGAAACAGGGCCAGATGCCAGCCCTGTAATAAACAGACTCCGCGCTCAGCAGGCTCTCTGCCTCGGATATAGACCGTAGGGCCACCTGCGCACTGTACAGAGCAGTGGTCGCCAACCTTTCGGACCTCAGGGACCACTAAACTCACAATTTTGAATCCCGCGGACCACTAACATGAATTTTTTTAAAAAGGCCCGGGGGAGTGGGGGGGAGAGGGGGGGGGGTGGCAAGAGCGGGGGGGGGGGGGGGTTGTTTGACTTTTAAATGACTTTTGTGTTATGCCTTTTCATATAACCTTGTTTTTGAAACTCTGTATTGAACTTTGGTAATCTGTTATAGCCCCCAAGGTAGTATAATTAAGGTAAAAGAAAAATGTCTCTGCTAGAAGTAGAATAAGTTGCCCCCCCCCCCCACTTTATAATCAAGTGCCCTGTTGAATGAATGAGGTGTGAATGAGGAAGGAGAGACAGATCAAGGACAATCAAACTTGTCAAGTGGGCTAAGAGCAGACATAACCCTCAGGGGTTAGCACTAGACCAGAGAGAAGCAGCAAAAAGGAACAATGGACACAGACCCAGATTTGCAGGAGAGGGAAGCTGCTATAAAATAGCAAACTTGGCAAAATTTTTACCTTGCGCCTCTGCCCCTCCCCCCCCCCCCCCCACATTCCCTTTTCAAAATCGCTTTAGGTCCTTGTTTGGTGGTTTTCTCTTCCTGGCACACAACTCATCTAAATATCACTACTCTTTCATTTATTACAGAAAAAAGTTTTTAAATACCCTGAAAACTATTTAAAATGCAATTTGCTAATTTAAAAATAGAGATGATGGTAGCTATTCCCTGCAAAGTGGGAAAGCACCCTGTTCCCCGGCAGGTATGCGGGGCTCCCGCCACTTACCACCTCCTCCTCCCCCCCCCCCCCCGGCTTGCCTCCTCTCCTCTCCCAGCTCCGCTCTCGCTCTTCTTCCCCCCCACCCCCTCGCCTCTTCTCTCCCGGCCCCGGCTCCATCTCCGGCCCCGCTCTTCTCCCCACCCCGCTCGCCTCTTCTCTCCCGGCCCCGGCTCCGTCTCTGGCCCCCGCTCTTCTCCCCACCCCGCTCGCCTCTTCTCTCCCGGCCCTGGCTCCGTCTCCGGCCCCGCTCTTCTCCCCACCCCGCTCGCCTCTTCTCTCCCGGCCCCGGCTCCGTCTCCGGCCCCGCTCTTCTCCCCACCCCGCTCGCCTCTTCTCTCCCGGCCCCGGCTCCGTCTCCGCTCTTCTCCCCACCCCGCTCGCCTCTTCTCTCCCGGCCCCGGCTCCGTCTCTGGCCCCCGCTCTTCTCCCCACCCCGCTCGCCTCTTCTCTCCCGGCCCCGGCTCCGTCTCCGCTCTTCTCCCCACCCCGCTCGCCTCTTCTCTCCCGGCCCCGGCTCCGTCTCTGGCCCCCGCTCTTCTCCCCACCCCGCTCGCCTCTTCTCTCCCGGCCCCGGCTCCGTCTCCGCTCTTCTCCCCACCCCGCTCGCCTCTTCTCTCCCGGCCCCGGCTCCGTCTCTGGCCCCCGCTCTTCTCCCCACCCCGCTCGCCTCTTCTCTCCCGGCCCTGGCTCCGTCTCCGGCCCTGCTCTTCTCCCCACCCCGCTCGCCTCTTCTCTCCCGGCCCCGGCTCCGTCTCCGGCCCCGCTCTTCTCCCCACCCCGCTCGCCTCTTCTCTCCCGGCCCCGGCTCCGTCTCCGGCCCCGCTCTTCTCCCCACCCCGCTCGCCTCTTCTCTCCCGGCCCCGGCTCCGTCTCCGCTCTTCTCCCCACCCCGCTCGCCTCTTCTCTCCCGGCCCCGGCTCCGTCTCTGGCCCCCGCTCTTCTCCCCACCCCGCTCGCCTCTTCTCTCCCGGCCCCGGCTCCGTCTCCGCTCTTCTCCCCACCCCGCTCGCCTCTTCTCTCCCGGCCCCGGCTCCGTCTCTGGCCCCCGCTCTTCTCCCCACCCCGCTCGCCTCTTCTCTCCCGGCCCTGGCTCCGTCTCCGGCCCCGCTCTTCTCCCCACCCCGCTCGCCTCTTCTCTCCCGGCCCCGGCTCCGTCTCTGGCCCCCGCTCTTCTCCCCACCCCGCTCGCCTCTTCTCTCCCGGCCCTGGCTCCGTCTCCGGCCCTGCTCTTCTCCCCACCCCGCTCGCCTCTTCTCTCCCGGCCCCGGCTCCGTCTCCGGCCCCGCTCTTCTCCCCACCCCGCTCGCCTCTTCTCTCCCGGCCCTGGCTCCGTCTCCGGCCCTGCTCTTCTCCCCACCCCGCTCGCCTCTTCTCTCCCGGCCCCGGCTCCGTCTCCGGCCCCGCTCTTCTCCCCACCCCGCTCGCCTCTTCTCTCCCGGCCCCGGCTCCGTCTCCGCTCTTCTCCCCACCCCGCTCGCCTCTTCTCTCCCGACCCCGTCTCCGTCTCCGCTCTTCTCCCCCTCCCCGGCTCGCCTCTCTTACTGACCCCGCCCCTCTCCTCCGGCTGTGGCTCCGCGGACCACCCAAATTTTCTCGGACCACTGGTTGGCGACCGCTGGTACAGAGGACAGAAAGAGAACTCACCAGACACAAGCCAATCCTCCCAGTTCCAGCCCACAAGTGCTAGAGCTCTTTCTGGCCAGGCATTTTATTCCTTTTCCCCAGAGCTCAAACTGACGGAACAAGTGTTGGCGCCTGGCTCCCCTTCAAGGGCGTGGCGGCTTTAGTAGGAAAAGAGCCTAAAATATAAGCCCTTGTATTAAAGGCTGGTACAAGGCCTAAGCTAAAGTAGCAGCAAGCTTTGCTAAATAAAGCAAAAGTCAGGCTGTGAGGGAATGTTAGACTCTGCCTGTCACGGAGCGCCTGGGCGACGGACTAGAACCGCTCCCTAGGAAGCCAGCCAGGACTTCGGGTGAAGGGTCCCTTCTCCGTACACAGCCTGTTTCCAAGGCCAGGAGCTTCAGGGGTCCCCACTTCCACCTTCCTGGTGTCACGTTACTGAAATAATTTGGTACCATAGATCATCGGGGTATTAAATCTTATGTGAAGGGATCATAACAGGTGTCTATGACCAGGTTATGGAGGGCGGATTATGAATATACCATTGATGTGTGTGTATCTTTTTGGAACTAAAGTTATGAATATTGGACTGGGGTGCCTGTACTTCAAGCTTATGCTGGGTTTCTGGGTGGAATCTCAGACAAGCTGGTGTTGACTTGAATGGCCTGCCTGATGGCCCATTAAGGGGCCATTAACTGCTCAATGAACTTTGTCCACACCGGAGGAGAGAAGCTTCCCCAGGAATGGGACATGCCTGGGCAAAAACTGAATCGTGAAGAGTCTGGTGATTGGACCATGTGGCTATGGACCTCCAGTTTGCAACTGGACTCTGCATAAGGAGGAGGAGGGGCTTCGCCCAGAGGAGGAAGTCTATAAAGCCTGGGAGACACGTCTCCATTTTGTCTTCAATCTGCAACCTTCAGCTAGCACCTACCTCTGGATGGGATTTTGCTACATGTGGAAGCTCTGACCAACGGATTGATGACCCACCCTAGAAGGGGGTGAATTCCAGAGACTTTTATCTGAGCCCGCAGTTTATTCTACAGCTGCAAGACTGAACCAAGAGACTTGCCATCACCGCATGTCATTGATTTCTTTTAACCTTTCCTAACCCTCACCTACACCTTTTTCCTTATACAATAAACCTTTAGATTTGAGATTCTAAAGGATTGGCAACAGAGTGATTTGTGGGAAGATCTGATTTGTAGATTGACCTGGGTCTGGGGCCTGATTCTTTGGAATTGGGGAGAACTGTTTTCTTTATTTGGGGGATTGGTTTTCATAACCATTGATCCCCAGGACAGGTGGCTGCTGATGGTGATACTGGGAACCTGGAGTGTCTAAGGGAATTGCTTGTGTGACTTGTGGTTAGCCAGGGGGGCGAAACCAAGCTCTTTTCTGTTTGGCTGGTTTGGTTTACATTAGGTGGAAAAACCCCAGCTTTGGGCTGTAGTTGCCCCTTTGGAAGCAATCTGTCCTGATCTGACACTCACAGTTGGACCCCACCAGGAACAGCACCGTCACACCTGGGTCTGATCTTGAAGCATTCAGCACCTTCTGCCCCTCCGTGCGCTTGCCCCAGCAAGCCCGCCTGGGCAGGGTCCTGAGGGAGCCCGTGGATTCTGCACCCCAAATCCACAGTCAAACGTGACTCTCAGCCAGCCAGTAAAACAGAGGTTTATTCGATTACTTCTATCTGGTCTAACCCAGACCATACAGCGAGCGTGAGCCCTCGGCTGGATCCATTTTGGGGGCCAGAGAGCGAGATAGCTCCTCTGCCTCCCTGCCTGACTCCAGCCAGCCCAGACTTTCAAACCCCCTCTCCAGCCCCTCCTTCCCCCTGGCTCAGCCAGGTCAGGTGACCTCCCTCCCCCACCTGGGGGTCAGATTACAGCATCAGGTATGCATATTTGCAGAGAGGGGAGAGGGCGTCGACTACTTGCCCACACTGTCTCTGCTTTGCATCAGCTACACATCCTTATCCCTTCACATAGACGCTCAAAAAATGCATAGGGGAAACTGAGGCACACACACACAGTATTCCTACTCCGTCACACTGCCGCTTGCATATTCCCAGAATCTGGCAAGCCCAGCATTGATATTGCAGAAACACACAATCCTAGACAGTGCTGGGCACAAAGTACTCAGCAAACACATTCCAGATGCGTGGTATGAAAACCACAATATCAAGAATGGCACAAAATCATTCCCCAAAGATAACAGGAACACACTGAGCCCTCCCAAAAGAGAAGCTCAAATAGCAGTGTAAGAAATACAAATGTTTTAATCAAACCAACCTGTACAAAACTAGCCAGGTCAGAGGCTGTATCTATGTCAGAGGAGCCGCTTGTCTGTCTCAGATTATCTCTGAGAAAATGTGTTGGTCCAGCCAAGGGGGAAATAGAAAGTCCCACCATTCACTGAGCAGCGTCCACTGTCACAGACATACGTCTTAGTATCATGGTAGAGTCTGCCAGGTGCTATTACCATGCCTTATCAATAATAAACCTGGCCGGGTGCCTTCGTCCCTTAACTTGTGGCCCTCACACTGCCACCTGCTTCCCTCCTCCGCCTCCCTCCCTCCCCTGCACTGATATCAATGCCCATTTTTGTCAAAAAAAAAGAAGTCAGGATGGCCAGGACAGAGCTTAAAAAGAGGACTGTCCTGGCCAAAACGGGACACAGGGTCATCCCACTGATTTGCGACTGCTCCCAGAAAATATCTCCACCAGCCAGAGGTGGGACACTAGCTGGTGGGGGTTGGGGCTCTGAGTTAGTGCTCAGAATTGTTTCCCAGGGGTCTGGCTGCTGGGTCTTGCCCACATGGTCAGGGTCTAACTTGCCAGAGTTGAGGACGGGAAGGAATTTCCCCTCGGGGTCAGACTGACAGAGACCCTCGCGGGCTTCGCCTTCCTCTGCAGCAGGGGCCCGGGTCACTTGTGGTCTGCAACATGCAAATGGTCTCTTCTGGCCTTACTCTCTGTGACCCCATTTAGCCCGTGTGCGCTGAGCTCAGCCAGCAGGGGGTGCTAGTCCTGCTGCTCTTTGTCCCATGGAGCCTCTGCAAGATGCCAGCCCCAGAACCCACCAACCTCCTTTCTAATCTGTCACCTCCCTGCCAGCTCAGGCTCCCTTCCCCCCAGACCTGTCCCTGAGCCTGGGGGTCTGCCCAGCTCTCCCTGCTAGGGGGCAGATCTGCTGGGACTTGGGCACCTGCCCCTGGGGGGAGCATTACCAAGGGAACACCCAGTGCCAGAGAACCTGGAGCTAGTTTCCGCTCTGTCCCAGGAGGTGCCGCAGGGCCCTGGTGTTGGCAGCGGCTCATTCAGGGCCCTGTTGTGCCAGGCCCTGCACAGCCCTCCCACCCAAGCCCAGTGAGAGACAGCCCCTGGCCCCAAGAACTCAGCTCAAATAACAATACAGATAGAGGCAGGATTGTTTGCCTCATTGTACAGAGGGGAAACTGAGGTCATCCAGGGAATCAGTGGCAGAGCCTGGACTAGAACCCAGGTACCCTGAGTCCCCACCCAGCTCGTGAACCCCTGGCCTGCCCTCTCTTGCAGCCACTCTGCCATTTGGGTTCCCACTGTAGCCTGCTTAGCTACCAGCTTTCTGGTCGGGTCTCCACCGTGGCTTGTCTTGCCCCCACGTAAATTCCCCTGTGGGGCCAGGGGCCCTCTGCCCCAGACCCCCCTGTCTTCTGGGCCCCTGGTCTTCACCATCACCTGCTTTGGGGTAGTCTCAGACCGAGCCCAATCCTCTGGCCTTCCTCTCCTTCTCTGGGGGCAAGGCTGCCTTCTCTGGCCCCCCTTGTGGCATAGGAAGCACAGCCAGGGCATTCCTTGGGCCACCTCTGGGCTAGGCCTGACCCTATGAGTGCCCCGGAGGCATTCCCTCCTCATGTGCCCTGGTTCCCCACAGGCCCAACAAGTTCGGAGCCCCCCTGTGGGATTCACAGGGGGCACTCTGGTCTGTTCACAATGTCCCGGGCGGAGCCTCTTTGCTCCATCCCGACAGGGACACTCTCTCTTGCAGTGCCCTGGTCACCCACAGGCGAAACAGTCTTTAGGCCCTGGCACCGGCCTCCAGCCCCAGGTGCCTGGCCCCCGGTGAGAGCCAGGTTGAAGCAGCCTGCTTGGCGAGACGGGCCACACGGACTCTCCACTAGTCGTTTCTCATCACTCCTTCTTCAGTTCTCCACTCCTGAGTCCTCGCCCTCGCCCCTTGTCCCAGGGGCAGACCGCTCTCGCCTGCATTCTCCACCACAATGCAGCAGCAGGATGACTCACCCCTGCGGCGCCTCCTGCTGGTTGTCGGGGAATTAGCTCTTTGCAGCACGGAGCATCCTCTGCCAGCCAGTGTCTCACTGTCTGCTGGCCCAGTGTCCCTCCTGGACCCCGGTGCCCTTTTATCTGGGGTGCTGTCCCTGGCAATACTCCCCCACACTCTGCCTCTGGGTCTTCCTTCTCTAGGGGACCCCCCAACCCTCCAATCCCAACCTTGCCTCAGTCTGGGCTACTGCCAGGCATCGTCAAGTCCCCGCTCCCTGGGGCGGACTGTAGTGTAAAAGCCAGTCATCATAGACACGGGGGGTTTGGACCAGCTGCCTTCCGCGACCACCCAGTACCTCTGGGGGCCTAGCACCCGGCCCTGCAGCCTGCAGAGTTGCCAGTCTGGAGCTCCCCTGCTCCTCTGGCCTTTCCCCAGTTCCCCAACACTTCACTCCCAGTAGCCTTTCTGCAGACAGCCAGGCCCTGCTCCCTCCAAGACTGGAGAGAGTCTTTCTAAGCTCCTGGCTCCCAGCCTTTTTATACAGGCCAGCTGTCACCTGATTGGGACGTGACTGTTTCCCCACTCAGCGGAGGCTTGCTGCTTTCCTAGCAGCAGCCTCTTCAGTCTCAGTCCTCTGCCAGGGATGATTTCAAGCCCATCAAGGCAGGAGCGAGTGACCAACCCACCCTAGGCACACAGAGTGTGCGCTGTGCTACAGCAATCTCTGGAGCAGCAATCGCTGTTATAGGACAGCATCATTGAGAACCCAAAGCCTAGAGCTCAGGTGTATTTGAGGATCTGGGCCAGTACTTGGCTGTCACTATAGTAATGACCCCTGAGCAAGCAGGATAATGTACATGCTTACCACTGAGCTGGTGCAGGGGCTGCATGTCCATCAGAATGACTAGACGTCATAAACACGGTTTGAGTAATAACAATCAACAATCAGTTATATTACATGGTGAGATCTGAGTAAACATGTACAGGAAACATGCCTTGAGTATTAACAATTTAACTATTTACAGGGTGAGATCCTTCTCTGGCTCACAGCATCGGCGCAGTCAGTCAATGGCTAATACTGGCCAGTATCAGAGTTGCCTCTCTTGTTCCACATTGGGTAGCAGGAGTGAGTAGTATAAGGGCCCTACTGTCAATCCAAAGTTAACCTGACCACTTGACGCCGTAAGCTCTGCACACCAGTCACTGGTAGTCCTAGCCCATGGGGGAATTACCTCCGGGGTCAAGGTGGACACATGACCAGAAGCAAGGTGTGTCACGTGACCCGTCTAAGAATTTCCACTGTCCTCCACCAAGCAGCATGGGTTTTGCCCCAATAGGAATGCCCCGAGAGAAGATTCGACCAATCAGAGGGAGTTCTGGGGTTTGTGTGATCCTTCTAAGAACTCCTCCCATGCCCCTCTACCAATCAGAAGGGGTTTCAGAGGCAGCGGACCACCCTGAGAGCAGGGCCGGTGATGGGGGAGACTAGAGGGACAAGTGTACCAGGCCCCGGGCTCGCGCGGCTCAGGGCCCCCCCGGCTCGCGCGGCTCGGGTCCCCCCCCGGCTCGCGCGGCTCGGGTATCCCCCGGCTCGCGCGGCTCAGGGCCTCCCCGGCTCGGGTCCCCCCCCCGGCTCGCGCGGCTCAGGGCCCCCCCGGCTCGGGTCCCCCCCGGCTCGCGCGGCTCGGGTCCCCCCCGGCTCGCGCGGCTCAGGGCCCCCCCGGCTCGGGTCCCCCCCGGCTCGCGCGGCTCGGGTCCCCCCCCGGCTCGCGCGGCTCAGGGCCCCCCCGGCTCGGGTCCCCCCCGGCTCGCGCGGCTCGGGTCCCCCCCCGGCTCGCGCGGCTCAGGGCCCCCCCGGCTCGGGTCCCCCCCGGCTCGCGCGGCTCGGGTCCCCCCCCGGCTCGCGCGGCTCAGGGCCCCCCCGGCTCGGGTCCCCCCCGGCTCGCGCGGCTCGGGTCCCCCCCCGGCTCGCGCGGCTCAGGGCCCCCCCGGCTCGGGTCCCCCCCGGCTCGCGCGGCTCGGGTCCCCCCCCGGCTCGCGCGGCTCAGGGCCCCCCCGGCTCGGGTCCCCCCCGGCTCGCGCGGCTCGGGTCCCCCCCCGGCTCGCGCGGCTCAGGGCCCCCCCGGCTCGGGTCCCCCCCGGCTCGCGCGGCTCGGGTCCCCCCCCGGCTCGCGCGGCTCAGGGCCCCCCCGGCTCGGGTCCCCCCCGGCTCGCGCGGCTCGGGTCCCCCCCCGGCTCGCGCGGCTCAGGGCCCCCCCGGCTCGGGTCCCCCCCGGCTCGCGCGGCTCGGGTCCCCCCCCGGCTCGCGCGGCTCAGGGCCCCCCCGGCTCGGGTCCCCCCCGGCTCGCGCGGCTCGGGTCCCCCCCCGGCTCGCGCGGCTCAGGGCCCCCCCGGCTCGGGTCCCCCCCGGCTCGCGCGGCTCGGGTCCCCCCCCGGCTCGCGCGGCTCAGGGCCCCCCCGGCTCGGGTCCCCCCCGGCTCGCGCGGCTCGGGTCCCCCCCCGGCTCGCGCGGCTCAGGGCCCCCCCGGCTCGGGTCCCCCCCGGCTCGCGCGGCTCGGGTCCCCCCCCGGCTCGCGCGGCTCAGGGCCCCCCCGGCTCGGGTCCCCCCCCGGCTCGCGCGGCTCAGGGCCCCCCCGGCTCGGGTCCCCCCCGGCTCGCGCGGCTCGGGTCCCCCCCCGGCTCGCGCGGCTCAGGGCCCCCCCGGCTCGGGTCCCCCCCCGGCTCGCGCGGCTCAGGGCCCCCCCGGCTCGGGTCCCCCCCGGCTCGCGCGGCTCGGGTCCCCCCCCGGCTCGCGCGGCTCAGGGCCCCCCCGGCTCGGGTCCCCCCCGGCTCGCGCGGCTCGGGTCCCCCCCCGGCTCGCGCGGCTCAGGGCCCCCCCGGCTCGGGTCCCCCCCGGCTCGCGCGGCTCGGGTCCCCCCCCGGCTCGCGCGGCTCAGGGCCCCCCCGGCTCGGGTCCCCCCCGGCTCGCGCGGCTCGGGTCCCCCCCCGGCTCGCGCGGCTCAGGGCCCCCCCGGCTCGGGTCCCCCCCGGCTCGCGCGGCTCGGGTCCCCCCCCGGCTCGCGCGGCTCAGGGCCCCCCCGGCTCGGGTCCCCCCCGGCTCGCGCGGCTCGGGTCCCCCCCCGGCTCGCGCGGCTCAGGGCCCCCCCGGCTCGGGTCCCCCCCGGCTCGCGCGGCTCGGGTCCCCCCCCGGCTCGCGCGGCTCAGGGCCCCCCCGGCTCGGGTCCCCCCCGGCTCGCGCGGCTCGGGTCCCCCCCCGGCTCGCGCGGCTCAGGGCCCCCCCGGCTCGGGTCCCCCCCGGCTCGCGCGGCTCGGGTCCCCCCCCGGCTCGCGCGGCTCAGGGCCCCCCCGGCTCGGGTCCCCCCCGGCTCGCGCGGCTCGGGTCCCCCCCCGGCTCGCGCGGCTCAGGGCCCCCCCGGCTCGGGTCCCCCCCGGCTCGCGCGGCTCGGGTCCCCCCCCGGCTCGCGCGGCTCAGGGCCCCCCCGGCTCGGGTCCCCCCCGGCTCGCGCGGCTCGGGTCCCCCCCCGGCTCGCGCGGCTCAGGGCCCCCCCGGCTCGGGTCCCCCCCGGCTCGCGCGGCTCGGGTCCCCCCCCGGCTCGCGCGGCTCAGGGCCCCCCCGGCTCGGGTCCCCCCCGGCTCGCGCGGCTCGGGTCCCCCCCCCGGCTCGCGCGGCTCAGGGCCCCCCCGGCTCGGGTCCCCCCCGGCTCGCGCGGCGCGGCTCGGGCCCCCCCCCGGCTCGCGCGGCTCAGGGCCCCCCCGGCTCGGGTCCCCCCCGGCTCGCGCGGCGCGGCTCGGGCCCCCCCCCGGCGCCGCGGACCACTCAGTTTTTCCTGCGGACCACCGGTTGGCGACCGCTGCTCTAGCACACCACCCCTGCCTGGCCCACCTCCCCCCCCCAGCCTATTCGCCTTCCCCCCCCCGCCTGACCCGGCCCACCCAGCCTATTCTCCTCCTCCAGCCTAACCTCCCACCCATCCCTGCCTGGCCCACTCCGCTGTTGGGGATGATCTTCCTTTACTCCCGCCCAACCTCCCCCCATCTAACCGCCTTCCCTCCCCCACCCCTGCCTGGCCCGGCCCATCCCACCGAACCTAACCTCCTCCCCCCTCCCACTCCCAACCCAGCCTCCTGCCCCTCATGCCTGACCCACCCAGGCCCAGCCTCCCCTCCACCAAACCTCCTTCCCTCCTGCATCCACACCTTGCCCATCCACGCCTTGCCCACCCCATCCATCCTAGTCTCCTGCCCCCCTCCCCTCCTGCCCCCCTCCTGCCCCCCTCCTACCCCCCCTCCTGCCCTCCTCCCCTCCTGCCCCCTCCCCGCCCCGACATGAGTCCTGACATGGGGGCCCCCCTTAAGTCCGGGGCCGGGTATACCTGTCCCCCTAGTCCCCCCCTGTCACCGGCCCTGGAAGGAGTTCTTAGAGGGGTCACATGACACATCTTGCTTCTGATCATGTGTCCACCTTGTCCCTGGAAGTAATTTCCAATGGGATGGGACTTCCAGTGACCGGGGGCAGGGCTTATGGGATCAAGGGGTGGGGTTCACGTTTGATTGACGTTAGGGTCCTTATAATACTGAATGCGCCTTCTTCTGTCTCCTCGTCACTCCCCAACAACTCGGCCAGGAGAGAAGTCATTTCTCATTTCTGTTGCCAGCAGCCGGACAGTGGGACTTGCGTCATTCTGTAGGAACTGGAGAGCTGAAATTACAGAGGACAACACGTTAGTGAACAGTCAGTCAAATTGCAACTAAGCATGATAACAGAACCTTGAAGTACCTGAGCAGAATGGTCACATGCAAACGTGTGAAACTGGGGCTCAGTCCTTCCATTGGGATGGAAAATACATGAGTGAGGAAAATGCCTCACTCTTCATATAGTCACCTGTGCCTGAAATAGCTGAAGACTCATTACCTCTGAATACCCCACTACAGTAGCTCTCCAATACAAAGAAAACTTTAGGTTCCTCCATTGGATCCCTTCCATGCTCCCAATGGGGGGGATACCCAGACTCTACCAGAGTCATCCACGTGTCACAGCTGTCAATGGAAGAAGGTCCCCTGTTTCAATAGCTTCCACTTTTAAGTTTAGTTTCCATCTCTATTCAGGAGCCATAGAGAATAAACCTGGAATTTAACAGAGGCCAGGTCCAAGCTGGTTTATGCATGATCAGGGGAGGGCACCTACTGGAAGAAAAAGTGCTGGTGGGCAATTTGGAGTAGCAGAAAGTGGCTACAACTTCTTTTCACCTGGGGAGTCCACAGCGAGCCAATAAAGCCCAAAGAGTGGATAGTTCTGGCTGCGGAGGGGGAATTTCCAGGACAACCAGGAAATGCACTGACTCATCTCATACCTTCTGCAGCTTCTTCCTTCAGGGGAAATTAAAGCTGCCTTTCTACTGGGCAAGGGTGAATTTGTCCTTTGATGTGTGGCTGATGCTCTTTGCACCAGTGGTATCGGTTACCGCTGCTTGTCAGCTAAATTCCTTTCTAACACTAATGAGCAGGACTTCAGCTGTATTTATTACTTACATATCAGCAGATGTTCCAGGTACAGCCCTTCCATGTGCTGCGTAGCTGTTTGATTGACAATGATGATGCCTAAATACACAATGTAAAATAAACAATAACAATAATAATAAAGCCTTCCCTTGTGTGCAAAGTGAGATTAGCAGCCCCCTAGATAGGTCTTTGGTGTCTCCTACTGTGGGCCTAAGGCTGAGCTGTGGGCAAGAGGATGCTAGAGCAGTTTAGAGTCCACCCTGAGAAGAATGTTGACATCAAATCCATTTGCGTTACACAGTCTGTGTTCCTCTTGCCACTGCTGTCAGTTACTGACGACAGATATAACTTTTAGATGATGCTTTCTTAGCTCAAAAGAGCTGAGAAGCGATAGTGTCTTGGTCTAGTGGTCTGAGCAAAGGACTGGGGCCAGGAATAAGTGAGTTCTAAGCAGGGATCTCACACGGTGGCTGATAGGGGAGACTTAGACCACAGTGCCTGCCTGTCTCACATGGGTGTGCTAGAGAGAAGAGGGCACAGGGCCAAAGAGGAGGAACCGAATGCTTCCTTCACAAGGTTGTGTGGCCAGGAACGTGAAACAGCAGGCGCTGGGGGAAGGTGGGCTGCATGCCTCCCAGTGATGAGGTAGCAGTGAGGAGCACTGAACCATACCGGGTAGCTCTGCACTTTGAGCGACGGGGATCATACCCAGTTCAATGGGACAGGCTCACGCTAGCTCTGACAGCTCTAGTGTGCTAAAATTAGAATGGCGCTAAGGCAGCACGGGAGGAGCTAGTCACCTTGAGAATAGACTTTGGGGTTTGGATGGGATCATACTTGGGGTGGTTAAACCTCCTGCTGCTCCTGCCATCGCAGCTCCTCTCTATTTTTAGCACACAGGGCTAGTGCGGGTCTGTCCCATCAAGCTGGGAATTATACCCCCTGTCAAAGTATAAACATGCCCTACGTGACAGTGTCCCAGCCTCCACTACGCGATGACTGCACCGTGTTTTCCCAGCAACAATCCCAAAGCACTGTATAGCACCGAATGAATTCCTCCCACCAACCCACTGGAGAGGTCGGGATAGTAACATCTCTGTTTATGTCTGGGAAGCCGAGGCACAGAGCAATTCATGGAAGCTCGGGGCTGCGCAGTAGGATTTTTTCTGTCTCCCTCAATGGGAATATCAAAAGGGACACTGGGCATCATCTCTCACCAGCTAACTTGACTGCAGCTGCCCGGATCCCTTCCCAGCAGCTCTCGAAGTAGGGAATGGTGTTTTTGTACATGTTCCCCAGCAGCGCTGGTTTCTCTTTGGCCTAGAGGAAATCAGAGACACATGAGCTCTCTCTGGCTAGAAGTACCCTTTGACTGCCAGCACATGCTTCTACCAACCACAGGTAAATAAGAGAGGACAGGTGGCTAGGTAGAAGTGGGGAAATGGGAATCTGGGGCAGATTTACATTTCCCATCACCCTCAGTCATATATCCCACTTTTACAGTTATTGACATTATCCATCACACATCCCCCCCACACCTCTACACCACCACAAGCCACTCCAGTCAATAATCTCCTACGGTTCAACAGCTCACTCACAAGGTGTCTGCAAATGTCCACCTGGAGCAATTCAAGGTTCAGCTCAGCTGTGCTGTCAAGGTGGTTCTTAATTGTGCGCTGGACCTTCTTCAGTCCCGAAAAGGGGGCACACAGGTGAAACGCAATTCTGCATTCCTGAAAAAGAGTGTCACACCATTGAATTGTTCCCTACCGAGTGCTCTGTTCATTCCAAGGGATCTCATCTGCGTGATTGCTCATCTATTCCAGGATGAAAAGGGATTAGTTTGGATGTAATTGGCAGAAAACATGCAGGAATGACTAATAGAGGGGAGAGCTTCCACTGAAACCTGGAGGCAGCATCAATGTCTTTTTGGGAACAGATATACCTATGAAAACTGCTGCACCAGGCATAGCCGTGGTCTCTCTGTTCTGGGGGGAAGAGGTCTGGGGTAGAGACAGATGGGAATAGAGACCTGTTGGGGTCAGACCCAGGACCTATTCTGGTGAGGCAGCCACGGGCCAACCTGGCTGGAACTGACTCAGCAGGAGGGCAATGAACTGAGGGGAGAATTTGGGCCTCCACAGCAGGCAGGAATAGCAGAGCTCCCCTGGCATTGGGGGGAAGATTCCTTTCGCTTAGTAAATAAGTCACTGTCTGTCTTACCCTTGAAACCTCCAGGTTTGGGTCTTGCAGGTGTAGAAGAAGTGGGACCCAGCTCCGTCTAACTTGCTCGCTGAAGTACGACTTCCACCATATGTTTGTGTGGCGGGCCAGGATGCCAAAGAGGACAAAGGCCAATGAACGAATACCATCGTCCTCCTACAGCCAAGAAAGCCCCACAAGTTGGTAACTAAGGGACAATCACATCGCACCCCTCACACAGCCATCTCTTTTACGCTAAAGTAGAGCGATTCCAACTACAGCTAGTCAGAAAAACTTCAATTAACCAAGTTTTGGTTCAAATTCGCTGATTCATCAAAATATTTTAGCAACAGGGCCAGCTCCAGGCACCATCAGAGGAAGCATGTGCCAGGGGCGGCACTCTGGAAGGGGCAGCACCTCTTTGCTTCTCTGGCCGCGCTGCTCCCACCCCTCTGGCTTCACTGTGGCCACGCCGCCTCTCACTTTTTTCCTTCAGTCGCACTGACTCCCCTTTGCTCCTTCGGCCACACCATCGCCTCCCCCCCCCCCTTTTTTTTGCTTCGGTGGCGCTTCTCCAGCTGCCCTTTATTTTTGCTTGAGGCAGCAAAAAACTTAGAGTCGACCCTGTTTAGAGACAGTTCAATTTTGATAAAATTCCACCAGAAGCCAGGGAGGGGTCCTAAGAAACCTGCCTGGTGTCTTGTCATTGCACCATCCAGCTCCTTGGCAGCCCATCTAGCAGGCTGACTAGGATCGTGGGCTTCCAGGCCCCCAGCTTCTGGGACTATGGGAGTCCCGGCTCTCCCTGGTACCTCTAGCTCCCAGAGTTCCCAGCACTGGGATAGTCTGAGAGCAGATTGCCCTGGGCCAAGGCTTCCAATAGCGCTAGCTTGAGAATAGCAATTCTGTTTCACAAAGAGGTTTGAAGTTTGGGGAGAGGGGCTCCCACAAATAGGAACAAAACCAAAATTTTAAATCTCAAAATCCTCTGCAAAACAGAATTATCATTCCAACCCTCTCACATAAAAATGGTATAGAGCAGGCCCAACACTCTCTGTTGTACTCTATACCCCCCCTTTTCATGGTTATCTAGCTACCTAATCTAGTATTCAGCCTTTCTTTGAGATTATCAGTGGCAATAAAGAAGAACAGAAGGGTGAGACGGTGGGAGCAGGGATGTCATCCCCATCCTCCTCCGTAAAACACCTCTCTTCCCTGGGGCCTAAAATCTCTTCACTCTGACATGAGCAATGCCTACGGAGTCCATGTCACGCATTGTAAATGGAGTCTAATCAAGATTGGTTGAACTGGGGTTGGAGAGTTCTGTTCACATACATTGTCAAAGTGAGACCGGATCTGCTGCACGAGGTCTGTGAAGGAGGAACCAATTTCCCCTTTCAGCTCCTGGAGGATTTTGACCAGGGCTTCCATGCTCTCGCGAATGGTTTCAGGGTGGTCATTTAAGGCCCTGATCAGTATGACCATAATATTCTTCTTGTACTTTTTCACCTGTACAAACATGTGACATTAAAGAACACTTATCACTGATCACAATTCTAATAAGGTTTCTTTAGCATTAATGAAGCTGTGGGAATTTCATTCCACCTCCCCCTGAGACCTATATTTCAGAGCAGGTGCTAGCTACAATGAGCCAAACTGGGTACCATAATAGACCTGTATAATCCTATTATTAGATTCCTAGTTACTTAGATTCCAAGGCCAAGAGGGACCATTGTGATTATCCGGTCTGACCTCCTGCATAACATAGAACTTCCTGGAAATAGTCTCTGTTTGAACTAGAGTGTATCTTTTAGAAAAACATCCAATCTTGATTTTTAAAATTGCTAGGGCCTGAGACTCCACCACAACTCTTAGTAAATTGTTCCAATGGTTATTTAAAATCACCATTAACAATGTATGCCTTATTACCAGTCTGAATTAGTCTAGCTTCATTTTTCCCCATTGAATCTTGTTATATCTTTGTTTGCTAATGCGAAGAACCCATTATCAACATTTGTTCCCCATGTGAGTAGTTATAGACTGTCCTCCTTAACCTTCTCTTTGTAAAGCTAAATAGACTGAGCTCCTTGAGTCTATCACTAAGGGTATATTTTCCAATCTTCTGATAATTCTTGGGACTCTTCTCTGAATCCTCTCTAATTTATCAGCATCCTTCTTGAATTGAGGACATCTGATCCGGACACGGCATGCTAGCAGTGCTCCCATCAGTGCCATATTGAGAGGGAAAATAACTTCTTTACTCGTATTCAAGATTCCTCTGGTTATGTCTCAGAGGATGATTTCAGCCCTTTTGGCCACAACTTCACATTGGGAGCTTATGTTCAACTGATTCTCTGCCATGGCTCAAGTTTTTCTCGGCATCATTGCTTTCTGGGATAGTGTCTCCCATCCTGTAAGTATGGCCTGCATGTTTTGTTCCTAGATGTAGACATTTACATAGGGTCATATTAAAGTGCACCTTGTTTACTTTTGCCCAGCTTACCAAAGGATCCTGCTTGCTCTGTATTGACTGCAAAGAGGTTACTAGGGTATGCAAGAAGGAAGAATTTGGCCTAGTGCATTGTGTGCAGCCTCTGTAAACCCTGAAGAACTATTTCCCTTGGTTTCTCTAGTTCTGCTGCATTCTATTCAGTATTCTCTCTTACCTTCTTAGGAGCCCCAGAGGCTAAATTTCCCAGGCCTCTTACAACCATTTGACGGACTCTTATGTTACTGTCCCGTGATCTTTCTTCTAAGAGGTTCAAGGCAGCCTTAAGCAATTTCTTTTCCCTGAGTATGGGATCAGTCATTAGCTGAAATAAAATCAACATGTCCATTAGCCCCAGTACGATCATTAAGATTGGGAAAATAATTTGAGCAGACATGTAATACACTAAAAACAACAAGGAGTCTTTCTACAGCCACCGGCTTGTGGATACAGCCTCATATAGCTACCCCTCTGATACTTGGCACATTATAGCCTGTAACTTTATTATTCCACACAAATGAGAAATGCCTTAAAAACATGGAGCTTTCCTTTGGGGCACTGTAATAGGGATCCACTCACCACTTGAGAGCCTCTCAGAGCCTAGGTACGGTACCACAGTCCTTTTTTCACCCCTGGTGCACCCTGCCAGCCGACCTCTAAGAGTCTTCTGTGGCTCAGGCCTCTGGCTGAGTCCCAAAGTCCAAATGAATCCCTTCTGGGGTAGTCAAGAACAGTCCCATTGCCCACACTGGGGTCTCCAGCCCCATCTCTGGGTCCTTTAAATTCTGCCCTTTGTTCAAGCTCTCCATAGGCATAGTTCCCTCCATGGGGCTTATGCCACTGTAGACGGTAGGGGAACTGCCCAAACCATGGACCCTGTAAACAGTAGCCAGGCACTGCTTGATTTCAGTTCATTGTTGCTTCTTCTCTGGTCGTCTTCCTACAGGACTTTAGCTTCGCACTCATCTCAGGGTTATAGTTCTTCATGACTCTCTTTCTGCAAACCCAGCTTCAAACCAGAATCAAACCAGAATCAAACTCTGGCTTACCCCTGAATCTCTTTGGCCAGAGAGCAGAACCCTTTCTTGCCCCTCCAGTTCCTGCCAGGAACTGACCTGCGGAGGCCCGGCAGCTCCTTTTAGATGAGCCTGATGGGCTCTGATTGGCTGCTTTCATGAGGCCTCTTTATACAGACCCAGATTTATGGCTCTTTTCCTGGGGTAGGTGTAGTAGGACAATGGGGCCTCTTGGAAGGAGCCTCAAAGCCCAGGTACAGCCCATCCCAAGCACAGATAGATTGTTTGTGCCCCTAAGAGATGAGCCCCTAAGATAGTTGCTTAGTATAAGTGGGAAATATCACACAGATGTTAGAGGATGGCTGTGGAAAGGGAGGATGGTCCACAGTTATCACACTAACCTAGGACTTAGGAGACCCAGGTTCAATTTCCTGCTCCCTAAAAGACTTCCTGTGTGAATTTGGGCAAGTCACTTAGCCCCTCTGTGCATCAGTTCCCTGCCTGTAAAATAGGAATAATAGTGCTTCCCTCCCTCACAGGAATGTTGTGGGGATACATACATTAAAGAGTTTTGAGGTACTCGGACACTACAATAATGAGAACCTAAGATAGATGTTAATGTATTTGTATGTTGCTTGTTTTATAATATTAGGACACTGGGTTCATTCAGAAGATCTGCTGAGCTAAACCAAAATCAGGAGCTGTTGGTTAGTATCAGCACTAGGACTTGGCAGAAGAGGTCCAATAATTCAAACTCTGTCCGTATCTCTCTCAGCCAGCACCAGTGGTTGTGTAGCTAGTACAGGCAATGACAGCAATACAGATAACACAGAGAATGACCCAGAAAGGTAGAATGAAGTTCCTTGTGAGGTTTCCATATAAAGGAGGACCCATTCTACTATCTAAAATGACAAATTACTCCTATGAACTGAACTGTCCAACTCCCGAAAGAAAGGCATACAGCAGACGACAGGCTAATGGTGAAACTGCTCTTCAGAGCCCTGTGTCTTACCTCGGCAAGGAAAGCTGTGCTGGTGACTCTGAGGTTTTCTGATGGGGAATTCAGCCAGGGGAGGAGGCTCTGTATGATATCGGTTGTTATTCTTCTCGAGCTTAGCAGACGTCTGGAAGACAGAAGAAACTGCTGATGGGGATTGCAAACTTTAAAATCTCAGCTGCTTTGAGCCTATGAGTGGGAGCTGCGAGTTTCAACCCAGGGCACCCCCACAAAGCTCTAAACAGGAGGTTCCCTCTCAGCCACTCTATTTGCTACTGATTTCTAAGGATAAAATGATGCCTCCTAGATCTCTTACCTCACCAGGAGACACACTCCCTCATGGTGAGTCTTGGGGTCTTCCAAAAGAATCCCATTCTCTCCTTCCAGGCTCATATTCCCACCCTTCAACAGCACAGCCCCTAATGCCTGGATAGAAAGCCTGGGGAAAGAGAGGCACAGAACTGCAGCAATCAGTAGGAAGGTGCAGCCGGAACAAAGTCAGGAAGCCCCGGTTACTTGTCCGGTGTGTGTTCCATCGACAGTTCATCCACTGGCAATATCCCAGACACCAGTGTCCCTGGAAGGACTTGATGCCGGGAGGTAAGTTTCAGTCTCATACATCTCATATGACTAGTTTTGTTAGGGACAAAACATTGCCACCATTTTTCTCTTTCTGCAAGGAGTACGGGCAATCGCAGAGTACAATGACATGGAAAAGATACATGAGCAGGACCCAAACACTGGGGGCATAGCATGTGGTGATCACTAATGGACATTTTGGGGTCATAGTTCCAGATATGATGTGACACAGAGTGCTGAGGGTTTGCTCTTGAGGCAGCACTCTGGTCACTTTTAGTATCAGTTCGGTTCCTCACAGAAGTCCGAATGGGACAGAGGTGGACCTGATTCCGAGGTCAGACTGGGGCTAGTGAGTCCAGGAACCAATCATTCCATTAACAGGGAAAGTGAATAAAAGGACATGGGCAGGAGCCCTTTGAGGGGAACAGACAGAGAAAGAAACTAGGGTGACCAGATGTCCCAATATTTGGGGCTTTATCTTACACAGGTGCCTATTACCCCCCACCCTGTCCTGATTTTTCACACTTGCTTTCACAAAAAGACAAAAAGCTAGGACAGCCAGACACAGTGAGGTCCCTGAGTGGACACACCTTACCCCCCACTTCTGGAGAAGAGTTTAGAAAGTTGAGATACACTAGAAAGGTGCTATGTATTGGTAGGGGGATTAGATTATGTGTTGGTGCTTACAAGCAAGAAAGTCTCAAAGCTCAAATGTTTGTGGAAGATGTGGGGGTGCGACACCCCACTCTGTCATAGCTGGGGGCTCGTCAGGGATTTCCCTGTTATCTGTCGGAGAAGCCAGTGTAGAGGTTTGGCAGTCCGGGTGATGGAGGGAACACTGAAATGGGTGGTGAAGCAGCAAAGAGAAGTGTAGAACAGGGGTTCTCAACCTTTCTGTTTGAGCCTCCCCTCCCCCTCCCCCCCCAACATGCTATAAATACTACTTGGCCCAGTTCCAGGCATCAGAGTTTGGGGCTCCTGGTTCTGGATTTTAACCCCACAGGGTGCCGGGGCCTGGGGCATTTTCAGACTCTGGAAAATGGGACCTTCGAACAACCCTGCTGTGTTTTTGGTCACTCTTAAAGGAGCAGGAGGGAACAGCAGGCCTTGTAATTCTGTGGGTGTTCAGTGGATGAAGGTCTGGACACTATACAGAATGGTCAGACGTCTCGGGGGTTGGTGTAAGCCGATCAGTAACCTGTACAAAGAGACTGAGGGGTGAGGAGGCCTGGTTGGCAGTGTTTGTTTTGCCAGAGCCTGGTAGTTTCAGGGAACTGACCCACAGCAGGCACAGACAAGACTTCCTCCCTCTAAGGACAGGTGATAATGGTCAGGTGCCTCATAACCCTGGGAACTCCTGGGGAGTGTCACACAACTCTATTGGAATTCCCTTTGTTCCTCTTCCTTCCTTCTAATTACCGGCAAGGCTTATCCGGTGCATTTCGGAGTTTCCTCCGGCTGCACAGAGCTGTCTCATTGTCGATCAGGGTTGTATCAGGCATCCTTTGGCCTACGGTTCTGCTGGCCTGCTCCAGGAGCACAGGAAGCAAATGTGGCAGCAGCTCCTTGGCAGGTCGGCTTGATTGGAGGGTTGACATCACCTCAGTGATTGCACAGGTTGCCTGAAAGGAGAGCATGGTAGAAAATGAGATCTCTTCCCCACACCAATACACCCTTTCTCCCCTTCTGATATCAATTCTCACTTCTGCCAGTAACTTGAATGACTGCGAGCAACTCGCTTAACTCGTGGCTCAGTTTCCCACATCTGTAAAAATGTGTATAACTTACCAAGGCATGTTGTGAGTCCTACGGAATATTTGCAAAGCACTGTGAGAACCCTGGTTCAAAGACTTTGTCATTGCCAGATATTATTAAGTAAATCAGCCACCTACTCTAAAACTGCTGTATTTGTTCCACAGAGAGCAGAGCTGGACTCAGGGAAACAGTGCATTAGAGGAGAAGTGCCCACACAGCAATATTAGACCACACTTCTAGTTCTCCATCAGCAGGATTGTCACAGGGTAGAGGAAAGCCTGAAAGACACGTCTGTCCCATAACTTACTGTGAGAGGTTCAGCAGCTGCCAAATTTCCATCAATTTCAGCCTCGGTGGTGAGGCTGCCTTCTTGACTTGTTGGCCTCTTTATTTTATTCATTAGGATTTCAAGGACTTGAGTGGAAAACCAGGTGTCTCCCCCGAGAGATCTCCACAGTTCGGTGGTGTCACTGCAATTTAACAGAAGTTACATGTGACTCCTGGACACTTTTGTGGCTCAGACTGCATGTGTCATATTTAAGTAAAGACCAATTTTTCTCCTTGCGTATAGTGAGAAAGTTAGAAGTACTGTCCTCCTCCCACTGCATGTATCCGATAAAGTGGATATTAGCCCATGAAAGCTTGTGATTCAATACTTTAGTTAGTCTTGAAGGTGCCACAGGACTCTTTGTCACTTCTGACCTCCTCTAACGCTCCTCGTGTTTAAATATTGAGTTTCCAGTTACAGAACTAGGTTAAGTGACCTAGTCTTACTGCAGCCTAGCCATTAATACCAGACTTCAGAAGAATGGGACACAGAGTGCCAACCTCAGTTCCTGTTTTCCCACTTCCCAGTAAATATGGAATCGTGAGCATGTGGCTCCCAAAAATCTAGGGTTTGGAAGGCAAGTTGATAAAAGAAAAGCCATATTCCTACTAACTGGACATACAACTATGGGAACGAATATTCATGGTCATCCTATGTCCCCTTCACAAATGGTGTCCCTACCCTCTGTTTGCCAGAAGCTGGGACTGGGCAACAGGGGATGGATCACTGACAATTCCCTATTGTGTTCATTCCCTCTGGGGTATGTGGCACTGGCCACTGTTGGAAGACAGAATACTGGGCTAGATGGACTTTTGGTCTGAGCCAGTGTGGCCGCTCTTATGGTCTTAGATTCCAGCACTGATAACTGATAACTCAGTTAGGGATCTTTAAATGAAATGATGGATCTGCTTCCAGTCAAGTTTTAAGTAACAAGGATGGCAACTCTAGTCTAGCACCCACACCCTCACTGATACCAAGCAGAGGTCTGATGATAATATTGCCCCTATTCTTTGTAATCAGCCAGGGATTTGGACTTGAAGCTGCCATGCTACCAGAAAACCAACAGCCTCTGCTAATTTCCAGAGTGAGGTCAATTCAGGTGTCTAGAGAGGTAGATGTTTCCAACAAGACACTTCAGTTAGACCAGTAAAGATAGGACTTTAGGATGTCAAAGCAGCTATTAATTAATAAAAACAGAATGACACTTAATTTCTCTCTGTAACCTCCATGTTCTTGGACCTTTCTGCAGAAAGACCCAGGCTATTAACCTTTAGAAATTATCCCAAACTGTCTGCTGCTTCAGTGAAGCCCTACACCTCCCAATAAAGCAGTGGGATCCACGGTTTCCCAAGATGAATGCAATAGGTAGTGGTATATACCGGTCCATCGGCAGAGGGTGGAGGAGGAGGCTGGAGACTGCTGCCTCTGGGTGATGGTGAGCAAGAATAGATGCTGCCTCCACCAGGAATGACCTCAAGCTGCCTTCCTTGATAATATTCATGCATTTATATATCCTATCCAGGATATCTGGCACCTGGAAGGAACAAAACCAGAAAGAAATGTCCCTTTTTCTTTCGCTCCATTCATGCTACAGAATCAAAACCTTTATTTAGCCATGTAGACATTTGGTGCTTTTTTAGAAATTCCTCACTTGAAGAAACAAAATGTTCAGATATGTCTGCGTAACTTGAACCCACAAAAATTGCTCACACTTGGGTGTAAAAATTAACACTGACACACACATATACATATCAGGTAATTTAATGTGGTGGTGCCCAGTAACATGCACAAAAGAAGGATTTGCTTGCCCAGATTTTGCAGGTGTGATTTAAGCAGCCAAATCTGACCCTTTGCCTGGAAGAATGTAGAGTTCATAAACAACCACAAGCACAAAATATGCAAGTGCTTGAAATACAGTGTTCAAATGCCTGGGACTATACAGGTGACTACCTCTCATATTCATTCCTAGCCCTTCACATCTTTAAAACACTGTGCAAACATGGAAGTTCTGCTGCGAGGGTTCCCTATCCTGAGGCCTTTCACCACCTTGTTAGAAGATTTGTGGAGTGCTCCTTTCATCTAGCCCTAATGCACTGGGCTCCAGAATAAGGCATATAAACAGTGGATCCCAAAGACACTATAGTCTTCTCCCTCCCTCCTTCTGTTCTTAAAGAGTACGTCCACACGGCAAAAAAAACCCCCACAGTAGTGAGTTTCAGAGCTCAGGTCAACCTGGGCCTGTGGGCTTGCACTATGGGGCTAAACGTGTAGCTGTTCCTGCTTGGGCTGGAGCTCAGGCTCTGAAACCTGGCAAGAGGGTGGAATCCGAGAATGACGACAGTAGCCCTCCTAAGAACTGGATGCCTCCCAGTGCCAGTCATTCTGTCTCGTTGGATTCTCCCCAGAGTCCGTTTTTTCAAGCCTTCCTTGGCTGACTACTGCGGCAACAAGCTAGACAAATAAATAACCAACCATCTTCCTTTTCCCTTGGATTATCTCTGTCTACTGCTATTGCTTTTGCCATTGTCTATCTTAGGGTGGGAACAGAGATGGAATCGACTCTATGTCCGAGGGAAAGAAACAGAAAGATTTCTGTTCATTACACATGAGAGCAAGGATCTAAAAGCCTAGAGTTTAGGCTCTCCAGTTTCCAGTTTTACCTCATCCAGCATGGCACCTCCACACTCCCTCAGGATGATCTTCATCCACAGGCCAGCTGCTGTGGCACAGGTGGGAATAGCACACTCCATAGCATCCAGTATGGGGTCAACAAATTCTATGACCTGTTTGGAGGGGAAGTATTCACTAACAACCTGGGAACAAATCAAAAACAGGAGAGACTGCAATGATGTTTGGCTCTATGATTCTGATGGCTCCCTTCTATGATCCTGATGGCTCCCTATTGAGCTCACTGTGGCTTCCTCCAGGGGTGGCAACCCAGCCACATGAAACAAATTGCAAGGGGGGGGGGGGGATAGCTCAGTGGTTTGAGCATTGGCCTGCTAAACCCAGGGGCCATTTAGGGATACAGGGCAAAAATGGGATTGATCCTGCTTTGAGTAGGGGGTTAGACTAGATGATCTCCTGAGGTCCCTTCCAACTCTGAGATTCTATGATCCAGCACTTTTAAAAATGGAGGCCCAATATCTCTATGGAAATATCTCTATGCAGCAGCAAACTGTTAATTAGCCTCAGGTCTAGCTAGCCCTTTGTCATTCAAATTCTCTCTATAGTCTATATACTACATTTTTGTATTCTACACTAATGAGATCAGGTTAGAGGCAAAGACTGTTGCACAGTTAGCACAGCATTGTACTGGATATGCAGGAGGTAAGTGTCCAGTTTGTATTCTCTTATATACACTGCATCTTTTTACAACATCTAAAATTAAGTAAAGAGAGGCATGCACCCAAAGGCAAGCCCACAAGGTGACAATGAAGACTGGGTGGTTTCTCAGCTTGATGTTCTGCTAACACAGTTTTTTCTCCTGGATGGCTGGATAGATACGTGTGTGCACATCTGCGTGTGCATTTTCATGTGCGTGCAACATTCTGTGGAATCTGGTTTTTACATGGCATTCTAACACACATCTATGAAAAGCATCTTGGTCGTTACTAACAATAAATGCCCTGCTCCCACAGTTCGCTCCAAGTACGGAAAGGCATCATGAAAGCATAAATGTAAAATGAATGGTGCCCGGTCACTAGGACATCCGCACATGCTTTTTTGAGTCAGTTACCCTGGCCATTCTGGCAGATGCCTGAAGCAGAGCCTCGGGGTCTGGAGCTGTTAGGGATTCACGGACACATCGGAGCTCCTCCTCCGCCAACCCCAGGTTCATGGACTGGCCTGGAGTGGAGAAAAGGAGAAAAAGGACTGTAGCGATTAATGAAATTGAACCTCTACTGCATGGATCGTCATACAGGAGGATCCATGTGCTATGTAGTTATCAGCAGAGTGTAAAATCTTGGCCCCATTGGAGTCAAGCGCAAAACTCCTGTTGACTGTATGGAGTCAGGATTACACCCTAAATGTCTGAAAGTTAACAGTAGCGGTATGTTCTTGTGAATGATACAGGACTGAACTCTATTCAGCTTGGAGAAGCTTTCTGTGTGTGTCTGGTTTCAGTAGCCTCTCTGCTCTCAGTATTTCAATCTAATCCCATATTCAAGTACAACTCCTGCAGATAGAGCTGAGGTTCCAATTTAGAGGTGAATCCCTCCACCAAACTCTCATTGTAAAAGAGATTGGGATGGACAAAAACTTCTGCAGGAACAAGCTGGTTCAGCCTAATTGGACTAACCCACCTGGTTCTTGCCTACTTTTCTATACCTGCTTCTGGACACTTCCACTGCTTGCATCCGACGAAGTGGGTATTAGCCCACGAAAGCTTATGCTTTAAAACTTTATAGTTAGTCTTTAAGGTGCCACAGGACTTTGTTACCTCTGCTATTCCAGACTAACACGGCTACCTCTCTGATTCTTGACACTATTAAATTGTTTGTTTAAAACTTCTACTGTGTGTGTGTGTGTGTGTGTGTGTATGTATATCTCCCTATTTACATTAATTCTTGTGGGGAAATTGGATTTGTTTATCGTTTCATTTAAAGTTGCATTTTCCAGGAACATAACTACAACGTTCCTATGTTGTACATTCAAAGACTGGAGTCTCTTATTCTGTTTCTGAATCACCAACACTGTTTTTTAGAACTGATTAATAATAATTGGAAATAGGGTGACCAGATGTCCTAATTTTATAGGAACTGTCCCGATTTCAAGGTCCTTTTCTTATATAGACTCTATTATCCGCCAGCCCCCTGTCCGGAAGTTTCACATTTGTTGTCTAGTCACCCTAATTGGAAATGGCCTTAAATGATAATCAAGCTCTATCCCTTTACATCTAACCATTAAGTGAAAAGAATATCCTACTCTTTCATAGAGGGGAATAGCTTTGAATGCTCATTACAGAGGGTTGCTGGAAGAACTTTTCGTTTAAAGAATGACTCCAGGAAACCCCTCCAATACAGCCAGTGGCCCGGTAAAGAGAATGGAAATGTTTAGTACCAAGGCGTGTCTACATGGAAATATTCAAGAAAGCTAATCCAAATTCATTTTCAAAATGCATTAGTTAAACTTCATTAAACACCTATGGGGACACACTTATTTAGAATTAAAGTAGCCTTAATTCAGGTTAGTTTAATTAATAGAATTCACTAAAATTAATAAAGGCCATTTTAATTCAAAATCAGATCATCCACACATGTTTATTGCCATTTAACTAATGCACTTTCAATTTACACCTTTAGTTAATTTGGATTAACTTTCCTTGGTGTCCCTATGTAGACAAGCCCTAAGGAATTTAGCAGTTCTCTACCTGTATGCAGACCATTTATTATTTGGACAGTTCCCAAAAGTGTGCTAGGCTCTTTACACATCATAACCTTCTCTTCTAATGAGGTATTTACAAGATGCCCACCATTTTGTTATCTAAGCGCAAACAGACAAGACAGAAAGAACTAGATAGGCAGAAAAATTGACATTGCAACAGTGAAAGAAGGTGAAGAATTACTTATACCTGCTAATGGTGAAGAATAACTTAGACCTGCTAATGGTCTACTCACCTTGTATAGAGAGAAGGCAGCTGATGCAATCAACCACCCACAGACGGGACGGGACCAGTGAGTCACAACTGTATGGTGCCAGTTCTCCAAGCAGAGATCCAAACTGATCAAATGTTTCCTGACTCTAATGAAAAAAGAATGAAGAATGAAAGTTCTCCGGCTGTACTAGACTTCACTTGCCATCCTTATTGTTGATCCAATCTAGCCTGTCTGACTCTAAAGAACACCCCCCAGTCTCTGTTTGAACCAAAACCAGTCAGAGAAAAGGCTTGCAGAGACTAATGAAGAGCGTTGGGAGACACACCTAGACCCCTCCTGACAAGGGTGACAAGATTAAGACATCTCCATTTGCATACAGAATGAAGAACAGAGACCACTCCCCTAGCCTCATCTGCATGAACGATAGGACAGGGATTAGCATAAAGAATGAGGAACAGAGAACTGCACTGAACTCTGGGACCAAAAAAGCAGGGATGCACTGCATCATGGGATTCCCTGCTCCAGATGGTAATGAACTTTCGCCTTCACACACCCAGCTCAGCAATAATCAGACCAATTTTAGTAATAGATCTTTGACTGATATCCAAAATACTGAAGGAGTCTGGTTACATTGTGAGCTCCCTGAAAGAAAACACCACCCATAGCCAAGAGTGATCAGCTCCTATTGTCTAGCCTAGGGGTCTCCAAACTACGACCCGAGGGCCGGATCCAGCCTGCGGCTTCGATTTGTCCGGTCCTCCAGCTGAGCAGGCATGCCAAACAGGCATGTGGAGAAACTGCCACTGCCCCCCACCACTGCCCCGCGAGCTGCTGCTGGCAGCCCCATGTGTGGAGGGATGAGTGCCCTCATGGCAGTGGATGGAGGAGCGGGGTTATTTTTTGTTGCATATATTGAATTTTTTCACGGTTGCTTTGGCCCACGAAGCCCCTTCAAAAAATCTAATATGGCCCTCATCTCAAAGTTTGGAGACCCCTGGTCTAGCCTAAAGAAAATCCCTTGAACCCTTGGATCACCAGTTTATCCCTAAACAAATCTATTTGTTCTCCCTCAAACCTTTGTATTTTCTCTATAAAACGGCCCCTACCTATGCCCAAGTCAGTGTTCTGATGTATAGACCCAAACTCTGCATCAGTTCCACTGGGAATTCATCATCACCGACTGATCGTGCTGGGGGCTCTGTCTCCAGCACTCAGGACCCTGAGCTATCACCATCACCCAACTAGTCCAAGCCTCATGGAGTGGATGAGATCCCCCCCCCCTCTGTTTTCTTTTCTACCTCAAATATTAACCTTTAAAATGTAACTATTATGTTCGTTTAGCCTCCTTGTGGAGTTATCACTGTTATTCAAAAAATAACTTTTATGGTTCAGCCGGTTGCTTCTCTCTGAATTTTACTCTTTTGTGTTTTTATCTTCCCCCAGCAATTTACTCTGCAGCAACACTTCTTGTACCTAAGCTAAAGATCCCTGTAGTGCCCAAAAATCCTGCGGGGTTTGTGTGAAAGTGGGATACGGCCATGTTAAACTTGGGGCACATAATGGGGGTTGGGGGGCTGAACGCAGCCTATCGAGACCAGAGGCGCATAAGGGTATCAACTTGAAAGTGCTGTTTAAAGCAGCCCATTGAGTACAGGGACATATAAGCGGATCAGCTGGAGAGTGCTGATTGCCTCAGTCTGTGTGTGTGTGTGTGTGTGTGTGTGTGTGTGTGTGTGTGTGTGTGTGTGTGTGTGTGTGTGTGTGTTCGTTCATCTTGTTCTAGGGCTGGAGGAATCCATCCCTGGGGAACCCAGGTCCTGCAGGATAGCTCCACTGGGAGGGGATTTGCAGTAGGAAGGAGACGACTAAGAGGGAATACAACAGAGGTCTATAAAATCATGACTGTGTAGAGAAAGTCAATAAGGAAGTGTTATTTAGCTCTTCACAGAACAAGGGTTCACCCAATGAAATTAATAGGCATCAGGTTTAAAACAAACACATTTATTCACACAATGCAGTCAACCCATGGAACTCATTGCCAGGGAATTTTGTGAAGGTCAAAAGTACAACTGGGTTCAAAAAAGAATTAGATCTGAGTTCACGGAGGATAGGTCCATCAATGGCTACCAGCCAACATGGTCAGGGAGGCAACCCCATGATCTGGGTGTCTCTAAACCTCTGACTGCCAGAAGCTGGGGCTTCCCAAGAGGGGTGATTCACTCAACAATTGCCTTGTTCTGTTCATTCCCTCTGAAGCATCTGGCACCCATCACTGTCAGAAGACAGGACACTGGGCTAGAAGAACCATTCCTCTGGGGGATGCAGGTTAGCCATTCTTATGTTTTATATTCTTAGCTGATTAAATAGAAATTCACCTTGAGCATCCTGGGAGCATAAGAACCAAGAATGCATTTGTGATACTGGAAGACCAGTCAACCTGTGTCTGACCAATAATAACGTAACAAGAGGTAACAAAGTCCTGTGGCACCTTAAAGACTAACTATAAAGTTTTGAAGCATGAGCTTTCGTGGGCTAGCCTGCATCCGACGAAGTGGGTATTAGCCCACGAAAGCTCATGCTTCAAAACTTTATAGTTAGTCTTTAAGGTGCCACAGGACTTTGTTACCTCTGCTATTCCAGACTGACACGGCTACCTCCCTGATTCTTAACATAACAAGAGGCACTTCTACAGTATCAAGACCGTTCACTTGCATGTGAATTTCAAAGAGGTGTATTAGACTAGCAATCATCAAGTAATTCAAAGAAAAATAGATGCGAAGTTTATTTGTCTGTGTTTATCTATACCCAGTTAGAAGTTTCACAATGTAACCAAATTAGCTTTTAGATGCTAATTCCCGTCCATGTCTTAATCGCCTTGATTATGTATGCAAGGTGTTCAGTTAACCTTAAAATCAAAGATGTAAGATACTGTAGGAAACTAAGAATTTCTAGATAGTTATAGTTAAGATGAAGACAATCTGTGTTATAATGGGAAGAACAGCTAATTATCTTATGTGAATGAGTGTAACTAGTTTACTCTGTCTGCTCAAACTTTGAATAGGGAAAGTGTAAGCCATAGGACAGAGATCTTCCAAACAATCATTTGGAATAACCTGGAAAATGCATGGAAAAACTAACAGACTTTACATCTAAGCTGCCTTTGGATTCTGATATTTTGGGATGATTCCAGAGAGACTTTTACAAGCCAGCAGTTTGTTCCATCACTGTTGTGATCCTGGACCACGAACATTGAAAGTCACTTGTATGGATGTTGATCTTGTAACTCTCTTCTTTCTTTTAACAATAAATCTTAGATGTAGTTATTCAGGATTGGCTGACAGCCTGGTATTTGGAAAAGACCTGAGATTCACATTGACCTGGGGATAAGCATCTGGCCCTTTATGATCAGTGAATCTCCCATATGGTGAATCAGGTTTTCAGTAACCCCTCACTATATTAGACTTGGCTGTTTAGATGGGATCCAAGGTCTGGAAAGCCAAAAGGGGACCGTGTTTGACATTTAGGGCAGAAGCTCTTTTGTTGTTGACTTGGTGATTCTAATTATAGAATAAGCCATCAGTTTAGGGGATTGTCTGCCCTCTACTTCCTGCAGTCTGCCCAGAGTATGGTCACAGCATTGTTTGTAAATCTATCTTTTACGGCAGCAGAGGGATCTTACTCACCCGGAGATCCCGGCCCTGCCCTGGAAGAGTTTTACATGCATTTGCATTGAGTGTCCGATCTGATCCAAGCAGGGAAGTCAGGTTAAGGCAGAGTAAGGCTATACTCACTGAGCTATTAACTGTCTCTCGAAAGGCAGTCAGCATCTGGATGCTGGCCTGAAAGGCCCTTTCTCTCTCCCACACCTTCTCTGAACGGATCCATGTCTGTAGTAGCTGTTGGCAGAGCAGGGGAATGGACAGAGTTAGTAACAGGAAATCCCTCCCAAAAGTTCCTCTTAAACAGGTTTAACTGTCACTAAAATCCCTCTCCAAAGCATCTGAGCTCCATGTAGCAAAGGAATTACATGTCTAACGGAAGAGCCCCTTAGGTATACAAGTCCCAGGGACCAGATTCACCTCTCGTGATTGAAGACAAAGGAGTTACATGAGAGAGGCATCTGGGCCAGTGTATGTGATGTCCGCTGGGAGCTGTCTAGCACATTGCATGCTGTTTGATGTCTGCTGTTGTGTTCTGTTTCCTGGGCAACTTCTCCCACGTGGAGTGGCAAAATGACAGAGAGGAGCATTTCTTTGTATTAATTTGAAGAAGAGCAGAGAAGTCCCCCAGCCCAGCTCCTTTCATAACTTCATTTTCATAATGAAGGTGCATCAAACTCCCCGCCCCTCAGCTCTTCAAGATATTCCGTTCATGTCTGAGGAACAGGAAGTCTCCTCTGAATGGTTTCCATACACAGGGCTTAACTCAACATTAATGAATTCCTCTTAGAAGAAGTGATCAGTTTCAACTGGTTCTCTTGGATTTAGCTACCGCCGTGGTGATTTTCTTGTCGGTCCAAATAGTGTCAACTACATTGTAAGAACTTGGTCCAAACCCAGCCCTGACATAAAATGGCAGAGCTTCTGTGAATTTCAATGGGAAATCCAAGAATTTGGTGCTTCCTCCCTAAAATTCACTCCATTGTGGAAAATACCTCCACAACGGAAGCTTGACCCCCTAAATCTCCGACTCTTCCCTGCTGTAACACAAGAAACAATCTCCACCATGGTTCAATGGTCCACTCACTTGAAACATTTCCTGGAACCAGTCTGCGGTTGGTTCTTCCTCCAGCAATGTCTCCATTAGCTTGCCAAGGGCTTCCAAGGACGACACGTACAGTGACTGAAACCAGAAGAGAAGGAGTGAGGCTCAGCACACATAATTTCTTAGGGGTGGAGCAGGGAAAGCTACCCATGACCTTGCCAGGGAGGCCATGTGTGACTGCCATCACCCAGCGCCTGCTGAGCAGAAATACAGTAGATGGTGCCAGAGGAGAATTGTTGTCACGTACCTGTACATGCAGAGCATCATTTGGTGTCTTGCCTTGCTCTTTCATCCTCTCCAAGGGAGGAAGGGGAAATAAACTACTGAAACAGAGATCGAGGAGCTCACTGTTTTCCTTAAAGCTCAAAGATGGTTTCAGTTTGCTGGAAGAAGAAAGAGAGAGAGAAAAGTCCAGCATTAGACTCAGCACCACCTCCAAGGAAAAGACATGAGTCCAATGACTAGAGATTGTCCGAATCTCGAACCTCACATGCAAACAGCCCTTGACTTTGGAGCCGAGCCCCTCTTTGCATCTCTATTAAGTATTGGCTCATCTAGAAGTCAAGCTAAAGCTTCAAGTCCTGTTTTTAGAGAAACCCACAAGCTTCCTTCCCCCTGCCAGCTCGCCAGACACCTCGCTCCCCATCTGAACTCTCCTCCATTGTCCTGCATGCCCCACAACCTCCAATCTTGTGTCTTTCAAGCACAAACCTCCAAACGGACACATTCAAACCCTCAAGAACTAAACTTCTGCTGGGGAGCAGCTTGTGAGCCAAACCCTGCAGGCATCAGACTGCTCCCAACCGGATACTCATGAATGAGCCAATAAGATGAACACCACAGTGCCAGGAAATAGGGCAGAAAATAGCCTACCTCAGATGGCCAATGGCAAGAATAGCCTTGTAGCGAACTGGAGATGCCAGGGAATCCAGAGGTTCCTCTTTAATGAAGTCCTGAAATGCATGAATAGGGACATAAACAACGGGAAATGGATTTGAAAGGCAGAGAGGCCTTCCTCCCACACCCTGAAACAGGGCCAGATGCCAGCCCTGTAATAAACAGACTCCGTGCTCAGCAGGCTCTCTGCCTCAGATATGGACCGTAAGGCCACCTGTGCACTCTACAGAGGACAGAAAGAGAACTCACCAGACACAAGCCAATCCTCCCAGTTCCAGCCCACAAGATGTCAGCATCCCTGCCAAGTTCAGAGGGGACGCAGCATTCTGGATGCCATGCACGTAGCTCATGAGACTGCAGTAGCACAGTCACAGCCAATGGATAAAACAACATCTACCTGGAAAACCAGTCTCATTACATTACAACACAATCCTGTGTACTTCAGTCCTCAAAGCTCCTAATCACTCACCAGCATGTAGCCAAGGAGCTCCTGTTTATAAGAGTATTCGAACCCCTGGGAGTCTCTGGTCTCCAAAATGGCACAGCTAATCTCTGTGACACACTGGATGAGGGTTAATTTTAGGTCCATGTCCTACATAATCCAGAAGGAGAAACAAGAGGATGTGGATGAGAAACTGAGAGAAGAACCGGAGTCCAGAAAATAAAGATCAGGAATTAAATCTAGCCTCAGGAGAAGAGAGGTGTCTGCAGACCCCAGAAGGCAGAGGACCCCGCCTCTGCACGCACCTCAGAAGAAGAGAAAACCCAGGTTCATCGAATACATTCAGGTCCACTTACACCAGAGCAGCCAGGACTCCTGCTTGACGTAGCAAGGAAATCAAGCTCTGTGCAATTTAAACAAGCAACTTGTGTATGGAAAATGCAAGAGCTGAGGGCAGATTATTTAGAATTTACCTTGTTTTTAATAGTTCTGCCCAGCACCTGAAAAACAAAATGCAGAACAGCTATTAGCAATGTACATAGTCCCACATACCACACACCCTCAAAACGTCCTGGCTGGTGAATATGGAGCAGAGAGAAATCACTATTGTTAAATCTTCCATAAGGCAGGAAATGGATCCAGAGGGGGTGTTTGCAGAGGTCAATATAAGGGGCCAGCCTATGCAATATTTGCATTTGTCAACTACTGGAAGATATCAGTTTGGTTCAACTGTGATCAACTTTTTTGACAATGCCTAAATGAGAGTCTCAGTGAGACAGGGCAGAATTGAATGGCAAAGTGACCTGGAGAGGCTGCCCTGAGAGGAGAGTCAGTACCAGCAGTCAGAAACCTCGGGAACAGAAATAATGAGCACACAGACAAACAAGAAGACAGAGAAGAGGTAAGAGAAGTAGTGAGTCCAAGAAACAGGGTGACAGCAAATAAACTAAATACAAGCTGGCACTATTCTCTCTTGGGTAGCAAAAGAGAGCTAGATACACATACCCATGATTGCATTGGCTACTTGCATCACAGCAGCCTCCCCCCCCTCCCCCCAGTAGATTTACCCACTCCAAATTTATTCCTGACTGTCCGGGTCAGCGCGGGCATTTGGGCATTTCCTGGAAAAGGGCGTGAAATGATTGGTTGCCATTGCTTTCATGGAGGGAGGGGCACCATGTAGCTTATTAACGTCCTGGAGATCAGGATGGCAGAGTTGCAGCAGAAGCGGTGGAGCGAGCAAAACAACATTGCAGTGCCCCTCTGAGGACGGTTAAAAGTCATACATCTGACGAGGGCAGCTTCCAGGCCTATTGTACAATCTGCTGCTAGATTCCAGGAGCTCAGGATGGGAGCTCGGGATGGCAGAGTTGCAGCTATGGTGGCTGGCGGGGACTTGATAGCTACCCACAGTGCACTGCTCGGAATGGCATCTGGCAGGGACTGAGGGAACTGTGGGATAGCTACCCACAGTGCACCGCTTGGAATGTCCACGCTTGCCACAGTACCGTGGACAAACTCTGCCGACTTAACGTGCTTATTGAGGACGCACGCACTCGACTTTATACAATCGGTTTCCAAAAATCCACTTCAAAACAATCGTCCTAATTTCGTCATATAGACATACCCCTAGGGGAGTTAGTGTGTTATTCTGAATACCCTGAGTGTGGCTGCATTTGAATTACTGTGTAGCTGTGTCCTAGAGAATTTCAGAAGAATATAAAAAAACCTAGCAAAAATACAAAGAAGAGCAACAAAAAATGATACAACATGTGACAGCTCACACTCCATCCATTCCAGTTTTAAATTTGAGTTGTGACAAATTATTGCTCAAAGGAGAGTTTTAGAAAATACAAGCCCTCTCTCTACAAACTCAGAGGCACTGCTCTGACTTCAGGGTAATGGCCCTAACACTTATCATGCAAAAGCTCTTACCTGACAGCTGGTTCTGTAATGTTGAAGCATGTTCCCTGTTATGTCTGCCCCTACCCGGGAGAGAAGCTGCTCTTTTGGAGCCTGGGCAGCCACGCTGCTGTATATCAGCATTAGGGTTCTCCGAGTCTTCCCTATTTTCCCACGGTGGTAGTCCTAGACAATCGGAAATGTCACTAGAGACAAGTTCTTCTTATTCATTTTGCCTTGGAATTCTGATCCGCTGCTTACCGAGGAATTGCTCACAGAAGCAATAGCAGCTTGCACTCGCAAAGTTCTTTTCAGCCAAAGATCTCAAACCACTTGCAAAAAGTATTTAAGTAATATAATAATGGTGTGAGGTAGGGAGATATTAGTATCTCCATCATTCCCACTGGGTTACTCTGACTGAGAGCCTAAAATGCTGAGCCTACAGCAGGGAAGTACATGTGAGTTTAGTCATTGACACTGGCGGGTACAAGATCAGGCGCTAAATGTCTTGCCTAAGGCTGCACAGTAAGTAAATGGCAGAGCCAGCAATGGAAGCCCAGAGGCCTAGTTTCCTGCTAGATCAGAGGTTTTCAACCAGGGGCACCTGTGTACCCTGAGGGTCTGCAGAGGTCTTCCAGGGGGTATATTAACTCATCTAGATATTTGCCAAGTTTTACAGCACACTACAAAGAAAGCACTTGCAAATCTACTAACTAAAATTTCATACAATGGCTACTTTATACTACTCTATATACTACACACTGAAATGTGAGTACATTTATATTCCAGTTGACTTATTTTATAATTATATGATAAAAATGAGAAAATAAGCAATTTTTCAGTAATACTGTGCTATGACACTTTTTTTATAAGTTTATGCCTGATTTTGTAAGCAAGTAGCTTTTAAGTGAGGTGAAATTTGGGGTAAACAAGACAAATCAGACTCCTGAAAGGGATACGCTAATCTGGAAAGGTTGCGAACCACTGCTCTAAATCAGAGACTCCATAATTGTCATCTGTAGAACACTGGTGGCCGACCTAAAGCAGGTTGCTTAGCCACACGTTGCTTGCAACACCTCCTCCTTCTAGCTACTAACCTGGATTAAAAAACAGCTAAAAATACCTTCAATGCTTTTCCATGCAAGCAACTGATGTCATTCCCACACATTGTGTATGGGAGGGGCGCCCAAGCCATGAGACATCAGACGGTAAAAATCATTTGAGAGAACCCCAGCTCCTCTCTGCTTAACTGCAGGCATCATGTAGAATGCATACGCTGGGGGACAATGCTAGCTGACCAGAGCAGACACTACCGCGGGGCTGCTGCCCTTGCGTTAGAGGGGGAGGACGTTTGGGAGAACCCTCCGGCTCCTTTACCATCAGGCGGCCGATGAATTTGGAAACCTTAATCTTGTTCATGGCAGCCCCACACTCCGCAAGTCTGTTCAAGATGAGGTCCAAGTGGCTCTCGGCAGCAAATGGGAAGATGGAAAGCACTCCCTGTCACCCAAGAAAAATACTGGTTAGTATCTAAGCAGGTGCCGGATAGACCCCACGAGTCCATTCCTTTCACCTGAAGTGGTGTAAAGTGCCAAGCAGGCCTGAGACACATGGGGAGCAGGGGCTGAGTGAAATAGCGATGAAGAGGATATGAAGGAAAACGGCTTCTGTCCCAGGCCAAGTCAGAGCTGAGCCCCACAGGGAGCATTCAGGGATTACTTGGTTAAGTGGGAGACAGACAGAGGCCTCACCTGTCCCTCGGGGGCTTTCATATAATCCGTGGTCTCCAGAAATTTATCTATCTGTGATTTCACATAGACCAGGTCCTCACAAGCTGCTAAGGATGTTCCAAGCGCCTTGTAGAGGAAGCTCTGAAAGAAAGAGACCAGCACTTAGATCTCAGTAACACAACGTGACTGTCAGTACAGGCTCAGCTCAGCAACACTCAGGAAGGAACAGGATAGTCAAGTCCAAGCACCCAGACTGCAGAAAATCCCATCATCTAGCCCAGCCAGAGAACCAACAATGCAGTAGAGACAAGCAGCCTGTCCAAGCAAATATGGGAAGGGCTGGAGGGGGGGAGGGGAAGAGACCAGGGAACAAGCAAAAACCAATGTTGTATGCAAAATAAAATATAAAGGAATGACGCACTGAGGGAAGCCTTATGCAGTCCTCCAACCAGAATTTCAAGGGAAATGAACTAGAAACTAAGCCTTAACAGAGAACAAACCTTCTCTTTGGACGGGCCAGCATAGCTGACCATCTGCTGGTTCAACTCAGTGCATAGCTGGCTGCTCCAGGTACTGTCATCTATCGTCCCCAGTGATGTTCTTAGGAACTGAGTGTAAAAGAAGAGTTAAAGCAGATGGTTAACTGCAAGAATTTGGGGGTTGTTGTGGGGTTTGTTTGGTTGTTTTTGCTTCCTTGTTCTCTGTTGCAAACTTTCCAATATTCAGGTGTCATGGGAAGATTATTTCCCTCTAGAGAACTATAAACATCAACAACCCAGACTTCCTCTGCCTGTTCTTTAACTTTTCCCCGATGAGTCCTCTCAGTTTCCAAACCCAGATGGACAGTGAATTGGAGAATGAGACGAAGCCAAGAAATCTGACCATTGAGGAATGATTTTATAGTGGGTGGAGGATGGGTCTAGTAAACGTTGAACCAAGGGCCCCAGACTACAAAGGACTAGGAAACTTCTCTGGAGTGCTAAGGGCCCTTTATGACACCCCCTGAGGGTGCCCAGGGTTGTGAGGTACCCCACTACCACCTTCCCTTAGCATGAGGAAGCCTTCTCTGTGCCTGCCAAGCCACAGGAAACACAAGCACACCCTTCCCATCCCATCCAGGCTCCACTGTCCTTCTACAGATAAGCAGTCGGTACACGCTAACCACCAAACCCACTGTGCATCCCCCGAATGTCCAGCCCCTGTTCCACTGGACACTCACGGAATTCATAGGTTTGCTACACACCACCTTACCAGATTCACCTCAGCATCACCACTCCAGGTAACACACTTAGATACGTTTACACTGAATACAACTATATTTCACTTAGATATAGTGAATACAAGCAGAGTTTAATTCACAAAGATCAGAGATTTGAGAAGCAGCAAGTAAAATTAATGTAAACAAATGGTTACATACAAAACACATCTAGAGCTTAAACTTAGATAATCAAACATTCCCGTCTCCTAAAGGATAGTTCCCCCAAATCTCTCTCCCATCATGAAAAACCCAGGCCAAGTGTCACCCTCCATTCATAAGACAAGCCAGCTGGCAGTTTGTCCAATAGGTGAAGGATACCTGGTGCAGGATACCTCTGGACCCCCAGATATAGTTCCAAACATCCCTTGTCTTCACTTGTAAACAGGGGACCCACTATTGTCTGTTTGTTTTTCCTGTATCAAACTCCTCTGGAGACTTTGCAATCACTTGATTAGAATTTTGCTCTATTGATTAGCATCCACTATGATAATTACTCAGTCTACATACAGCCATTCAGGCAGATAAGCATCTCCTGCTTGAAAGAAACTTTGTTTATCACCTTCTGGTGACCAGCCCCAACTCACAGACCTTAAAAGCATAAATGTCAGTATACAACCATAATGCCTTATATATTATCCATCCAGTCTCTGTGCAGTGATGATGATGATGATTAGTGTGGCACCGGCATTCAGTGAAGGCTTTACATGACACCCTTTGATCACATAGAGATCAGATCCAGGCACTCCTGGTAATCCTATGCACTCCTGTGGCCTCCAGTGGGCACCCAAGGACCTGGGGTCACACTTTGATCCCCAGTGAAGTCAGCGAGAGGTTAGTCACTCTCAGCACTTTGCTGTTTCAGGCCCAAATTCTAAACAGCAGCCAGGAAATATCAGAAACCTCACAAGGGAACCTAATCTTATTTGATTTTTAGCTCAAAGAATTGCAGATGAGGCTGGATCTGGAGTGGAAAATTCTAGAGTGTAATCCAACCCCAAATGGAACTCCAAACCTTCTGGGGCTTATTTGTCACTAGGTCCTTTCCTTTCATTTTCAGCACTCGCCATAAAAATATTCCTTTTCTGGATTCCCGTGAGACTATAAAGAGCTCTTTCTGACCACAAAGGCTTTTCCATGAGATACAGTCACCAAACCTTGTCTTGTCTCTTTGCCTTTTGGGGTTTTCATAACAAATTTTCTTTTGAGTGGCAAATAGAAAAAAAGAATCTTTTAGATGTGATGCACTAGCACCATTACCATGCGGGTTTTCTGGTTAAGATTTGTATTGTTCCCAGTGGTAATACAGAGTTATATAGAATTAGAGCTGGTTGAACAATAGTAAGTCCATTTCACAAAACAAGTGGGATTTTTTTTCTTTTCTTGATTTTTCAACACAAATGAAAAGTGAAAAACACAAAAATATTTTGCTTTTCAAAATAAAAGACCATTATTCTATTCTGTGTTACCATCTTTCCTTCCCTTTATCCCTCCTCCCCATGCCTTTTCCCCCCCTTTCACTTTATGATTGTCTCCTTCCCCCCACCCCCTTTTTCAAACATGAAAACAAAGAAACCCCCCCCCCCAAAATCAACTTCAGTTTCAGTTTAAAAAAAATAAACATTTTCTATTTGATTTGGGGTTGTTTTGTTTTGTTTTTTGTCAAAAAAACAAACCAAAAACAAACAACCCCGGACAAATCTGAAAATGTCCCACGAAAATAAAAAAGGCCATTTTTCATTGAACAAAAGTTGCAAATGAAATGGTTTGCTTATAATGAATAATTTATCATTAATTTTGGCCCTAGCTGATACGTTTGGAGCGGGGAGGGAGGGCTGTGATAATACAGCTGAAAGCCATCCTGTACCTTAAGCAGCATGTGCTCCCACTCAGCATGGTCCAGGGAATCCTCTGTGTTTTCTATAAAGCAGGAAGCAAAACAATAATGTCACCTAGATTAGCAAAAAGAGTCCTCCCAGGTAGCTCCTTCGCAATCAGTCCTTCTAAAACTCCTGGCCTGCCAAGCTGTAACACACCTGGGCTTTCAAAGCTAAATGGGACCTACTCCAACGTTCTTTGATGGACCAACAGAAAGTATCATGCTGGCATTTTTATTCAGGGTCAGTCAACCCACCAGGAGTGAGATGCTGAGCCCTCTCAATTCCCATTGACTTGAATGGAGCGGCGGGTGCTTAGCCCCTCACAAACGGTTCAGCACATCAGAAGACTGGTTTAATATGAATACAAACTTTTCTTGCCTAAGAAAAGATTCTGGACTTGATCCTAACTTGAAGTAAATCAGTGTGGCTTCACTGAAGTCAATGAAATTTACATCAGCGGAGAATCTGGCCCTGTTCCTGAATGTCCAGCTCTAATCTACCCTTCTTTAATGTCGGCACAACGGCGTACTGGGGACTCTGTACAGCAACACCACCTAGGGAAGATACAGCTCGTTTTTTAAATCTTTTGTTGAATATCAAACCCACTTGAACATTGTGGGGTTCGAGGTTCATCCGTGGTTTGTGCTCCACTTAGGATCTGTCATACTCCACAGAGACTAGACTGGCACAGCTACATCAGTGGAGCGCAGCTAGCAGAATCCCCTACTGTAGACGCAGCCTAAACTGACTGAAGGGTTTTTTCCACGGAGGTCAATAGATTCATACCACTGTGAAATTGGTGAAAGACATTCTTTGGCCCATAATACCTAGATTCTACACAGGGCACCCACTTGGCCAACCTAGCTTTTATGGCTCAGGTTTCCTTACAGAAAGAAAAACTCTGGGTTTTTTAATGGAATCACCCTTGAAAGTAAACATGGTGTTTAATTTTCAGAAAAATTCAGTTTGCAAAATAAGACTAAATATGTAACCCCAAAATATTTCACTAACCTCCAGCTTCATGCATATTCACCTTCCCAAACAATAACCTAGCAAAGGTGTGGGGGAAACTGCTGTAAAATTTCCATTCAGCTAAAACCTGTCAGGACTGATTCTGCCCTGATTGAATTGGCCTCAGTGGTTCAACTTTGGATTTACCCCAGCGGTTCAAAGTTAACCAGATGAAAGAAAAGTGAGGGCTTAGAAGCCCAATTTCAATTCCCCACTGTTCCTATGTACTGCAACAGGAATGGCACAACACACGTCAATACAAAGCTGAACTTTCTGGCTTCCTTTCTATTCTCCATGGACCTCACTCCTCCTACCTAGCACTTTACCTGCAATGTACTTCAGCAGAGATGGGATCTTTGCTACCCACACCTCACCCACTGCTGCATGTATATTTGGGTGCAGGGCCTGTAGTAACTGCAAGGCAGCATATCCGCATCCTTCTCTTTCATAAGGGGATGAGGCTAGTACCTGTCAAAGAGAGAGAAAGAACAGGCTAAGTTTTGTCAGCACAATACCAGTTTGTTCCTGAAGGAGGGAATAGTTCAGACTCTCTCATTGTGGAGACCACACAGTAGAGTTGTTGCTTCTACTGCAGTGCGTTCCTGAAGAAGAAGAAAGCATTCTAGCTAGGATGAGGATGCAGAACAGTGTGTCTCGGGAGAGGGCAGAGAGAGAGAGAGACTATCATACACATTCCTCAGCCTAAGTCTACAAGTATCTAGCTACAAAACCGATGTTTATAGTTAACTGTCCCACTTCACCTTTCACAGAAAACCTGTTCTCATGGTTTACTCACCAGGAGTCGTGCCAGCAGCTCCTGGGGTGCAAGGAGTTTCACTAGGGAAAGAAACAGACTATCATTAATGATGCCAGGCTTTGCAGAGTCCTGCTGATGTTAGTCACCTCTCCATTTCCAACGTGCCCACCAATGTTGAATACAGCTGATAAGAATAGCATGAGCCAGACATGCCGCTGCGCTGATTCTTTGGCGTGCACAGCTGGCCCGGAGCCCAACACATGGTTGTGCCAGCGCACTGTAGAGTAGCTCATGCTTTTAGCTCTGGATGTTGGCCAAGAGGACAGTTGCTCCTGTGTTACTTACAGTCAGCATCAGCCATAGCTCTGAGAAGATCGAAAGATGCCACATGAACATTCTCACTCTCCACCTGCGAGTGCAGGAATAGTAGAAGATCGTCAGGAGAAGAACGGGCTGCAAGGGAAGAAATCACATCCTCACTGACAACAGAACTCTTATTCTCCCCATTCCTTACAAAGGGAAGGAAGTTAGTAGGAAACTGCTGTGTAACTCAGAGTCTCTTCCCCTTACCTAGCAGAAGTATACAATGGAACAGCCCTTTGCGATTTTCCGTGCTGAGCTGCGTAACTTGAGAAGAGATCTGTGGGAAGAAGGGAAATGGTCAAAGAAAAACTAACCAGAAGCAACTGAAAAGAAAATGTTCAATTAATTTCTAAGCTTCCACTTCCGACTTGTCCGAATCGAGGTCTGAACCCCAGGTAGATGGTAGTGAATGCAGAGCAAGAATCAAGCAGAATGACCAATACATTGGCTAAGAGAAGCTAAAGTGTTCGGAGCAGCAGAGCTGATGTAATCAAGACACAGTCACAGTTTTTACTATACAACTCTGACTCCCCCTGATCCTCAGTTTATGGTGAAATTGCTTTACAAACTGAGCTGGATATTAGCTAAGAAAATGAGACCGCTGCCTGCTGACTCTTGAGCCTGCAGAAATCAGTGAGGCATGAGAAGGTCCCCAGGCTGATTGTGATTGTTGATATGCTTCAGATCTGCTGTGCCTAAGCTCAAGGGATCCAAGCAAAACCACCCCTCACCTCATTGTGCAGAGCACTGCAGGTGGCTTTAAATGTCTCTTTAGGTAGAGCGATCTTCTGTTCCTCAGAGACCTCCAAGATCTGGCTCAGGCTCTGCAAGAGAGGGTGAAAGTCAGAGGGTGGGCACACAAAGGAGCAGGATGTAGTAACTGAAGCAGATTCAGGGGATTCATAGATTCCAAGGCCGGAATGGATTATTGCCATCATCTGGTCTGACCTCCTGTATAACACAGGCCACAGACCTTGCCCAGAATAATTCCCAGAGCAAAGCTTTTAGAAAAACATGCCAATTTTTATTTAAAAATGGTCAGAGAGAGAGAATCCTCCTCAGCCCTTGGTAAATGGTTCTAATGGTTAATTATCTCACCATTCAAAATGTACGCCATATTTCCAGTCTGAACGTGTCTAGCTTCAATTTCTAGTCATTGGATCAAGTTACACCTTTCTCTGCTAGACCGAAGAGCCCATTATAAGATACGAGTCCCTCATGTAAGATATTATCAACTGTGATTCAGTCACCCTGTCACAGGCTAGGTCCACCCCGTCAGGGTGGTATCAGGTTGTGGAGGAACTGAAGTAGATCTGGGGCAGCCCAACTGGCCTAGTCTCCCTAGCCATCACAGCAGCCCTGGCTCCTAGGGCAGAATAGCCTAATGGTCAGGATCGGTGCAACATCCCTTCGGTGAGGGTCCAGCTGAAGCCTGCCCAGCAGAGATGAGGGGGTGTGGCCTCCTGGCCCACAAAATATGATTAACTCCTGCTGAACCAATGCAGTAGGTCAACCTCATCACACACCCTTTTACTTTCTGTTTGTTAAACTAACTAGATTTAGTTCCTTGATTCTACCACCATAAAGCATGTTTTCTAATCCTTTAATCACTGTGGCTCTTCTGTCAATATCCTCTCCAATTTATCAACACCCTTTTTGAATTGTGGGCACTAGAACTGAACCCAGTATTCCAACAGGAGCCACACAAGTGCCAGATTTAGAGCTAAAATAACCACTGTACTCCGACTTGAGATTCCCCTTTTTATGCATCCCAGCTTTAGCTTTTTTGGCCACAGCATGAGTTCATGTTCAGCTGATTATTCACCATGACCCCCAAAGTCACTGCTTCAAAGTTATTCACCATGACCCCTCAGAATCCCTGCTTCCCAGGACAGCATCCCCCCCATCATGTATGCGTGGCCTAAATTCTTGGTGCCTAGATACATATCTTTACACTCAGCCATATTTAAATTCACCTTTGCTTGCGCCCAGTTTACCGAGTGATCTAGATCTAGACTCTGAATCAGTGAGCTGTCCTCTCCATCATTTACCACGCCCCAATTTTTATCTCATCTGCCAACTTTGTCAGTGATGATTTTATGTCCTCTGCCAGGTTATTGATTAAAAAGGTGAAAATCTAATTCCTTCCTGCATCTAAACACTTTTCTCCTTTGCTGCTTGAAGCTTCCAAAATATCGCTGATGCCATCTACATATTTAACTAGGTTTAAGCAGTTGCGTAGTGCCCTGATGCTATCAAATATGTCCATGATGCATTGGTTCCCTCCAAATCGGGTATTTCAACCCCCAAAGTCACCACAAAGCTTCAACCAACATAGACGGTGAGTAAATATCACTGCCTTGAAGTTATAGCTGTTTCATGACTTCATTTACAACTGTATAGCCCCACTGAAGACAGAATATGGCCCCTTACTTCTTGCTCATGTGGTACTGAGGATAAATGAAATAGAGACAAGGTGAGTGAGTGTCACGGAGTGCCCGGGCAATGGTCTGGAACCGCTCCCTAGGAAGCCAGACAGGACTTCGGGTGAAGGGCCCCTTCTCCATACACAGCCTGTTTTCAAGGCTAGGAGCTTCTTGGGTACCCACTTCCACCTTCCTGGGTCTGACCTCGGAGCATTCAGCACTTTCTGCCCCTCCATGCCCTTCTCCAAGCAATCCCACCCGGGCGGGGTCCTGGGGAAGCCCATGGATTCTGCACCCCAGATCCACAGTCAAACGTGACTCTCAGCCAGGTAGTAAAACAGAGGTTTATTCGATGACTTCTATCTGGTCTCACCCAGACCATACAGCGAGTGTGAGCCCTCAGCTGGATCCATTTTGGGGGCCAGAGAGCAAGATCACTCCTCTGCCTCCCTGCCTGCCTCCAGCTAGCTGCAAACTCTCCCTTGAAACTCAAACTCCCTCTCTTCCAGCCCCTCCTCCCTTCATTCCTGTGTTTCCTTTCCCGGGCAGGTCAGGTGACCTCCTTCCCCCACTTGGGGTCAGAGTACAGCATCAGGTAGGGACACCTGCAGAGAGACTGTGCTTTGCATCAGCTACACATCCTTATCCCTCCACACAGACACTCAAGAAATGCATAGGGGAAACTGAGGCACACACAGTATTCCTACTTCGTCACAGTGAGACAATACCTTTAATTAGATTACCTCACCCACCTTGTCGCTCTAATATCTTGGGACCAACATGGCTACAACAGCACCGTACTGCAGAGAACGTTAGATGAAATAGACAGGTCATGATCTGAGATCTGTCTAGTTATATCATCCAAAGCAATGATCCTCAAGCCTCCTTATTATTAATAATCAACCATTGACAGTTGGCTGGATACTGACCAGAGACAACGTAGGGCAGCCCCTGCTCTGAGGAGCTTATGATCGAAAAGAGAGACACAGAGTTAACAGGATGCACTGGGGAATCACAAGGAGGGAGTATCTTGTTGGGGAGGGGGGCAGGTGTTTTGTTTTTTATCTCCTTATCATCCTCCCCAGGAACCAGAGGATGCTTTTCCTAGGAGGCATTTACCTACAAATCTTGTTGCCTGGGTTACCAAGTGTACAAACCCAGAACTTGTGTGTATATTTATTATCTAACAAGTAACTTTCTAGACCAGGCAGTAAATTCCTCGTGCAGTTCCTACATGCGCACACATAGACAGTTACCTTCATGAGTGAACCTCACCTTAGTGACGTGAGAAATGTCAATGTCCTCCTTGTATTGTTCAAGGAGCCATGGGAGGTCTTCAAATATCTGCTCATGATACACAGCGTCATGGAGAAGGAGGCTCATCATGGGACCAAGGGCTTTGACAATGCCCTCCTTGAGCTGCATAGATGAGACACAGAATTTATGTTCCTACCAATTCATTCCATATCCTCCAATGGGCACTGTAGTGGGGTGACTGCCCTACTCCAGTGGAAAAGGGTTTAAAACAGCCCTGGGAAGGGAGAACAGAGTCTTCTCTAGAAGTAGAGGCAGACTGGCCTGGCTGCTGGAAGCCCAAGGTACCTAGGGTGAAGCAGGGCTGGGGCAAGGCTAGAGGAGCTGGGGAAGCTCAGGCCTAGAAATCCCCAGGCTGCAGGGCCTAGGAGAAGGCCCCACAAAGGGGTACTAGGGTTGCGGGGGGCAGCCCATAGCTACTGAGACAGAAGCAGCAGGCCAACCCTCCTTGCCAGTGATGAGTGGCAATTATACTGCAGTCTGCCTCAGAGAACGGGGGCAAGTGGTGACTGGCAGTTGCCTAGACTGAGGCAAGGTGGGGATAAAGGGTGGGGGTTCCCCAGGGAGGGGAAACCCTAAGAACTGTGGGGGTACTGCAGGGGTGCAGCACCCTTGGTAAGAGGGCACTGGGGTCTTGGAGGGACACGGGGCCAGAACAGCAAGCGGGACATCGACCTGCAGAGGGTGCTTCAAATGCTGGTGAGCTAATTCCCGGACAAACCAGCAGGAGGTGCCGCAGGGATGAGTTTCCGCCCTGCTACAGGCACACCTTTTCTACCTCTGAGCGCAGCTTCCCTTGTTCCACTGTAGGAACAGCCCTACCTCCCTATTTCCTGGTAAAGACCCGGGACTTGTAGGGTTGATTTCAGGATTATACAGTAAACCCTCGATTTAACGGACCTCGATTTAACGGACTTCGGATGCAACGGACAAAATTTCTGAGCAAGTCTGATGCATTCCTGATCCATTTCTGGCGGGCTGGCTGCCGGCTCCCGGCTGCCGCCCGGGTCCAGGCAGCGGGCAGGCTGGCTGCCGGCTCCCAGCTGCCGCCCGGGTCCAGGCAGCGGGCGGGCTGCGGAGCTGTCGCCCCGACCCTGTGGCAGGCGGGCTGCTGCTCCGACAGCTCTTTTTTTTATTATTATTAAATAACGGACTTTTTGATTTAACGGACACCCCTCGCCCGAATTAGTCCGTTAAATGGAGGTTTTACTGTATTCTAATGCACCTCACAACTAGACCAGGTAAGATATTCCCCAGATTAGTATACATTCTAGGCCAACTCATCCCTGCTGTAACTCCACTGGGGCTGAATGGACTTATACCAGGAATTAATTTAGCCTTCTATCCCATGTTCGTCTGCACGCTGGGTGCATAAAACTAGAATCCATGTGCACTGTGTATAGACAGAATTTCCATGATGTGGTGGCATTTTAAACATATGGTTTTAGGTGAATTACAAGACACTCGGTTCCATCCAAAAGGACCTGCCACTAAATGCCATCATCACAAAGAGTGCCAGACACAGTGTTTAACATTGCAATTTCTGCTAAAGGTTTAGAAAGCCAGCAATTCTCACCTCCAGATCTTCGCAGCTCAGCCAGTTTCTGGTCATGTAATAATAGATTGGAAATATGGCTTTGCAAAAGCTTGATTCATCTATTCTGAAAAATGGGCACTCTTCCCAGTTAGAAAAATATACAATTACTGCCCTTGACCATTTTTCCGGAACTGCGTGGAAGGAGAGAAGACAGGCAATGTGAAAAGGACTATTAGTAATGAGGAGAAGTTGCTTTATCAGTGAAGACACCTAGGCCTATAGTTTACTACAATTTCATGGCAGCTACTGCTCAGTTCAGGACTAGATGCTGAAATCCCATATCAGTTCAGAGATATTTCTCTCCCCTCCCTCCCCCCCCCATTCCATTTCTTGTTTCTCAAAAGGGCTTTTTTCTTTGTATCTCTCTTTTAATTACCATCATCTGAAGACATATTTTTTCTCCCTTCCTTGTTATCTCTTAATTAGAGCTGGTTGAAAAAGCAAATTAAATTTAAAATCTTTACAGTTAGGTGTTTTCTTTTTTTCAAAATGGTAATGTTTATATTTTTCAGAAATCAAAAAAATGCAGCCATCTCTTTAGCTGCTCAAAAACACTGGATGCACACTTCCTGATAAAAATGGTCATTGACATTTCTCAGATTTGTTTTTCATCAAATATTGAAAAAAAATATATGAAAAATATAATTAAAAATCAAAATATTTCAACCAGCTCTCCTCTGAAAGTTTCGCGTCCGCTGAAGTTATTGTTTACTTAACCCTAACACTGTATGATTTCATCCTGAGATACAGTTTGTCTGAAAGATGTTCAGTGCTCCTAACTGCCATTGGCTTTACTGGGATTTGAAGGTGGGGGGAGCATTTTGCCCTAAAAGTAGGTATATGGAGTGTCCGTGCTAAGAAGAAGGGCCAAATCCGGTTCTCTATGAAGTTGCTGGCAAAATTCCCATTTATCTCAATGGCACAGGATTAACCCCTTACAGAGCATCACCTGAAAAGCAAAGGAAGAGAGAAGTGGAGAGGAAGAGAGGACAGAGAAAGAGGGTGAAAGGAGATGATGATAAAGAAACTAAGGAGAGAGAATGGGGCGGGGGGGTCGAGGAGTGGAAAACGGGATTTTGAAATGTACAGTAATGAAATCTGCTCCCTTCACCTCCTGGCAGCTTCAGCCTTTGTCTGTTTATTTTAAATTATATCCATGAGTCATAAAGGGCCTGAACTTACAAATGCTCAGCGCCTGGCGCAATCCAGGGCAGGGAGTACAGTTCAGGGCCTGTTTCCAAATGTGATCATTCACTTAAAACTGTACGAACATCCCCTAAGTATCCATTTAGGGCACCTACAGTAAGTGCTGGCACTTACCACTGCAAACTGCTTGTCTTGTCCGGCTGTCTTCGATGAACTTCAACATGAACCTTATGTCGTTCAGGGTCTCTTCCACAAAACGGATACACTTCAGAGCTGCAGAGAAGGGCCAGAAGAGAAGGAAGACAGACAATCGGCTGCTCACCTCCTTCTTACAGCACACTTAGAAACACTGTGGGGCAAGATGTTATGGGCTCCTACGCCCTTTTGCACTGTGTAAGCAGAGCAGAATGGCTGCAAAGCAGCCATTGGAAGCCAATGGGGGATTCACCCTGATGAGGGGACTCTTCCACCAGTGAACCGCTGTGCCCGATGCCCAACTCACTCCCAGAGCCAGGGGAGAGAGCCGTGGGGTGGGATGGAAAGCGGGGTGGAGAAGAACTCCACTAGACCTGATCTTCCACTCATTCCCATCCTTAAGGAACTTCAGTGAGGACATAACTTAGAGCTTGCACCTCCGTCTGGACAGCTCATGATCGGGAAGCCAGAACTAGCAACAGCAGTTAATCTTGTGTCTCTCCACACACACACGCATGCACGCACACACTCAAACAGAACTCACTTTAGCTGTAACATTTTTAGGTAGAGAGAGTAATCCCCTGTCCTTAAATGAAAGACAATAACTTTGAAACAAAAGATGGAAATTACTATACCATAGACTGATGCCAAATTGCCCAACGTAATGAAAACAAACTCCTCAGGCTCCCTCAGTCGTCCAATGTAATTCCGCAGCTCCCACAAAACCAAATGAAAATGTCTCCGTGCCAGAGCCACTAGGGTGTTACTAGCTGCTATTTTTATTTCATTTGTTGCTTCCTAAAAAGCAAAACAAAGAGAGAGAGACTGAGGTGACTGAAGTCCGTCACACTAGCCAGAGTTGTTTATATGAGTAAGTCCTTATTTCTGTGCACAAGTTGTGAATGAACCAACCCAACTTTCTATGGCTAGAGTCATTAGTCATAAAGATTCATTGAGTCATTTGGCTAAACAATTTTCAGCCTTTGAGTTGCTTGCAAGCTGCTTAGTTAGACTCTTCACTATTAGCTATTTGTGGTGGATGATTGGTCACCATAGTCACATGCTATTCCCTGAGGAGATAGTGAGACACAGGCTGGGCAGCTTCAAGAAATTCAGAGAGCTTTCCTGGAATGAACTGTCCCCAAAAAGGAGGCTTTGGGAAAGACTTGCTTGTTAAGAGACCATAGGCCTGTCTCTGTGTCTGATCTCATGCACCTCAGGTCTTGATCCTGCAACGCACTTAAGCACATGTGTAACTTTCAGCATGTGAGTTGTCCCATCTTAGGCATGTGCACAAGTGCTGTCTAGGACCTGGGATTTGGTCTGGAGGAAGGTGTGGGCCTCTACCAGAAAAATACATTTTCGTTTCAGTCTATAGTTTACCCCCAAAAAGAGAGTTTTAATTAGTTAAAGTTTTGGATCCTTTGATTAGTGTCTCAGGAGAACCAACTTACCTGAGTCGCTCTCATGTGGGCTGAAGCTAATGTTATTATTTTGCTCGCCAGCCTTTTCTCTAGGCCCCTGGTGTTCTGCTGTAATATTTGCTCCAGCCCACAGTAATTTTCTGCTCTGTTTTGCTGAGGACAAAACATAGAAGAGAACAATTTGGCAAAGTTGTTCTTGATGACCATACAGTAATTTGGCTAATAAGTCCCTGCCCTAAAGAGCTTACAATGCAAACATGAAATGACTAGCCCAAGTCTTATCACAACAGAGCAGGTCCGTGGCCAGGAAGAGAATCCATGTCTCCTGAGTCATTATCCAGAGTCCTAGCCACTAGGCCACACTGACTCCTCAGCCTGCATGCTCACACAAGTAATCCATTGTCTTAACTGGTGTAAAACAGGCCATGCCCTCCACAATCACTGCATTTAGTAGCACTTCAGAAGCAGCAGAACAATTTACATATTTTAATCTTCCTGGAGAGAAAAGAGCCAGAATAAGCGCCAGTCACTGCCCCCTTATCTAGTTTCATTTATTTAAAACAATAAAAAATGAGCACCTTGCCCTTGCACTTGTCACGCCAGACAGAATTTGTAAATGTGTAATTACAAAATACCCAGCTCCTGCAGTAAGTCCTCAACAGCTCCTAGGGGAAATTAGCTCAGCAGTTAGATCTACATTGACAGTAGACACTCAAAGGTGTCTTTTATGACAGGGGTCTCCAAACTACAGCCCAAGGGCTGGATCCGGCCCGCAGCTTCGATTTGTCCAACCCCCCAACCTGATTTAGAATTGAATGAAACACTGACAGTAGTGTTTTTTTACGATTTGCATGTATTTTGCATATATGTAATTATTTCCACAGTCACTTTGGCCCCTTCAAAAATCTAATATGGCCCTCGTCTCATAAAGTTTGGAGACCTCTGTTTTATGAGGCCCATCAGTGTAGAAATTCACAGATGATACTAAATATGGAGGAGTTGTGGTATCAGTTGGGGCAGAAAAACAGTAAAGAGGGACACAGAGAAATTAAAAACCTGAGCAGAGACCAAGATTCATTTCAGAAAACTGCAAACGAGCACATCTGGAAAGGAGGTAGAAGTAACTGACATAATGGGAGGGAGAAAAGTGGGAAGCAACAAGTGCCCTGGGGGTGACAATGAAAAACAAAGTAAACAGGTCTATGAAAGGTTTCATATATGTTGAGGCATGTGGGTTGGGTCTTTTACACACAGGGATCATGGCTCAAAGCAGGAAGACAACAGTTCCTCTCTGTTCAGCTGAGGCGTGACTGCCTCTGGATTAGTTCTAGCACTACCTTCCCAGAGAGATCAACACGCTGGAAGTCATTCATGGGAGAGCAAAAGAGAATGCAGGGGGCTGGCAGAATTGACTTCTGAATAGAGCTCTGCAACCTGACCCGAATCCTATGGGACCTGACTACAGGTGTCACCAGCCCCACAAGCAGGAGGCAATGGCAGTATCCCAGTGGTTCTCAAACTTTTTTTACTGGTGACCCCTTTCACACAGCAAGCCTCTTGAGTTTGACTCCCTTATAAATTTAAAACGTGGTTATATATTTAACACTATTATCAATGTTGCAGGCAAAGAAGGGTTTGGGGTGGAGGCTAACAACTCATGACCCCATCCCCCATGTAATAGCCTTGTGACCTCTTGAGGGTCAATTTGAGAACCCCTGTAGTATCTGGCTTGGGGGGAAGGGTTGGGACCAGGATGGAAAATGATTCAACCCTCTCAGGGTGAGGTGAAGGGGTTTGGGGCCGGTTCAAGCTGGGTTTAAAAACTGGGCCCGAGCACATCCCTACTTCTGAAGACAGAAGCTGTCTGTAGGAAGCGGAAGATTAATGTGACGGTGTCACAGAGCGCCCGGGCGATGGACTGGAACCGCTCCCTAGGAAGCCAGACCGGACTACGGGTGCAGGGCCCCTTCTCCATATACAGCCTGTTTCCCAGGCCAGGAGCTTCAGGGGTACCCACTTCCACCTCCCTGGGTCTGACCTCGGAGCATTCAGTATCTTCTGCCCCTCTGTGTGCTTGCCCCAACAAGCCCGCCTGGGCGGGGCCCTGAGGTAGCCCGTGGATTCTGCATCCCAAATCCACAGTCAAACGTGACTCTCAGCCAGCCAGTAAAGCAGGTTTATTCGATGACTTCTATCTGGTCTAACACAGACCAGACAGTGAGCGAGCGTGACCCCTCAGCTGGATCCATCTCGGGGGCCAGAGAGCGAGATCGCTGCTCTCCCCTCTCCTGCCTGGCTCCAGCTAAAAAACAGACTGACCCAAACCCCCTCTAGCCCCTCCCTGCTCTACTTTGTCCCTTTCCCAGGCTAGGAGGCATCAACTGACCTTTCTCCAACAGGTTCAGCTGACCTCCTTCCCCCACTTGGGGTCAGGTTACAGCTTCACCTTGGCTTTGCTTTGCATCATCTACATATTCCTTTCCCTCCACATAGACGCCCAAGAAATGCATAGGGGAAACTGAGGCACACACACACAGTACTCCCACTTCGCCACAGATGGCAATCGCTGGGGGGCACAATTACGCTTCTAAGTCGCCTCCAGGGTAACGCATAATTAAGGTTATCCACCTGGGAATGGACTTGTGTTCCTGTTATCTCGTGTGTGTGTGTCTGAGGAGAGCTTCTCAGCTGTGTGAGCTGTTTACTTGGTCTGTGTGAAACTCAGCTTGTGTGAAACCAGACAGGGAAACTGAGGCAGGATTGCAAAACATGTGATTAGCTATTCATGAGCTATGCATGAGATGCAAATGTGTATGAGTATTTCTGTGTCCGTGTGCCCTTGTGTGTTGGGCTTCTTCCCTGGGCATTGCTCCGATGTGCCAGGTCTCCTATCTTAGGCCATGCTGACTGGGGCCCCCAGCGCCAGATGGCCGCTACCTTCAATAAACTCACTACTTTCCATCTAGCCACTGTGTGTGAGCCTCGTTTCTACGGGACACTTAAGGTACCTTGCAACACTGTCTCTGTCAGATGCGGCCAAGGGAGGACTATGAGGAGACATGTTAATACCATACAACTGTCTGAAGGCTGTGAACACCAAGGAGGGAGAGGAATTTTTTAGTGTAATACATTTAGGTAAAAGTAGGAGTAATGGGATTAAACTGAAAAAGGACACGCTATTTAGACTTTAATAACTGGAAAAATGCCCCAGCTGTGAGACAGGTCTATTAGGTTATGACAGTCTTCCTAGGAAAATGGTGGAAGCTCAGTCATTAGGGGCTTTTAAAATGAGTTTGGCCAGAACAGTGGCAAATGGCTGTTGGGAATGCTCCCGCATTAGCAGGGAAATGGACTGGATGATCCAGTGGGTCTTTTCCATCTCTGTCTCCCGTGAGTCTATAAATCTATGTGACCTGCATGCCAAGGTCATAAAGCACCTTGCAGTGTTCAAAGCCAATCAGATCTCTTGACTGGCTAAACATTCCAGTGGTTTGGCTTTAAAAGAATGCTCCTGCAAACTGCAATCCCAACAGACAGCTCCACTGGGGAGAAACTCCGCCCATTAATTTTTAAATGTAAGGAGGATTTTTTTAATTGAAAATTGTCACTGATAACTTATGAATACATAAGCACTACGCAATTCAAGTAATTCATCAAATTAATTAACATAATTAATCGAGTAATTCAAATAATTAAAGTAGAAGGAGGCCAAGACAAGCAGTTCAGTTCTGAACTGAACTGCTTATCTTTGCCTCTTAGTACTTTAATTGAAACTAAAATGCCTTCTGTGTTGGCCCTTAATAGAGAAATGGACTTTGTCGGATGCAAGTATTATTAAATGGAAAAAGGGGTCTGAATATTACTCCTGGAGGAATTCTGCACTACTGCGCACTTGCATAATTAATGAACCCCACCTATTTTAATTTTTTTGTGCAGTAAAATGCTTCTGCTGAAATGTTGCTGCTGTTCATTACTCATTAGTATTAGGTAAGTGCTTTGAGATTTTTGGATGAAGAGGCTAAAGAAGAGCAAAGTCGTATTAGACGAGATTATTGCTAGTCCTATAGTGTACTTATAATATGTATCGCTCTTGTACTCCACTGTGTGTAAAAGGGCAATGCTCCTCTGAGTGTCTCTTTATAGAACATATCATCCTGATCTGTAATAACAGCATTTTGCATTATGAGTTTATGCCTGAGGACAGAAGGGTGAATACTGATGGTGCGCCGGCCAAGTTCTATACTATATTACCCCCATGCATTCCCCTTGACCCCCATGGAGTCAGGCAGAATTTGGAGTGGACACATGGAAAGCGGATGTAATTTCATGAAATTGCCCTACCTCATCCTGTTGCAGTTTCTCTACCATCGCTCGGATTTCTCCATCATCATAAACACCTGAAATTAAATAAAAGGATTCAGTTTGTTACCACTGATGGTGGGAATTGATGCTGGCCTCTTTAATTCACTGCCCGGTAAAGACTCTGCGGGAGCCCACACACTGTGAGAAGTAGGCCTGGGAATCATTTGTAAATCCTCTTCCTTCCTCTTGATGACAGGGTTTGTTTGGTGAGCTACCCAATCTGTTTGGGGGAAAATCATAATGAAGGAAAATTTGCTGTAGTTGAAAGCAGCTATCAAATCTCCCCTCAGTCTTCTCTTCTGTAGACTAAACAATCCCAGTTCTCTCAGCCTCTCCTCATAAGTCATGCACTCCAGGCCCCTAGTCATTTTTGTTGCCCTTCTCTGGACTCTTTCCAATTTTTCCACATCCTTCTTGTAGTGTGGGCCCCAAAACTGAACACAGTACTCCAGACAATGCCTCACCAATGTTGAATAGAGGGGAACAATCATGTCCCTTGATCTGCTGGTAATGCCCCTACTTATACAGCCCAAAATGCCATTAGCCTTCTTGGCAACAAGGACACACTGTTGACTCATGTCCAGCTTGTTGTCCACTGTAATCCCTAGGTCCTTTTCTGCAGAACTGCTGCCTAGCCATTCTGTCCCTGTTCTGTGGCAGTGCATGGGATTCTTCCGTCCTAAGTGCAGGACTCTGCACTTCTCCTTGTTGAACCTCATCAAATTTCTTTTGGCCCAATCCTCTAATTTGTCTAGGTCCCTCTGTATCCTATCCCTACCCTCCAGCATATCTACCACTCCTCCCAGTTTAGTGTCATCTGCAAACTTGCTGAGGGTGCAGTTCACACCATCCTCCAGATCACTGATAAAGATATTGAATAAAACTGGTCCCAGCACTCCGCTCGATACCGGCTGCCAACTAGACATGGAGCCATTGATCACTACCCGTTGAGTCCGACGATCCAGCCAGCTTTCTATCCACCTTATGGTCCATTCATCCAGCCCATACTTCCTTAACTTGCTGGCAAGAATATTGTGGGAGACCGTATCAAAAGCTTTGCTAAAGTCAAGGAACAACACATCCACTGCTTTCCCCTCATCCACAGAGCCAGTTATCTCATGGTAGAAGGCATTTAGGTTAGTCAGGCATGATTTGCCCTTGGTGAATCCGTGCTGACTGTTCCTGATCACTTTCCTCTCCTCTAAGTGCTTGAGGATTGATTTCTTGAGGACCTGCTCTGTGATTTTTCCAGGCACTGAGGTGAGGCTGACTGGCCTGTAGTTCCCTGGATCCTCCCCTTTTTTAAAGATGGGCACTACATTAGCCTTTTTCCAGTCATCCAGGACCTCCCCCGATTGCCATGAGTTTTCAAAGATAATGGCCAATGGCTATGCAATTACATCAGCCAACTCCTTTAGCACCCTCAGATGCAGTGCATCCGGCCCCATGGAGTTGTGCTCATCCAGCTTTTCTAAATAGTCCTGAACCACTTCCTTTTCCACAGAAGGCTGGTCACCTCCTCCCCATGCTGTGCTGCCCAGTGCATTAGTCTGGGAGCTGACCTTGTTTGTGAAGACAGAGGCAAAAAAAGCATTGAGTACATTTTTTTCCCCCACATCCTCTGTCACTAGATTGCCTCCCTCATTCAGTAAGGGGCCCACACTTGACTTTTTTCTTATTGCTAACATACCTAAAGAAACCCTTCTTGTTACCCTTAACATTCCTTGCTAGCTGCAACTCCAAGTGTGATTTAGCCTTCCTGATTTCACTCCTGCATGCCTGAGCAATATTTTTATATTCCTCCCTGGTCATTTGCCCAATCTTCCACTTCTTGAAAGCTTCTTTTTTGCATTTAAGATCAGCAAGGATTTCACTGTTCAACCATGCTGGTCACCTGCCATATTGACTATTCTTTCTACACATCGGGATAGTTTGTTCCTGCAACCTCAATAAGGATTCTTTAAAATACAGCCAGTTCTCCTGGATTCCTTTCCCCTTCATGTTCATCTCCCATGGGATCCTGCCCATGAGTTCCCTGAGGGAGTCAAAGTCTGCTTTTCTGACTTCCAGTATTCTGCTGCTCTCCTTTTTTTCCCTGTGTTAGGATCCTGAACTCGACCATCTCATGGTCACTGCCTCCCAGGTTCCCATCCACTTTTGTGACCCCTACTAATTCTTCATGGTTTGTGAGCAGAAGGTCAAGAAAAGCTCTGCCTCTAGTTGGGTGGACCAGTGCTCCAAGATGCTTCAGAGAATCTGTTTCTTTAGATGCCTGGCTGGTGAGTCTTGCTTACACGCTCAGGATCCAACTGATCTCCAGAGTTGTGGGCGGGAAGGAATTTTCCCCTGGTCAGATTGGCAGGGACTTTTGGATGGGAGGATGGGGCACTGATCACCTGCTAAGATCAACTGGGTATATCTGACCTAATCCATTATCTACCATTGCAAGGGCCTCAGGCATTGGTGGTAGTTCAGTCTCTCCTGTCCTCTGCCCATGCACACAGTAGTTTAGTCTCCTAAAGACTGAAATGTTTTAGTCTAAGACAAGTTTTTGGGTTCAGTGTAGGGTTAGTAGGTGAAATTTAATGGCCTGTGAAATACAGGAAGTCAGACTAGATGATCTAATTGTCCCTTCTGGCCTTAAACTCTATGAAACTATTAAATAGCTGATGTATTTAAAAAATCAGGATTTTTATCTCCCTTGTATCTCTTAGTTGCAGGCGGAAATTCTTCAGGTGACTTATTTCAAGAAATCTAAAATGCCATATTTATCTGTCTCCATTGAAATAGCATTCCAAAGCATGAAGGTAGAACTAATCTAATTTCCCCTTCCCAGGAAAGACTGCTTGAGGTTAGGTGTTTGCCCATCCTTTATGCAAATTGCATTGTTCTAACACCCAGATGCAAACTGAATCATAACTGTAACCTCCACTGCCCATCTAGTTGCAGTACTAATGGTGTGGGATTAGGAGCACTAGTGTTGCTAAGAAATGTGACCCAATGCTTTGTTATCCTGCATTTAAGATATTAGCAGAGCTTCATGTAGACAGCTAGAGAAGTCCTTCTGCATTTTTTGTGCTAATTTCCCCCCATCTCTGATGGATTCCACAGCTAGATGTTGGCTCCATGGATGCAGAAGACACAAAATGAGGACCCACAATAAACAAAACAACTGGGAGAAAAGAAGGAACCTTCACATAACATTCAATCGAAATTCAGACTCTCAGGAAAGTTTTCAGGCCCAGAGCTGTAGGCCAACTCCTCAACTGGTGTAAATCAACACAGCTGCAGGGAAGTCAACAGAGACACACTGATTTACAGTTGCTGAGGTTCTGGTCATATAAATGGAGAACATTACAGCTAATCTATCTATATTCCTATACTTTCTAAATGTGTGTGAATATAGAATGGATATAGAGAATACAATGCTGACCCTTACCGCTGTAGGGTACCTTCTGCTCACTCTCAAATTTATTCATTTTTAAATCTTTCCTACGCTTCCTCCACTCTTGTCTCCAAAAAGATCCACTACCGATAGGCAGCTGGCCTCTCAGGCTGTCAGGTCCAAGAGAGTCAGTTAAGACTATCCAAGCACCATTACGACATCCATGTGACTGGCATACCTCATAAACTGCTGCTGACCAGGTAGGTGATGTAATTACATGGACTTTCCCACTTTGCTGGAAAGGACTATGGTCAAGATCCTCAAAGGTATTTAGGCTCCTAACTTGCACTGAAATCAACAGATGTTAGGAACCCAAATACATTTCAATATCTGGGCCCACACATGTCCAATGGATGGCTAAATTTTCTCCAGTGTAGAATTTCTCATTCTCGCTACATCATTTTGAAGTTTGCTGTGGCCCCTCTCTGTTTGCCACACTTTCCAAGAATGTTTTTATCTGAAAATCTGAATTTATATAAAATAAAAGCACAGAAGAAACTGCCTTGGAGAATGCACAGTGACACTTGAGTGTGGTTGGTTGGTTGGTTTCCTTTGCTTTTTAATTTGGTTGATCAAAAAGCTTGATGAAACCTTCTTGGACAGTATTACAATATTGATTTTTATATTGTTTTACAATGAATTCAAAGGCTAAATGCAGCGACTGTGGGGGGCATGGCCTATTTTACACCAGTTAAGACAATGGATTACTTGTGTGAGCATGCAGGCTGAGGAGTCAGTGTGGCCTAGTAGCTAGGACTCTGGATAATGATTCAGGAGACATGAATTCTCTTCCTGGCCATGGATCTGCTCTGTTGTGATAAGACTTGGGCTAGTCATTTCATGTTTGCATTGTAAGCTCTTTAGGGCAGGGACTTATTAGCCAAATTACTGTATGGTCATCAAGAACAACTTTTCCAAATTGTTCTCTTCTATTTTTGTCCCCAGCAAAACAGCAGAAAATTACTGTGGGCTGGAGCAAATATTACAGCAGATCACCAGGGGCCTAGAGAAAAGGCTGCGGAGCAAAATAATAACATTAGCTTCAGCCCACATGAGAGCGACTCAGGTAAGTTGGTTCTCCCGAGATACTAATCAAAGGATCCAAAGCTTTAACTAATTAAAACTCTCTTTTGGGGGTAAACTATAGACTGAAACGAAAATGTATTTTTCTGGTAGAGGCCCACACCTTCCTCCAGACCAAATCCCAGGTCCTAGACAGCACTTGTGCACATGCCTAAGATGGCACATGCCTAAGATGGGACCGCACAGCATCCCTGGGAAAGCAGGAGCAAGCCTGAGCCCGAGCTGCAGGCGGGGGGCGCTGGGGCAGGAGCGGGGGCAGCGGGGCGCCAGGCTCCTGCCTCCCTCCCTCCCATTAACCCTTCGACATCCCGGCCCCAGCGCCCGGCCCCCTCGTGTTCAACACCCCAGGGACAAAACAGCGACCCCCGCACCACAGCCCGCAGGGCGGCTTGTTCCTGACTGCCTGACGGCATGGGTGGGGAGGGGAGGAGGTTAGGCTGGGGGAGGAGATTAGGGTTGGGTGGGCTGGGTCAGGCGGGGGGGAAGGAGAATAGGCTGGGGGGGGCCTGGGGGACCCAAACGATCAGAGTAGGGGGCCCCAAAATTTCTGTCACCGGCCCTGCCTGTCTGCTAGGCAAAACTGAACAGGGCGGGTGGGAGGACAGGAAGCAGACATTTTCAGCAGATGCTGCTCAGTTAAACAGCCCCTTAGCCTGAGCCCAGAGAGCTGGAGTCAGCTGGCCTGGGCCAGCTGGGGGGCTGTAATTGAAAATCGGCCCCCAGCCATCTCTGGGTGGGCACCAAAACCTGAAGTATCCAGTGCTGGCCATTTACTCCTGTAGAACTGAGAAGTATTAAATTGTTTGTAAATTGTTCATGTTTCATATTGTGTTTGTTTCCATATTGTAACTGTTTCATATTGTGTGTTTGTTTCCATATTGTAACTCAGACTCCATTTTTTTTTACTCCTGTCTTAAACTCCATTTTAAAATGCTCACTCCACTTTGTCTATGAAACCCTGATGTAACCTAATTAGTTTAGATGTGTGAATGAGGCATGTATGGATGATGGAATCAACCTCCAGCCCTTCTTGATGAAAAAGTGTGAACACCAACCACTGAAGAACAAAGCAAAAGGAGTCTACCTTAAAGAAAAAGAACAAAAGTCCAAATTGAAGAAGCATCAAAGCCAGGTCCAAGGCTGAAAGTCATGTCTGCAATTGACGGATAATTAATCAACAGATCCCAGAGGCAGCATGACACAGCAAGACCTACAGATTCTAAATTCAAACTGAAACCCTATAAAAAGGCTGGGTGAGCTAGCAGACTTTGGGTAACGTTCTGCTGCCAATACCAAGGGGTATCGGTGCGCGCCCGACAGAGACCCAACCCCTCCTTGTGCCAGGCTCTCTTGGCCAGTTAGCCGACACAAGCTACGAACCCAAGCCACGGACTCAAGCTACGTTCAGGACGGGTAACTATAGAGCAGCTGCAGAACATCTGGTGTGTGTGTGTGTGTGTGTGTGTGTGTGTGTTGTGTACACATAGGTATTAAGTATTAGCTATTGATTATTGTATTATAATAAACGTGACATTCTTGTCTTATCCCCTGAAAAGATCCTGTGTAGTTTTCTGTACAACACTCCCTACCAAATCCCTGGACCTGAACTCCATGGGCGAGGCCACCTTGCCTGGCCTGCGTTTGGCTCTAGGCTGCATCTACTGGGAGCCTAGCAGGTCCTCTAGGTCAGTGGTCTTTAAAGTGGGGTGCGTGAGACCACCCCCAGAGGTGCACGAGATCCCGGTGCCGCTGCTGATCCCGCCCGGGAGACCGCCGAATTCACGGTCTATTTTTGTCCCGTAGAAATGCTGCTGAAAGAAAGAGGAAGCTTTCTATTCAGCGGCATTTCAGTGGACATGCCCCGGGGGCCGCGATTGGAGGTGGGAGCAGAAAAAGGGGCCGCCAAGCAAACACTTTGAAGAGCACTGATCTAGGTTTGATGTATCATGGGGGCAGCACATGGCTCTGGGAAGGCTCATTAATTGGATGAATCTGTTCAATTATAGGGATCTAGCCAGGCCAGCATGTTGGTTGCATTTTGCTTGGGTCTGTAAAATAAAACTAATCAAAGTGGCTGGTGGAAGCAGCACAATGAACATTTAATAAGAATCAGTAGTAGAACTAATAGCGGGCCCTGGGGCAACCACAACCCCCCTCGGCAGCCATTAGGTATATGTGGGGTGCCTTGTCAAGCCAATAGGTATAACTGAAGATGGAACCACCAATGACGCAGCTGCCTCCTGATTCCACCACTGCTCGAAATGTAGCTTCACTTAGGCTAAGAATCTGGAGTCTATTGAGGAGGGACATGGGACAGACAGCACCATTGCTTGGAGAACCATGCTTTGCAAAATGAGACATGGACTTTAATTCACCCGCCACTGAATTGCAGCCACTTCTGGGGTGGAGCGCAGTAACTGCATAACAACACACAGCAACACTGCATAGAGATTGCTTGCACAGCACTGAAATGCAGATACCTCTGGGATGAAGCGCAGCAGCAGCGTAGTAACACAGCGGCACTATGCCGGGATCACTCACCTGGCACTGAAATGCAGACATCTCTGGATGGAGCACAGCTGATGTGCACCAGCACTCAACAACACTACACAGGGATCACTCACCCAGCACTGGAATGATGCCAGCCCTGGGCTAGGAATGCAGCAGCTATTGAACAGCCGCAGAGCGACACTGCTCACAGTTTAGAGCAGGATGTGAAGTTAGTTAGTTGGGGGAGGATGTGAAGAAGACTCTCAATTTCCATTTGAAAGCTCTGGGAGAGAATGGGAGAAATAGAACATGCTGTTAACCTGAGCTGAACAGCAGCCAGGTCACAATAGATTGGGTCTGCACTGTGGGTAGCCAGACAGCAGTTCTGCCATGATGGTCTTATTGATGGAGGGAGGGATGGGACAGGGAGCCAGTCAAGCCTGGGGAACAAATTCCTTCTCCAGGACACTTTTCTCCAGGATGTTTTGCTCCAGGATCTTGGAGCCCAGGCTCCATTAATTACTGCACCACCCAGCTGGAAGGGAAGGGCTGGGGCGGGTCTCTGTGCTCCACATGTCCCAAGAGGACAAGGCAGAATGAACCATGTCACAGAATGAATCAATTGCATAGCCTGGAGCAGAACCCAGGAATCCTAACTGCCAGCTCTCTGCTCTAATCATTAGACCCCACTCCACATGCAGTCAGGATAGAACCCAGGAGTCCTGATTCCTAGACCCCGCCCCCACATTTCTCTAATCCAGTGGGTCTCAACCAGGGTCATGTGTGCCCCTGGGGGTACGCAGAGGTCTTCCAAGGGGCACATCAACAGGCTACATAAAAAGCATTAGCAAAGTCAGTACAAACTAAAATTTCATACAGACAATGACTTGTTTCTACTGCTCTATACACTGTTGGGTGTGTTTTGTTCTAGGATTATAGTCTGTTAAAATCTGTGTGTATTAAATTCACTATGGAGTTTATAAAGATAGAGCAGCAATCCAAGATGGAATCTAAACTGCCATCTTGTGGCCGCCATCTTGTTATTTACTGTTATCAGAGACCAGTCATAATCGGATCCGACCGGTTTTTCCCGCCATTTCCAACTCCAAGGCCAATTTTACCTCAGACTGTTTTGCACCCTTGCTGGGACTGTACCATCTTTTCCCGCCACTAACTGCATGAAGGGGCTGAATTCTCTGACAAGTGGTGCAGTCCGTTCCGGTGACTGGGTGAGGTTCAGGCCTTTGCAGCGTCGCTGAAGGACCCGACCCCTCCTGAGGCGACTCTGATCCGCTCCTGTTCCTGGCACCACGTCCCCCGAGACGAGAGGCTCAGTCACTTCTCCCCCCGAGACCCCAGGGACTCTCCTGTGCTCCTCCTCGGTAGGTTCCAACTGCCCCAGGGGTTGCAGGCCCCGGGCTTCGCCCCCACAGTTGTGCTGACAGGCCAGGGAGAGCAATGGGGGTTTCCTCTCCTGGGGATTTAGATGGGTCATTGCAGGGCGGTTGGGAGTTTGGGCCTGAGCTTCATGCTCCTGTTTCAAAGCTGCTGTTTCCTAAGGCAGCGTGTTGGGCTCGTCTCGCCTGGGCTGAGGTGCTGGGTGTGAGCAGGGTCGGGGTGAGCTCCACCCTGGCAGCTGGTGGGGAATTGCAGCGCGCGCCCACCGCGCCCAGCCTGAGCTCCCAGCAGCCCAAATGGTCACTTCGGCTGCTGTGGGATCCCCAGTGTCTCTGTTAGTGGGGCAGGATGATAAAATGTTGTGAACCTGATTATGAGAATGAGGGACTGAGACACGCACTGGGCCTTTGTCAGGATGGACATAGTCTAGGTAGCACTCACTGGCCGAGGGACAGGGATCCCAAACCCGACTGCACTGAGAGAGGGAAGTGGGGATACCCTTTATCGAGGTGCAATGGGTCAACGTATGGGTCCATGTCATTGGGACGCTGTGCTTAATGGGTCAGCTAAGTTATCTGTAACACCAAATGGTACATAAGAGGATGTGATTTGTGTATTGAGGGAGTGTATGTCCAGTGATGATTTGCAGCATTACCTTACAATGTATTTATTGAGACAAATGAACAGCATACAATATATGCATGTGTGTTTCTATCATTCACATGATAATATAATGGGCAAAGCATACTCAGAGAAACAGAGAGTAGATGAGAGACCAGAGAAATATTTTCTAAGAAAAAGATTGTTATTTTGGTTGGCAGGCTTAGGAATAAACCAAAAAGGGGTTGTTACATATGATATCCCTGAGTTAAGGAACTGTATATACAAGGCTTATCGCCTAGTATTCGGTTAGCAATGGATCCTATAGATATACAAAATACTCAACTGCCCTTATTAGAGGCAAGAGCCAGAGAGATATTTGAGCTCCAAAGGTCTGCCCATTCAGGATCATCAACAAAAAGAAAGGTAGCTGCATACACTAATAAAGAGTCAACAGATGGCAAGGGTAACAGCACAGGACAAAATCCCACCAACAAAATCCTGGACATCCCAAACAGAGACAGTGTGCATCTGGTGCTGCTGATGCAACCTCTACTCACAGACGGTGTAGGACAGAAGGCAACAAGGCGCCTGTGTGTGGCTAATGCTCATGTGCTGTATAATCCCTGCCGAGGATACTGAAATCAGTCACTGGGGGGGCTGAGCCCATCCATCCGTGACACTGGTGGGGCTGGGCCCGTCCACCTGTGACTGATTTCAGTGTCACTAGGGACCGTCTCCCAGTGTCCCAGACACCCCCCAGAGCATGGCAGGGAGAGGCCAGGGCCCGCACAAGGGCAGGAGCAGTGGTGGGGCAGAACCCAGGAGTCCTGACTTCAGCCCCGCCCTGCGCACAGCTAAGTCCCACTTCCACCCATAGGAGACGTGTGAAGAGGCAGAGAAGATGACCCCATCCGGACTGAAGGCAGTGGTGCGCGAGAGTGAGTACGGAGCCAGGGGGTCTGAGCCCGGTCAGGGGTAGGGTCTGGTCGGGTGTGGGTTTGGGAGGGCAGGGTGTCGCACCCTCGGGGAGGATTAGGAGACAGTGGGAGCAGAGAGCTCCCTTCCCCACCCCCATCCCCCCGGCCGGCCTGTCACACATCAGGCGTGAGGGGCACTGGCGGAGCTGGGAGTGGGTGGGATCCCAGGGCTGGGATCGCAAGGGCTCCAGTCAGTAGTGAGGGGCACTGGCACAGCTGGTGGAGGCAGCCCGGGGGTGGCGTGGGGGATCATAGCTCCAGTTCAGGGTTGAAATGCCTGGGCGGAGCTGCGTGGAGAAAGCGGGTTAGTGTCCGTCTTCGCCATGTCTGGATCCAGTCTGTGCTGCCAGCCCCTGACCTTGCACTAGAACCCCACTGCCACAGGTGTAAAGGAACTGCAGGAAAGCAGCAGGGAGGCCGGCGCGCCCTGGTGCAGAATAGCCCCTGGAGCCTCATTGGGGCGAGCAGCCAAGTCCTGTGGGCTAGAAGTGAGGTAGGGAGAGGCATTGCTTGAGTTATGGGGGAAACATAGTGTGTTGGGCAGTGCACACCCACTACCGGGAGTTGGAGTGAGAGCACAGGTCAGGGTCTCGGGGCTATTGGGTCCTATTCCCAGCTTTGCCATGGACTCACTGTCTAACCCTGGTGAAAGGACTTCTGCTCCCCCGGCCTCAGTTTCCTCACTCTAAAATGGGGATAATGCCCATCGCCGGGGGGGGGGGGGGTTGAGACTCACTCTGTTAACATTTGCATAGATCTTGGCAATGTTACTGCATCCGTTCCTTCATTGGGGCGGCTGCCTCAAGGGTGGGTTGACCTCCGTGTGCCCCCAGCAGGCCCAAGCAGGGAGTCACGGCTCCTGATTCTGCAGCCGGGCCTGCGTTTCTTGCTTCACCTGATTCAGGTGCTGAGAGACTCACAACCTGCCTGGGGTATGGTCAGTACGATGGCCCCTGCTGCTTTGGAAAGGAGTCTAGTTTGGCTTTGGCATCAGTTAGAATTTGGGGAGGGGGTTTCACCAGAGAGAATGGTGTTTAGGGGCTACAAGTAACACCACTATCCGCCGGTGTGTGACCACTGCTTACCTTGAACTAGGCCCTACGGGGCCAGCCAGAATCAGGTGCTTCGCAGGGGTAAAACAAACAGCTGTATTATCCGATGAAGTGGGCTATAGTCCACAAAAGCTTATGCTGAAATCACCTTAGTCTCTAAGGTGCTACAAGTATTCCTCACTTCCTATACAGATGTATTATGGTAGCACCCGGGAGCCCCGGTCATGGACCAAGATCCCATTTTGCAAGGCATTGTACGTTATTCATTAGGTGTATTACGGTAGTGCCCAGGAGCACCAGTCGTGGGCCAGGACCCCATTGTGCTGGGTGCTGTACATTATTTATTAGGTGTATTACGGTAGCACCTAGGAGTGCCAGTCATTGCTCAGGGTACCATTGTGCTGGGCACAACAAAAAGATGGTGCTTGGCCCGAAGAGCTGACTATCTAATTGCTTAGCGTGACTGTGGAAGGTGCGCAGGAGACAGGCCGGCAGTTCCCTGAGCAGGGCATGCCTTGGAGGGGGTCTCAGGATTTGAAGTCTTTGTCGTGTTGTCGTCCCCCACACGCAGTAGCGGGTCCCTGGATTTCCTCCAGTCAATAGGTGCTGGACAGGGTCTGTTCTCTTGCTGCACGGGGCCAGATCCTCAGTTCAGCTGCGCTCACATCCAGCCTGGCTGGAAGGAAGGGGGATCAGACCCATGGCCCGTCTAGCCTGCCACCCCACCACGATCGCTGACTGGGGGATCTGCTAGGAGCACATCGCTAGGAGGCCTGAAAGCAGCCTCTGAGCCACTTCCCCAGGGGTCCTTCCACCAGGCAGTGGGGCCTGGCTCAGGGCTCCATCCCGTCCGAGCCCCACCACTAATCCCCGTTGCTTTCCCTCCCAGAGATCCTCAGTGTGGTCATGCGCAGTGTGAAGAAGGAAGGAGAACAGAAGGTAAGCAGGCTGGGCCTGGTGTCCCCCCGGGGATATGCTGTATCCAGATATGCTGCTCCTCCTGCTCCATCCTCTTGGGATTCACTAGGAACCTGAGGTTTTCCAGGCTGGATCAGATCCCTGCTCTGTCTAGCCCATCTTCCATCCCCCGCTAGGCTTGGGTATGTCTGCCTTCCCGCTGCGCTGGATCAGCCCCAGCTTGTCCAGCTCGCCCCATATCTCCCCCCCACACACACACACACACTGGATCAGACCACTGGGCCCAGTGAGCCAGCCTGGGTGGGAGGAGGAGCAGGAGAGCGCCAGGCATGGGGGCGGTATGCACCATTGGGCAGGCAGGTTATTGAGACCCTGGCATGGACTGGGCTGGGGTGTGTGGAGCAGTGGGCTAGGCCGGTGCGGCAGAGGGAGCACAGGGGACTAGCTTGCCCAGTGGCGGGATCTGGTGCAGCAGGATGCTGGGCTGCGCAGAGCAATGGGTTCATTCGGTACGGCAGGAAGGCGGTGGAGGAGTTGGCCGACAGGGCTTTCCTAGGGGAACACGGAGACTCCCCTCGTTCCATTTCTCCCTGCCCTGCTCCTGGTTCTGTCCGAGGGCTGGGGAGCGGGTATCTCGTGGATCAGAGCAGGGGACTGGGAGCGAGGACTCCTGGGTTCTGTCCCTGCCTCTTGCACTCACCCTGTCACCTGGGCAAAGAGGCTGATCTCCTCCAGTCTAGGAGGATGGAGCCATTCTGAATGGCCGGGTGTCCCGGGTTTGTCTCCTACATCTCGTACCAGCCACTCTCCCTGTAGCGCCTCACGCAGTCCTTAGCATGGCCAGCTCAGCCAAGTGCAGGCTTGGTAATGGCCCTGCCGCTCTGCCGTGGAGGGGCTGGGCCGGGAGCTGCTGGCTCTGCCGTTAGCAGTGGCTCTGCTCCCTTGACTGCCGTGGATGATGATGGGGGTGGGGGCTGGGCTCAGGGCAGGGACTAGCTCATCCGACCTGGCGCACTCCCCTCTCGCTCCCCCAGGTGCTGATCATGGACCACCCCAGCACGCGCATCCTCTCCTCGTGCTGCACGATGTACGACATCTGGGAGGAAAACATCACCTGTGAGTGACCCCTCCCTCCCGCCTGCTCCCCCCGCCAGGGCTCCCCTCCCCCTTGGATACACCTCACAGTCGGGGAGTTGACTTGTCTACATTCATGTTGGCATCTAGTTTCCCCCCTTTGCAGCCCCCTGGATGCCCTCCTTACTATTGGCACCTCCCCAGCCAAGTCTAGTTCCCTTAGCCTGGAGCCCCTTCACTGCTTCTCTCAGACTCCCGTCAACTCCTCACTGCTCCCCCCCATGCTGTGGGCAGGGTCCAGGCTGGGGAGAGGGAATGCTGGCTCCCTGCTCCAGGGTGGAGGAGCCCTGGGGTTGAGGGGCACAGAGCTGAGCCAGCACTCTAGCAGGGTGCCCCCAGCACAGGACAGAGGGACGTTCCCTCCCTGCCCCGTACTGTGGTAGCATCACAGCCAATGACCCCACATCAAAACGGCTGCTGCATTGTAGCCTGTTGAACCCCCCAGCCTGCTGCCAGCGGACATCCCTGTGCCCCTCGGCTTCCCCTCCCCACAGCCCGGTGGAGAGCGGGTGGCTAGGACACACTGACCCATGCCCAGCCTGCTCTCTCCTAGTGGTGGAAGATATTAATAAGCGCCGGGAGCCTATCCCCAGCCAGGAGGCCATCTACCTGCTCAGCCCTGTGGAGAAGGTAGGAGCCTGGGGCAGCTGGATGGGGAGCAGGGGAGACCCCGGGGCAGCTCCTAGTGTTGCCTGAAGGTGGCGCTGTCCGGGGGACGTGCAGCACAATGTCAGGGGCCAGTAGGGGCTCCCCAAGAGGCTGCTTCCCCGGAGCTGGGCTTCATGTTCTTGGCCACGTGAGGCACAGACTGTCCCCCAGACCTCTCCGCAGTGCAGGCCTGTGGGGGCTGGATGGGAAGGTGCAGCAGGCGAAGAGAGGCAGCCTCAGCTGAGACTCAAAGTGAAGGAGAATCGCAGAGGCTCAGGGAGCAGGGGCTGTGGGGGAGGAGACGCCTGCATCGGCAGCAGGGAGGCAAGTGGAGGGAGACCAGGGGAAGGGGTGCTGGCGGAGCAGGGTGAAGCCCAGAACCCGCAGGGGCTGCCCGCGGAGGGAGCGCTGTAGGAGAGGACTGCGAGCTGGGGCCTGGGGCTCGGGACAGGGCAGCCAGGTTCTCACCTGTCACAATGGCCGGTCGTGGAGTCCGAACAGCTTCCAAACACCCTGCCTGGCCAGCCGGAGTGGCGAAGCTGCAGGAGCCCAGCCTGGTGCCCGGGATGGGAGTGGGCCCTGCTGACGGCTGTCTGGGGTTGCTGCTCGGCCGGCTGTTCGCTGGGCACTGCTCAGAGCCCACTTAGTTCAGCGGCAAGGCCAATGCCAGGCCCCAGCGGCGGCCGGGCACAGACACTTGTGTGCCAGCGAGAGACGGGGCTGGGTCCTGAGGACGTCCCGGGCACATGGGCACATGCCCTGCCCCAGGCGGGGAGGGAGTCCAGGGCCAGGGGGGTGAAAACCAGCCCACCTCCCGATGGCATCATGCTGGGGGGCTGGGCCCTTCAGGCAGCAGGGAGGGGCCTCGGCTGGTGCTGACAACCCCCCTCTCCCCCCTTTGCAGTCGGTGCAGGCTCTGATCGGTGACTTCCAGGGCACCTTCAGCTACAAGGCAGCTCACGTCTTCTTTTTCAGCCGTGAGTATTGGGGGGTGGGGATCCCCCCAGCTGGGAGCCTGGCTGGCGGCACACTGGAGCCTGGGGGTGGGGGGTCTCTCTCTGCCGGCAGGCCAGTGAGCAGCACCTTGATTACGCTCTGCCCTCCTGCAGGAGGATGCAGCCCCAGGAGGCCAGACCATATAACCCCACCTATCCCTTCCCCCGCTTCTCCCCTAGGGGCCTGCCTCCAGCCAGCACATCTCACAGACACCTGCAGCCTGTGCCCAGAGAGGCAGCCTCTGGCTACCATTCCCAGCATGCATTGCTCCATCAGTCCCAAGGGGGGGTGGGGACACCACCAGAATCCCCAGTGTGTCAGGGTCACATCTGCTTCTCCCTGTTACAGTGTCAGGGGGAGTCCAAGTCCCCGTTCCTCCTTGTGCATCATCCTGAGTTGTACACTCCAGTCACTTCCCCCTGAGGGTGGGGTGTGAGACGGGCTGCCTAGGAGAGATTGTGGCCCCCCCTCGCTGGTGATGCTGCAGAAGGCGAGAACCCAGCGTGACTCTGGTTTTGGGGGTGGGGGGCTGGACTCATCGCTGACTCCTGTGTGGCCCTGCTGGCTTCCCCACAGGTGTGCAGCACTACTGCCCCTGCTGTGCCCATCCTGGCCCCATCCATGGGGCTGGCGCTCTGCTGGGGGTCCTGAGCCTTGTGCCTGTCACTCCCACACACTGCCCTTGCCTTGCAGCCTGTCCTGAGCCTCTGATGGAGGAGCTGAGGAAGTCACCGATCACCAAAGCCATGAAAACCCTCAAGGAGATCAATGTGGCCTTCCTGCCCTACGAGAGCCAGGTGAGGGGTGACTGGGCTTTGGAGCAGCAGGGCCTTGGGGCAGACGGTGACATGCGATCCCCCACCCTTAGCGTTCCCCGTGGGTCGGGGAGGTGAACCCCTGTCCCTTCTCGGGCCCTGGGTTTGATGCCAGCACAGGGCAGCAGGGACAGCCTGCTGCTCACTCCCTGTGAGACATGGAGTCGCTGGCGTGCCCCTGCTGGGGTTGGTAGTTGTATGGGGGAGGAGGGCCCTGCCTCCCTGGCTTTACCAGCTCTCACTGATGGTTTATACCAGCTCTGCAAGACAGCCCGATACTCCACACACCTGCCCTTCGCCCAACCGCCCCATCCCCTCCTTGTGTCGTCAGGGGATTTCCCCCCCTCATGCCCCAGAGGGGCAGGGCTGTGTTGTCAGCCCCATTGCACTGATGGGGAAACTGCGGCACAGAGAGACTTGAGCCTGGTCTACACACAAAAGCTTTGTTGATGCGGGTTTGTTGCAGGTACACGATAGAAAAAAACAAGCCTGTAATTGCTGCAGCTGTGCTGGCAGAGCCCCTGGCAAAGCAGGCCTTTCGCCACTGTAGCTTATTTCATCTGTGCCAGCTGTGCCAAGAGAAGCTTTGGCTGGTATAAGCTGAGTGTCCGTCAGGAGGCTTTGCTGGCTCACCCGTCCCGTTGCACCAGCAAACCCTTCATGGACCGATACTGGTTTATTGGTGTCCGAACACGTTTGCCCCAATGGCTCGTTCTGTTCGGCCAGTGACATAAGCGACGGCGGCAGACGCGCTTTGATGCCGGGTTTGGCTGGGGCTTTCACCAGACTAGAAACGTGGCCAAACTCCCACCCCCAACACTGACTCCTCCGGGGCAGAGACACCCCCCTGAGGTACCCCCTGCCGCCAAGTAAGGACCTGAACCCGGGTGTCTTCGTCCCAGGCTGGTGAATGAATCTCTGGGCCGCTGTCCCTCTACCTACCACAACAGGAGTGGCACTGGCAAATGGATCTCTCCCTCACTAGGGGCTCGCTACAGCTCTGCCAGGCTGGCTGGGTCCAACAGCGCATTTTAGGGGCGCGGTATGGGGCACAGCTGGCCTGGCTGCCAGCAATTGGCACCAGGATCTGATCTCTGCTTCCCTCTCCTCCCCCCCGCAGGTGTACTCTCTGGGCGGGCCACAGATCTTCTATAATTGCTTCAACCCCTTGGACAGCAGGAAGCAAATGGAGATGGTAGCAGAGCAGATTGCCTCCTTCTGTGAAACCCTGGGGGAGTATCCAGCCATCCGCTACAGGAAGTGAGTGTGCCCGGGGGGAGGGGTACCCAGCTATCCCAGGTATAGGAAGTGAGTGTGCCCGGGGGGAGGGGTACCCAGCTATCCCAGGTATAGGAAGTGAGTGTGCCGGGGGGAGGGGTACCCAGCTATCCCAGGTATAGGAAGTGAGTGTGCCGGGGGGAGGGGTACCTGGTCATCTCCTACAGGAAGTGCATGTGCCCCGGGGGGAGGAGCTGTTTCTGACCCACAGGGTTTGTCTTTGCTGCAGGGACCGTCGAGATAACTTCCACCTGGCGCAGGCTGTGCTGGTGAAACTCAGGGAGTTCAAGGTTTCCGAGCCCAGCATGGGAGAGGTGAGTAAGCTGTGCTGGCCACGCCCTCGCCAGGGCAGCACCTGAGAAGTAGAGGAAGGAGGAGTGATTTAGAACCTGCTCGGAGGTCCTGGTGGGGGGAAGGGTGGGGTCTAGACCCCCTTGGAGATCCTGAGGGGTTGGCAGAACAATAGCATTCTCTGTGTGGTTGGACTAATGGCCACAGCCCTTCTCTGACACTGGCCGTGGGCAGATCTCAAAGTGCTCTACGAAGGCCAGTGTCCTTGTGCCCAGGCTGGGTAGGGCTGGAGAGGAATGATGGCACCAGCTCTGGGGTCATGTCCCTGCTCTGCCACAGACTCCCTGTGTGACCTTGGGTGAGTCACCCAGACTCTCTGGGCCTCCATCCCCCTCTGCAATGGGGTATCAGCCCTGCCCAGCCCCACGTGCATGCAGAGGCAGGATACAGCAATGATAGAGCTGCAGTGGTGGGGGCCAGAGACTCCTCCAAGAGAGGCACCTCCACCCATTTACCCACAGGCTGGGGAGACCTGCCAGGCGGGTGGGTGGTGGCTGGTCCAACGTTCTGCTCCCGAGGTGGGACAGTTGGGGAAGTGTCAGGGGCTGTACGTCCCCGGCCCCCCGACTGGCTGTGCTGCCCAGCGAAGAGCAGACGCAGCCCCCTGCCGAGGTGCTCCTGGCTGGGCTTGGGTTCCACTGGGGCTGCTGGAGCCGGGTTCCGAGCCCAGGGCTGGTCTCCTATCGCCACCTGCCACGCAGAGAGGGCAGTGCATGCTGATCAGGCAGGGAGCGGGGGCTGGGCCAGCCCCCCCATGATGTGGGTCTGAGATGCTGACCATTTGAGTGGTCTCTGTCCAGCTGGATGCTGGGGGGCTACCCAGGCTGGGAGTGGGGAGCTAGAGCCTCATATGGGGTCCCAGCTCAGATGCAAGGTGGGGCGTAGGGATAGCGGCCCATTGTCACCCTCTGAGACCTTGTATCAAAGAGTCACTGGGCCTGGTGTGGGCTAATGATAGACTAGCCAGGGCCTTCTGGGGTCATTCCCCCTCCCCACGCAACATATGGGGCAGTCGGGGGGCTGCCTTATCAGGGGCATGCTCCCATTGGTGGAGAGGCATGAGCAGTGAGCATGCTTGGGGGAGGGGGGCATTGCTATTTGCATGAGGGGCAGGGGGCCCGTCCCTGCAGGGGGCGTTGCAGTGGATCTGGGTGGGGAGCTCTCCCTGCTGGTCAGGGTGGAACCCCAGGGGACGTCCCAGCTAGCTTGGGGGGTGTCTCTTGGCTTCCCCCTGGGATTGGGGATGGGGGGGGGTGAAGTTTCAGGCCACCAGAGCCCATTGGATTGTGTGGTGTAAGCCAGGCCAGGAGCAGGGGTGACGGGTCTCTCTCCTTCTCCCCAGGGTCCCGACAGAGCCCGCACCCAGCTCCTGATCGTCGACCGGGGCTTCGACCTGGTGTCCCCCCTGCTGCACGAGCTCACGTACCAGGCCATGGCCTATGACCTGCTGAGCATCGACAGCGACACCTACAAGTAGGGCCTGGCTGCCAGCCGGGGGCGCCCCCCACACCTCCTGGGGCAGGCTGGGGGGGATGTGACCCGGGCACCTGCACTGCCCCGCAGCCCCCACGCTCGGGGGAAGGGTACCGCAGCCTAACCCCGTCTCCCTTCCCCCGCAGGTATGAGACGACGGGCGACAGCGGCACGTGGGAGAAAGAGGCGCTGCTGGACGAAGAGGACGAACTCTGGGTGCAGCTACGTCACATGCACATCGCGGACGTCTCCGAGTGAGTGCGCTCAGCCCTGCCCCGACATGCCCCTCCGTGCCCCGCCCATCCCCCCGACACGCCCTTCCGTGCCCCGCCCATCCCCCCGGACATCCCCTCCGTGCCCCGCCCATCCCCCCCGACATGCCCCTCCGTGCCCCGCCCATCCCCCCGGACATCCCCTCCGTGCCCCACTCAGAGTCAGAGCCCATCCCCCCCAGACACACCCCTCTGCCCCACCCAACTTAGTGCCAGGACCCACTACCCGCCCCCTTCGGCACACCTTTCCCCTCCCTGCCCAGTGCTGGGACCCCCTACTCCCACTTTGGTACAGTCCCCCCCCCCCACCCACTCCCAGGACCCCCCCCCCCGACACACCTCTCCCACCCAGTGCCAGGACAGCCCACCCCATTGACACACCTTTTCCAATGCTGGGACTTCCCCCATCCTCCCCTTCAGACACACCCCTCCCCACGCTGGGCCCCCCTCGGACACACCCCTCCGCTTCCCTGCCCACTCCCCCTTGGATACATCCCTCTCCTGCTCACTGCCGGGACTCCCCCGCCCCCTCCCACCCCGCTGGGGCTCGTCCGTCAGACACGTTCCCCTCTCTGAGTGCTGAGACCCTCTGGACCCAGCCGCTCTCCCCGAAGGACCCCCGAGCGCTCCGGTCCAGAGCAACTGTCTGTATCTCCTCTCGGGGATCCCCTGGACACGCTTTTCTCCCGATCCCAGGGTCTCCCCACGCACTTCACAGCCCCCTTGAGTGAGTCCCTCACCGACCTCCTGCTAGGCCTGCCACTGCCCCCAGACCCCTACCCCACCCAGCAGAGCACCAGGAGCCCCCAGAGGGGCACTGAACTCTCTGCCTTGGGGTAACTTGTGAAGAGCCCGCGCCTGCCCCATCGGAGGCTCTCGGGGCAGAGAACCCTGGTGCCCATGGGGCAGGGACTCCCCCTACCTCCAAGGCACTGCCTGGCTCTGGCCTGACCCCTTTCCCTGCAGGAGGAAGGTGCCGGAGCTGCTGCACGCCTTCTGTGAGAGGAAGAGGCTGACCCCGAAAGAGGTGCGGCGGGGGCTGGGGGGGGGAGCGATTGGGGAGTCCATGCCAGAGGGATGGGGGGGACCCATCCCACTGCCACTGATGGGGAGGGGAGGCTGCCCTGCTGCCCCAGGAGGGGCTGGCGAGGGTGGGGGGCTGTCCCATTGCTCCCGGGGTTTGCCTGTAAAGGGCTAAGAGGTGTATGTGGAGTCCCCTACCCCAGCCAGAGCTCTGGAGCTCCCCACGGTCGGGGAGGGCAGAGGCCCAAGGGGCGGGTCAGACAGCAGGATCGGGGCCACGCAGGGCGCCAATGCTGGCATCTCCCCAGCCCACTGCCGCTTTACACCTCAAGGGGCGCTCGGGTTGCAGGGCTCCCGGCTCGTTCCAGCTGGCCTGGAAGAGCAGCTCTAACCCAAACTGAGCGACCCACCCCAGCCTGCTGCGGCTGTCCCCGGGGGAGGCCTCTGCCCTGCAGGGGGGGCTCCGTGTGCCGGGACGGGATCTCACCACAGCCTCCCTCCAGGTCAACCTCAAGGAGCTGTCCGAGATCGTGAAGGAGCTGCCCCAGTACGTCAGCGAGCTGAACAAGGTAACCGGGTGGGGCTGTTGGTGGGTGGGAAGCAGGGCATTCAGTGGGGCTGATGGGGGCAGGGTGCTCTGTGGGGCTGGTGAGGGACTCTCTGGGGGGCAGGGCACTCTGGGACACTCCCCTTGACTGCCTGCTGAGAGCTGCTGACCTGTCCCATCGGGCAGAGCCATTTTCCCCCCAGGTGCTGCCCGTCAGTGCCCAGAGCTGCCCCGTCAGCCCCAGCAATGGCAGCCCTCGGGTAGCGCCCGTGCCTTGCTGCTGCAGCTCATGGGAGAGGGTCTCGGGCTTCCAAACCAGCCCGTTGGAGCCACTCCTGGTGCCACTGGGCCCCGTGCCAGCAGAAAGCTCCTGGCCACAGGTATCCCGACATCTGCTGGTCTCCAAGCCCCCAACCTCGTGGTGACTAACAGAGAAGCCAGGGGCTGTTTTGGAAGTTGCTCCCTCCTGATCCTCCCCTCCAGCTGCCCTGCTCCACCCCAGAAGTGGCTGCACATCAGTGCTGGGCAAAACAATCCCTATAGACTCAGCTTATACAGCTGATTAGGGCTGCCCCTCTGGCCCTCCTTGGGGGCGGGGGGCGCAGGTGCTCTGGACCAGCCGGTGATGCAGTAAACTCCTCCCATGCCCTGGTCTCTCCCGCAGTACTCCAAGCACGTCAGCCTGGCCGAGCAGTGCATGCAGCACTTCCAGGGGACGGTGGAGAAGCTGTGCACTGTGGAGCAGGTGGGTCTGTGGGCAGAGCCTGGCTGGGGGGCAGAGTCTGGCTCATGGACTAGGCCCGGAGAGAGGGGTCTCAGATCCCCAGGCTCGCTGGAGCCAGGGCCAGTCCCCCCCATGCAGCACCGGGGGTGCAGAAGGGGGACATGGGGCCCGGATTACTCCCTGGGAGCCCATTCCTCACCCCGGGGGAGATGACCTCAGGGAGGAGGGGACCTGGCACAGGGGGTAGGCGAGCTGTGGGTCGTGCGGCCGTCGCGTCTCCCATCCCGCTGCGGGGGTGGGAGGAAGTGGAGCGGCCTGACCTGGCCTTGTGTGTGCGCCTTGCCCCCCCCCCCCAGGACCTGGTCATGGGGACGGACGGGGACGGGAAGAAGATCGAGGACCCCATGAAGAGCATCATGCCCGTCCTGCTGGACCCCAGCGTGCAGGCCTACGACAGGATCCGCATCCTCCTCCTCTACCTCCTGAAGAACGGTAACGCCACAGGCCTGCAGGGGGCAGCACTGGGGGAGCTGCTGCTGCCGGGCTGCTCCTGGGGTGGGGCCCAGACCTGTGGGGCTGTGGGGGGAACAGCACTGCTCAGACAGGCACCCCCCCCCCCAGCCAGGCTCTACAGCCCCGTCTCCCCTCTGCCCTCCTCCCGGTGCCAGCCAGTGCCCTGCCCACGCTCCGCACTGCCCCCTGGGGGCGGACCTGGCCCCTTTTCTCCCTGGGCTACAGCGGGTGGTGGGAGCCAGGACTCCTGGGTTCTACCCTCAGGCTCTGGGAGAGCAGTGGAGTCTAGTGAGTTAGGGGGCGGGGGGGAGCCAGGACTCCTGGGTTCTACCCTCAGGCTCTGGGAGGGCAGTGGAGTCTAGTGAGTTGGGGGGGGGGGGAGCCAGGACTCCTGGGTTCTACCCTCATTTCTGGGAGGGCAGTGGAGTCTAGTGAGTTAGAGAGGGGGTGGGAGCCAGGACTCCTGGGTTCTATCCTCAGGCTCTGGGAGGGCAGTGGAGTCTAGTGAGTTAGAGGGGGTGGGAGCCAGGACTCCTGGGTTCTATCCTCAGGCTCTGGGAGGGCAGTGGAGTCTAGTGAGTTAGAGAGGGGGCGGGAGCCAGGACTCCTGGGTTCTACCACCAGCTCGGGGGGGGGGGGGCTAGTGGGTTCAAGGGAGGCTGGGAGCCAGGACTCCTGGATTTACCCCCAGCTCTTAATCCCAGTGGGAAGAACAGGATCTCAGGGTTTGATGGGGGAACTAGGACTCCTGGGGCTGCGGGTGCGTCCCGGGGGTGCTAGTGCTGACGTCTCTCCCTGTGCAGATGTGAGCGAGGAGAACTTCCGCCGGCTGATCCAGTCTGCCAACCTCCAGGAGCAGGAGAACATCTTCCGCAACATGGAGCTCCTGGGCGTCCCTTTCTGCCTCCCCCCGGGCGGGCAGCTACCGCCCAAGATGAAGGTGCGTCTGGAGTCCACCCACCAGCTCTCCCGCTGGACCGTCATGCACAGGGGAGCCCAGGCCATCCCGGGGGTGCCCCCTATGACAGTGACCTACTTCCAGCACAGCGGTGGCCTCTGCCCCTGTACAGTGGGGTGACGCCCTCCCCATATGAGGGTGACCCTCGAGTTACTCCCCCTCTGGGGTGACTTCTTCTGCCCCTGCAGAGGACCCTGGGGGCAGGACCACGGATCGCCAGGGAGCTGGGGCTGGTGACCACTGCGTGGGGTGGCCATGCGGGGAATGGGGGGAAGCGGCTCTGTTCTCCCATCAGTCTCTCTCTCTCTCTCTCTCTCTCTCTCTCTCTCTCTCACTCAGTGATCCATTCTCTTCTTTTCTCTGCCTCTCCCCTGCCAACCCGGCTGGAGCGACTCAGGTAGGCCGCGCTCTCCCTGTCTGCCCCCCTTCCCACCCCGCACCCCCTCCCTGCTGCCTCTCACCCCCTCTCCCTTCCTCCCCCAGAGCGGGCGGCTGCCACCCGAGAGGAAGGTGCGGCTGGAGTCCACCTACCAGCTCTCCCGCTGGACCCCCGTTCTCAAGGACGTCATGGAGGTACCGGGCCGTCTGCTTCCTGGCCTGGGGGGGGGGGTCACACCTGGCAGGCTGGGCCCAAGGGGGAGGGGCTGGTTTGGGGTCAGCCATGGGTAGAGCCCTGCACATCCGCGCACCATTTCTGCGGCTAGCGGATCGGCTGCAGATACAGCCGTGCAGGGCTCTACCCCGCAGCAGCGCCTGGCCCGCGGCGTCCGGCTCAGGCAGCCCGGGGGATGCAGTGTGCTCGGGATGAGACACCCCTTCCCCCCAGTCCCCACCCCTTCCCCCAACCCCACCCCTTCCCCCAGTTCCCACCCCCTTCCCCCCAGTTCCCACCCCTTCCCCCAACCCCACCCCCTTCCCCAGTCCCCACCCCTTCCCCCCAGTCCCGACCCCTTCCACACAGTCCCCACCCCTTCCCCCAACCCCACCCCCTTCCCCCCAGTCCCCACTCCTTCCCCCAGTCCCCACCCCTTCCCCCAGTCCCCACCCCTTCCCCCAGTCCCCACCCCTTCCCCCAACCCCACCCTCTTCCCCCCAGTCCCCACCCCTTCCCCCCAGTCCCGACCCCTTCCCACAGTCCCCACCCCTTCCCCCAACCCCACCCCTTCCCCCCAGTCCCCACCCCTTCCCCCCAGTCCCCACCCCTTCCACGCTGCCTGAGGCACTCCTCAAAGGGTGGGGCACACTTCATCGCCTTCAACCTCCCTGGCACATCACAGGCTCCCAGGCCCCTGCTCCAGCGCTGGGATGGTTCCTGCTGTGGGAGTTTGGGGCACACACACACACACCCACACACACACACACATATACACACCCAACCAACCACCCCCCCACACACACACACCCACCCACCCACACCCACACACACACCCACACCCACCCACCCACCCACCTACACACCCACCCACACCCACCCACCCACCCACCCACCCACACACACACACACCCACCCCCCCCACACCCACACCCACCCACACATCCACACCCACACACACCCACACACACACACACACACACACACACACACACCCACACACCCACACACCCACACGCAGCCCGGCAGCGTCTCTATCCAAGTTTAGCCCCTGTCATGTGGCATTCGGAGGTATAGGGCCTGGGCCCCCTGCGCGGCTGGGACACACCTCATGGGGCAAGAGGCAGGGCCTGTGTCACGGAGCGCCCGGGCGATGGTCTGGAACCGCTCCCTAGGAAGCCAGACCGGACTCCGGGTGAAGGGCCCCTTCTCCGTACACAGCCTGTTTCCCAGGCCAGGAGCTTCAGGGGTCCCCACTTCCACCTTCCTGGGTCTGACCTCGGAGCATTCAGCACCTTCTGCCCCTCCGTGTGCTTCCCCCAGCAAGCCCGCCTGGGCGGGGTCCTGGGGGAGCCCATGGGTTCTGCACCCCAAATCCACAGTCAAACGTGACTCTCAGCCAGCCAGCAGAGTAGACGGTTTATTTGAGATGTCAGGAACACCATCCAACTCACAGCTTCTCAGTCTCAACAGGGCCCCTCAGTCAGGCCTTTCTGGGGTACTAGGAGGTGAGACCCAGATTCTGGGCTTCCGGTTCTCCCCCGGTTCATTCGATGACTTCCATCTGGTCTAACACAGACCATGCAGCGAGCGAGCATGAGCCCTCCACTGGATCCATCTTGGGGCTAGAGAGCGAGTTGGCTGCTCTCCCCCTTCCCAGCTAGACCCAGACTGACTCAACCCCCTCTAGCCCCTCCCTGCTCTCCTTTGTCCCTTGTCTGGTTTCCCGGGCTTCAGATATCACCTGACCTCCCTCCAACAGGTTCAGCTGACCTCCCTCCCCCACTTGGGGTCAGGTTACAGCTTCACCTTGGCTTGGCTTTGCATCAGCTACACATTCCTTTCCCTCCACATAGACGCCCAAGAAATGCATAGGGGAAACTGAGGCACACACACACAGTACTCCCACTTCGTCACAGCCTGGATCTGCCCGCAGCAGGGAGGGGGCCCTGAGGGCAGCCCCTTGCCTCCCCCCACAAGTGAGGGGCCCTGGATCGGGCTGCAGGAGATCTCTGCCCTCCTCATAACAGTGGGTGGGTGGGGAGTTCACAGCAGGGCACTGAGCAGCTGAGGGGGATGGGGGAGATAGGGGGACATCACTGGGGGAGTCAGTGCGCTCTTTGCTGGCTCCCCATGCCCCACCCTGGAAAGGGGCCCCAGGCTGCTCCCCCCAGGGACTGTCAATCATTCTGTGAGGAGCCGCCCCAGCCTCCCCCCCCCCCCCAACCGGGCCTGACTTGGCCACCAGGTCCAAGGTTCCTGCTGCTTGGCCCCTGCTGACCTGCCCCCCTCTGGCCCCCCAGGACGTCGTTGAGGGCAGACTGGAGGAGGAGCTGTGGCCCTTCATGCCAGACCCAGGCTGCCCCCAGGCCGCTGGCCCCTCCGCGTCGGACCCGGGCCCATCCACCAGCACCCAGGCCGCTGGCCCCTCCGGGTCGGACCCGGGTCCCTCCACCAGCACCCAGGCCGCTGTCAGGTAAGGCTGAGCCTGGCTGGGCTGTGGGGGGCAGAGCCCTGACACCCCCCCCCCCCCAGGGTGTAAGAGAATCTGTGCCTGGGAGCGTGTGGCCAGGACCCTGCTCGCCGGGGGAGGGGCTGCCCAAGAGCCTGGAGCCCTCGACCCCTCACCAAGCCCCCCGCACCTTAGCACCAGGACCTGGAATGGAGGAAAGGGGCTGGCCGAGCTTTAGACAGCACCCCCCGCCCAGGGCAGGGGCACCCTCCCCTCCTCCCTCCCGCCTGCTTTGGGACTCCTGTCCCACTCCCTTGGGCAGGGCCTGTCCCTGGCCTCCTCCAGGCCCTGCCCCTCCGCCTGGCATTCCCTCAGCGACCCCTGGTATGCGAACTGCCCCCTCCCCCACCCAGCCCCCACTGCCGGCAGTGCCCACCCCTCCGCCTGGCATTCCCTCAGCGACCCCTGGTATCCACACTGCCCCCTCTCACCCCAGCCCCCACTGCCGGCAGTGCCCACCCCCCCGCCTGGCATTCCCTCAGCGCGCCCCTGGAATCCACACTGCCCCCTCTCACCCCAGCCCCCACTGCCGGCAGTGCCCACCCCCCCGCCTGGCATTCCCTCAGCGCGCCCCTGGTATCCACACTGCCCCCTCTCCCCCCAGCCCCCACTGCCGACAGTGCCCACCCCCCCGCCTGGCATTCCCTCAGCGAGCCCCTGGTATCCACACTGCCCCCTCTCACCCCAGCCCCCACTGCCGGCAGTGCCCACCCCCCGCCTGGCATTCCCTCAGCGAGCCCCTGGTATCCACACTGCCCCCTCTCACCCCAGCCCCCACTGCCGGCAGTGCCCACCCCCCCGCCTGGCATTCCCTCGGCGAGCCCCTGGTATCCACACTGCCCCCTCTCCCCCCAACCCCCACTGCGGACAGTGCCCACCCCCCGCCTGGCATTCCCTCAGCGAGCCCCTGGTATCCACACTGCCCCCTCTCCCCCCAGCCCCCACTGCCGGCAGTGCCCACCCCCCGCCTGGCATTCCCTCAGCGAGCCCCTGGTATCCACACTGCCCCCTCTCCCCCCAGTCCCCGCTTCCGGCAGTGGCACAAGGAGAAGCCAGAGGCCGAGCCCCAGACAGGCGGGCGCCTCATCATCTTCGTGCTGGGCGGGGTGGCCATGTCTGAGATGCGCTGCGCCTACGAGGTGACCCGGGCCACCGAGGGCAAGTGGGAGGTGCTGATCGGTGAGTGGGGCGCGTCCTGGGGGGAAGGGCGGGTGAAACGCCCGGGTCAGGGACAGTCTGGACCCCCTGGGAGGGGGAGACCCTAGAACGTCCTGCCCAGCACCCACAGGGCGCCCATGCTACCCTCTGTCCTCCCACACCCGGGGGCCTGGTGCTTCCCCACCTGCCCGCAGCCCCACATGGCCTGTATCTAGCCACCTGATCTGCTGGCTCCCCAGGCCTCTCATTGCCCAGGGACCATGTGTGGGGGCCCAGTCAGATACCCCCAGTAACACCCCTAGGGATCTGACCCCCCCTGCACACACCCAAGGGTGAGGAACGCTGTCAGCGCCTGGATTCCTGCCCGGCTGTGCAGGGTCCAGCGGTGCCGGGGGGGAGGGGGTGGTAGGAGACAGCCCCTCCCCCCCGCACTAGAGCAGAGTCCCGCTGCAAGGATGGGGGAGATGGTGATGCCAGCCTCATGCCCGCCCCACTGTGCCCACCGCTGCCAACCCTCTCTCTCCCCCAGGTTCCACTCACATCCTCACCCCCAAGGGCTTCCTCAATGACCTCCAAGCCCTCAGCCAGCTCCCCCCCGAGGACGCCTAGAAGCAGCCCCCTCCCCTCAGAGACTCTACCCCCCCCCCAGCTCGCTGCCCCCCCCCCCACTCCACCTGCTCTTAACAAAACCCCTATCCCCCTACTCCTGGCTGCGGTGTCAGTTCTTGGGTTTTGTCGACCTTTGAATGCCTCTGCAAGGTGCATCGGATCCCTGATGAGCAGCGAATGCCTGTCCTGATGACCAAACTGTCTGGAAAGGCCAGGGAGGTATTTAATGAACTGGGGGATGAGGAAGCCTTGGACTCTGGGCAGTTTAAAGACGCTGTGTTACGGCGGTTCAGGGTGACTCCTGAGTCTTACAGGGTTAAGTTCAGGAAGTTTAAAATGTCTAATGATTGTACTTTTGTGGAATGTGCTCACAAACTGATGGGTTTTGTTAAAAAGTGGGTTATGGGGGCAAAGGCACATGGGAATTTTGAAAACCTGCTGGATCTAATAACTTTGGAGCAGTTCTTAGACATTGTGCCAGACCATGTGAGAGCAGCTGTGTGTGACAGGGAACCTGAGTCAGTCCTGTGGGCTGCAGAGATTGCAGATGCCCATACCCAAAACAGGGCTCGAGATGGGTGTAAACCCCAGGGGAAACCTAGTACCCATTCCCCCCAGTTCAAGAGGAGGGAAGGGTTCAGAGGTAGGTCTGATCCTGACCCTTCTAAAGGGGCACATGGAAGTCCAGACAGGAGGAACTCTCCCACCAAGGATAGACAGATCACTTGCTATCAATGCGGTGTGCTTGGCCACACAAGACCGAATTGCCCAATCCTGAAAGGAAGCCCAAGTGTCAGGGCAGATGTTAATTCTACGGTTGTAAACTCACTGGCAAGCCACACAGAGTCCAGTGAGGGTGCCCTGTGTGCAAATGCTATTTCTGTGGTCTCTGAAGAAAGTGACCTTAGAACTCATGTTAAAGCTAAATATGGGAGCAATAAGGCAGAGTTTATTAGCAGTGCAGAGGTTAATGGAGTACGGTGCACGGCTTGGAGGGATACTGCAGCAGACATTACTTTGGTTAAAGCAAGCCTGGTAGGGGAGGAAGATTACTGTCCCGGTGAGGACGTAACTGTTGTAGCCTTTTCTGAGTATTTTGTCAGAGTGCCTTTGGCTAAAATTCACCTTAAGTGGAAGGGATTTGAGGGCACCATGGTTGTGGGAGTAAAGGATACGATCCCTAAGGATCTTATGATTGGAAATGATATCAAAGCTATGTTCAGTCAAGCTGGCAAAGACTGGGCACAGGAGAGGATTAGTCCTGAAGTCGTGCCTATGGAAGGTTGTTCTAAAACTTTGTCGGTTCAGAGAAGCAGTTTCCCTGGGAATGAAGTTTCTGAATGTCTGTCTAATGTCGCAGAAGTGAGTCTGGAATTAGATACTGTACAGAAAGAACTCCTGGTTCAGGAGAGTGTTTCTCTGGAGCAGGTTAAAGTGAATGGGCAGGTTGAAATCCTAACTGAGGAAGGAAAGGGTGAAATAGTTTTGGCTGGTACAGCTTGTAAAAATAAACCTGGAAAAAGCAGCAGGCGAGGATAGTGAAAGAAAAGTGTCCCTCTGCCTTACCTGTGTCCGGTGTGGAGAAGTGGGACAGTGTAGGGAGTGGGCCTGTGGCTGTCAGGGGTATTGACTTGCCTAGGGAGGAAGCTACCTCAGTCTCCAAGCAGTGGTCTGTGTGCTGGAACAAGGGAAGGGAGATCCTAAGCTGTGTGTCTAGTGAAGGAGAATGTGTCTCTGGATCTTCTTTGTCTGTGGAGCAAACAGAAGGTGCTTTTCAGCCTGTGATGGTTGAGAATAGTGCAGTTGTTTCAGAGTTGGTTTTGAATTCCGCTTAAGCCCAGAAAGGGAATGGTCCTAAGTTTGTGTCTGCTGGGGAGGAAGGCTCTATAACTAGGTTACATCCAGTTAATGTCTTAGCAAGATCCCAGAGACCAGATGATTCTGGTGCTTGTATTTTGCCTGCTGCTAGTGTGTTGCTGGAAAAGGGTGTAGCAACTCTGTCTAATCAGAGTGATACCCTAGCCAGGACACAAGGAGAGCAGAAAGGTGATTTGGGTGTGTTACCTGCCATCAGCTTGACAACAGGGAGCAAGGAGGAATTGGGACAGCCCTATAACCAAGTGGCTGTGTTTGACCAGCTTGTTGGGGAGACAAGTGTGACAGACCGCTCTCTCACCCCCCTCAGGAACACAGGCAGGAAACCCTTTTTTGCTTCAAACAGTGCCCTTTAATTTACAGTGCAGGACCCCACCACCAATATATACAGGTTACCACAGTTCATTAACATCCAGCTCTTAAACAGCTCATTAATACCCAGCTCTACGGACTCTATGTAGTCCAGCTAACAGTTACACAGCTCTACGGACTCTATGTAGTCCAGCTAGTTACACAGCTCTAGGGACTCTAGGTAGTCCAGCTAACAGTGATACAAACACACACACACTCAGCTCTGAATAGCTCCTGCCACCACCACTCTGGGCTTCCTTCCTGGCAGCCTTTTATCCCCCAGAGGAGGCTGCCAGGTGCAACCCATCCAGGTTGATTAGGCTGCAAGCCAGGTGGCTAATTAGGCTTGCTGCACCGGGGGTTTGCAGAGGGCTTTTCTCCCTCTTAAAGGGGCGGCAGGCTGGGTCAAGCCCACCCTGCCACACAAGGTTGTTTAAAGGAAAAAGTCTCCATGCTGATTCTGCAAGTGAACAGTCTGTGTCTCAGGCTCAGAGAGATGTCTGGGTAAAGGGATCTTCAGAGCAGGACAGCTGTGCAGTTAGTATAGTAGTTGGTATACTCTCATCTCTAGACACTATGGATGTGACTTGTGGTCTCTGGGTAAACCCAACATCTAATTCCATGTGGAAGCAGAAGTGGGTAAAGAAAGAACAGAACTTTAAGACTAGCTGGTTAGTGAAAATGAATGGTATCCCTTTAAGACAGACTATAGCCTGGAAGCTTGCTTTTATCTGTGAAGATGCAGATTACTGGACTGAATGGGGAGAGAAGAGCTTGCTAAGGGCTGTTAGCTCAGGGAACCCTCTGAATCAGGCAGGGAGTTCTTTTAAGCAACAGAGAGCAGGATTTGACCCTTCGGGGCAAGAAGGGAAAAGAGAATTTGACTTTGCAAAGGAAAACCACAAAGTGACCCTAGAAGGCCAAAATTCTAATAGTATTGACCCAAAGGCATGGCTTGACAAACCTGATTGTAAATGGACACTGGCAATGAAATTGTTGTTGTGGCTAATGGTAATTTGTGTAACTACTATGTTATTAACCAAGACTGTAAAATTGTACAATGGGCCTAATCTTTTGAAAACTCCTGTAAACATGTTAAGAGGAATACATGGGAACACACTTTGGGTTAAGAGGCCTTGTTCTATTGATGTGTCACAGTTAAGGCCTGTAAACAGGGGTGAGACTTTCCAAAGGGAAAAAGACATTCCACACCAAATGTGCAGTATAAAAAGGGAAACTGAGGCACACTTCCCTGTTGTTTCCATGGTTAAATGCCAAGATTTCTGTGCTGTTGTCAACATGAATATCTGTGTTGATTTGATGGTACTTGGGTTCCAAACATTTGCCAGAGCTTGTATGTATAAAGTAGCTGTTTTCTTTAGCTCTTGTCAAAAATCACATAAGACAAACCCACGGATGGGGGAGCTTTTGGGATGCAGTCAGTGCTGTTTTGTCATCCCTACCTGCATCAATTTTTCGTTGGGGGTGTTGTTGGAAAAACTGCTTTACCTTTGGAGCCCAATCCCAATATACTCTCAAAGGACAGGCATGACTCAGTAGTTCTGGAAAACAAGATTTATTGCAAGCAATAGGAGTCAGAGGGGTTATCTATCACCCAAACAACTGGCTCAGCTCCATGCAAGGCTGAGGCCTTTCTTATACTCAGGTGTGAATAAGGGAGGGGGGCTTTCAATACACTTACACAGGTGAGAACACTTAATGGCTATCACATCCACTGTTCGGTATTAATCTATTCCATTTACATGTCTGGTAAACAGGAGGTCCAGGACCCTTAGGGGTACTCAGACACTACGACGCCTGCACAGCTGTGGCAGGGTAAACATGAGTGTAAGATACATGCAGTGCATACATAAGGGTGAGACTATGTTCTAAGGCTGTTTTTAAAATCATACTACACAACATTCATAATACAGTTGTTTCTAAATTGCATTATTCCAACAGTGTCACGTTACTGGAATAATTTGGTACCATATAGATCATTGGGGTACCAAATCTTATGTGAAGGGATCATAACAGGTGTCTATGACCAGGTTATGGAGGGTGGATTATGAATATGCCATTGATATGTGTGTATCTTTTTGGAACTAAAGTTATGAATATTGGATTGGGGTGCCTGTACTTCAAGCTTATGCTGGGTTTCTGGGTGGAATCTCAGGCAAGCTGGTGTTAACTTGAATGGCCTGCCTGATGGCCCATTAAGGGGCCATTAACTGCACAATGAACTTTGTCCACACCGGAGGAGAGAAGCTTCCCCAGGAATGGGACATGCCTGGGCAAAAACTGAATCGTGAAGAGTCTGGTGATTGGACCATGTGGCTATGGACCTCCAGTTTGCAACTGGACTCTGCATAAGAAGGAGGAGGGGCTTCGCCCAGAGAGGAGAGTCTATAAAAGCTGGAAGGAGCATCCTCCATTTTGTCTTCTACCTCCAGCCTTCCTTGTTTCCAGCTTTGGATGGAACTTTGCTATTCAGGGGAACTCTGGACAAAGGTGCTGACCCATCTCTGCAGGGGAGGCTTTCCAAAGACTTTGATTGAAACCTGCAGTTTATTCTACAGCTGCAAGACTGAACCAAGAGATTTGCCATTACTGCATGTCATTGATTTCTTTTAATCTTTCCTAACCCTCACCTAGACCTTTTTCCTTATACAATAAACCTTTAGATTCTAAAGGATTGGCAACAGCGTGATTTGTGGGAAGATCTGATTTGTATATTGACCTGGGTCTGGGGTCTGATTCCTTGGAATTGGGGAGAACTGTTTTCTTTTGGGGGGGGATTGGTTTTCATAACCATTGGTCCCCAGGACAGGAGGCTGCTGGTGGTGATACTGGGAATCTGGAGTGTCTTAAGGGGATTGCTTGTGGGACTTGTGGTTAGCCAGTGGGGTGAAACCAAAGTCCTTTCTATTTAGCTGGTTTGGTTTGCCTTAGTGTGGAAAAACCCCAGCTTTGGGCTGTAGTTGCCCCTTTGGAAGCAATCTGTCCTGATCTGACACTCACAGTTGGATCCCACCAGGAACAGCACCGTCACAGGGACGCGAGAGGGGACGGGACCCCCGGGCAGGGGGCAGGCCAGGCTCCCTCCCTCTGGCACAGCGTCTGGGGCCGTCCCCCTTTGTGCCCCGTGGCCACCCTGCCCCGGATGACCCAGGGGGCGCGTCAGGTCCCGTTATCTACCAGCTTCAGCCATTCCTACCTCCCCTGCCTGGGACCCAAAGCACAGCCCCTCCCCCTCCCGTCACCCCTCTTCCAGCTGAAGCACACGAACTGGGGGTACCCAAACACGGGGTCCAGGCACCGCGCCAGCCACTCCTTGGTCTTGGGATCTGGGGGACAAGGAGTGGGGGAGGGCAGATGAAAGTTGGGGGGGAATGCACCAACCCCACCTCCCTGCCTGCAAATGGGGGTACCTGACAGCTTTCAAACTGGTCAGGACTCCTGGGTTCTAGCCCTGGCTCTGGGAGGAGAGTGGGGTCTAGTGGTTAGAGCAGGGGGGCTGGGAGCCAGGACTCCTGGATTCTAGCCCCGGCTCTAGGAGAAGAGTGGGGTCTAGTGGTTAGAGCAGGGGGGCTGGGAGCCAAGACTCCTGGGTTCTCTCCCCAGTTCCACCATTGCCGTCCACCCCATGACCTCAGCATGTCACTTAAAACCCAGCCCGATGCAGCCAAGAGGGTTAAAGCAGGTCGAGGCCTGCGGGCCTGCCAAGGGGGGGGGGGGCACCTTAGATGGGCCCACGGGGCAGCTCCTATACATTAGACTCTTGATTATCCAGAATTGGGTTAACCAGGATTTTAAAAAAATACATCGAACTCGCAGAGCCGGCTCTGCCTTTGTTGCTGCCCCAGCACACGCAAAAAAAAAAAAAACCCACCAGGGCGCAGGGCAGCCAGTGAACCAACCCCGCTCCCCTTATTTCCTATGGACGGGGATTATCTGGGATTTTATTAACCAGGATTATAATGGGGAGTCTACGGTACATGCAAATAGCTCCCCCGTGTGGTCAGACCTATCCCTGCCCCTGAGCATGACACGGCGGGCGGGGAGGGGGTCATTTACCATTGGGGTACCCAGACCCATACTCCAGCCTCACGGCCCCCAGGTCCTCCGGGAACGCCCAGGTCTTCACAGCACGATCCCGCGCCACCTGCCAACACAGACAGGAGTCAGCTCCGGGCGGCGCCTCCAGGAACGTCGCCCCCCTAGCACCCGGCTGTCTCGACAGGGATTCGTGGCCTGGCGCTGAGATGCAGCCACCTCTGGGGAGGAGCACAATAACTCTTGAAGCTCCGTGCAGCATTTGGGACAGGAAGTGAGGATGAATCCCCTCCTTAATTCACCCAGGAGATCCCAATAACACCCCGGTAAGTGGAGCTGGGGGTCTCCATATTCCCCAGATCTGCGTGGGCCCATTGATCCAAGGAGGGCAGGGGGCCTGGTGATTCCTAAGCACACAGCAAGATCCAGCCCATTCCCCACCGGGGCCCCCGAAGAGGGGGGACCCCAAAGCCTCACCTTGGCACAGATGCTGGCTGCGCTGATGAAGGGGAAGAGGGAATCAGCCTTCGGCCTCACGGTCACCTCGAGCTCCGGAAAGTGCCACTTCGGCTTCTCCTGATACTTCTCCACTGATCCTACCGTGTCCACAAAGATCTACCAGGGTTGGGGGGACCCCGCAAGAGGTGTGAGGGGTGGTGTCAGGTCCCCTCCCCTACTACACTTTGTGCTGGGATCCGGACACCACACGGCGAGGCAGCTGCCCCGTTGTCATTTAGAGAAACTGAGGCACAGGGAGGCTGTTGGGAAGTGTGTGTGGGGGGGTGCATGTCAGCGCTATGCCCACAGTGGTCCCATTTGCCAACCCTGGCTGAGTCTGTGATTGGGGAACCCTGTGGACAGAAATCTGCCCCGTGGGGAAACTGAGGCGCAGGAGAGATTCCGGCTGGCTCACCTCTGCCACTTTGCCACTTTCTAAGAGCCATTTAGAAAGCCACTTTCTAAGAGCCATTCATTGCAACTTTCTAAGAGCAGCCACTGACTGGGGGGCCCAATTTGCCTCCCCCCCCCCAGCTCCACAGACCCTATTGGGAGCCTCTAAGAGCCGGGCTCTGAAATCCCTGGGATTGGATCAACTCTGTGTCCCTTGGAGGGCAAAGGACCCATCCCCATCCCCCATCCCTGGCTGTGCCTGGCCGGGGGTGTCTTTAGGAGTGAAGGGGGGGAGGGCTGGGCCCAGGGGCATGAACCTGGGTAAAATCCTCTGCAGTTCATATGGCCATAAACAAGCCCCAAGGAACAGTCCTAAGAATGATGCCCTAATTCCCCAGATCCCTAGGCCTCAGAGCTCCGGATCGTTGCCTGAGTGGGGAAACTGAGGCAAGGGGCAGGGGTGAAACTCCGGGCTGCTGAAGGCAAAGGGGCTAAAACATAAACAGACTCAGCAGAGTCAAGGGTGTTAAACAAACAAACCCGGCTCAGGCTAGAGCTTGGCCCCAGTCCCTCCCCCTGGGGCTGTGGGTTCCTCTAGGGCAGGATTTCAACCCCACCTGTCCTGCAGGGGAGCAGGGGGCAGCATTGTCCCCCTCAAGTGCAAGGCTGGGGGGGGCATAGCTCCACCCCCGTCTGCAACGCAGGGGGCCCCATTCATGATCCTGTCCCCCCTCTGTGCAATGCAAAGGGCCCCCCCGTGCAATGCTGGGGGGGGGGGGGCAGGTGTTCCCTTGGAGGTCTAATCCCTGCCCTGGCTTTATCTCTCTAGTCTTGACCCCCGCTGCAAATGGACCAGCCCGGAGGGGGGGGGGCGTAGAGGGCGGAGGGAGAGGGGGGCTATAAGACCCGGCTGCAGGCGAGCTGCGCACGTGCTGTGGAGACAGCGGAGGGTTGTGGCACCGCAGCAGCAGCAGCGACAAGGTGCGTGTGTGTTGCACGCTCCGGGTTGTGCGTTGCAGGCCGGGTTTGCTTTGTGGGCTCAGGGGCTGGGTGGGGGCCATTTGTGCGCGCGCGCGCACACACACACACACACGTCCGTTATGCGGGCGGGGGCGTCTCTTGTGCACAGTCCCCGCGGGGGGGGGGTTCCCCCCATTTTTGTTCTCAACGCAGGTGCCGCTATTCACGGTGAGCCCCGAGCTGGGGCAGCCTTGACCCCCCCCCCCCCCGCTGTCCCACTTGCTCGGCGGCTCCGCGCTTCGGGGCGTCGAAAGCCCCGGGGGGGGGCTGGATCCTCACTCGTCCTGCGCCCCTCCCGTGCCTCGACTTACCCGCCAGCTGCGCGTTTCCTCCGGCAGATGCCCCCCGCTGTAACGGCGCGTCGGGGGGTCCGGGGGCCTCGGGGGGTCCCTGGGGCACGTGTCACTTTAGCAAGTGGCCGCGTAGGGAAGCGGCTGGGGGGGGGGCGAGTCTCCGTCTTGCCCCCCCTGGGAACAGGGGGGGGGTCTGGGGGGGGGAGCTCCAGGCTGAGAAGCGGCCGCCCCGCCCTGGGAGCGCTTCGCTTCGCTTTGTCCGGGCTTGGGGGGCTCGGTTCGCGCTGGGGGGTGTCCGGGGACCGTCCTGCTGTCCCGTGGGTCCGGTTTCCTGCAGCTTCGAAGGGGGCGGGAGCCGAGCCCTGCGGGTGGCTGGTGAGAATTGCGGGGGGGGGGGGGTGTGAAGCGTTTTTAGGGCCCCTCTGCTGGGCGGTGGCCCTGCTGCTGAGGTGGCTTCCCCTGGGCCGAGCGGGGTGTGAATTTCAGGTCTCTGGGCTGGTAGCCCGGCCCCTGCCGTGCCAGGCGCTGCACAGACCCGGGCCCTGCCCCGAGGAGTTCCCAAGACACAGGGCACCAAGCAGACAGGGACTTGGCCAAGGTAGCGCCCCAGACCAGCCGGGGACAGAACCCAGGTCTCTAGGCCACGACCCGCTCTCAGCGCTAGAGACCCCCGAGCCCACCATTCGCCTTGCACCGTGATGGCTGATCCCGGCTGCCTTGGAATGCAGCTGCCTCTGGGGTGGAGAGTCTCTATGCAGGGAGACAACGCGCTTCCCCCAGCGACCCTAGGGCAAAACTCCCTATTGCTTGGGATCCTCTGGGGTGGAGAGTCTCCATGCAGGGAGACAACGCGCTTCCCCCAGCGACTCTAGGGCAAAACTCCCTATTGCTTGGGATCCTCTGGGGGATTCCACCCACCCCTAGTAGGGCAGCTCTTAGCTAAAAAGACCCCCCGCCCCCCAGCAGAGCTGCATGTCCTGGGATGGCTCCACCCTCTTGCTTGCGGTGGCTGTTGGTCTGTCCTGCTGGGGAGCAGGGCCCCCCCAGGCCACAGGAGGAAAATTCTCACTACCCCGTTTCTCTTCCCCGCTGGTTCAGCAGCCTCATCCCGCAGGCGAAGCCGTAAAGTTCTAAGTCCCGGAGCTGCTGCTTTAATCAGGATCTTGGCTAATTTCAGGAGCTTCGGGGATCCTTGTCTCTGGCCATTTAAATAGAATGGACTGAGAGCAGGACTGTCCGTGTGGGGTGCTGGGAGGCAGGACTCCTGGGTTCTATCCCTGGCTGTGGGAGGGGAGAGGGGCCTAGTGCTTAGTGGCTAGGAGTCCGAACTCCTGGGTTCTGTCCCCAGCTTTGCACTGACCCAGTTGGCCAAATCACCGATTAGTGTCATTGGCTTGCAGGATTTTGGGGGCTGAAAAGTGCTTTGTATGTGCAAAGTGCCGCTCACATACAGGTGACGGAGGGGTGGGAAATTGTCAGGGTGCTGGGCTGGCTGGGGTCACATCCACACAGCTGTGCCTGTCTGCACATGGGGAGGAGATGCACCATCCTGCCCTCCCCTGAAAGATTTTCTACCCTGTATTAGCTTGGCAGTCCCTGGGTTATACCTGTATGGGGGGTGGGGGTGCCCCTCTCTGTCTAGCATTCCTGGTGCCAACCCAAAACAGCTGGTGTGCCCTGAGCTGTGGGATGTGACACTTGGGTGACTGGGGGGCTGCCTTCTCATCTGGTCTGTCTCCAAGCTCCCCCCATGCAGCGAGGCTTGCTGCAGAGAACGGGAGAACCTCGTCACAGTTGGTGACCAGATAGCAAATGTGAAAAATCAGGACGGGGTGGGAGGTAATAGGCGTAAGACCCAAAATTCCCGACTGTCCCTACAAAATCGGGACATCTGGTCACCCTAGGAACCGGTGCCCACCCGTCCTGAGCCCTGACTTCTCTTCCAGGACATGGCTTCCGGTAACGCTCGCATCGGCAAGCCAGCCCCAGGCTTCACCGCCACGGCCGTGGACGGAGCCTTCAAAGAGATCAAACTCTCTGACTACAGAGGTGAGAGGAACCCGCTGGAGGCTCTGCACTGAGCCCCTCCTAATGGGAGGGGGGGGCTCGCAGCTCCCCTGGAGATAAGGCACCTGGAGTGGAGCTGCCGGGAGCTCCCCCCACAGCCAGAGCTCCTGCCCTGCTCCCCGCAGCGCCCCCTGCTGGTACTGGAGTAGCTGGACGTTCTGGGCCTCGGGGAATACGGGGGCATTACAAGGATTCTGCCTGCATGGGGAACAGTCCCCATCTCTAGGGCGGGGGGGGGGGCAAACTACAGTCTGGGGCCACATCTGGCCCTTTAGTTGTTTGTATCCGGCCCTTGAGCACCCGTTGGGGAGCAGGCTCGGGGACTTGCCCCATTCCACGCGTGCTGTGACTCCATGCAGCTCCTGGAAGCAGTGGGAGGTCCCCCCATTCCCCCGGGGCTCCTATGCGTAGGGGCAGCCAGGGGGCCCCTCTCCCCAAAAGACAGTCTTTATCTGCAGTGTGTGTTGTGCCGTTGTCCATATGTGGTATGAGTGTATATTTGTGTACATAGGGTGTATGTATGTGCCTGGTTCATGATTGTCTATCTGGGCTGTGTCTATATAGGGGGCTATACCGGTGGGTGGGGTGGGTATGTACCGGGGTTGTGTCTCTGACTGAGTGTGTATGTGGTGTGTGGTTTTGCAGGGACTGTTTGGGTGTGTGCATGGTGTGGTGACGTGGTTAGGTGTGAGGTACGTATGGGGCTCCGTGTAGCCTGTTGTGTATGTGGGGTGTAGGGTGTGCTGTGCTCACAGCATATGTGTGCGACTGCACACGCGGGTGTCTCCGTGTCTGGTGGTGTGCGCAGCCTCCGCCCGCACCCACAACCCAGGAGAGGAGGAAAGGCCAGAAGAAGACGGACGGGTCTGGAGCCCAGCATGTCCCAGGCCAGACCCAGGCAAAGCACCATAGTGACCCCCTGCCCCACGGCCACGTCGCCGGGTCCTTGCATGGGACTGGTTCATCGCTCCCCTCTGCCCCAGCCAGCCAGTGAGGGAATCTCCTGGATCGGTCCCATGCACAGTCTGTAGCGGGACATTGACACACGGAGGGGAGTGAACCTCATCGCGGGCCAGACACACAAAGACCACAGCGGAAGGGGGTTACCTGCTGCTTTTCCGTGGCAACGGCAGGTCCTTCTGCAAAACAAGACGGGGGACAGGAAGTTACCCCTGGGGGGGCAGAGGGGATTTTGCCCCCTGGATCATCTTCAGAAGGCGATGGCGTCCCGGGGCTGATCTCTTTCCTACGACCCCTTTCGCCTGAAGAACCTGGAGCCTGTTTGTGCAGCACAAGGCACAGCGGGGTCGTGGCCCCTCCCCAGGGTTGCTCTGTGCCGCCGCGGCCCAAAGAATTCAGAGTCATTTGTACATGTAGGGATCTCTCGCCTGGCCCGAACAGGCAGCCACCTCTGGGGTGGGGTACGGCGGCTGTTTATACAGGGATCCTGTACCCAGTACGGAGATGCAGCCACCTCTGGGGTGGGGTGCGGCAGCTGTTTATACAGGCATCCTGCACCCAGTACGGAGATGCAGCCACCTCTGGGGCGAGGCACGGGAGCTGTTTATAGAGGGAACCTTGGCCTGGTACTGAGAGGTGGTTGCCTCTGGGGTGGGGCAAGGGGGCCATTTATACAAAGAAAACCCCTCAGTCTTCCTGTATCGGGGGGAGGGGCAGGGTGGATACCAGCAAGAGTGACCCCAGTTAGAACCAATCCAGGACCTGGGGCTCAAACCTGCCTCCAGGGCTGGCGACGGGGGCACTACGGGTACAGCTGTACCTGGCCCCGGACTTAAGGGGGGCCCCCAAACGATCAGAGTAAGGGGCCCCAAAATTTCTGCTGCTGGCCTCTGAGGATGGCCACGGAGGCGGGGCCGTGGGGGTTAGCTCATGGGAAAGGCAACAACAACACAGTGCCCCCTAGCCTGGCACTGGGGCAGCAGGGGCAGCACTGCCCGGCAGGGTAGAGCACCCCCTACTGAGTCCCCCCCCCACAGCCTGCTCCCTGCAGCACAGCACCCCCCCGTACAAATTGCAAGGGAAAGTGCCACCCACTGACACCCCCCCCCAATCCCGCTCCCTGCAGTGCCTAGCACCACCCTGAGATCCCCCCCCCCCCCCCCGCCCTGCGCCCTTGGACTCTCCACACTCTGACTCCGCTTGGCCAGCAGCTGCTGCAGCGGGGGGAGAGGGGGAATCGGGCCACTAAGGGCCCTGACTGCATTAGCAGCCGCAGCAGCCCTCCCCGTCTGTCTGACTCCGTCTGCCCGTCTGAGTCCCTTCCTGGCTGCAGCCGGGGCCCGCGGTGGGGCTGTCTGCCCCCAGGTTGTCTGCAGGGCGCTCTGCCCAGCAGCCAGCATGCCAGGGACGCCCCCACCCTGGAAGGAATCTGGGAATCTCTTCCCTCCCCTCCCCCCATGCAAATTTCACATGGGCCCTTCCCCCACCCCCCTAAGGCCCAGGTCCTTGGGGGCACCCAGCTGATCTGCACCCCCCCCCCCCCGTCTCAAACCCGGATCCAGCAGGAAAAAATTAATCACATCTCCAAAGAGCCACAACTAGTGTGATCACAGGCCGGGGGACATCTCGCTCCATGGACATGCCACCGGGCGCTGAGCCCCTCCCCCTGCTCCAACCACTACACTCCACTCCCCTCTCGGAGCTGGGGGCAGAACCCAGGAGTCCTGGCTCCAAGCCCCCCTGCTTTAACAACTTGACCCCACTCCTCTCCCAGAGCTGGGGATACAACCCAGGGGTCCTGGCTCCCAGCCCGCCCCTCCCCCTACTCTAACTGCTAGGCCCTACTCCCTTCCCTGAGCCAAGACTTGAAATAACAGCTCTCTTCCCCGTTCTCTGTGACACCCGCCCTCCAGCCATTCACCCCAGTCCAGCCGCGAGTCCTGGCACTGACACCCGCCCTCCAGCCACACCCCCACACCCTGCACAACCTCCTCAAATACCCCACAGCCCCCCACAACCCCCTCAACTACCCCACAGCCCCCCACACCCTGCACAACCTCCTCAAATACCCCACAGCCCCCCACAACCCCCTCAAGTACCCCACAGCCCCCCACACCCTGCACAACCTCCTCAAATACCCCACAGCCCCCCACAACCCCCTCAACTACCCCACAGCCCCCCACACCCTGCACAACCTCCTCAAATACCCCACAGCCCCCCACAACCCCCTCAAATACCCCACAGCCCCCCACACCCTGCACAACCCCCCACAACCCCCTCAAATACCCCACAGCTCCCCTCACGGCCTGCACAGCCCCCCACAACCCCCTCAAATACCCCACAGCTCCCCTCATGGCCTGCACAGCTCCCCACAACCCCCTCAAATACCCCACAGCCCCCCACAACCCCCTCAAATACCCCACAGCTCCCCTCATGCCCTGCACAGCCCCCCACAACCCCCTCAAATACCCCACAGCTCCCCATACACCCTGCACAGCTCCCCACAACCCCCTCAAATACCCCACAGCCCCCCACAACCCCCTCAAGTACCTCACAGCCCCCCATGACCCCTCAAATGCCCCACAGCATCCCACGCCCTGCACAACCCCCTACAACCCCCTCAAATACCCCACAGCTCCCCTCACGCCCTGCGCAGCCCCTCACAACCCCCTCAAGTATCCTACAGCCCCCCATACCCTATACAGCCCACCACAACCTCCTCAAATACCCCACAGCTCCCCTCATGCCCTGCACAGCCCCTCACAACCCCCTCAAGTACCCCACAGCTCCCCATGACCCCTCAAATACCCCACAGCTCCCCACAACCCCCTCAACTACCCCACAGCCCCCCACACCCTGCACAACCTCCTCAAATACCCCACAGCCCCCCACAACCCCCTCAAATACCCCACAGCCCCCCACACCCTGCACAACCCCCCACAACCCCCTCAAATACCCCACAGCTCCCCTCACGGCCTGCACAGCCCCCCACAACCCCCTCAAATACCCCACAGCTCCCCTCATGGCCTGCACAGCCCCCCACAACCCCCTCAAGTACCCCACAGCTCCCCACAACCCCCTCAAATGCCCCACAGCCCCCCACACCCTGCACAACCTCCTCAAATGCCCCACAGCCCCCCACACCCTGCACAACCCCCTCAAATACCCCACAGCTCCCCTCATGCCCTGCACAGCCCCTCACAACCCCCTCAAGTACCCCACAGCCCCCCATGACCCCTCAAATACCCCACAGCCCCTCACAACCCCCTCAAGTACCTCAGCCCCCCCATGACCCCTCAAATGCCCCACAGCGTCCCATGCCCTGCACAGCTCCCCACAGCCCCCTCAAATACCCCACAGCCCCCCCCCACATCCTGCACAGTCCCCCACAACCCGCTCAAATGTGCCACAGCTCCCCACGATCCCCTCAAATACCCCACAGCCCACCACCACCACCCCACACAGCCCCTTAAATACCCCCCCAGCTCCCTCCCAACAGCAATACCCGCCCCCATCCCCAGAATGCCTGGCACAGTCCCCCAGCTTCCAAACACAGCACCGGCAAATGCCCCCATGGCCCCCCAGACGTCTGCACTGTGACCCACGGGACCCCTCTGTGACTGCACACAACCGGCTTGTGCCACCCACAGCCAGCAGCCTTGAGGCTCCCAGTCCCCAAAGCCACTACTTATGGGGCTGCCGTTTCCCCCACCAGCCACCAGCAATGGGGCTCACACCTCTGGATATCCCCAGGGACCCCCCCTTCCATGTCCTGCCAACCCCACTCCAACATCCCAGGCATGTAACTGACCCTCCCGGCTCTGCCTCTGGCCAGTGGGGTAGGCTTGGACCCGCCCCACCCTGTGCCTCAGTTTCCCCATTTACTAAATGGGAATAAGGATGCAGCTGTCCTTTGTAGAGTGATCTCTGCATGCTAAGGGCTCAGTGTTATTACTCAGGCTCTCGCTCTCTCTCTCTATTTGCATACCCAGGGATTGCTCATTCAGTGCAGAAATGCAGCCACCCCTGGGGGCTCAGGGACTGTTTCTACACTGATCTCTTGCCCAATACTGAGATGCAGCCACCTCTGGGGTGGAGCACAGGGGTTATTTATACAGGGATCCATCGTCCGGCGCTGAGAAGCAGATACTTTTGAGGTGGGGCTTGGGGGCCATTTATACAGGGATCCCTCGCCCGCTGCAGAAATGCAGCCACCTCTGGAGGCGAGGTGTGGCAGTTTTTTTCACAGCCTCATAAGACAGGTGTTCAGCACAGGAAATGTATTAAAATCCTTCACACAGCTGGGGGAATCGTGACTAGAATTTGCCCTGTTCCAATTGTTGTGACCCCCTCAGACTCTCCCCAAAACACAGGCCCCCCCGGCTGCAGCCAACAGGGGCGGAACCGCTCCTCCCCCGCAGCTCGGCCCTGCTACGAAAAGGTGACGGCGGCACCGAGCTAAAGGGCCCCGTCATGCTGGATTAACAGCTGCACGTTTCCGGTGCCGCTCATCTCCGGCCCCGGCCCTTCCCGGCTCCAGTAGAAGGCAGCCATAGAAATCGACAGGTGCCCCCGGGATCTCCCCCGGCACCAGGATCTCGGGCACCAGAGATGGAACCCGGGTGCAAAACTGGGAATCATTTCCCTGGGGGCTCCCCTCCTGTCTGAATCCTCCTCTCGTTCTTTGTCTTCTACTTAGCTCGGAAGCTCCCTGCCCATCTGGTCTGTGTCTGTACAGCACCCAACACAACGGGGTTCTGGGCCATGGCTGGGCTCCTAAGCGCTACCGTAATACACCTAATAATAATAAAATCAATATGGATCCAAATTTCCAACATCCCACCTTTGGTCAGGGCCGTGGCAACTTGCACTCAGAGACACTGGCGGCAGATAAAGATCATTTGGTGCTCAAGGCAAAGGGCTGGGACTCCTGGGTTCAGCTCCTGGGACTGCCTTAGGCAAGGCACGTTGCCACTCTGTGCCTCGGTTTCCCCAAATTGTTAGGCCAAGCAGGGCAGGGCCAGGCCCTGATTTCAAAAGGCAGAGCCCCTTTTAACTGCTCACTTCCAGTTCAAGTGTTGTTGAACTGGAGAGAGGCCCAGAGAAAAGCAAAGGAAATTCATAGGCGGGAGGGCGGAGGGAATGGGTTATGAAGGGAGATTTTTCCCAAAAAATCCAGCTGGGGCCACATGACTCCGCAGGAGCGAAGCGATCTCCATTCGCAGCAGGGACAATTTTAGGAGGGCCGGTCACCATCATGCTTCAGGGCTTAAAGCAATCACAGGTCAGGAGGAGAGGTCATGGGGGCAGATCATCCATCTTGCTGCAGGGTTCTCCCACCTTCCTCTGATCCTACCCAGCAGCCCCGTGTTTCATTTGTCCCTTGTTTGCCCTGGGCCTCGCACCCTGAGGCCCTAACCTGGCCTGGGCCCTCCTAGGAACCAATCAATCGTGACCAGCGTCACTACTCATCTCCAGGGCTGGCTCTGTTTTGTGGGGAACCTGACACCCCAAACCAGGGGCCGCTTGTGGAAATTTCTGAGCCTGAATCCACCAGGAAAGAAACAGCGAAAGCCTCCGCGCAGCGGGGGAGGGAGGGGAGTTGTTTTATTTTCCTCCTGGCATGGCTGCACCAGTGGCAGAGTCCCACAGGTCAGTTTCAGACCAGAGGAAACAAAATCCTGTGGCACCTTAAAGACTAACTATAAAGTTTTGAAGCATGAGCTTTCGTGGGCTAATACCCACTTCGTCGGATGCAAGTGGGTATTAGCCCACGAAAGCTCATGCTTCAAAACTTTATAGTTAGTCTTTAAGGTGCCACAGGATTTTGTTTCCTCTGCTATTCCAGACTAACACGGCTACCTCTCTGATTCTTTTCAGACCAGAGGCATTCTGGGGATTGTAGTCCTGGAGGAGGAGGGAAGAGGCTGCCTTGGACCCCCCCCCCCCCCCCCCAGCCAGTCACCTCCCAGGATCGTTGCAGTTGGTTCTGATCTCAAGAGGGATGGGCTCTGTCCACTGTTGGGGGGCGGGGGTCCTGGGGGCAGGGGGTGTTGTCCCCTGTGTCTCACTGCCTCTCTAGGCCCAGTTCTCATTTACTCTCTTGAAGGCTGCTCTGGCAGCCCAAAGGAGTCTGAAAGTGCGTGTGTGTGTGTGTGTGTGTGGGGGGGGGTGATGCCCCCCCGGATGATCCTCAAGAAGAGGGGGCAGCCCTGCCGTCCAGCTGACGCTGCTCTGGCTGTTCCCTGTCTCCCAGCAGCAAGGGGAACATGTTAGAGCAGCCCCAAGGCTGCTCTGGCTCGCACTAGCGGACGGGACATGGCCCAGGACTATGGGGAATGCCAAGAGGGAGCCTAAAGTGGGGCAGGGCAGGGAGGGTTTTTTAACAGTTCTAGACGGGAAGTGAAGAATACCAGCTCTAAGAGCAACTGCACAGTGGAGTGGGGATTTGGGGGAACCACAGTGACGTCCCCCACTCTGGAATTGGGTCCAAGGCTCCCCAACTGTGGAGGATCTTTACTGGGCTAGCGGTTCTGGTCCCCACGGTGTGTTCCAGCCCAGCCCCGTGCGGGATCCACAGGTACTGAAATGAAACAAACATGTTTACAGCCTTGGCGGAGCTGGTCCCGAGGGCCCCGGCCAGGGCCGGCGACAGGGGGGTACTACGGGTACAGCTGTACCGGGCCCCCTGACTTTAGGGGGGCCCCAGTACACCGCTGTACCCTGTGTCCCCCCTTTTCGCTGGACCTGGAGAGCGGGGAAGAGGCGGCACGGCTCTCCCCCGACAAGCGAGCCTGGCTTTAGCAGCAGCTGTGACCCCGGGCAGCAGCAGCAGCGCTGGGGGGAGGGGGGGCTGCTCACGCTGCTCTCGCTGCCCGGGGGAGGGGGGGGGGAGCGCGAGCTGGGGGGGGGGGTCCGGCTGTGCTGGGGGGGGGGGGGCCCATCCGCTGTCGGCTGGGCTGGGGGGAGGGGAGTGCCGGCTGGGCTGGGGGGGGGGCAGCCGCTGTCGGCTGGGCTGGGGCCCGGCTGGGCTGGGGGGCCCCCCAAACTATCAAAGGGGGCCCCCAAATTTCTGTCGCCAGCCCTGCTGCCAGGGCCCCACTCTGGCTCTCCCAGCCCGGCAGGCCTGATTAGACTGGCGGGGACACAGGCAGCCCAAAGGGGGCACACAGAGAACCTTCCCTCCCAGATCTCTCCCAACCCCTGCGGGAAGCAGGAAAAGGCAGCGTCCCCCTCCACCTCCTCTGCAGGCTGCTGTGGGAACAGCCAAGCTGGGGAGGTGAACAGAGCCACCTTTGCAAAGCCTTCTTGACCACAACAGCATGTGGGCTGGCACCATCGGCATGTACCAGATGGCAGCCCTCTCACCCCTACCTGCTCTTCTAGGCCCAGGCTTTCCAGTTCAGGTGAGAGGCAGAAGCAGGGTAGGCAAGATCGGAGGAGGTCTGTGGGTGGGGGAAGGCTGACCTGGATCAGGAAGCTTAGGGGGCCCCAACTCCCTGGGTTACATACAGGCCAGAGATCAAAGTGACATTTACAACAGACCAAAGTACAGACATGTCTGGGTGCATCCAATATAGCAATTCATTCTGGGCACTGCCATCACCTATGACAGACACACATGCTGGGTCTCTGCTAGAGGGACCATGAGCACTGGGACAGGTGTCATGGATCCACAGGGTCTAGTCTATGCCCCAGTCTGTAACCAGTCCCTTCAGGGCCGGCGACAGGGGGGTACTACGGGTAGAGCTGTACCGGGCCCCGCACTTTAGGGGGGCCCCGGTACAGCTCTACCCGTAGTCATCCGGCGCGGCTCTCCCCCGGACGAGCGCGTATCCCTGGCCGAGCAGTGAGCCCCGCCGGCAGCAGCGGCTCAGTCCGGGGAGGGGGGGAGGGAGCAGCAAGGGCAGCTCACCCCGCTCCCGGGCTCTCGCTCCTAGCTGCGGCCAGCTGTCAGCTGGGGGGGGGGCGGTTGGGCTGGGGGCCCCCCAGCCGCTGTCGGCTGGACTGGGGGGGGCGGCTGGGCTGGGGGGCCCCCAGCCGCTGTCGGCTGGGCTGGGGGGGCCCCCAGCCGCTGTCGGCTGGGCTGGGGGGGCCCCCAGCCGCTGTCGGCTGGGCTGGAGGGGGCCTGGCTGGGCTGGGGGGGGCCCCAAACTATCAGAGTAGGGGGCCCCCAAATTTCTGTCGCCGGCCCTGAGTCCCTTGAGAGAGGCCCCTTCAGTTTGCTGGGCCCCAAGAACTCACATTTCCACAGGGGCAGGCCTATGGCCACCAAGACTTAGAAACTAGGCCTTTTGGCATCTTCAAACACTGTTTCTCTCCATGACTCCAGTCAAGCCAGACTCTTGCGGAAGGTTTGTACTGGGCTCCTTCAGGGTGCAGTGTTCTCCGTGAGTATTAGCAGCCACACCAAGCAGCCTTTTCAAATAAAGGCAATGAGTTATTAGTCACCTGGCTACAGAATCTGACAATCCAACGGTTAGCAGCGAGAGGAAAAGGTTAAGACAGACTTCAACCTGGTCACAGACAGGCCAGGGCGCCCTTCCTCGAGCCATGCTGCCGTTGAAGCCATCTTGGCTCGCTCTCTCTGTGGCTCTCCCTTTCTCCTCAGTCCCAGGTGAGAGCTCCCACCTCTCTCCCCAGTGCTAACTCTTATCCCAGCCACCTGATACCTTTCAGTCCATTGTCCAGCTGCTGCAGAGCCATACCGAGTTTGCCTACCAGAGAGTCCCATGGATAAGTATCAATTGTTCAATCCCATTGTTTTTGTGGACCCTTCATTGATACGGGTCAATTTCAGCCAGTCCTTTAATGACCCATTAATACCACCCCATACGGTTACATGTCACAACATCTCATGTATCCTGTTTTCTCCCAAGAGCAGCTTTTTACCCCTTTTGCACCTACTGGGTAGCAATGCAAGTACATAGGGAAACAGTCACAAGGAATTAAAAAAATATTACAGAACATTCCCACTTCATCACATAGGGTATCTGAGGGCTTGTACCCACTATCACTTATGTCACTTAGTGGTGTAACTTATGTCGCTCCTAGGGGTGGCTTATACACACTCCTGAGTGACATAAGTTATACCAACCTAAGCGCCAGTGTGAAAAGCTGTCCATGGGATAACTACAACCTGTCACTGAGGTGGAGTTATTAGGTTGCCAGAAGAGCTCTCTCCCATTGGTGTAGTGGCACTGCACTTCGAGTGTAGACTAGCCCCGAGTCTGTTCCTGCCTCTTTGGCAGGCGGCTCCGCTGGACAATGCTGTCTCTGCCCTCCTTCCTTTCCCACTGTAGGCTCAAGTTTCCGTCACTGCTCTTGGATCCTTTTGGATAGTTTGAGGGAACCTTTCTCCTGCTCCCTAGTACCGGTATGCGGGGAAGAGTTCCTTCCTCTCTGTCCAGCTCCTCTGGGTTTGTGCCCTGGGTAGGGTCACTGTTCTGCCTCCATCTGGATGCTCAGTCTAGCAAGACTGATACCCAGAGAGGCATCTCACATTGGACACTTTGACTCCAGCTCTCTTTGCATTGGAACGTTTCATGTCACCTATGTCCCCTCCTTTGGCAGGACTGCTGCTTTTCCCCCCAGGTGCACAGCCTCTTGGCCGCTCTCCCCCTCACTCTGTTTCACATGGTCAGTTTATTCTTTCTTCCCTCCCTTCCTTGGCCTTGCCTAGGCTGGGGATCGACTTCACTGACTTCCAATGCTGGCGTATCTTCACCAGTGCAAACTCCCATTGCAGACACGGTAAAGCTGATTCATAGGGGACTTGCCGCTCGCACCACTGGCTGGTGCTGAGACAAAGCTGAGCACAGAGACCTTTGATTTCATCCTCCATTGCCCTCTCTTTTCGCCTGGGGTCTTCCTTGGTGCCCAGGGGTCTCTGCAGTGCTCCTTCACCTCTCCATCACCTGTTCCTTTCTCTTTGCCTGCCTTTCCCTCCACAGCATCTCTGGGGGACACAGCAGCTGCTCTCTATTAGCGCTGGTGAAGCTAAGCGGTGACTGCTGCTGGTAGGGGCCTAGCATGATTCCCTGGAGCAGTGCACACGGGCTGCACTGCAAACTGGGCTGGCCAGATAGTGCTGCAGCCCTTCCCCCTCAACCCTGTGGCTTTGTGAATGGCTCAAACACCCTTTACTGTAGTCAAGGAAACCAGGCTGGAAACTGGCTAGTAGTCATGGCTGTAGCTAGGAGGAGGATTCTCCTGGACAGAACTGTAAATGCATACAGGAGCAGGCTGCCGAAAGGGAACACTGGTGAAAAAGATAGCACAGCTAAGAAGGGGGTGGGCGAAAATGCATTGAGGCATTCTTTGTTTGGAGCGACAGTGAGGGATTTAGAACAGTTTCCAGTTCCTCCCTCAGAGAATATCTGGATATTCTGGTGATCAGTGTATTAGAAACACCCAGAGGATTTTAACTGCTCCAGGGAGTCTGATGCAGACTTTGACTCCAGGCTGCACTGGGAGAGCTGAGGGCACATCTCCACTCCAAGAAGACTCCCAGAGCATTGCCTCAGCAAGCCCCGGTCAGCTGACCAAGCCTGTGGGGCTCAGGTTTCAGGGCTAGATGTGTAAATTGCAGTGTAGATGTTTGGGCTCTGGATAGAGCCCAGGCTCTGAAACCCAGGGGGTGGTGGGAGCAGGGGGTGTCTACACACCAATTTTTAGCCCCACTGCCTGAGCTCTGCAAGCCCAAGTCAATAGACCCAAGCTGTGAGATTCAGTGCTGTGGATTTTTATTGCAGTATAGACATACCCTGAGAGCCAAAGGAGTCACAAGCCAGCAGGAACAAGAAGGGTCTAGTTATACAACGAGCCCAGATGAGAATTGGACAGGGCAGCTGCTGGACCACTTCAACATGCTTCTGGGATGGCTTGTAGTGTGCGGTCACAGCTCTGAGGTAGATGCAGCTGAGAGGTAGATGCTTCATTGGACCCCATCTTCTGCACTTTGGGGCTGCACGTGCAGAAGTCTCACATCACACTACACCTCTGATGACACAACAATATGCTATATTGGCTTCAAGAAGTAGGGGGAATCTAACAGTTCTGGAAAGATGCTGACAGACTGTATGGAAATTGAGAGAAGAGCAACATAAAGGATCTTGAGGGAGCAATTTGTGATGAATATTAAAAGAGCTAGATCTGTTGAGCTAGGGAACAGTTCCCTAAAGGTATTGGATGTAAGCCAGACAGATTCTGCCAACTCTCACAATTTGATCATAAATTTCATGATATTGGTGTTTTTCTTAAATCCCCAGATCCTGGAGCCAGGCAATTACAGAATAATCTGTTCTCACTTTTACAGTCCTTGTTTTGAAGAAAAGTTTTTAAACAAGACCCTATCGGCTCAGACACCAAAAGGCAAAGAAACAGAACCCCACCTTTGGGTTTTGTTCCCTGGGTAAGAAGAACCTTACAAGTTGTAAGCCAACCTCACAAATATTGGGCACAGGCAATATTGGGACTGTTTAATGTAGGGAAAGGGGGTGGAATTAGGAGGAAATGGAGGGCAGGGATGATGAAAGGGAAAATACAAGCTGAAATCAGGAGACACCTTCTTACTGCAGAGACAGAAGCCCTAGCATGGAAACGTATTCCTGCCAGGTCACTGTCAGGAGTCATTTCAATTGGTGAATATTCTACAGGACATGGCCCTACTCTGACCCAGGGAAGTGGCTGAGCCCAGCACTTAAAATCATAGAATATCAGGGTTGGAAGGGACCTCAGGTGGTCATCTAGTCCAACCCCCTGCTCAAAGCAGGACCAACCCCAACTAAATCATCCCAGCCAGGGCTTTGACAAGCCTGACCTTAAAAACCTCTAGGGAAGGAGATTCCACCACCTCCCTACGTAACCCATTCCAGTGCTTCAACACCCTCCTAGTGAAAAAGTTTCTCCTAATATCTAACCTAAACCTCCCCGACTGCAACTTAAGAACATAAGAACGGCCGTACTGGGTCAGACCAGTGGTCTATCTAGCCCAGTATCCTGTCTACCGACAGTGGCCAATGCCAGGTACCCCGGAGTGAGTGAACCTAACAGGTAAAGATCAAGTGATCTCTCTCCTGCCATCCATCACCCCCTCTCTGACAAACAGAGGCTAGGGACACCATTCCTTACCCATCCTGGCTAATAGCCATTAATGGACTTAACCTCCATTAATTTATCCAGTTCTTGAGACCATTACTCCTTGTTCTATCATCTGGTACCACTGAGAACAGTCTAGATCCATCCTCTTTGGGACCCCCTTTCAGGTAGTTGAAAGCAGCTATCCAATCCCCTCATTCTTCTCTTCTGCAGACTAAATAATCCCACTTCTCTCAGCCTCTCCTCATAAGTTATGTGCTCCAGCCCCCTAATCAGTTTTCTTGCCCTCTGCTGGACTCTTTCCAATTTATCCACATTTTTCTTGTAGTGTGGGGCCCAAAATTGGACACAGTACTCCAGCTGAGGCCTCACGCATGTCGAATATAGAGGTGAATGATCATGTCTTTTGATCTGCTGGCAATGCTCCTACTTACACAGCCTAAAATGCTGTTAGCCTTCTTGGCAACAAGGGCACACTGTTGACTCATATCCAGCTGCTTGTACACTGTAACCCCTAGGTCCTTTTCTGTCAAACTGTTGCCTAGCCATTTGGTCCCAAGTATGAAGCAGTGCATGGGATTCTTCCATCCTAAGTGCAGGTCTCTGCACTTGTTCTTGATGAACCTCATCAGATTTCTTTTGGCCCAATCCTCTAATTTGTTTAGGCCCCTCTGTATTCTATCCCTACCCTCTAGTGTATCTACCACTCCACCCAGTTTAGAGTCATCTGCAAATTTGTTAAGGGTGCAGTCCACACCATCCTCCAGATCACTGATAAAGATATTGAATAAAACCGGCCCCAGGACCAACCGTTGGGGAACTCTGCTTGATACCGGCTGCCAACTACACATGGAGCCATAATTTAACTTTCATTACAAATTAAGCACTGGCTGGGCTCCTCTGGATTTCTTCCCATCGTGGTTTTCCGTGATTCTCTGATCTCCCATGCATCACCACCAACCCATAGCTCTCAAGAACCACAAATCAGGCCTCATATGTTTTGCTTAGAAATCATGAGCTGCGGTCCTGTTGCTTTGCCTTTTTGTTTCAGACATGAGAGATCAGATTTTCACAATTCCCTGCACTGAGGAAGGCTAGAGACTTACTTATGAAAGCTGAGATTCAGCATGTCTAGCCAGGGTCCCCAACACTTCTACCATAATAGGTGAGCAGAAAAACTTTGGGGGGAGGAGGGGAGGAGAGCGATGTCCCTTCTGGCATCTTCCCACATCAGCAAGCAGCAGAACAGGATTCTTTCAGGGGATTCCATTAGCCAGTGATGGTCTTAGACCAGGTCTGGATTTAGGAGATTTTTTATTTTATTTTATTTACCTTCAAAGTGGTCCTTTATTCAGGTAACATTGCAGAATTCATCCAGTTAGGCTAGCAAGATGAGGGAGAAAAGCCAGTTCTTCCTTAATTAGCTGTCCTACTGCCCAATCTGCTCAGGCTTCTCCAAGACACCTGCCTGGCTAACATGTGACAGGGCCCAGGCTCGAGTCACGCTGGAAACCACGCGGAGGAGATGCGCAGGAATCTCCGATCATTATCAAAAATTGACTGGCTTACCCTTGCACTGAAAGCAGAGAACAGAGAGTCTACCCCTACTTCAGCAGTGCATGGGACTCAGCACAGAACAGCTGTACTCGGCCTTTGCCTGTGGAAAGAGCCACAAGTGAGATGAGTCTGGAAGGTCTCATTCAAATTCCAATTTGTGCACCTCCTCAAACCACTGCATTGTGCACAAGGCAAGTCGAGGAGCAAACAAGGGGTGGATTGTGCGCCTCATGACTGGGGTACATTAGCAGAGCTGCCTGGGGTCACAGCCCTGAAACAGCAGGGGGCATGTGGGTCAGGACTGAGAGCCACAGGCAGTGGGGGAATGAGGTGATCATATGTGCACATTGATACCTCACCTGCATGGCAGCTTGCTCCCTGCCTCTTCCCTCTTCTAACCTTTGCAAACTGGATTGCAACCCTGTCAGCAGGGCCCCTTCCTGCTGTTATTGAACGTCTTGAACAGCAGGACTTTGCTCCTTGCTAGCTTATCCACACATGGAGTCTGTGTGGGAGGGTCCAGGCAGGACCTCTGGGAGACCTGCTTGCCAGTACAAATAAGGCTGAACCCCAAGTGGTAGCTCTCCCCCCAGCCCAGAGGGAAGAAATGCTCAGACAGTCAAAGAAGGAAAAAATGGCCTGTGCTTAGTATTGATATGTAAATGGTCCCAATTAGGCACTGCTCTTGCCCCTCCCTGGAATGAGAAGAGGTCTGGTTTCGCTGAGGAATTCTTGCTGGTGGCTTCACTGACACTTTTTCCTAAAATACTTAATTAACTTTAGGAAAACAAATACACATGTCCAAATCATTGTCATTTATTGATGTAGGGTTTGTTTTTTTGCAGATGCTATAATAAAAATAAGGCTGTGAAAAGTGATAGTTTTATGTTCATTAATATCACTTTTCATAGCACATTTAGTAGCTAGCTAGGAGGCTGTAAGTGATATTAACAGACATACAAGTATCACTCATCACAACCTCCCAGCTAGCTAGTAAGTCTGCGGTGAGAAATGATATTTGCATATTTGTTATCACTTTTCTCAGCAACACCAGGACAAATCAAGCCCTGGAGGGGGGGGGGGGGGGGAGAGGGGAAGGAGGTGGATGGATGTGGGGCTGGGAGAGGTAGTAGGGGCCCGGGGCAATTGGGGGAGGGGAATGAGCCTGCATGGCTGGAGCCAAGGGTCAGTGCCCACCACTGCGTGGTCAGAGCCGGGGACTGTGCAGCTGAAGCCAGGGGTCGGAGCCCACTTCGGCAGAGCAGGGCTGGGACATGATCTGCTCCTGACTGGCAGCACACTTATCCCATCTGGCTGTGCAGTGTGGGTGTCTCCCAGAGGGCACTAGGGAATTCCATTCTCTCTCTGTGTGTCTTTGCTTCCCTTTTATTCTTAGCTTATGCACATGGGAAGCATTTACACCTGTAAGAGGGTGGCCTGCCCAGTTAAGGGCCAGGAGGCCTGGCACTAGCCAGTTCTGCTCAGTCAGCCCACCTGTGCCATAATTAGCTGCCTCCCAGCCGAAGATGGATGGATAATGGGTCAGGCGTTAACAGGCAAACCTCTAGGCCTGTAAATAAAAAGACGCAAGAGAACCCAGTCAGAGGGAAGCTGATAGGAAGGACAGGGAGCAAGTTGGGCTCCTGTGGAAGGTTCCAGGAGTGGAACAGGCAGTCAGTGCTCTATCCCAGAGCCAGAGACTTAAAGGTAGAAGAGACTGGGAACTGAGCCGAGGGTGGGTTGAAGAGAAGCCCAGGTTTGGTTTGTGACGTTTTGTTACCCACAAAGGGTCTGGATTTTCCCTGAGGGCTGAACCAATTGAAACCCCCAGAGATGGAAAACTCTGGTGTGCAGAAATGGAGGAAGTGGCTGCAAATCCAGGCTTGGCCAGCAGAGGTGCTACAGGGCTGTCATACCTGAGACAGCCATTCAGAGTTCACCTCTTCCCAAAAGCCAAGAGCACAGATGGCCTAAGCTTTTTCTCAAGCTCCCTCATGACAAGGGGGAAGAGAGTTCCTGGAGTGAGGGAACACCTGGAACACCCTGCCCCAGCCCACCCTTTTTAAAGTCAGGGGCTGTTAGCTAACACACATCTGTCCATCCCAGAGTACCACAGGAGGGGAGAAGCCCTTTCTCAGTTGGCCAGAACCCAGGGCTTTAGCACTGGCTGAAGTTTCTATGGGGCTTTCAGTGGAGCGTGAGGTACAGCAGGCTCTAGAGGGGTGGCAAAAGGGTGGAAAGCAGTGGCAAGGTCCCTGCATCCCCAAAGCAAGGCTGCTGCCTTTAAGCCAAGTGCAGACACAATACCTGCTGGATGGCCAGTGTAGTAAGCAGTAGATTAATGTGACGGCAATGGTTAGGGGGCGCAGTTTACGCTTCTAAGTCGCCTCCAGGGTAACGCATAATTAAGGTTATTAGCTTAGGAATGGCCTTGTATTCCTGGTGTGTGTGTGTGTGTGTGTGTGTGTGTGTGTGTGTGTGTGTGTGTGTGTGTGTGTGTGTGAGTGTGTGTGAGTGTGTGTGAGAGAGAGAGAGAGAGAGAGAGAGAGAGAGAGAGAGAGAGAGAAAAGAGCTTTGCAGCTGTGTGAGCTGTTTACTTGGTCTGTGTGAAACTCAGCTTGTGTGAAACCAGACAGAGAAACTGAAGCAAGACTGAATAACGTCATTAGTTATTCATGAGCTATGCATAAGATGCAAATGAGCATGAGTATTTCTGTGGCCGTGTGCCCATGTGTGTCGGGCTTCTTCCCTGCGCATTGCTCCGATGTGCCAGGTCCTCCATCTGCGGCCGCGCTGTGACTGGGGCCCCCAGCGCCAGATGGCCACGACCTTCAATAAATAATATTCATCTAGCCACTGTGGGTGAGCCTCATTTCTATGGGACTTTTAAGGTACCCTGCAACAGCCAGAAACAGCAACTTTTGGTCCCAAGGTTGTGAAACTATACAGCACGTCAACCCCCTACTCAACGGAGTCAATATAACCCCCATGAATTCTTCCCCCAGCTCACAAGTATTCTTCCAGCTTACCCAGATGGAGTCCCAGCCAGCTCATCCTTCTAAGTCTCACTGTTGCAATGCACGGGCCAGGCCTGAGGGGATGGTGCTAAAGGACCTACCCACGCCATAAGTACAGCCTAGTTTTGTAACAAGTTGTTGTCATTTCCATCTCCTCCAACTACAAGAGTTGAGTTCTCTTCATAACATGAGCCTGTTGCTTGTCTGAGCAACTCCACTCGCCACACTACCTGATGCTTGTATCTGTGCATCCTGGGCAAATCAGGGCCAGGCCCATATTGCTCCAGTAGGAGACACCTGGGAGGAAGGGCAGTGACCAAGCTGGTTAAGTAGGAACCAGGGTCTGACCGCCCAACAGGACTGTGAGCAGAGGCAACCATGTGCCATCTAGGCTGAGGCCCCTGGCTCTTAGCTGCCAGAGTTACTGACAGTATTAACAGCTGGAGACTGGCCTGGCTTACAGCCAATAGCCACTAACTGGCTACAGACTCAGTTACAACAGCAGCCTGGCTAAGGCTACAGAGCATGACAACACTGGAACACAGGCTTCCTCCAATCCTCCTTACAGCCCATGTCCAGACTGAACAGCACCAGTGACAGACTAACGTCCTGGCTGCACATGGCCTCTGGACAGACGAGCAATTGCCCCAGGGTGCAATTTCATTAGCTGTAGGATGGTGATACCTTCCTCCATCCTTCCTTCAGCATAACATCCCACAGCTCTGAGGGGCAATTGGTCAGACTCAGCAGAAAATCAACACTGCATTGTGCTCCAACCCATCTGCCCTCCTCTCCATCTGTAACAAGCCAGCCACAACCAACAATGCCCAAGGAGGATGAAGCTGCTAAGCAGGGGCCATTGTATCCCGAGGACAAAAGAAGCTCACATTTTACAGCCATCAGCAGAGCACTCTGGCAGCTATCACTGCTGCCAATGATGCCAGCAGGCAAAGGCCTGTGCAGAACAGCTGACTACAGGGTTTGGCAGCAACCACAGTTCCCTTCACTGCCCTATAATCAGCCCCTGCCCTTCTCACTTCAACTCTCTCGGACACCCTTGCCCTGCTAAGTCAGCCAGCAAGTCTGAGTCCCCCGAGGACTCTGGGTCCTCTCTGCTACCTGGGAGGGATCTCACCCCAGAAGAGAAGAGGCCACTCATGGGGACAGGCTGCTGTGCTCTTGCCCAGATGTTGTTAGTAGAATGACCACCCAACTCCTCTCATTAATGAGAGAGGCAGACAAGATGGAAAAGGAAACTAACTGTGTATGAAGTAGGGGTGGAGTTAACTTTTCACAGCCCAAATATTATTCAGAAAGGGCCAGCAGCAAAGATCTACCCTTTTAAAAAGGGGTCAGGCATTATCCTAATCCCTTCTCCTGTCCCACCCACACAGCAGTTCTATCACACGGAGGTATTCGGGCCTCCCACTCTGGCAAGGGCATCCCAACCAGGAGGAGGCTGCACGAGACCCACCCAGCTGATGCCTGATCCAAGGAGCTGCTAACATTTTTTAAAAACATAAACAGAGACAGATGTTCTCGGTGTCCCTGGAGGTTTTATTCACAGCAGTTACTTGTCAAGGTCTAAGGCCTTTGGTTTCCATCTGACGCCTTTTTGGGGTTTCCAGCCTAGGAAATAAGGCCCCCATGTCAGGGCCAAGTCTTCTTCCTTCAAAGGGACATGGCTTTCCATGATAGCGAGGCAAAAAGGTCAAGTCTGTGAAAGCCCTTTCCTCAGGCTTAACAGCCAGCCTGGAAAGTAACTTGTCCGCAGTGGCTGGAATCACAGGCTGCAGCAGAATCCCATAAATCCGCAGACATTCCAGGGTCACATGAAGGACTGTGTCAAGCCAGCACTTCTCTGCAGGGTTGTCTCAGCACAGTTTCCAGGGCGCGTGTCTCTGGAAGAAGCCATTGGTCTGCCTCACACACGCTACAACGGATTCTAAAGCCTTGTATATTTGGAAGTGTTCAAAATAATCAGTCACCTGGAGAGGCAGGCGATCAACTGACGCTACCAGCTCATAGTCTTCAGCCAAAGCCCTACCTGAAGCTTCCACATCTGTGTGGTCAGAGCCCTTTCGAAAGCACAACTCTGTGAAACGTGGGTAAATTCCACTGGGGTTGAGGCTAGAGGCTGTACAACGGTTGAGAAGCCCCCCGAGTGCATCTGCCAGCTCAGAATTCACCAGCTTAATAACTTTCTCCTCATAATAGTCACAGTCTCGCTCAGGGACACCTTGCCGCAGCAGGAAGTACCTAAAGCCATCCGCCGTGTACTGACTGAAACATGCCACTGGATCCACCACATTGCCCAGGCTTTTCGACATCTTTTGCCCATGGACTGTCCAGTGGGAGTGCACATAGATCTGCTCTGGAGGATCAAGCCCCACAGCCATGAGTAGTGCTGGCCAGTAGATGGCATGGAACTTGAGGATGTCCTTGCCAACAACATGGTGAGTTGCCGGCCACCAGGCATGGTGTGCATCAGGGTAACCCGCTACAGTCAGATAGTTCACCAAGGCATCTACCCACACATAAATGGTTTGTGTGGAATCACCAGGGACAGGGATACCCCACTGTAATCGGCTTCTCTCACGGGAGACAGACGGGTCTGGCAAGTCCTCTTCCAGCCATCAAAGCACCACCTGGTGGAAGGGCTCAGGGGAGATGACATGCCGATTCCCTTGGAGCCACTTCCGTAATGGCTCTTGAAATTCAGACAGCTTGAACATGTAATTCTCCTCTTTGGTCCAGTGCACCTGAGAGTGTAAGAGAAAAATGAATTACAACCAATACCCTTCACTAAATTCTACAAGAGACACCCATAGTTTTGTTAACAGGGAGTTATGGTTTTAGACATCCTACAGTGCTTGTTGCCCTTTGGGCCCTCCCACTGCACAAGAGCTTAATTCTCAACATTACAACCTTGGAAAACTGGGAAATGCAGAGCTATGGTCCCCATTCACCTCTACTACAAGGACTGCACGTGCCTCTCCCTCCCACTGGCAAGCATTAGAAAACCAGGAAATAAAACTTCCCAGACCACACACAAAAGTTGCATTGGTTTAATTGAAATTTGTTTTTAAGCCCATTTACTGGAATGGGTGCAAAACCCCAAGTAGACACTTTTACTCTGGTTTAAGCAGATCTTCAATTTAGTTTAAACCTTTTCCTAATCCACTAAAGATCAATTGATATACACCAGACATGCTGCTCTGAGTGGCATGGTAAGGGGGCAGTTGGATAAGGGGGAGAGGGTCACGGGGGGGTGGGGGGTGGCCAGATAGCAGTTGGACGGGGCAGAGGTTCTGGGGGCACGGCTGGATAAGCATGGGAGTCCTGGGGGTTCTATCGTGGGTATGTGTGGATAGGAGGCAGGGCAGTCTGGGGGGATTGGATAGGGGGTGGGGTTAAAGGCAGGAGATGTGAGGAGGGGGGTCAAGGGACAAGAAGTGTGGGGTTGGATGGGACAGGGATTCTAATGGGGGCAATCAAGGGGCGGGAATGGGGTAGGGGCGGGGCCAGGCTGTTTGGGGAGTCACAACCCCCCCCCCCATACAATTTTGCAACCCTGATTTAGCCCTTGGGCCAAAATTTTAGCCCATCCCTGATCTAGAGAGACTTGAAACTTCAGCTTCTCTCTTGCTACATTAACTTCAGAACTGCTATTGTTTCTCTTAAGCAGGTGGCCTGCTGAGCATCTGTAAGGGGAGCATGGGGCCTGAGCCCTGGTGGGAAGGAAGAAGAGAAAGTGCCTGCCCACCTGCTCTGGCCAGCCAGGCAGGGAAGCATGGGGCCATGCCAAGAGGAGGACAGGAAGGAAGGCAGCGCAGCTCAGTGTTGTACCTGATGGCCGCTCTCCAGCGAGACCTTGCAGGGGCGGCCCTGGGCGTCTGGGCGCTCGGTGATCTGGGCCTGGCTCAGGAAGCACTCGTCCGGGGTGCAGTACCAGCCCTCGTAAAAGTCCTTGTAGAGCAGCCCCCGGCCCTGCAGCGCCGCCCAGAAGCGCTGGACCGCTCGGCGGTGGCGGGGCTCCGTGGTGCGGATGAAGTCGGTGAAGGAGACGGCAGCCCGGGAGAAGACATCGCGGAACAGGCCGGACACGTGCGGGCAGAGCTCCGCGGGAGACGTGCCGGCCGCCGCCTGCTGGATCTTCAGCCCGTGCTCGTCCGTCCCTGGAACAGCCAAGCGGGGCAGCTGAGTGCAGGGCCAGGCGGGGCTGCAAGGCGGGGGCCCCCGCCTCCCGCGGGCACTGCCCGGCGAGCACCGCTCCCCCCGCCCGGCAAGCGCCCCGGGCCGGCGGGGATGGAGCGCTGCCGAGTCCCGCCCCCGCAGGGAACCGGCCCAGGGCCGCCCCTGACCCGCCCCGCTCCCGGCCCCCGCTCCCCGGTGGCGAGGCGGCCCGGCCCCGGCCCCGGCAGGTCCAGATGTCGGTGCAGCGCGTCGGCCAGCAGCGCCGAGTAGAGGTGCCCGATGTGCGGCGGCCCGTTCACATAGAAGATCGGGGTGGTGAGAAGCCAGCGGCGGCACTACTGTGTTTATTGTCCTTGAGGTTGTGACATCTCAGTGTGAGGGCTATTTAAGGATGTGATTTTTGAGCTTTCAGGGCATGAGATCAGTGAATGAAGCCCCCTGGGCAGCTTCCCATTCCATTAATCTAATCCTGTGTTGTAGGAAGACCATCTTAATCTCCAGGATGGAGAGGTGAGGTTGCTATTTCCTTAAAAACGAACTATGAAACCACACACACAGTGTGCGTTTGCGCTCTACTCCTAATTTGATAGAAGGGCTTGAAGAGGATCTCAAACTTTGTTCTGTTTGTCTGTCTTTCATTTTGGGAATATCTGCTCCTCATTTCTTTCTTTGTTGGCAGTTTCTGGCAAACTCTTGGAGGAGTGTGTTACTGATATCACACAAGGCTATAACCTGAGCTTCAGTTCCCCACAGGGCCGCCGACAGGGGGGTACTACGGGTAGAGCTGTACCGAGCCCCGCACTTTAGGGGGGCCCCGGTACAGCTCTACCTGTAGTCATCCGGCGCGACTCTCCCCCGGACGAGCGGGTGTCCCCGGCCGAGCAGTGAGCCCGGCCGGCAGCAGCGGCTCAGTCTGGGGAGGGGGGGAGGGAGCAGCAAGGGCAGCTCACCCCGCTCCCGGGCTCTCGCTCCTAGCTGCTGTCAGCTGGGGGGGGGGGGGCGGCTGTGGAGCGCCGGCTGGGTGGGGGGAGCGCCGGCTGGGCTGGGGTCCCCCCAGCCGCTGTCGGCTGGACTGGGGGGGGAGGCTGGGCTGGGGGGTCCCCAGCCGCTGTCGGCTGGGCTGGAGGGGGCCTGGCTGGGCTGGGGGGCCCCCCAAACTATCAGAGTAGGGGGCCCCCAAATTTCTGTCGCCGGCCCTGGCCCCGGGAGCCCCGCGGGGGGAGGGAGGTTTCCATTACAGGTGCTAGCAGGAGGGGTAGGATCCTGCTGTCGCACACTGGGACTGGGGCAGGGGTCTGTGGCCCCTCCCCCATGCTCCCCCATATAGAATAACAGACGGGGGCTGCACTGTTCCCACCCAGCACGATGCACTTTACAGACATCACTCAGTTCAGCTACACAACTCGCCCCCACCCCAGGCATCGGGGTCATTACCCCCACTGTACAGAAGGAGGAAACTGAGGCACGGAGGAGGGGGAAGGGTTACACAGAGAGTTAGTAGCACAGCTGGAACTAGAACCCAGGAGTCCTGAGTACCAGGCCACCCCCTAGCTCTAGCCACTAGGCCCCATTCCCACCATTTGTGCATGTTGCCATCCGGCCATCCTATACCAACACCCCCCCCCCCCGACCTGGCATCAGAACCCACCAGCCTCAGAGTGGACCCCCATCGCCCGCTCGTGGCAGGCAGGAAGCATCTTGCCCGGTTCGGTGCCAGCTCTGTCCACCCGCCGCGGGCCACCCAAAATAACCAGCTCCGCCCCAAGCACCTGTGGCACAGTGGGGAGCAGCTTCACTGCCCAGATCAGCTGTGCCCCCCCCCCACACATTTCACCCTTCTCTCCCTCGCTTTCTCTCTCCACCAGCCTGCCATGCCCGGCTCTGGCAGTGCCCACCCCCCAGTGCCCCATTCATACACCCCACGCACTGCAGCCCGCGCCCACTGCTCCACAGCCCCTGTGCACCCTAGAAACTTCCCGGGGGGGGGGGATGGTAGCGGCTTTGGATGGAGCAGGGTCTCTCAAAGCCGGGGAAACCTGGAAAAACGGGATGGAGGGATCCCAAGAACTGCAGCGCCCGGCACAGCAGGGGATGCCTGGGTGGGGCACCCCCCCCAAGCAACCCCCTCATCCCAAGGATGCCCATCGAAGGTCCCCATCTTGCCAGGGAGGGGATCTCCGGGAGGGGGGCACCCAAACAGACCCATGCGGCTGTGCTGCAGGGTGCATTAGCAGCAGGGGGAGGGGGTGGCACCCTGGATCCAGCAGGGCTCCTCCCCCGTCCGTGAGCCAGCAGGGGCGGGGAACCCGACACCCACAAAACCACAGGCCCCCCCATGCCAGGCGGGGGGTCCCAGCCCCCCCCCCTTACCTGGAGCCGTCACCTGCGGATAATCCCCGAGTCGTCCATCTCCCCCCAGCCAGCAGGCCCCGGGCGCCCCCGAGCCGGCGATGGAGCCGAGGGAGGGGGGGTGGCTGCGGGGGGGGGCTGTCTGCGGGGGGCGGGGGGGGAGCAAGGATCCTTCACCCGTGTCTCCTGCCACAAAACTTGGCAGCCACCAGGCTCCTGGCAGCGGCGGCGCCCGCCCCAGCTGCGCAGCGCGGGGGGGGTGGCTCAGGTGTGGGCGCCCCCACCCTGCCTGGGGGGTGTCAGCCCCCCCCAAGGCTCCTCGAGCCGCCCCGCAGCCCCCCCCGGGGATCAGCCCCGCTGCGCGCCCGGCTCCATCCTCGCCAGGCGCCCGCCTGCCCGGCCCCGCCTTAGCTGGGGGGGGTCCCGGGGCCTCCGCCCCCCCCCATGCCGCTCCCGCCCGCCCGGTTCCCGGGGATGCAGCCGCCTCTGCGCGTCTCCGGCTCCGCTCCCGCGCGGTGGGGGGAGGGGGATCCCGGCTGGACGGCCCGGTTCCCAGGACGGGGGGGGGGGTGTGCTCGCCCGGCTCCCCGCTGCCGTGGCAACCGCGGGACCGACCCACCCTCCCCGCGGCTGGGGGTTTAACCCTTCCGGTCCTGCAGCCCCCAGGGCCCGGCTCCTCCCAGCCCCGCCTCGGCACCTGCCCCGCCCCATGTGCCCCCCGCCCGCTGCCCCCCAATATGCCGCCGCTGCCCCCTGCAGATGAGGCTGCTGCTTCAGGACAGAGCTAGGGGGTGCTGTGCTGTAGGAAGGGGGGGGCTCAGCAGGGGGTGCTCTCCCCTGGCAGTCAGTGGGGCACTAGGGGGCACTGTGCTGTGGGGGGGGGCTCAGCAGGGGGTGCTCTCCCCTGGCAGTCAGTGACCCCAGGGCAGGGTTAGGGGGCGCTGTGCTGTAGGAAGGGGGGGGCTCAGCAGGGGGCGCTCTCCCCTGGCAGTCAGTGACCCCAGGGCAGGGTTAGGGGGCGCTGTGCTGTAGGAAGGGGGGGGCTCAGCAGGGGGCGCTCTCCCCTGGCAGTCAGTGACCCCAGGGCAGAGCTAGGGGGCACTGTGCTGGGGGGGGGCTCAGCAGGGGGTGCTCTCCCCTGGCAGTCAGTGGGGCACTAGGGGGCGCTGTGTGGCGGGGGGGCTCAGCAGGGGGTGCTCTCCCCTGGCAGTCAGTGACCCCAGGGCAGGGTTAGGGGGCGCTGTGCTGTAGGAAGGGGGGGGCTCAGCAGGGGGCGCTCTCCCCTGGCAGTCAGTGACCCCAGGGCAGGGTTAGGGGGCGCTGTGCTGTAGGAAGGGGGGGGCTCAGCAGGGGGCGCTCTCCCCTGGCAGTCAGTGACCCCAGGGCAGAGCTAGGGGGCACTGTGCTGGGGGGGGGGCTCAGCAGGGGGCACTCTCCCCTGGCAGTCAGTAACCCCAGGGCAGGGCTAGGGGGCGCTGTGCTGTAGGAAGGGGGGCTCAGCAGGGGGTGCTCTCCCCTGGCAGTCAGTGGGGCACTAGGGGGCACTGTGCTGTGGGGGGGGGCTCAGCAGGGGGTGCTCTCCCCTGGCAGTCAGTGACCCCAGGGCAGGGCTAGGGGGCACTGTGCTGTGGGGGGGGGCTCAGCAGGGGAGGGCTCTCCCCTGGCAGTCAGTGACCCCAGGGCAGGGTTAGGGGGTGCTGTGTGGCGGGGGGGCTCAGCAGGGGGCACTCTCCCCTGGCAGTCAGTGACCCCAGGGCAGAGCTAGGGGGCACTGTGCTGTAGGAAGGGGGGCTCAGCAGGGGGTGCTCTCCCCTGGCAGTCAGTGACCCCAGGGCAGGGTTAGGGGGCGCTGTGCTGTAGGAAGGGGGGCTCAGCAGGGGGCGCTCTCCCCTGGCAGTCAGTGACCCCAGGGCAGGGCTAGGGGGCGCTGTGTGGTGGGGAGGGCTCAGCAGGGGGTGCTCTCCCCTGGCAGTCAGTGGGGCACTAGGGGGTGCTGTGCTGTAGGAAGGGGGGCTCAGCAGGGGGTGCTCTCCCCTGGCAGTCAGTGACCCCAGGGCAGGGCTAGGGGGCGCTGTGTGGTGGGGAGGGCTCAGCAGGGGGTGCTCTCCCCTGGCAGTCAGTGGGGCACTAGGGGGTGCTGTGCTGTAGGAAGGGGGGCTCAGCAGGGGGCGCTCTCCCCTGGCAGTCAGTGGGGCACTAGGGGGCGCTGTGCTGTAGGAAGGGGGGGCTCAGCAGGGGGTGCTCTCCCCTGGCAGTCAGTGACCCCAGGGCAGGGCAGCGGGGGGCAGCTGCAGGAAGTTGCTGCATTTCAGAGGAGATGCAAAGCCAAGGCCTTGGCCTATAACGACCCCCTGGTAGTTTTCATAGGCCAATCGCTGGTTGCTGGGGGGCTGGGGACTGTGGGACTCTCATCGCCAAGCAGATCCATGAACATGGGGGCCCCGGGCTCTGGGGAGACACACGCCTAGGGCGTCTCTGGTCTCCACGGCGACTGGAGCAGGCGGCTGTTGGGGGGTGACGAGCGGCGTCTGGTCTCAGCACGGCCGGCCGGGCAGCGTCGGGTCGATGGGCTGGGCCGGCGCCATAATTGCTCTTGATGGGCGGCCAGGGCTGATCCACGGCCTAATGGGGCAGTTAAAGGAAATCGATAGCTAGGGCTGGGCCCAGCAGGCAGAGGGAGGGTGTGTGTGTGTGTGTGTGTGTGTGTGTGTGTGTGTGTGTGTGTGTGTGTGTGTCAGTCAGGTTGGGATGGGCAGAGCAGCGGTGGGATGGGCAGAGCAGCGGTGGGTGTGTTTGTGTACAGGGAAGTCCTGTGTGTGTGTGGTCTGCAGGGACAGAAGTCTGGCTGGTGGTGTGTGTGTGTGTGTGCGTGCACCCAAGGGGAGGGCCTATGTGTGTGTGTGTGTGTGTGTGGTGTCTGGCTGGTGGTGTGCATGGGAAGTGTGTGTGTGGAGCTGTGTCTGTGTGTTTGCGCTGGTGTGCGATGAGTGAATGGCTGGGGGGTGCTAATGGCTGGTGTGCAGGGAGCCACAGAGAGAGCGACGGGGTCTCTCCCCCCCATTAGACCCCACTCACTGCCCCCATCTCAGAGTCGGGAACCACGTGGGTCCTTGGTGCCCGGCCCAGGCCCTGGTGATGGGATGGGGCAGAGACCAGGCCCTGGGGCCGCCTGCACCAGCGAGCTGGGGGAGACCGGCCTGCGTGTGTGTGTGTGGGGTGTGGATTCCCACCCGAATGTCTGCAGTGGTGGGGTAACCGTGGGAGGAGGGCGCCACCCAGTGGGCTGGGTGCAGAACTTTCCATGACCCAATAACACCCACAGACCACACACACGTACACCACACACAAACACAACATACACACACACACCACACACGTGCACATACCACACACATGTACACCACACACACACCACAACATACACACACACATGTACACCACACACACACACACACCACAACATACACACACACACGTGCACACAGCACACAACATACACACACACACCCCCAAACACACACACCCCGGCGTGGAGAACTGCAGCCAGTCACAGCTGCTCGACACCCTGCACTGTCCATGGTGCTGGAGATGAAGGACTGGGGCTGGCAGCTCCCCAGGGGCCGGACTCCTGGGTTCTCTCGCCTCCCCCTGGGCTGCCGGGATGGAAACACCCACCCACCCCCCGTGCTGTGTTGCTAGGCCCGGGGGTCTGAATAGCGGAGCTGCTCAGCTCCCGAACCTCCCCCCATTCCCCCTGGGCCCCTCCCAGAGAAAGCGCTTTAAGAACCATCGTCGGGGACACATCAAATATTGGGGTGCCCCCCGGAAATGCCACGTGGCTCTGTCACTCTCTAGTGGCCAGTCACTGTCTTACAGCCTGGGGGACCCGGGCTCTTTGACGCTCCTGCTTCCAGGGCTTGTCTTCAGTCCCCACGGCCAGCGCCAGGGACGGGGAGGGAGGCAGAACTCCTGGGTTCTATTTCTGGCTGGGGGAGGGGAGGGGGAGGTCTAGTGGCTTAAAGCAGGGGAGAGGCTGGGCCTCCACTTGTGCCATGGGCACATGAACCCAACTCATGAAAGCCCAGGGGCTGGCGCTCCCCTTGGGCCCATGGCCGCAGGTACCAGATGGCAGAAGCAACTCTAATTCCCCTACCCACTATGGCCCCAACCCCTCCCTGCTACTCCCATCCAGCACTTAGTGGAGTCCAGATCCCTGCCAGAAGCAGTGACGACACCAGTCCGGACCAAGCCAGGCAGCGCCCCAGTCCCCAGGACACCGGCCAACCCTCACCCCCACCCCATGCCAAACAGCTGTTGGCAAAGCCTGGTAATACCATGCACCTAGCTAGCCCTGCCCAGCTATGGATCCCATTGGGGGGAAACTGAGGCACAGAACAAGGGCATGAGACGCAGCCTCACTGTAACTCAGACCTTAAAGAGAACTTGGGAAACCTGGCTTCATGTTCCCCTGCCTGTATCACTAGACCCCACTTTCCTCCGCAAAGCTCACCATAGAACCCAGGAGTCCTGACTCCTAGCCTCTTTGCTCTACCCACTAGACTTCCCCTCCCCTCCAAGAGCTTAGCAGAGAACCCAGGAGCCCTGACTCCCAGCCCCTACCCACCTGCTCTTACCACTAGACTCCCCTCTCTTATCCAATCCCATAATGGAACCCAGGAGTCCTGCTGTCACGATATTGAAATAATTTGGTACCATGTAGATCACTGGGGTACAAAATATTATGTGAAGGGGGTCATAACAGGTGTATTATGGGTGTATATATTCCATATGTGTGTAGCTATTCCATATGTGTGTATCTATTCCATATGTGTGTATTTATGTTGTAAATGAAGTTATGGGTGCCTGTACTTCAAACAGGCTTAGCTCAGAAAGCTCAGACAGGCTGGTGCTAACTCGAGCCCATTAAAGGGCCATCAACTGCACAATGGACTGTGTCCACACCCGAGGAGAGGAGCCTCCCCAGGAGTGGAACATGCCTGGGCAAGAACTGAATAATTGAGAGTCTGGTAATTGGACCATGTGGCTGTGAGACTTCAGTTTGCAGCCAGACTCTGCATAAGGAGGAGGAGGGTCTTCACCCACAGGAGGAAGTCTATAAAGCTGGAAGAAGCATTCTCCATTTTGTCTTTTACCTCCAGACTTCGGCCTGCCTTGTTTCCAGCTTTGGATGGAACTTTGCTACTCTGGGAACTCTTTACAATGGTATTGACCCATCTCAGCAGAGATGTTTTCCAAAGACTTTGATTTGAACCTGCAGTTTATTCTACCTTTGCTGCAAGCCTGAACTAAGAAATGTGCCATTACTGCTTGTAATTGATTTCTTTTAACCATTCTTAACCCTCACCTAGACCTTTTCCCTTTTATAATAAACCTTTAGATTTTAGATTCTAAAGGATTGGCTACAGCGTGATTTGTGGTAAGATCTAATTTGTATATTGACCTGGGTCTGCGGCCTGATTCCTTGGAATTGGGGAGAACCCTTTTCTTTATTTGGGGATTGGTTTTCATAACCATTGATCCCCAGGACAGGTGGCTGCGGGTGGTGATACTGGGAATCTGGAGTGTCTTAAGGGGATTGCTTGTGTGACTTGTGGTGAGCCAGTGGGGTGAGACCAAAGTCTTTTCTGTTTAGCTGGTTTGGTTTGCCTTAGTGTGGAAAAACCCCAGCTTTGGGCTGTAGTTGCCCTTTGGAAGCAATCTGTCCTGATCTGACACTCACAGTTGGATCCCACCAGGAACAGCACTGTCACACCTGCCTCCCAGTCCCATTCTCAGGGGGTGTGACCACATCCCCAGAGCTGCCCTGGGGACCCCGAAGTGCAGGCCAGGATTGTTCCACCCTGGCATGTGTAGGACACAACCCACTGCCCATGGGCACCCCACAGCCTGGCACCCACCAGTGCACGCAGCCCTCTAGGTGGCAGCAGCAATCCACAGCCAGGGCCCCCCACTGCCTGGCAGCTCCCAGAAAGGCCTTGGGGGTCAAGGCTGGCACAGCCCCTGGCACCGGCTTTCGGAGGTGAGGCCCACCCAGGTCTTTAGATACCCCCCTGCCAGATTGGGGAGCAGGACCCAGGAGTCCTGACTCCCATCTCAGCACTCCCCCAGCCCCCACCCTACTCTAACCACTAAGCCTCACGCCCCTCGCAGAGCCAGGAGTCCATCTGCCCATCCATCCCTCTGTCCTGATCCCTGCTAACTCCTCCCCTTGCAAATCAGACTCCATGGCTGGAAAGCTGCAGTTCCCCAGTGATCCCCAGGGGACCCGGAAAGACAAGGGGGGAAGTTAATCACCATTCAAAGGGCAGAAGGAACTCAGAGATCACCCCATGCGGTGTGTGTGCGGGGGGAGGTCTCAGGGCCCCCTACCTCCCGGGAGGCATTGGCAGAGGGCTTTCCCCTCATGTCTGTGCCAGGGATGGCCTGGGTGGCCCATGCCCCAGGCACACGGGGAAGGTGACTGTGGCAGTGAGAAAGTCCCGTACGCTTGTCTCCGGGATGCCTCCCTAACCCCCCCCACCTCCCGCTTGTTCAGTTGGATACAAATTGCCATTTCACACCCTGGATTAAATTGTTGTGCTGCACGGCTGTTAAATAGCTCTCGTGCCCCATTCCAGAGGCAGCTGCATCTCAGCACTGGCTGAGAGACCCCTACGTAAACAGCCACCATGGCCTAACCCAGAGGTGGCTGCATCTCAGCACCAGGCGAATACACTGCCAGCTGTCCAACCACCAGGGGAAGCACAAGACATTGGTTTTCTGTGGCTCCCCCAGGCGGTGTCACTCTGCGTTCCCTTGCTGGGGGGCTTTGGCCCTGGGTAAAATCCTGGTGGAAGCTTCCCAACTTGCCTCGTTGATTAACCTCAGCTGACCACGTCCCTCCTTGGCCTGGCCCAGAGCAGGCCCCAGACATTGGATGTGGGAGGAGAGAGGGGGAGAGACAGGGTCCCTCCCCCACTCCCCGGCCTACACCAGTGTGATGCGGGGCACTCCGGAGGCACCCCAGTGCCACTCTGACTGGCGAGTGGCTGCTGCGGGGGGGCTTGGAGACGGGGGGAGGGGAGGGATTTGGCTTTGGAGCAGGAGGAGGCGAACAGCAGGGTGGGAGAAGGGGGGAGATCACCCCCCCACCCTTCCCCAAGAAGACAGGAACCCCAGGAAGGCACACGGACCACTCCCAGATTCCCCACACCGAGCCGTAACACCAGACAAGGCAGGAGAGGGAATGCCGGCCGCGGCAACGACCTGGAAGCTGCATCCCATATCCAGAAACTATACAGGACAAACTGCCCGAAAGCCTTGAGGGAGATCCTTGATGGGACCTTCTCCTACTGCGCCACCCAGCCTCAGAGACTCTACTCGTACTTCAAGGACGTGTTTGATCCTAACTGCCAGCTCTCTGCTCTAACCATTAGACCCACTCTGCTTGCAGTCAGGATAGAACCCAGGAGTCCTGATTCCTAGACCCCCCCCCCCGCCCCGTTTCTCTAATCCTGTGGTTCTCAACCAGGATTACATGTGCCCCTGGGGGTACGCAGAGGTCTTCCAAGGGGCACATCAACAGGCTACACAAAAAGCACTAACAATTTCATACAGACAATGACTTGTTTATGCTGCTCTATATACAGACTCTATATGGGTGTGTTTTCTTTTAGGATTATAGTCTGTTAAAATCTGTGTGTATTGAATTCACTATGGAGTTTGTAAAGATAGAGCAGCAATCCAAGAAGCAACCCTTACAGCCTCTCTTTCCACTCATTCATACTTTTTCCTTTAAATATGTCAAAACACAAGCATGCAATCATCCTCCGGCCAAGCACAGAAAAATCTCTCTATATAAAAGTCAAAGGGTGTATGCGTGTATGGTCCCTTACTACTTCGACACCGTTTCAGCTAGATACTTGAAATTTGGTACAGTTATAGGCTTTAGGGTATAGGTCCTAATCAGGGTAAGAATCGAAAATTTTTAAAATCTCACCTCTTATACCCCCTAGGGGTGAAATTCTTTAAAGCTCATTAACATCAACTATTAGAGAGGTAGCCGTGTTAGTCTGGAATAGCAGAGGTAACAAAGTCCTGTGGCACCTTAAAGACTAACTATAAAGTTTTGAAGCATAAGGTTTCATGGGCTAATACCCACTTCGTCGGATTCAAGCAATGGTATACCTGCCTCTGGACACTTCCACTGCTTGCATCTGACGAAGTGGGTATTAGCCCACGAAAGCTTATGCTTCAAAACTTTATAGTTAGTCTTTAAGGTGCCACAGGACTTTGTTACCTCTAACATCAACTACACAGCTCACATAACATCATCTGGGCAGCAGGTTAACACATGCTGTTGTCTGTTACAAATTACAACTAGTCCGAGCAACGCCGGGTATTTCAGCTAGTACAAAATAAAATTTCAAAATGGCCGACCACCAAAAACATACACAACCAGAAACAGGGATGGTGGGCAGGACGTAAACACTACACGGGGCATGGAAACCTGTCAAAAAGTACATGGTGATGAAAGCTATCGAGTGCTTAACTACGCACGTGTCTGCAGGGCCAGATTAACTTTTTGTGGGTTTGGCACAATATTATTTGTGGGCCTCCCCAGGGAATGATTGTAAAAGACAGGAAATCAATAAATTGTCTTTGACACAGCACATAGCTGCACAGGTTTTATTAACAATATCTACATGAAGTGGGTTGGTTGAGTAAGTTACATAGCAAGTATAACTGTGAGTAGTATACAAATTACTTATCTGAAGCAAAACTAGTATGAAGTATGAAGAATTAATTCAGATTTTTCAACATTCCTTTGCTGCAGTAAACATTTCAATTAAACAAGAGAAGTCATTTAACCCTGCACTTCCATCGGCACCCAGACCAACGGCTATCCCCGAGTGTCCCCATGGACGTATCGCAAGGCCATCCTTGCCCCTGGAATCACCTAGTGGGGCTTCACTAGCCCCTTCCACACCAGTGAGCGGGTGGAGGTGGAGTCTACTACCCCTTCCCGGGGCTTCCCCCCAACAGCACAGGTATCGTGGTCAGGGGGTGCTTCCCCGCTCTACTCCGTCCCCCTGTCCACCAACACAAGTCTGCCAGCCCGCATTCCATCTGCAGACAGTCCTGTTTCTTGTGGCCCGGGCGTCCATACTGCCAACAGGTCAGTTCCTTGCTGCGGGTGGGCCCTTGGTCCAGTCCCCTCTTGGGCGCTACATCTGGTGGGCTTTTGCCCGCTCCAACTCCCTTGCCCGGCTTCACCACACGTCGGGGCCCCTCTGCTTCAATGTATTCCTCCGTTAACCAGATGGCTTTGGCCACTTGGGCCAGCTGATGTCTCCGGACCCATACCCGAACGGTGTCCGGAAGATCTAGGAGGAACTGCTCCAAGACACCTGTTCTATGACCTCCTCCGTGGTTTGGGCATTAGGCCTTAGCCACCAGGTGGCCCAGGCCATCAATTTCTGGGCAAACGCCCTGGGCCGCAGACCTTTGGTCCAGCAGGCCGCCTGGAAGCGCTGGCGATACCTCTCAGCTGAGAGTCCCATGCGGTTCAGTATAGCGGCCTTTACCACATCATAGTCCCATGCTTGGGTGTCACCCAAAGCCATAAATGCTGTCTGGGCTTCCCTGCCCAGCTACGGGGCTAACCGCAGGGCTCAGGGCTCCCGCTCCCAGCCAGCCATGGTAGCCACCTGTTCAAAAGTTTCAAGGAATGCAATGGGATCTTGCAGAGCCCCCATCCCTACAGCCTGGCGCCTTCCCCCACTGGTAGACTCACCATTCTCTGGAGGATTTGTTGCTGCACCGTGGCCAGCTCCCTGATAAACTCCTGGACTGTCCTCTCTTGTTCTGCCTGCCATTTCATCAGGGCCTGGTGCTCTGTCTGTTGCATTTCTTGCACCATGCTCACCAGCCATTTTAGGGTCTCCTCCATACTGGCAGGCATACAACTAGGAAGGTCCTGGATAGGTCCCCAGTGTTACAGAATCTGCACAGATTTTGCTCTCTCCCGCCGCCCGCGGGGCCCCCCCCCCCCCGGCCGGTCTCCCGCAGCCCGCCCCCCGCCCTCCCGGCCGGTCCCCACCACCCGCAGGCCCCAACCCCTGCATGCGCTCTGGCCACGGGGCCCGGCCGGGAGAAGCAAAGGGGGGCGGGGGGAGGCTGCTGGGTGCCGGGGGAGGGGGCTGACGAGCGCTGCAGCGGCTGCCCGGAGCCGCATCTTGCTCAAAGTCCCGGCGACAAGGGGGTACAGCTGCGTACCGGGCCCGCCCCCCTTAAGTCCAGGGCCTGGTACAGCTGTACCCATTGTACCACCCTGTCGCCGGCCCTGACCTCAGATGGCCAATGGCAAGAATAGCCTTGTAGCGAACTGGAGATGCCAGGGAATCCAGAGGTTCCTCTTTAATGAAGTCCTGAAATGCATGAATAGGGACATAAACAATGGGAAATGGATTTGAAAGGCAGAGAGGCCTTCCTCCCACACCCTGAAACAGGGCCAGATGCCAGCCCTGTAATAAACAGACTCCGCGCTCAGCAGGCTCTCTGCCTCGGATATAGACCGTAGGGCCACCTGCGCACTGTACAGAGCAGTGGTCGCCAACCTTTCGGACCTCAGGGACCACTAAACTCACAATTTTGAATCCCGCGGACCACTAACATGAATTTTTTTAAAAAGGCCCGGGGGAGTGGGGGGGAGAGGGGGGGGGGTGGCAAGAGCGGGGGGGGGGGGGTTGTTTGACTTTTAAATGACTTTTGTGTTATGCCTTTTCATATAACCTTGTTTTTGAAACTCTGTATTGAACTTTGGTAATCTGTTATAGCCCCCAAGGTAGTATAATTAAGGTAAAAGAAAAATGTCTCTGCTAGAAGTAGAATAAGTTGCCCCCCCCCCCCCACTTTATAATCAAGTGCCCTGTTGAATGAATGAGGTGTGAATGAGGAAGGAGAGACAGATCAAGGACAATCAAACTTGTCAAGTGGGCTAAGAGCAGACATAACCCTCAGGGGTTAGCACTAGACCAGAGAGAAGCAGCAAAAAGGAACAATGGACACAGACCCAGATTTGCAGGAGAGGGAAGCTGCTATAAAATAGCAAACTTGGCAAAATTTTTACCTTGCGCCTCTGCCCCTCCCCCCCCCCCCCCACATTCCCTTTTCAAAATCGCTTTAGGTCCTTGTTTGGTGGTTTTCTCTTCCTGGCACACAACTCATCTAAATATCACTACTCTTTCATTTATTACAGAAAAAAGTTTTTAAATACCCTGAAAACTATTTAAAATGCAATTTGCTAATTTAAAAATAGAGATGATGGTAGCTATTCCCTGCAAAGTGGGAAAGCACCCTGTTCCCCGGCAGGTATGCGGGGCTCCCGCCACTTACCACCTCCTCCTCCCCCCCCCCCCCGGCTTGCCTCCTCTCCTCTCCCAGCTCCGCTCTCGCTCTTCTTCCCCCCCACCCCCTCGCCTCTTCTCTCCCGGCCCCGGCTCCATCTCCGGCCCCGCTCTTCTCCCCACCCCGCTCGCCTCTTCTCTCCCGGCCCCGGCTCCGTCTCTGGCCCCCGCTCTTCTCCCCACCCCGCTCGCCTCTTCTCTCCCGGCCCTGGCTCCGTCTCCGGCCCCGCTCTTCTCCCCACCCCGCTCGCCTCTTCTCTCCCGGCCCCGGCTCCGTCTCCGGCCCCGCTCTTCTCCCCACCCCGCTCGCCTCTTCTCTCCCGGCCCCGGCTCCGTCTCCGCTCTTCTCCCCACCCCGCTCGCCTCTTCTCTCCCGGCCCCGGCTCCGTCTCTGGCCCCCGCTCTTCTCCCCACCCCGCTCGCCTCTTCTCTCCCGGCCCCGGCTCCGTCTCCGCTCTTCTCCCCACCCCGCTCGCCTCTTCTCTCCCGGCCCCGGCTCCGTCTCTGGCCCCCGCTCTTCTCCCCACCCCGCTCGCCTCTTCTCTCCCGGCCCCGGCTCCGTCTCCGCTCTTCTCCCCACCCCGCTCGCCTCTTCTCTCCCGGCCCCGGCTCCGTCTCTGGCCCCCGCTCTTCTCCCCACCCCGCTCGCCTCTTCTCTCCCGGCCCTGGCTCCGTCTCCGGCCCTGCTCTTCTCCCCACCCCGCTCGCCTCTTCTCTCCCGGCCCCGGCTCCGTCTCCGGCCCCGCTCTTCTCCCCACCCCGCTCGCCTCTTCTCTCCCGGCCCCGGCTCCGTCTCCGGCCCCGCTCTTCTCCCCACCCCGCTCGCTTCTTCTCTCCCGGCCCCGGCTCCGTCTCCGCTCTTCTCCCCACCCCGCTCGCCTCTTCTCTCCCGGCCCCGTCTCCGTCTCTGGCCCCCGCTCTTCTCCCCACCCCGCTCGCCTCTTCTCTCCCGGCCCCGGCTCCGTCTCCGCTCTTCTCCCCACCCCGCTCGCCTCTTCTCTCCCGGCCCCGGCTCCGTCTCTGGCCCCCGCTCTTCTCCCCACCCCGCTCGCCTCTTCTCTCCCGGCCCTGGCTCCGTCTCCGGCCCCGCTCTTCTCCCCACCCCGCTCGCCTCTTCTCTCCCGGCCCCGGCTCCGTCTCTGGCCCCCGCTCTTCTCCCCACCCCGCTCGCCTCTTCTCTCCCGGCCCTGGCTCCGTCTCCGGCCCTGCTCTTCTCCCCACCCCGCTCGCCTCTTCTCTCCCGGCCCCGGCTCCGTCTCCGGCCCCGCTCTTCTCCCCACCCCGCTCGCCTCTTCTCTCCCGGCCCCGGCTCCGTCTCCGCTCTTCTCCCCACCCCGCTCGCCTCTTCTCTCCCGACCCCGTCTCCGTCTCCGCTCTTCTCCCCCTCCCCGGCTCGCCTCTCTTACTGACCCCGCCCCTCTCCTCCGGCTGTGGCTCCGCGGACCACCCAAATTTTCTCGGACCACTGGTTGGCGACCGCTGGTACAGAGGACAGAAAGAGAACTCACCAGACACAAGCCAATCCTCCCAGTTCCAGCCCACAAGTGCTAGAGCTCTTTCTGGCCAGGCATTTTATTCCTTTTCCCCAGAGCTCAAACTGACGGAACAAGTGTTGGCGCCTGGCTCCCCTTCAAGGGCGTGGCGGCTTTAGTAGGAAAAGAGCCTAAAATATAAGCCCTTGTATTAAAGGCTGGTACAAGGCCTAAGCTAAAGTAGCAGCAAGCTTTGCTAAATAAACCAAAAGTCAGGCTGTGAGGGAATGTTAGACTCTGCCTGTCACGGAGCGCCTGGGCGACGGACTAGAACCGCTCCCTAGGAAGCCAGCCAGGACTTCGGGTGAAGGGTCCCTTCTCCGTACACAGCCTGTTTCCAAGGCCAGGAGCTTCAGGGGTACCCACTTCCACCTTCCTGGTGTCACGTTACTGAAATAATTTGGTACCATAGATCATCGGGGTATTAAATCTTATGTGAAGGGATCATAACAGGTGTCTATGACCAGGTTATGGAGGGCGGATTATGAATATACCATTGATGTGTGTGTATCTTTTTGGAACTAAAGTTATGAATATTGGATTGGGGTGCCTGTACTTCAAGCTTATGCTGGGTTTCTGGGTGGAATCTCAGACAAGCTGGTATTGACTTGAATGGCCTGCCTGATGGCCCATTAAGGGGCCATTAACTGCTCAATGAACTTTGTCCACACCGGAGGAGAGAAGCTTCCCCAGGAATGGGACATGCCTGGGCAAAAACTGAATCGTGAAGAGTCTGGTGATTGGACCATGTGGCTATGGACCTCCAGTTTGCAACTGGACTCTGCATAAGGAGGAGGAGGGGCTTCGCCCAGAGGAGGAAGTCTATAAAGCCTGGGAGACACGTCTCCATTTTGTCTTCAATCTGCAACCTTCAGCTAGCACCTACCTCTGGATGGGATTTTGCTACATGTGGAAGCTCTGACCAACGGATTGATGACCCACCCTAGAAGGGGGTGAATTCCAGAGACTTTTATCTGAGCCCGCAGTTTATTCTACAGCTGCAAGACTGAACCAAGAGACTTGCCATCACCGCATGTCATTGATTTCTTTTAACCTTTCCTAACCCTCACCTACACCTTTTTCCTTATACAATAAACCTTTAGATTTGAGATTCTAAAGGATTGGCAACAGAGTGATTTGTGGGAAGATCTGATTTGTAGATTGACCTGGGTCTGGGGCCTGATTCTTTGGAATTGGGGAGAACTGTTTTCTTTATTTGGGGGATTGGTTTTCATAACCATTGATCCCCAGGACAGGTGGCTGCTGATGGTGATACTGGGAACCTGGAGTGTCTAAGGGAATTGCTTGTGTGACTTGTGGTTAGCCAGGGGGGCGAAACCAAGCTCTTTTCTGTTTGGCTGGTTTGGTTTACATTAGGTGGAAAAACCCCAGCTTTGGGCTGTAGTTGCCCCTTTGGAAGCAATCTGTCCTGATCTGACACTCACAGTTGGACCCCACCAGGAACAGCACCGTCACACCTGGGTCTGATCTTGAAGCATTCAGCACCTTCTGCCCCTCCGTGCGCTTGCCCCAGCAAGCCCGCCTGGGCAGGGTCCTGAGGGAGCCCGTGGATTCTGCACCCCAAATCCACAGTCAAACGTGACTCTCAGCCAGCCAGTAAAACAGAGGTTTATTCGATTACTTCTATCTGGTCTAACCCAGACCATACAGCGAGCGTGAGCCCTCGGCTGGATCCATTTTGGGGGCCAGAGAGCGAGATAGCTCCTCTGCCTCCCTGCCTGACTCCAGCCAGCCCAGACTTTCAAACCCCCTCTCCAGCCCCTCCTTCCCCCTGGCTCAGCCAGGTCAGGTGACCTCCCTCCCCCACCTGGGGGTCAGATTACAGCATCAGGTATGCATATTTGCAGAGAGGGGAGAGGGCGTCGACTACTTGCCCACACTGTCTCTGCTTTGCATCAGCTACACATCCTTATCCCTTCACATAGACGCTCAAAAAATGCATAGGGGAAACTGAGGCACACACACACAGTATTCCTACTCCGTCACACTGCCGCTTGCATATTCCCAGAATCTGGCAAGCCCAGCATTGATATTGCAGAAACACACAATCCTAGACAGTGCTGGGCACAAAGTACTCAGCAAACACATTCCAGATGCGTGGTATGAAAACCACAATATCAAGAATGGCACAAAATCATTCCCCAAAGATAACAGGAACACACTGAGCCCTCCCAAAAGAGAAGCTCAAATAGCAGTGTAAGAAATACAAATATTTTAATCAAACCAACCTGTACAAAACTAGCCAGGTCAGAGGCTGTATCTATGTCAGAGGGGCTTGTCTGTCTCAGATTATCTCTGAGAAAATGTGTTGGTCCAGCCAAGGGGGAAATAGAAAGTCCCACCATTCACTGAGCAGCGTCCACTGTCACAGACATACGTCTTAGTATCATGGTAGAGTCTCCCAGTTGCTATTACCATGCCTTATCAATAATAAACCTGGCCGGGTGCCTTCGTCCCTTAACTTGTGGCCCTCACACTGCCACCTGCTTCCCTCCTCCGCCTCCCTCCCTCCCCTGCCCTGATATCAATGCCCATTTTTGTCAAAAAAAAAAAAGTCAGGACGGCCAGGACAGAGCTTAAAAAGAGGACTGTCCTGGCCAAAACGGGACACAGGGTCATCCCACTGATTTGCGACTGCTCCCAGAAAATATCTCCACCAGCCAGAGGTGGGACACTAGCTGGTGGGGGTTGGGGCTCTGAGTTAGTGCTCAGAATTGTTTCCCAGGGGTCTGGCTGCTGGGTCTTGCCCACATGGTCAGGGTCTAACTTGCCAGAGTTGAGGACGGGAAGGAATTTCCCCTCTGGGTCAGACTGACAGAGACCCTCGCGGGCTTCGCCTTCCTCTGCAGCAGGGGCCCGTGTCACTTGTGGTCTGCAACATGCAAATGGTCTCTTCTGGCCTTACTCTCTGTGACCCCATTTAGCCCGTGTGCGCTGAGCTCAGCCAGCAGGGGGTGCTAGTCCTGCTGCTCTTTGTCCCATGGAGCCTCTGCAAGATGCCAGCCCCAGAACCCACCAACCTCCTTTCTAATCTGTCACCTCCCTGCCAGCTCAGGCTCCCTTCCCCCCAGACCTGTCCCTGAGCCTGGGGGTCTGCCCAGCTCTCCCTGCTAGGGGGCAGATCTGCTGGCACTTGGGCACCTGCCCCTGGGGGGAGCATTACCAAGGGAACACCCAGTGCCAGAGAACCTGGAGCTAGTTTCCGCTCTGTCCCAGGAGGTGCCGCAGGGCCCTGGTGTTGGCAGCGGCTCATTCAGGGCCCTGTTGTGCCAGGCCCTGCACAGCCCTCCCACCCAAGCCCAGTGAGAGACAGCCCCTGGCCCCAAGAACTCAGCTCAAATAACAATACAGATAGAGGCAGGATTGTTTGCCTCATTGTACAGAGGGGAAACTGAGGTCATCCAGGGAATCAGTGGCAGAGCCTGGACTAGAACCCAGGTACCCTGAGTCCCCACCCAGCTCGTGAACCCCTGGCCTGCCCTCTCTTGCAGCCACTCTGCCATTTGGGTTCCCACTGTAGCCTGCTTAGCTACCAGCTTTCTGGTCGGGTCTCCACCGTGGCTTGTCTTGCCCCCACGTAAATTCCCCTGTGGGGCCAGGGGCCCTCTGCCCCAGACCCCCCTGTCTTCTGGGCCCCTGGTCTTCACCATCACCTGCTTTGGGGTAGTCTCAGACCGAGCCCAATCCTCTGGCCTTCCTCTCCTTCTCTGGGGGCAAGGCTGCCTTCTCTGGCCCCCCTTGTGGCATAGGAAGCACAGCCAGGGCATTCCTTGGGCCACCTCTGGGCTAGGCCTGACCCTATGAGTGCCCCGGAGGCATTCCCTCCTCATGTGCCCTGGTTCCCCACAGGCCCAACAAGTTCGGAGCCCCCCTGTGGGATTCACAGGGGGCACTCTGGTCTGTTCACAATGTCCCGGGCGGAGCCTCTTTGCTCCATCCCGACAGGGACACTCTCTCTTGCAGTGCCCTGGTCACCCACAGGCGAAACAGTCTTTAGGCCCTGGCACCGGCCTCCAGCCCCAGGTGCCTGGCCCCCGGTGAGAGCCAGGTTGAAGCAGCCTGCTTGGCGAGACGGGCCACACGGACTCTCCACTAGTCGTTTCTCATCACTCCTTCTTCAGTTCTCCACTCCTGAGTCCTCGCCCTCGCCCCTTGTCCCAGGGGCAGACCACTCTCGCCTGCATTCTCCACCACAATGCAGCAGCAGGATGACTCACCCCTGCGGCGCCTCCTGCTGGTTGTCGGGGAATTAGCTCTTTGCAGCACGGAGCATCCTCTGCCAGCCAGTGTCTCACTGTCTGCTGGCCCAGTGTCCCTCCTGGACACCGGTGCCCTTTTATCTGGGGTGCTGCCCCTGGCAATACTCCCCCACACTCTGCCTCTGGGTCTTCCTTCTCTAGGGGACCCCCCAACCCTCCAATCCCAACCTTGCCTCAGTCTGGGCTACTGCCAGGCATCGTCAAGTCCCCGCTCCCTGGGGCGGACTGTAGTGTAAAAGCCAGTCATCATAGACACGGGGGGTTTGGACCAGCTGCCTTCCGCGACCACCCAGTACCTCTGGGGGCCTAGCACCCGGCCCTGCAGCCTGCAGAGTTGCCAGTCTGGAGCTCCCCTGCTCCTCTGGCCTTTCCCCAGTTCCCCAACACTTCACTCCCAGTAGCCTTTCTGCAGACAGCCAGGCCCTGCTCCCTCCAAGACTGGAGAGAGTCTTTCTAAGCTCCTGGCTCCCAGCCTTTTTATACAGGCCAGCTGTATAAAAATTATACAGTCACCTGATTGGGACGTGACTGTTTCCCCACTCAGCGGAGGCTTGCTGCTTTCCTAGCAGCAGCCTCTTCAGTCTCAGTCCTCTGCCAGGGATGATTTCAAGCCCATCAAGGCAGGAGCGAGTGACCAACCCACCCTAGGCACACAGAGTGTGCGCTGTGCTACAGCAATCTCTGGAGCAGCAATCGCTGTTATAGGACAGCATCATTGAGAACCCAAAGCCTAGAGCTCAGGTGTATTTGAGGATCTGGGCCAGTACTTGGCTGTCACTGTAGTAATGACCCCTGAGCAAGCAGGATAATGTACATGCTTACCACTGAGCTGGTGCAGGGGCTGCATGTCCATCAGAATGACTAGACGTCATAAACACGGTTTGAGTAATAACAATCAACAATCAGTTATATTACATGGTGAGATCTGAGTAAACATGTACAGGAAACATGCCTTGAGTATTAACAATTTAACTATTTACAGGGTGAGATCCTTCTCTGGCTCACAGCATCGGCGCAGTCAGTCAATGGCTAATACTGGCCAGTATCAGAGTTGCCTCTCTTGTTCTACATTTGGGTAGCAGGAGTGAGTAGTATAAGGGCCCTACTGTCAATCCAAAGTTAACCTGACCACTTGACGCCGTAAGCTCTGCACACCAGTCACTGGTAGTCCTAGCCCATGGGGGAATTACCTCCGGGGTCAAGGTGGACACATGACCAGAAGCAAGGTGTGTCATGTGACCCGTCTAAGAATTTCCACTGTCCTCCACCAAGCAGCATGGGTTTTGCCCCAATAGGAATGCCCCGAGAGAAGATACGACCAATCAGAGGGAGTTCTGGGGTTTGTGTGATCCTTCTAAGAACTCCTCCCATGCCCCTCTACCAATCAGGAGGGGTTTCAGAGGCAGCGGACCACCCTGAGAGCAGGGCCGGTGATGGGGGAGACTAGAGGGACAAGTGTACCAGGCCCCGGGCTCGCGCGGCTCAGGGCCCCCCCGGCTCGCGCGGCTCGGGTCCCCCCCGGCTCGCGCGGCTCGGGTATCCCCCGGCTCGCGCGGCTCAGGGCCTCCCCGGCTCGGGTCCCCCCCCGGCTCGCGCGGCTCAGGGCCCCCCCGGCTCGGGTCCCCCCCGGCTCGCGCGGCTCAGGGCCCCCCCGGCTCGGGTCCCCCCCGGCTCGCGCGGCTCGGGTCCCCCCCCGGCTCGCGCGGCTCAGGGCCCCCCCGGCTCGGGTCCCCCCCGGCTCGCGCGGCTCGGGGCCCCCCCCGGCTCGCGCGGCTCAGGGCCCCCCCGGCTCGGGTCCCCCCCGGCTCGCGCGGCTCGGGCCCCCCCCGGCTCGCGCGGCTCAGGGCCCCCCCGGCTCGGGTCCCCCCCGGCTCGCGCGGCTCGGGCCCCCCCCCCGGCTCGCGCGGCTCAGGGCCCCCCCGGCTCGGGTCCCCCCCGGCTCGCGCGGCTCGGGCCCCCCCCCGGCTCGCGCGGCTCAGGGCCCCCCCGGCTCGGGTCCCCCCCGGCTCGCGCGGCTCGGGCCCCCCCCCGGCTCGCGCGGCTCAGGGCCCCCCCGGCTCGGGTCCCCCCCGGCTCGCGCGGCTCGGGCCCCCCCCCGGCTCGCGCGGCTCAGGGCCCCCCCGGCTCGGGTCCCCCCCGGCTCGCGCGGCTCGGGCCCCCCCCGGCTCGCGCGGCTCAGGGCCCCCCCGGCTCGGGTCCCCCCCGGCTCGCGCGGCTCGGGCCCCCCCCCGGCTCGCGCGGCTCAGGGCCCCCCCGGCTCGGGTCCCCCCCGGCTCGCGCGGCTCGGGCCCCCCCCCGGCTCGCGCGGCTCAGGGCCCCCCCGGCTCGGGTCCCCCCCGGCTCGCGCGGCTCGGGTCCCCCCCCGGCTCGCGCGGCTCAGGGCCCCCCCGGCTCGGGTCCCCCCCGGCTCGCGCGGCTCGGGTCCCCCCCCGGCTCGCGCGGCTCAGGGCCCCCCCGGCTCGGGTCCCCCCCGGCTCGCGCGGCTCGGGTCCCCCCCCGGCTCGCGCGGCTCAGGGCCCCCCCCCGGCTCGCGCGGCTCGGGCCCCCCCCCGGCTCGCGCGGCTCAGGGCCCCCCCGGCTCGGGTCCCCCCCGGCTCGCGCGGCTCGGGTCCCCCCCCGGCTCGCGCGGCTCAGGGCCCCCCCGGCTCGGGGCCCCCCCGGCTCGCGCGGCTCGGGTCCCCCCCCGGCTCGCGCGGCTCAGGGCCCCCCCGGCTCGGGGCCCCCCCGGCTCGCGCGGCTCGGGTCCCCCCCCGGCTCGCGCGGCTCAGGGCCCCCCCGGCTCGGGTCCCCCCCGGCTCGCGCGGCTCGGGTCCCCCCCCGGCTCGCGCGGCTCAGGGCCCCCCCGGCTCGGGTCCCCCCCGGCTCGCGCGGCTCGGGTCCCCCCCCGGCTCGCGCGGCTCAGGGCCCCCCCGGCTCGGGTCCCCCCCGGCTCGCGCGGCTCGGGTCCCCCCCCGGCTCGCGCGGCTCAGGGCCCCCCCGGCTCGGGTCCCCCCCGGCTCGCGCGGCTCGGGTCCCCCCCCGGCTCGCGCGGCTCAGGGCCCCCCCGGCTCGGGTCCCCCCCGGCTCGCGCGGCTCGGGTCCCCCCCCGGCTCGCGCGGCTCGGGTCCCCCCCCGCTCGGGTCCCCCCCGGCTCGCGCGGCTCGGGTCCCCCCCCGGCTCGCGCGGCTCAGGGCCCCCCCGGCTCGGGTCCCCCCCGGCTCGCGCGGCTCGGGTCCCCCCCCGGCTCGCGCGGCTCAGGGCCCCCCCGGCTCGGGTCCCCCCCGGCTCGCGCGGCTCGGGTCCCCCCCCGGCTCGCGCGGCTCAGGGCCCCCCCGGCTCGGGTCCCCCCCGGCTCGCGCGGCTCAGGGCCCCCCCGGCTCGGGTCCCCCCCGGCTCGCGCGGCGCGGCTCGGGCCCCCCCCCCGGCGCCGCGGACCACTCAGTTTTTCCTGCGGACCACCGGTTGGCGACCGCTGCTCTAGCACACCACCCCTGCCTGGCCCACCTCCCCCCCCCAGCCTATTCGCCTTCCCCCCCCCGCCTGACCCGGCCCACCCAGCCTATTCTCCTCCTCCAGCCTAACCTCCCACCCATCCCTGCCTGGCCCACTCCGCTGTTGGGGATGATCTTCCTTTACTCCCGCCCAACCTCCCCCCATCTAACCGCCTTCCCTCCCCCACCCCTGCCTGGCCCGGCCCATCCCACCGAACCTAACCTCCTCCCCCCTCCCACTCCCAACCCAGCCTCCTGCCCCTCATGCCTGACCCACCCAGGCCCAGCCTCCCCTCCACCAAACCTCCTTCCCTCCTGCATCCACACCTTGCCCATCCACGCCTTGCCCACCCCATCCATCCTAGTCTCCTGCCCCCCTCCCCTCCTGCCCCCCTCCTGCCCCCCTCCTACCCCCCCTCCTGCCCTCCTCCCCTCCTGCCCCCTCCCCGCCCCGACATGAGTCCTGACATGGGGGCCCCCCTTAAGTCCGGGGCCGGGTATACCTGTCCCCCTAGTCCCCCCCTGTCACCGGCCCTGGAAGGAGTTCTTAGAGGGGTCACATGACACATCTTGCTTCTGATCATGTGTCCACCTTGTCCCTGGAAGTAATTTCCAATGGGATGGGACTTCCAGTGAACGGGGGCAGGGCTTATGGGATCAAGGGGTGGGGTTCACGTTTGATTGACGTTAGGGTCCTTATAATACTGAATGCGCCTTCTTCTGTCTCCTCGTCACTCCCCAACAACTCGGCCAGGAGAGAAGTCATTTCTCATTTCTGTTGCCAGCAGCCGGACAGTGGGACTTGCGTCATTCTGTAGGAACTGGAGAGCTGAAATTACAGAGGACAACACGTTAGTGAACAGTCAGTCAAATTGCAACTAAGCATGATAACAGAACCTTGAAGTACCTGAGCAGAATGGTCACATGCAAACGTGTGAAACTGGGGCTCAGTCCTTCCATTGGGATGGAAAATACATGAGTTAGGAAAATGCCTCACTCTTCATATAGTCACCTGTGCCTGAAATAGCTGAAGACTCATTACCTCTGAATACCCCACTACAGTAGCTCTCCAATACAAAGAAAACTTTAGGTTCCTCCATTGGATCCCTTCCATGCTCCCAATGGGGGGGATACCCAGACTCTACCAGAGTCATCCACGCTGCTGTCAATGGAAGAAGGTCCCCTGTTTCAATAGCTTCCACTTTTAAGTTTAGTTTCCATCTCTATTCAGGAGCCATAGAGAATAAACCTGGAATTTAACAGAGGCCAGGTCCAAGCTGGTTTATGCATGATCAGGGGAGGGCACCTACTGGAAGAAAAAGTGCTGGTGGGCAATTTGGAGTAGCAGAAAGTGGCTACAACTTCTTTTCACCTGGGGAGTCCACAGCGAGCCAATAAAGCCCAAAGAGTGGATAGTTCTGGCTGCGGAGGGGGAATTTCCAGGACAACCAGGAAATGCACTGACTCATCTCATACCTTCTGCAGCTTCTTCCTTCAGGGGAAATTAAAGCTGCCTTTCTACTGGGCAAGGGTGAATTTGTCCTTTGATGTGTGGCTGATGCTCTTTGCACCAGTGGTATCGGTTACCGCTGCTTGTCAGCTAAATTCCTTTCTAACACTAATGAGCAGGACTTCAGCTGTATTTATTACTTACATATCAGCAGATGTTCCAGGTACAGCCCTTCCATGTGCTGCGTAGCTGTTTGATTGACAATGATGATGCCTAAATACACAATGTAAAATAAACAATAACAATAATAATAAAGCCTTCCCTTGTGTGCAAAGTGAGATTAGCAGCCCCCTAGATAGGTCTTTGGTGTCTCCTACTGTGGGCCTAAGGCTGAGCTGTGGGCAAGAGGATGCTAGAGCAGTTTAGAGTCCACCCTGAGAAGAATGTTGACATCAAATCCATTTGCGTTACACAGTCTGTGTTCCTCTTGCCACTGCTGTCAGTTACTGACGACAGATATAACTTTTAGATGATGCTTTCTTAGCTCAAAAGAGCCGAGAAGCGATAGTGTCTTGGTCTAGTGGTCTGAGCAAAGGACTGGGGCCAGGAATAAGTGAGTTCTAAGCAGGGATCTCACACGGTGGCTGATAGGGGAGACTTAGACCACAGTGCCTGCCTGTCTCACATGGGTGTGCTAGAGAGAAGAGGGCACAGGGCCAAAGAGGAGGAACCGAATGCTTCCTTCACAAGGTTGTGTGGCCAGGAACGTGAAACAGCAGGCGCTGGGGGAAGGTGGGCTGCATGCCTCCCAGTGATGAGGTAGCAGTGAGGAGCACTGAACCATACCGGGTAGCTCTGCACTTTGAGCGACGGGGATCATACCCAGTTCAATGGGACAGGCTCACGCTAGCTCTGACAGCTCTAGTGTGCTAAAATTAGAATGGCGCTAAGGCAGCACGGGAGGAGCTAGTCACCTTGAGAATAGACTTTGGGGTTTGGATGGGATCATACTTGGGGTGGTTAAACATCCTGCTGCTCCTGCCATCGCAGCTCCTCTCTATTTTTAGCACACAGGGCTAGTGCGGGTCTGTCCCATCAAGCTGGGAATTATACCCCCTGTCAAAGTATAAACATGCCCTACGTGACAGTGTCCCAGCCTCCACTACGCGATGACTGCACCGTGTTTTCCCAGCAACAATCCCAAAGCACTGTATAGCACCGAATGAATTCCTCCCACCAACCCACTGGAGAGGTCGGGATAGTAACATCTCTGTTTATGTCTGGGAAGCCGAGGCACAGAGCAATTCATGGAAGCTTGGGGCTGCGCAGTAGGATTTTTTCTGTCTCCCTCAATGGGAATATCAAAAGGGACACTGGGCATCATCTCTCACCAGCTAACTTGACTGCAGCTGCCCGGATCCCTTCCCAGCAGCTCTCGAAGTAGGGAATGGTGTTTTTGTACATGTTCCCCAGCAGCGCTGGTTTCTCTTTGGCCTAGAGGAAATCAGAGACACATGAGCTCTCTCTGGCTAGAAGTACCCTTTGACTGCCAGCACATGCTTCTACCAACCACAGGTAAATAAGAGAGGACAGGTGGCTAGGTAGAAGTGGGGAAATGGGAATCTGGGGCAGATTTACATTTCCCATCACCCTCAGTCATATATCCCACTTTTACAGTTATTGACATTATCCATCACACATCCCCCCCACACCTCTACACCACCACAAGCCACTCCAGTCAATAATCTCCTACGGTTCAACAGCTCACTCACAAGGTGTCTGCAAATGTCCACCTGGAGCAATTCAAGGTTCAGCTCAGCTGTGCTGTCAAGGTGGTTCTTAATTGTGCGCTGGACCTTCTTCAGTCCCGAAAAGGGGGCACACAGGTGAAACGCAATTCTGCATTCCTGAAAAAGAGTGTCACACCATTGGATTGTTCCCTACCGAGTGCTCTGTTCATTCCAAGGGATCTCATCTGCGTGATTGCTCATCTGTTCCAGGATGAAAAGGGATTAGTTTGGATGTAATTGGCAGAAAACATGCAGGAATGACTAATAGAGGGGAGAGCTTCCACTGAAACCTGGAGGCAGCATCAATGTCTTTTTGGGAACAGATATACCTATGAAAACTGCTGCACCAGGCATAGCCGTGGTCTCTCTGTTCTGGGGGGAAGAGGTCTGGGGTAGAGACAGATGGGAATAGAGACCTGTTGGGGTCAGACCCAGGACCTATTCTGGTGAGGCAGCCACGGGCCAACCTGGCTGGAACTGACTCAGCAGGAGGGCAATGAACTGAGGGGAGAATTTGGGCCTCCACAGCAGGCAGGAATAGCAGAGCTCCCCTGGCATTGGGGGGAAGATTCCTTTCGCTTAGTAAATAAGTCACTGTCTGTCTTACCCTTGAAACCTCCAGGTTTGGGTCTTGCAGGTGTAGAAGAAGTGGGACCCAGCTCCGTCTAACTTGCTCGCTGAAGTACGACTTCCACCATATGTTTGTGTGGCGGGCCAGGATGCCAAAGAGGACAAAGGCCAATGAACGAATACCATCGTCCTCCTACAGCCAAGAAAGCCCCACAAGTTGGTAACTAAGGGACAATCACATCGCACCCCTCACACAGCCATCTCTTTTACGCTAAAGTAGAGCGATTCCAACTACAGCTAGTCAGAAAAACTTCAATTAACCAAGTTTTGGTTCAAATTCGCTGATTCATCAAAATATTTTAGCAACAGGGCCAGCTCCAGGCACCATCAGAGGAAGCATGTGCCAGGGGCGGCACTCTGGAAGGGGCAGCACCTCTTTGCTTCTCTGGCTGCGCTGCTCCCACCCCTCTGGCTTCACTGTGGCCACGCCGCCTCTCACTTTTTTCCTTCAGTCGCACTGACTCCCCTTTGCTCCTTCGGCCACACCATCGCCTCCCCCCCCCCTTTTTTTTGCTTCGGTGGTGCTCCTCCAGCTGCCCTTTATTTTTGCTTGAGGCGGCAAAAAACTTAGAGTCGGCCCTGTTTAGAGACCGTTCAATTTTGATAAAATTCCACCAGAAGCCAGGGAGGGGTCCTAAGAAACCTGCCTGGTGTCTTGTCATTGCACCATCCAGCTCCTTGGCAGCCCATCTAGCAGGCTGACTAGGATCGTGGGCTTCCAGGCCCCCAGCTTCTGGGACTATGGGAGTCCCGGCTCTCCCTGGTACCTCTAGCTCCCAGAGTTCCCAGCACTGGGATAGTCTGAGAGCAGATTGCCCTGGGCCAAGGCTTCCAATAGCGCTAGCTTGAGAATAGCAATTCTGTTTCACAAAGAGGTTTGAAGTTTGGGGAGAGGGGCTCCCACAAATAGGAACAAAACCAAAATTTTAAATCTCAAAATCCTCTGCAAAACAGAATTATCATTCCAACCCTCTCACATAAAAATGGTATAGAGCAGGCCCAACACTCTCTGTTGTACTCTATACCCCCCCTTTTCATGGTTATCTAGCTACCTAATCTAGTATTCAGCCTTTCTTTGAGATTATCAGTGGCAATAAAGAAGAACAGAAGGGTGAGACGGTGGGAGCAGGGATGTCATCCCCATCCTCCTCCGTAAAACACCTCTCTTCCCTGGGGCCTAAAATCTCTTCACTCTGACATGAGCAATGCCTACGGAGTCCATGTCACGCATTGTAAATGGAGTCTAATCAAGATTGGTTGAACTGGGGTTGGAGAGTTCTGTTCACATACATTGTCAAAGTGAGACCGGATCTGCTGCACGAGGTCTGTGAAGGAGGAACCAATTTCCCCTTTCAGCTCCTGGAGGATTTTGACCAGGGCTTCCATGCTCTCGCGAATGGTTTCAGGGTGGTCATTTAAGGCCCTGATCAGTATGACCATAATATTCTTCTTGTACTTTTTCACCTGTACAAACATGTGACATTAAAGAACACTTATCACTGATCACAATTCTAATAAGGTTTCTTTAGCATTAATGAAGCTGTGGGAATTTCATTCCACCTCCCCCTGAGACCTATATTTCAGAGCAGGTGCTAGCTACAATGAGCCAAACTGGGTACCATAATAGACCTGTATAATCCTATTATTAGATTCCTAGTTACTTAGATTCCAAGGCCAAGAGGGACCATTGTGATTATCCGGTCTGACCTCCTGCATAACATAGAACTTCCTGGAAATAGTCTCTGTTTGAACTAGAGTGTATCTTTTAGAAAAACATCCAATCTTGATTTTTAAAATTGCTAGGGCCTGAGACTCCACCACAACTCTTAGTAAATTGTTCCAATGGTTATTTAAAATCACCATTAACAATGTATGCCTTATTACCAGTCTGAATTAGTCTAGCTTCATTTTTCCCCATTGAATCTTGTTATATCTTTGTTTGCTAATGCGAAGAACCCATTATCAACATTTGTTCCCCATGTGAGTAGTTATAGACTGTCCTCCTTAACCTTCTCTTTGTAAAGCTAAATAGACTGAGCTCCTTGAGTCTATCACTAAGGGTATATTTTCCAATCTTCTGATAATTCTTGGGACTCTTCTCTGAATCCTCTCTAATTTATCAGCATCCTTCTTGAATTGAGGACATCTGATCCGGACACGGCATTCTAGCAGTGCTCCCATCAGTGCCATATTGAGAGGGAAAATAACTTCTTTACTCGTATTCAAGATTCCTCTGGTTATGTCTCAGAGGATGATTTCAGCCCTTTTGGCCACAACTTCACATTGGGAGCTTATGTTCAACTGATTCTCTGCCATGGCTCAAGTTTTTCTCGGCATCATTGCTTTCTGGGATAGTGTCTCCCATCCTGTAAGTATGGCCTGCATGTTTTGTTCCTAGATGTAGACATTTACATAGGGTCATATTAAAGTGCACCTTGTTTACTTTTGCCCAGCTTACCAAAGGATCCTGCTTGCTCTGTATTGACTGCAAAGAGGTTACTAGGGTATGCAAGAAGGAAGAATTTGGCCTAGTGCATTGTGTGCAGCCTCTGTAAACCCTGAAGAACTATTTCCCTTGGTTTCTCTAGTTCTGCTGCATTCTATTCAGTATTCTCTCTTACCTTCTTAGGAGCCCCAGAGGCTAAATTTCCCAGGCCTCTTACAACCATTTGACGGACTCTTATGTTACTGTCCCGTGATCTTTCTTCTAAGAGGTTCAAGGCAGCCTTAAGCAATTTCTTTTCCCTGAGTATGGGATCAGTCATTAGCTGAAATAAAATCAACATGTCCATTAGCCCCAGTACGATCATTAAGATTGGGAAAATAATTTGAGCAGACATGTAATACACTAAAAACAACAAGGAGTCTTTCTACAGCCACCGGCTTGTGGATACAGCCTCATATAGCTACCCCTCTGATACTTGGCACATTATAGCCTGTAACTTTATTATTCCACACAAATGAGAAATGCCTTAAAAACATGGAGCTTTCCTTTGGGGCACTGTAATAGGGATCCACTCACCACTTGAGAGCCTCTCAGAGCCTAGGTACGGTACCACAGTCCTTTTTTCACCCCTGGTGCACCCTGCCAGCCGACCTCTAAGAGTCTTCTGTGGCTCAGGCCTCTGGCTGAGTCCCAAAGTCCAAATGAATCCCTTCTGGGGTAGTCAAGAACAGTCCCATTGCCCACACTGGGGTCTCCAGCCCCATCTCTGGGTCCTTTAAATTCTGCCCTTTGTTCAAGCTCTCCATAGGCATAGTTCCCTCCATGGGGCTTATGCCACTGTAGACGGTAGGGGAACTGCCCAAACCATGGACCCTGTAAACAGTAGCCAGGCACTGCTTGATTTCAGTTCATTGTTGCTTCTTCTCTGGTCGTCTTCCTACAGGACTTTAGCTTCGCACTCATCTCAGGGTTATAGTTCTTCATGACTCTCTTTCTGCAAACCCAGCTTCAAACCAGAATCAAACCAGAATCAAACTCTGGCTTACCCCTGAATCTCTTTGGCCAGAGAGCAGAACCCTTTCTTGCCCCTCCAGTTCCTGCCAGGAACTGACCTGCGGAGGCCCGGCAGCTCCTTTTAGATGAGCCTGATGGGCTCTGATTGGCTGCTTTCATGAGGCCTCTTTATACAGACCCAGATTTATGGCTCTTTTCCTGGGGTAGGTGTAGTAGGACAATGGGGCCTCTTGGAAGGAGCCTCAAAGCCCAGGTACAGCCCATCCCAAGCACAGATAGATTGTTTGTGCCCCTAAGAGATGAGCCCCTAAGATAGTTGCTTAGTATAAGTGGGAAATATCACACAGATGTTAGAGGATGGCTGTGGAAAGGGAGGATGGTCCACAGTTATCACACTAACCTAGGACTTAGGAGACCCAGGTTCAATTTCCTGCTCCCTAAAAGACTTCCTGTGTGAATTTGGGCAAGTCACTTGGCCCCTCTGTGCATCAGTTCCCTGCCTGTAAAATAGGAATAATAGTGCTTCCCTCCCTCACAGGAATGTTGTGGGGATACATACATTAAAGAGTTTTGAGGTACTCGGACACTACAATAATGAGAACCTAAGATAGATGTTAATGTATTTGTATGTTGCTTGTTTTATAATATTAGGACACTGGGTTCATTCAGAAGATCTGCTGAGCTAAACCAAAATCAGGAGCTGTTGGTTAGTATCAGCACTAGGACTTGGCAGAAGAGGTCCAATAATTCAAACTCTGTCCGTATCTCTCTCAGCCAGCACCAGTGGTTGTGTAGCTAGTACAGGCAATGACAGCAATACAGATAACACAGAGAATGACCCAGAAAGGTAGAATGAAGTTCCTTGTGAGGTTTCCATATAAAGGAGGACCCATTCTACTATCTAAAATGACAAATTACTCCTATGAACTGAACTGTCCAACTCCCGAAAGAAAGGTATACAGCAGACGACAGGCTAATGGTGAAACTGCTCTTCAGAGCCCTGTGTCTTACCTCGGCAAGGAAAGCTGTGCTGGTGACTCTGAGGTTTTCTGATGGGGAATTCACCCAGGGGAGGAGGCTCTGTATGATATCGGTTGTTATTCTTCTCGAGCTTAGCAGACGTCTGGAAGACAGAAGAAACTGCTGATGGGGATTGCAAACTTTAAAATCTCAGCTGCTTTGAGCCTATGAGTGGGAGCTGCGAGTTTCAACCCAGGGCACCCCCACAAAGCTCTAAACAGGAGGTTCCCTCTCAGCCACTCTATTTGCTACTGATTTCTAAGGATAAAATGATGCCTCCTAGATCTCTTACCTCACCAGGAGACACACTCCCTCATGGTGAGTCTTGGGGTCTTCCAAAAGAATCCCATTCTCTCCTTCCAGGCTCATATTCCCACCCTTCAACAGCACAGCCCCTAATGCCTGGATAGAAAGCCTGGGGAAAGAGAGGCACAGAACTGCAGCAATCAGTAGGAAGGTGCAGCCGGAACAAAGTCAGGAAGCCCCGGTTACTTGTCCGGTGTGTGTTCCATCGACAGTTCATCCACTGGCAATATCCCAGACACCAGTGTCCCTGGAAGGACTTGATGCCGGGAGGTAAGTTTCAGTCTCATACATCTCATATGACTAGTTTTGTTAGGGACAAAACATTGCCACCATTTTTCTCTTTCTGCAAGGAGTATGGGCAATCGCAGAGTACAATGACATGGAAAAGATACATGAGCAGGACCCAAACACTGGGGGCATAGCATGTGGTGATCACTATTGGACATTTTGGGGTCATAGTTCCAGATATGATGTGACACAGAGTGCTGAGGGTTTGCTCTTGAGGCAGCACTCTGGTCACTTTTAGTATCAGTTCGGTTCCTCACAGAAGTCCGAATGGGACAGAGGTGGACCTGATTCCGAGGTCAGACTGGGGCTAGTGAGTCCAGGAACCAATCATTCCATTAACAGGGAAAGTGAATAAAAGGACATGGGCAGGAGCCCTTTGAGGGGAACAGACAGAGAAAGAAACTAGGGTGACCAGATGTCCCAATATTTGGGGCTTTATCTTACACAGGTGCCTATTACCCCCCACCCTGTCCTGATTTTTCACACTTGCTTTCACAAAAAGACAAAAAGCTAGGACAGCCAGACACAGTGAGGTCCCTGAGTGGACACACCTTACCCCCCACTTCTGGAGAAGAGTTTAGAAAGTTGAGATACACTAGAAAGGTGCTATGTATTGGTAGGGGGATTAGATTATGTGTTGGTGCTTACAAGCAAGAAAGTCTCAAAGCTCAAATGTTTGTGGAAGATGTGGGGGTGCGACACCCCACTCTGTCATAGCTGGGGGCTCGTCAGGGATTTCCCTGTTATCTGTCGGAGAAGCCAGTGTAGAGGTTTGGCAGTCCGGGTGATGGAGGGAACACTGAAATGGGTGGTGAAGCAGCAAAGAGAAGTGTAGAACAGGGGTTCTCAACCTTTCTGTTTGAGCCTCCCCTCCCCCTCCCCCCCCAACATGCTATAAATACTACTTGGCCCAGTTCCAGGCATCAGAGTTTGGGGCTCCTGGTTCTGGATTTTAACCCCACAGGGTGCCGGGGCCTGGGGCATTTTCAGACTCTGGAAAATGGGACCTTCGAACAACCCTGCTGTGTTTTTGGTCACTCTTAAAGGAGCAGGAGGGAACAGCAGGCCTTGTAATTCTGTGGGTGTTCAGTGGATGAAGGTCTGGACACTATACAGAATGGTCAGACGTCTCGGGGGTTGGTGTAAGCCGATCAGTAACCTGTACAAAGAGACTGAGGGGTGAGGAGGCCTGGTTGGCAGTGTTTGTTTTGCCAGAGCCTGGTAGTTTCAGGGAACTGACCCACAGCAGGCACAGACAAGACTTCCTCCCTCTAAGGACAGGTGATAATGGTCAGGTGCCTCATAACCCTGGGAACTCCTGGGGAGTGTCACACAACTCTATTGGAATTCCCTTTGTTCCTCTTCCTTCCTTCTAATTACCGGCAAGGCTTATCCGGTGCATTTCGGAGTTTCCTCCGGCTGCACAGAGCTGTCTCATTGTCGATCAGGGTTGTATCAGGCATCCTTTGGCCTACGGTTCTGCTGGCCTGCTCCAGGAGCACAGGAAGCAAATGTGGCAGCAGCTCCTTGGCAGGTCGGCTTGATTGGAGGGTTGACATCACCTCAGTGATTGCACAGGTTGCCTGAAAGGAGAGCATGGTAGAAAATGAGATCTCTTCCCCACACCAATACACCCTTTCTCCCCTTCTGATATCAATTCTCACTTCTGCCAGTAACTTGAATGACTGCGAGCAACTCGCTTAACTCGTGGCTCAGTTTCCCACATCTGTAAAAATGTGTATAACTTACCAAGGCATGTTGTGAGTCCTACGGAATATTTGCAAAGCACTGTGAGAACCCTGGTTCAAAGACTTTGTCATTGCCAGATATTATTAAGTAAATCAGCCACCTACTCTAAAACTGCTGTATTTGTTCCACAGAGAGCAGAGCTGGACTCAGGGAAACAGTGCATTAGAGGAGAAGTGCCCACACAGCAATATTAGACCACACTTCTAGTTCTCCATCAGCAGGATTGTCACAGGGTAGAGGAAAGCCTGAAAGACACGTCTGTCCCATAACTTACTGTGAGAGGTTCAGCAGCTGCCAAATTTCCATCAATTTCAGCCTCGGTGGTGAGGCTGCCTTCTTGACTTGTTGGCCTCTTTATTTTATTCATTAGGATTTCAAGGACTTGAGTGGCAAACCAGGTGTCTCCCCCGAGAGATCTCCACAGTTCGGTGGTGTCACTGCAATTTAACAGAAGTTACATGTGACTCCTGGACACTTTTGTGGCTCAGACTGCATGTGTCATATTTAAGTAAAGACCAATTTTTCTCCTTGCGTATAGTGAGAAAGTTAGAAGTACTGTCCTCCTCCCACTGCATGTATCCAATAAAGTGGATATTAGCCCATGAAAGCTTGTGATTCAATACTTTAGTTAGTCTTGAAGGTGCCACAGGACTCTTTGTCACTTCTGACCTCCTCTAACGCTCCTCGTGTTTAAATATTGAGTTTCCAGTTACAGAACTAGGTTAAGTGACCTAGTCTTACTGCAGCCTAGCCATTAATACCAGACTTCAGAAGAATGGGACACAGAGTGCCAACCTCAGTTCCTGTTTTCCCACTTCCCAGTAAATATGGAATCGTGAGCATGTGGCTCCCAAAAATCTAGGGTTTGGAAGGCAAGTTGATAAAAGAAAAGCCATATTCCTACTAACTGGACATACAACTATGGGAACGAATATTCATGGTCATCCTATGTCCCCTTCACAAATGGTGTCCCTACCCTCTGTTTGCCAGAAGCTGGGACTGGGCAACAGGGGATGGATCACCGACAATTCCCTATTGTGTTCATTCCCTCTGGGGTATGTGGCACTGGCCACTGTTGGAAGACAGAATACTGGGCTAGATGGACTTTTGGTCTGAGCCAGTGTGGCCGCTCTTATGGTCTTAGATTCCAGCACTGATAACTGATAACTCAGTTAGGGATCTTTAAATGAAATGATGGATCTGCTTCCAGTCAAGTTTTAAGTAACAAGGATGGCAACTCTAGTCTAGCACCCACACCCTCACTGATACCAAGCAGAGGTCTGATGATAATATTGCCCCTATTCTTTGTAATCAGCCAGGGATTTGGACTTGAAGCTGCCATGCTACCAGAAAACCAACAGCCTCTGCTAATTTCCAGAGTGAGGTCAATTCAGGTGTCTAGAGAGGTAGATGTTTCCAACAAGACACTTCAGTTAGACCAGTAAAGATAGGACTTTAGGATGTCAAAGCAGCTATTAATTAATAAAAACAGAATGACACTTAATTTCTCTCTGTAACCTCCATGTTCTTGGACCTTTCTGCAGAAAGACCCAGGCTATTAACCTTTAGAAATTATCCCAAACTGTCTGCTGCTTCAGTGAAGCCCTACACCTCCCAATAAAGCAGTGGGATCCACGGTTTCCCAAGATGAATGCAATAGGTAGTGGTATATACCGGTCCATCGGCAGAGGGTGGAGGAGGAGGCTGGAGACTGCTGCCTCTGGGTGATGGTGAGCAAGAATAGATGCTGCCTCCACCAGGAATGACCTCAAGCTGCCTTCCTTGATAATATTCATGCATTTATATATCCTATCCAGGATATCTGGCACCTGGAAGGAACAAAACCAGAAAGAAATGTCCCTTTTTCTTTCGCTCCATTCATGCTACAGAATCAAAACCTTTATTTAGCCATGTAGACATTTGGTGCTTTTTTAGAAATTCCTCACTTGAAGAAACAAAATGTTCAGATATGTCTGCGTAACTTGAACCCACAAAAATTGCTCACACTTGGGTGTAAAAATTAACGCTGACACACACATATACATATCAGGTAATTTAATGTGGTGGTGCCCAGTAACATGCACAAAAGAAGGATTTGCTTGCCCAGATTTTGCAGGTGTGATTTAAGCAGCCAAATCTGACCCTTTGCCTGGAAGAATGTAGAGTTCATAAACAACCACAAGCACAAAATATGCAAGTGCTTGAAATACAGTGTTCAAATGCCTGGGACTATACAGGTGACTACCTCTCATATTCATTCCTAGCCCTTCACATCTTTAAAACACTGTGCAAACATGGAAGTTCTGCTGCGAGGGTTCCCTATCCTGAGGCCTTTCACCACCTTGTTAGAAGATTTGTGGAGTGCTCCTTTCATCTAGCCCTAATGCACTGGGCTCCAGAATAAGGCATATAAACAGTGGATCCCAAAGACACTATAGTCTTCTCCCTCCCTCCTTCTGTTCTTAAAGAGTACGTCCACACGGCAAAAAAAACCCCCACAGTAGTGAGTTTCAGAGCTCAGGTCAACCTGGGCCTGTGGGCTTGCACTATGGGGCTAAACGTGTAGCTGTTCCTGCTTGGGCTGGAGCTCAGGCTCTGAAACCTGGCAAGAGGGTGGAATCCGAGAATGACGACAGTAGCCCTCCTAAGAACTGGATGCCTCCCAGTGCCAGTCATTCTGTCTCGTTGGATTCTCCCCAGAGTCCGTTTTTTCAAGCCTTCCTTGGCTGACTACTGCGGCAACAAGCTAGACAAATAAATAACCAACCATCTTCCTTTTCCCTTGGATTATCTCTGTCTACTGCTATTGCTTTTGCCATTGTCTATCTTAGGGTGGGAACAGAGATGGAATCGACTCTATGTCCGAGGGAAAGAAACAGAAAGATTTCTGTTCATTACACATGAGGGCAAGGATCTAAAAGCCTAGAGTTTAGGCTCTCCAGTTTCCAGTTTTACCTCATCCAGCATGGCACCTCCACACTCCCTCAGGATGATCTTCATCCACAGGCCAGCTGCTGTGGCACAGGTGGGAATAGCACACTCCATAGCATCCAGTATGGGGTCAACAAATTCTATGACCTGTTTGGAGGGGAAGTATTCACTAACAACCTGGGAACAAATCAAAAACAGGAGAGACTGCAATGATGTTTGGCTCTATGATTCTGATGGCTCCCTTCTATGATCCTGATGGCTCCCTATTGAGCTCACTGTGGCTTCCTCCAGGGGTGGCAACCCAGCCACATGAAACAAATTGCAAGGGGGGGGAGGGATAGCTCAGTGGTTTGAGCATTGGCCTGCTAAACCCAGGGGCCATTTAGGGATACAGGGCAAAAATGGGATTGATCCTGCTTTGAGTAGGGGGTTAGACTAGATGATCTCCTGAGGTCCCTTCCAACTCTGAGATTCTATGATCCAGCACTTTTAAAAATGGAGGCCCAATATCTCTATGGAAATATCTCTATGCAGCAGCAAACTGTTAATTAGCCTCAGGTCTAGCTAGCCCTTTGTCATTCAAATTCTCTCTATAGTCTATATACTACATTTTTGTATTCTACACTAATGAGATCAGGTTAGAGGCAAAGACTGTTGCACAGTTAGCACAGCATTGTACTGGATATGCAGGAGGTAAGTGTCCAGTTTGTATTCTCTTATATACACTGCATCTTTTTACAACATCTAAAATTAAGTAAAGAGAGGCATGCACCCAAAGGCAAGCCCACAAGGTGACAATGAAGACTGGGTGGTTTCTCAGCTTGATGTTCTGCTAACACAGTTTTTTCTCCTGGATGGCTGGATAGATACGTGTGTGCACATCTGCGTGTGCATTTTCATGTGCGTGCAACATTCTGTGGAATCTGGTTTTTACATGGCATTCTAACACACATCTATGAAAAGCATCTTGGTCGTTACTAACAATAAATGCCCTGCTCCCACAGTTCGCTCCAAGTACGGAAAGGCATCATGAAAGCATAAATGTAAAATGAATGGTGCCCGGTCACTAGGACATCCGCACATGCTTTTTTGAGTCAGTTACCCTGGCCATTCTGGCAGATGCCTGAAGCAGAGCCTCGGGGTCTGGAGCTGTTAGGGATTCACGGACACATCGGAGCTCCTCCTCCGCCAACCCCAGGTTCATGGACTGGCCTGGAGTGGAGAAAAGGAGAAAAAGGACTGTAGCGATTAATGAAATTGAACCTCTACTGCATGGATCGTCATACAGGAGGATCCATGTGCTATGTAGTTATCAGCAGAGTGTAAAATCTTGGCCCCATTGGAGTCAAGCGCAAAACTCCTGTTGACTGTATGGAGTCAGGATTACACCCTAAATGTCTGAAAGTTAACAGTAGCGGTATGTTCTTGTGAATGATACAGGACTGAACTCTATTCAGCTTGGAGAAGCTTTCTGTGTGTGTCTGGTTTCAGTAGCCTCTCTGCTCTCAGTATTTCAATCTAATCCCATATTCAAGTACAACTCCTGCAGATAGAGCTGAGGTTCCAATTTAGAGGTGAATCCCTCCACCAAACTCTCATTGTAAAAGAGATTGGGATGGACAAAAACTTCTGCAGGAACAAGCTGGTTCAGCCTAATTGGACTAACCCCCCTGGTTCTTGCCTACTTTTCTATACCTGCTTCTGGACACTTCCACTGCTTGCATCCGACGAAGTGGGTATTAGCCCACGAAAGCTTATGCTTTAAAACTTTATAGTTAGTCTTTAAGGTGCCACAGGACTTTGTTACCTCTGCTATTCCAGACTAACACGGCTACCTCTCTGATTCTTGACACTATTAAATTGTTTGTTTAAAACTTCTACTGTGTGTGTGTGTGTGTGTGTGTGTGTGTGTGTGTGTGTGTGTGTGTGTATGTATATCTCCCTATTTACATTAATTCTTGTGGGGAAATTGGATTTGTTTATCGTTTCATTTAAAGTTGCATTTTCCAGGAACATAACTACAACGTTCCTATGTTGTACATTCAAAGACTGGAGTCTCTTATTCTGTTTCTGAATCACCAACACTGTTTTTTAGAACTGATTAATAATAATTGGAAATAGGGTGACCAGATGTCCTAATTTTATAGGAACTGTCCCGATTTCAAGGTCCTTTTCTTATATAGACTCTATTATCCGCCAGCCCCCTGTCCGGAAGTTTCACATTTGTTGTCTAGTCACCCTAATTGGAAATGGCCTTAAATGATAATCAAGCTCTATCCCTTTACATCTAACCATTAAGTGAAAAGAATATCCTACTCTTTCATAGAGGGGAATAGCTTTGAATGCTCATTACAGAGGGTTGCTGGAAGAACTTTTCGTTTAAAGAATGACTCCAGGAAACCCCTCCAATACAGCCAGTGGCCCGGTAAAGAGAATGGAAATGTTTAGTACCAAGGCGTGTCTACATGGAAATATTCAAGAAAGCTAATCCAAATTCATTTTCAAAATGCATTAGTTAAACTTCATTAAACACCTATGGGGACACACTTATTTAGAATTAAAGTAGCCTTAATTCAGGTTAGTTTAATTAATAGAATTCACTAAAATTAATAAAGGCCATTTTAATTCAAAATCAGATCATCCACACATGTTTATTGCCATTTAACTAATGCACTTTCAATTTACACCTTTAGTTAATTTGGATTAACTTTCCTTGGTGTCCCTTTGTAGACAAGCCCTAAGGAATTTAGCAGTTCTCTACCTGTATGCAGACCATTTATTATTTGGACAGTTCCCAAAAGTGTGCTAGGCTCTTTACACATCATAACCTTCTCTTCTAATGAGGTATTTACAAGATGCCCACCATTTTGTTATCTAAGCGCAAACAGACAAGACAGAAAGAACTAGATAGGCAGAAAAATTGACATTGCAACAGTGAAAGAAGGTGAAGAATTACTTATACCTGCTAATGGTGAAGAATAACTTAGACCTGCTAATGGTCTACTCACCTTGTATAGAGAGAAGGCAGCTGATGCAATCAACCACCCACAGACGGGACGGGACCAGTGAGTCACAACTGTATGGTGCCAGTTCTCCAAGCAGAGATCCAAACTGATCAAATGTTTCCTGACTCTAATGAAAAAAGAATGAAGAATGAAAGTTCTCCGGCTGTACTAGACTTCACTTGCCATCCTTATTGTTGATCCAATCTAGCCTGTCTGACTCTAAAGAACACCCCCCAGTCTCTGTTTGAACCAAAACCAGTCAGAGAAAAGGCTTGCAGAGACTAATGAAGAGCGTTGGGAGACACACCTAGACCCCTCCTGACAAGGGTGACAAGATTAAGACATCTCCATTTGCATACAGAATGAAGAACAGAGACCACTCCCCTAGCCTCATCTGCATGAACGATAGGACAGGGATTAGCATAAAGAATGAGGAACAGAGAACTGCACTGAACTCTGGGACCAAAAAAGCAGGGATGCACTGCATCATGGGATTCCCTGCTCCAGATGGTAATGAACTTTCGCCTTCACACACCCAGCTCAGCAATAATCAGACCAATTTTAGTAATAGATCTTTGACTGATATCCAAAATACTGAAGGAGTCTGGTTACATTGTGAGCTCCCTGAAAGAAAACACCACCCATAGCCAAGAGTGATCAGCTCCTATTGTCTAGCCTAGGGGTCTCCAAACTACGACCCGAGGGCCGGATCCAGCCTGCGGCTTCGATTTGTCCGGTCCTCCAGCTGAGCAGGCATGCCAAACAGGCATGTGGAGAAACTGCCACTGCCCCCCACCACTGCCCCGCGAGCTGCTGCTGGCGGCCCCATGTGTGGAGGGATGAGTGCCCTCATGGCAGTGGATGGAGGAGCGGGGTTATTTTTTGTTGCATATATTGAATTTTTTCACGGTTGCTTTGGCCCACGAAGCCCCTTCAAAAAATCTAATATGGCCCTCATCTCAAAGTTTGGAGACCCCTGGTCTAGCCTAAAGAAAATCCCTTGAACCCTTGGATCACCAGTTTATCCCTAAACAAATCTATTTGTTCTCCCTCAAACCTTTGTATTTTCTCTATAAAACGGCCCCTACCTATGCCCAAGTCAGTGTTCTGATGTATAAACCCAAACTCTGCATCAGTTCCACTGGGAATTCATCATCACCGACTGATCGTGCTGGGGGCTCTGTCTCCAGCACTCAGGACCCTGAGCTATCACCATCACCCAACTAGTCCAAGCCTCATGGAGTGGATGAGATCCCCCCCCCTCTGTTTTCTTTTCTACCTCAAATATTAACCTTTAAAATGTAACTATTATGTTCGTTTAGCCTCCTTGTGGAGTTATCACTGTTATTCAAAAAATAACTTTTATGGTTCAGCCGGTTGCTTCTCTCTGAATTTTACTCTTTTGTGTTTTTATCTTCCCCCAGCAATTTACTCTGCAGCAACACTTCTTGTACCTAAGCTAAAGATCCCTGTAGTGCCCAAAAATCCTGCGGGGTTTGTGTGAAAGTGGGATACGGCCATGTTAAACTTGGGGCACATAATGGGGGTTGGGGGGCTGAACGCAGCCTATCGAGACCAGAGGCGCATAAGGGTATCAACTTGAAAGTGCTGTTTAAAGCAGCCCATTGAGTACAGGGACATATAAGCGGATCAGCTGGAGAGTGCTGATTGCCTCAGTCTGTGTGTGTGTGTGTGTGTGTGTGTGTGTGTGTGTGTGTGTGTGTGTGTGTGTGTGTGTGTGTGTGTGTGTGTTCGTTCATCTTGTTCTAGGGCTGGAGGAATCCATCCCTGGGGAACCCAGGTCCTGCAGGATAGCTCCACTGGGAGGGGATTTGCAGTAGGAAGGAGACGACTAAGAGGGAATACAACAGAGGTCTATAAAATCATGACTGTGTAGAGAAAGTCAATAAGGAAGTGTTATTTAGCTCTTCACAGAACAAGGGTTCACCCAATGAAATTAATAGGCATCAGGTTTAAAACAAACACATTTATTCACACAATGCAGTCAACCCATGGAACTCATTGCCAGGGAATTTTGTGAAGGTCAAAAGTACAACTGGGTTCAAAAAAGAATTAGATCTGAGTTCACGGAGGATAGGTCCATCAATGGCTACCAGCCAACATGGTCAGGGAGGCAACCCCATGATCTGGGTGTCTCTAAACCTCTGACTGCCAGAAGCTGGGGCTTCCCAAGAGGGGTGATTCACTCAACAATTGCCTTGTTCTGTTCATTCCCTCTGAAGCATCTGGCACCCATCACTGTCAGAAGACAGGACACTGGGCTAGAAGAACCATTCCTCTGGGGGATGCAGGTTAGCCATTCTTATGTTTTATATTCTTAGCTGATTAAATAGAAATTCACCTTGAGCATCCTGGGAGCATAAGAACCAAGAATGCATTTGTGATACTGGAAGACCAGTCAACCTGTGTCTGACCAATAATAACGTAACAAGAGGTAACAAAGTCCTGTGGCACCTTAAAGACTAACTATAAAGTTTTGAAGCATGAGCTTTCGTGGGCTAGCCTGCATCCGACGAAGTGGGTATTAGCCCACGAAAGCTCATGCTTCAAAACTTTATAGTTAGTCTTTAAGGTGCCACAGGACTTTGTTACCTCTGCTATTCCAGACTGACACGGCTACCTCCCTGATTCTTAACATAACAAGAGGCACTTCTACAGTATCAAGACCGTTCACTTGCATGTGAATTTCAAAGAGGTGTATTAGACTAGCAATCATCAAGTAATTCAAAGAAAAATAGATGCGAAGTTTATTTGTCTGTGTTTATCTATACCCAGTTAGAAGTTTCACAATGTAACCAAATTAGCTTTTAGATGCTAATTCCCGTCCATGTCTTAATCGCCTTGATTATGTATGCAAGGTGTTCAGTTAACCTTAAAATCAAAGATGTAAGATACTGTAGGAAACTAAGAATTTCTAGATAGTTATAGTTAAGATGAAGACAATCTGTGTTATAATGGGAAGAACAGCTAATTATCTTATGTGAATGAGTGTAACTAGTTTACTCTGTCTGCTCAAACTTTGAATAGGGAAAGTGTAAGCCATAGGACAGAGATCTTCCAAACAATCATTTGGAATAACCTGGAAAATGCATGGAAAAACTAACAGACTTTACATCTAAGCTGCCTTTGGATTCTGATATTTTGGGATGATTCCAGAGAGACTTTTACAAGCCAGCAGTTTGTTCCATCACTGTTGTGATCCTGGACCACGAACATTGAAAGTCACTTGTATGGATGTTGATCTTGTAACTCTCTTCTTTCTTTTAACAATAAATCTTAGATGTAGTTATTCAGGATTGGCTGACAGCCTGGTATTTGGAAAAGACCTGAGATTCACATTGACCTGGGGATAAGCATCTGGCCCTTTATGATCAGTGAATCTCCCATATGGTGAATCAGGTTTTCAGTAACCCCTCACTATATTAGACTTGGCTGTTTAGATGGGATCCAAGGTCTGGAAAGCCAAAAGGGGACCGTGTTTGACATTTAGGGCAGAAGCTCTTTTGTTGTTGACTTGGTGATTCTAATTATAGAATAAGCCATCAGTTTAGGGGATTGTCTGCCCTCTACTTCCTGCAGTCTGCCCAGAGTATGGTCACAGCATTGTTTGTAAATCTATCTTTTACGGCAGCAGAGGGATCTTACTCACCCGGAGATCCCGGCCCTGCCCTGGAAGAGTTTTACATGCATTTGCATTGAGTGTCCGATCTGATCCAAGCAGGGAAGTCAGGTTAAGGCAGAGTAAGGCTATACTCACTGAGCTATTAACTGTCTCTCGAAAGGCAGTCAGCATCTGGATGCTGGCCTGAAAGGCCCTTTCTCTCTCCCACACCTTCTCTGAACGGATCCATGTCTGTAGTAGCTGTTGGCAGAGCAGGGGAATGGACAGAGTTAGTAACAGGAAATCCCTCCCAAAAGTTCCTCTTAAACAGGTTTAACTGTCACTAAAATCCCTCTCCAAAGCATCTGAGCTCCATGTAGCAAAGGAATTACATGTCTAACGGAAGAGCCCCTTAGGTATACAAGTCCCAGGGACCAGATTCACCTCTCGTGATTGAAGACAAAGGAGTTACATGAGAGAGGCATCTGGGCCAGTGTATGTGATGTCCGCTGGGAGCTGTCTAGCACATTGCATGCTGTTTGATGTCTGCTGTTGTGTTCTGTTTCCTGGGCAACTTCTCCCACGTGGAGTGGCAAAATGACAGAGAGGAGCATTTCTTTGTATTAATTTGAAGAAGAGCAGAGAAGTCCCCCAGCCCAGCTCCTTTCATAACTTCATTTTCATAATGAAGGTGCATCAAACTCCCCGCCCCTCAGCTCTTCAAGATATTCCGTTCATGTCTGAGGAACAGGAAGTCTCCTCTGAATGGTTTCCATACACAGGGCTTAACTCAACATTAATGAATTCCTCTTAGAAGAAGTGATCAGTTTCAACTGGTTCTCTTGGATTTAGCTACCGCCGTGGTGATTTTCTTGTCGGTCCAAATAGTGTCAACTACATTGTAAGAACTTGGTCCAAACCCAGCCCTGACATAAAATGGCAGAGCTTCTGTGAATTTCAATGGGAAATCCAAGAATTTGGTGCTTCCTCCCTAAAATTCACTCCATTGTGGAAAATACCTCCACAACGGAAGCTTGACCCCCTAAATCTCCGACTCTTCCCTGCTGTAACACAAGAAACAATCTCCACCATGGTTCAATGGTCCACTCACTTGAAACATTTCCTGGAACCAGTCTGCGGTTGGTTCTTCCTCCAGCAATGTCTCCATTAGCTTGCCAAGGGCTTCCAAGGACGACACGTACAGTGACTGAAACCAGAAGAGAAGGAGTGAGGCTCAGCACACATAATTTCTTAGGGGTGGAGCAGGGAAAGCTACCCATGACCTTGCCAGGGAGGCCATGTGTGACTGCCATCACCCAGCGCCTGCTGAGCAGAAATACAGTAGATGGTGCCAGAGGAGAATTGTTGTCACGTACCTGTACATGCAGAGCATCATTTGGTGTCTTGCCTTGCTCTTTCATCCTCTCCAAGGGAGGAAGGGGAAATAAACTACTGAAACAGAGATCGAGGAGCTCACTGTTTTCCTTAAAGCTCAAAGATGGTTTCAGTTTGCTGGCAGAAGAAAGAGAGAGAGAAAAGTCCAGCATTAGACTCAGCACCACCTCCAAGGAAAAGACATGAGTCCAATGACTAGAGATTGTCCGAATCTCGAACCTCACATGCAAACAGCCCTTGACTTTGGAGCCGAGCCCCTCTTTGCATCTCTATTAAGTATTGGCTCATCTAGAAGTCAAGCTAAAGCTTCAAGTCCTGTTTTTAGAGAAACCCACAAGCTTCCTTCCCCCTGCCAGCTCGCCAGACACCTCGCTCCCCATCTGAACTCTCCTCCATTGTCCTGCATGCCCCACAACCTCCAATCTTGTGTCTTTCAAGCACAAACCTCCAAACGGACACATTCAAACCCTCAAGAACTAAACTTCTGCTGGGGAGCAGCTTGTGAGCCAAACCCTGCAGGCATCAGACTGCTCCCAACCGGATACTCATGAATGAGCCAATAAGATGAACACCACAGTGCCAGGAAATAGGGCAGAAAATAGCCTACCTCAGATGGCCAATGGCAAGAATAGCCTTGTAGCGAACTGGAGATGCCAGGGAATCCAGAGGTTCCTCTTTAATGAAGTCCTGAAATGCATGAATAGGGACATAAACAACGGGAAATGGATTTGAAAGGCAGAGAGGCCTTCCTCCCACACCCTGAAACAGGGCCAGATGCCAGCCCTGTAATAAACAGACTCCGTGCTCAGCAGGCTCTCTGCCTCAGATATGGACCGTAAGGCCACCTGCGCACTCTACAGAGGACAGAAAGAGAACTCACCAGACACAAGCCAATCCTCCCAGTTCCAGCCCACAAGATGTCAGCATCCCTGCCAAGTTCAGAGGGGACGCAGCATTCTGGATGCCATGCACGTAGCTCATGAGACTGCAGTAGCACAGTCACAGCCAATGGATAAAACAACATCTACCTGGAAAACCAGTCTCATTACATTACAACACAATCCTGTGTACTTCAGTCCTCAAAGCTCCTAATCACTCACCAGCATGTAGCCAAGGAGCTCCTGTTTATAAGAGTATTCGAACCCCTGGGAGTCTCCGGTCTCCAAAATGGCACAGCTAATCTCTGTGACACACTGGATGAGGGTTAATTTTAGGTCCATGTCCTACATAATCCAGAAGGAGAAACAAGAGGATGTGGATGAGAAACTGAGAGAAGAACCGGAGTCCAGAAAATAAAGATTAGGAATTAAATCTAGCCTCAGGAGAAGAGAGGTGTCTGCAGACCCCAGAAGGCAGAGGACCCCGCCTCTGCACGCACCTCAGAAGAAGAGAAAACCCAGGTTCATCGAATACATTCAGGTCCACTTACACCAGAGCAGCCAGGACTCCTGCTTGACGTAGCAAGGAAATCAAGCTCTGTGCAATTTAAACAAGCAACTTGTGTATGGAAAATGCAAGAGCTGAGGGCAGATTATTTAGAATTTACCTTGTTTTTAATAGTTCTGCCCAGCACCTGAAAAACAAAATGCAGAACAGCTATTAGCAATGTACATAGTCCCACATACCACACACCCTCAAAACGTCCTGGCTGGTGAATATGGAGCAGAGAGAAATCACTATTGTTAAATCTTCCATAAGGCAGGAAATGGATCCAGAGGGGGTGTTTGCAGAGGTCAATATAAGGGGCCAGCCTATGTAATATTTGCATTTGTCAACTACTGGAAGATATCAGTTTGGTTCAACTGTGATCAACTTTTTTGACAATGCCTAAATGAGAGTCTCAGTGAGACAGGGCAGAATTGAATGGCAAAGTGACCTGGAGAGGCTGCCCTGAGAGGAGAGTCAGTACCAGCAGTCAGAAACCTCGGGAACAGAAATAATGAGCACACAGACAAACAAGAAGACAGAGAAGAGGTAAGAGAAGTAGTGAGTCCAAGAAACAGGGTGACAGCAAATAAACTAAATACAAGCTGGCACTATTCTCTCTTGGGTAGCAAAAGAGAGCTAGATACACATACCCATGATTGCATTGGCTACTTGCATCACAGCAGCCTCCCCCCCCCTCCCCCCAGTAGATTTACCCACTCCAAATTTATTCCTGACTGTCCGGGTCAGCGCGGGCATTTGGGCATTTCCTGGAAAAGGGCGTGAAATGATTGGTTGCCATTGCTTTCATGGAGGGAGGGGCACCATGTAGCTTATTAACGTCCTGGAGATCAGGATGGCAGAGTTGCAGCAGAAGCGGTGGAGCGAGCAAAACAACATTGCAGTGCCCCTCTGAGGACGGTTAAAAGTCATACATCTGACGAGGGCAGCTTCCAGGCCTATTGTACAATCTGCTGCTAGATTCCAGGAGCTCAGGATGGGAGCTCGGGATGGCAGAGTTGCAGCTATGGTGGCTGGCGGGGACTTGATAGCTACCCACAGTGCACTGCTCGGAATGGCATCTGGCAGGGACTGAGGGAACTGTGGGATAGCTACCCACAGTGCACCGCTTGGAATGTCCACGCTTGCCACAGTACCGTGGACAAACTCTGCCGACTTAACGTGCTTATTGAGGACGCACGCACTCGACTTTATACAATCAGTTTCCAAAAATCCACTTCAAAACAATCGTCCTAATTTCGTCATATAGACATACCCCTAGGGGAGTTAGTGTGTTATTCTGAATACCCTGAGTGTGGCTGCATTTGAATTACTGTGTAGCTGTGTCCTAGAGAATTTCAGAAGAATATAAAAAAACCTAGCAAAAATACAAAGAAGAGCAACAAAAAATGATACAACATGTGACAGCTCACACTCCATCCATTCCAGTTTTAAATTTGAGTTGTGACAAATTATTGCTCAAAGGAGAGTTTTAGAAAATACAAGCCCTCTCTCTACAAACTCAGAGGCACTGCTCTGACTTCAGGGTAATGGCCCTAACACTTATCATGCAAAAGCTCTTACCTGACAGCTGGTTCTGTAATGTTGAAGCATGTTCCCTGTTATGTCTGCCCCTACCCGGGAGAGAAGCTGCTCTTTTGGAGCCTGGGCAGCCACGCTGCTGTATATCAGCATTAGGGTTCTCCGAGTCTTCCCTATTTTCCCACAGTGGTAGTCCTAGACAATCGGAAATGTCACTAGAGACAAGTTCTTCTTATTCATTTTGCCTTGGAATTCTGATGCTCTGCTAACCGAGGAATTGCTCACAGAAGCAATAGCAGCTTGCACTCGCAAAGTTCTTTTCAGCCAAAGATCTCAAACCACTTGCAAAAAGTATTTAAGTAATATAATAATGGTGTGAGGTAGGGAGATATTAGTATCTCCATCATTCCCACTGGGTTACTCTGACTGAGAGCCTAAAATGCTGAGCCTACAGCAGGGAAGTACATGTGAGTTTAGTCATTGACACTGGCGGGTACAAGATCAGGCGCTAAATGTCTTGCCTAAGGCTGCACAGTAAGTAAATGGCAGAGCCAGCAATGGAAGCCCAGAGGCCTAGTTTCCTGCTAGATCAGAGGTTTTCAACCAGGGGCACCTGTGTACCCTGAGGGTCTGCAGAGGTCTTCCAGGGGGTATATTAACTCATCTAGATATTTGCCAAGTTTTACAGCACACTACAAAGAAAGCACTTGCAAATCTACTAACTAAAATTTCATACAATGGCTACTTTATACTACTCTATATACTACACACTGAAATGTGAGTACATTTATATTCCAGTTGACTTATTTTATAATTATATGATAAAAATGAGAAAATAAGCAATTTTTCAGTAATACTGTGCTATGACACTTTTTTTATAAGTTTATGCCTGATTTTGTAAGCAAGTAGCTTTTAAGTGAGGTGAAATTTGGGGTAAACAAGACAAATCAGACTCCTGAAAGGGATACGCTAATCTGGAAAGGTTGCGAACCACTGCTCTAAATCAGAGACTCCATAATTGTCATCTGTAGAACACTGGTGGCCGACCTAAAGCAGGTTGCTTAGCCACACGTTGCTTGCAACACCTCCTCCTTCTAGCTACTAACCTGGATTAAAAAACAGCTAAAAATACCTTCAATGCTTTTCCATGCAAGCAACTGATGTCATTCCCACACATTGTGTATGGGAGGGGCGCCCAAGCCATGAGACATCAGACGGTAAAAATCATTTGAGAGAACCCCAGCTCCTCTCTGCTTAACTGCAGGCATCATGTAGAACGCATACGCTGGGGGACAATGCTAGCTGACCAGAGCAGACACTACCACGGGGCTGCTGCCCTTGCGTTAGAGGGGGAGGACGTTTGGGAGAACCCTCCGGCTCCTTTACCATCAGGCGGCCGATGAATTTGGAAACCTTAATCTTGTTCATGGCAGCCCCACACTCCGCAAGTCTGTTCAAGATGAGGTCCAAGTGGCTCTCGGCAGCAAATGGGAAGATGGAAAGCACTCCCTGTCACCCAAGAAAAATACTGGTTAGTATCTAAGCAGGTGCCGGATAGACCCCACGAGTCCATTCCTTTCACCTGAAGTGGTGTAAAGTGCCAAGCAGGCCTGAGACACATGGGGAGCAGGGGCTGAGTGAAATAGCGATGAAGAGGATATGAAGGAAAACGGCTTCTGTCCCAGGCCAAGTCAGAGCTGAGCCCCACAGGGAGCATTCAGGGATTACTTGGTTAAGTGGGGAGACAGACAGAGGCCTCACCTGTCCCTCGGGGGCTTTCATATAATCCGTGGTCTCCAGAAATTTATCTATCTGTGATTTCACATAGACCAGGTCCTCACAAGCTGCTAAGGATGTTCCAAGCGCCTTGTAGAGGAAGCTCTGAAAGAAAGAGACCAGCACTTAGATCTCAGTAACACAACGTGACTGTCAGTACAGGCCCAGCTCAGCAACACTCAGGAAGGAACAGGATAGCCAAGTCCAAGCACCCAGACTGCAGAAAATCCCATCATCTAGCCCAGCCAGAGAACCAACAATGCAGTAGAGACAAGCAGCCTGTCCAAGCAAATATGGGAAGGGCTGGAGGGGGGGAGGGGAAGAGACCAGGGAACAAGCAAAAACCAATGTTGTATGCAAAATAAAATATAAAGGAATGACGCACTGAGGGAAGCCTTATGCAGTCCTCCAACCAGAATTTCAAGGGAAATGAACTAGAAACTAAGCCTTAACAGAGAACAAACCTTCTCTTTGGACGGGCCAGCATAGCTGACCATCTGCTGGTTCAACTCAGTGCATAGCTGGCTGCTCCAGGTACTGTCATCTATCGTCCCCAGTGATGTTCTTAGGAACTGAGTGTAAAAGAAGAGTTAAAGCAGATGGTTAACTGCAAGAATTTGGGGGTTGTTGTGGGGTTTGTTTGGTTGTTTTTGCTTCCTTGTTCTCTGTTGCAAACTTTCCAATATTCAGGTGTCATGGGAAGATTATTTCCCTCTAGAGAACTATAAACATCAACAACCCAGACTTCCTCTGCCTGTTCTTTAACTTTTCCCCGATGAGTCCTCTCAGTTTCCAAACCCAGATGGACAGTGAATTGGAGAATGAGACGAAGCCAAGAAATCTGACCATTGAGGAATGATTTTATAGTGGGTGGAGGATGGGTCTAGTAAACGTTGAACCAAGGGCCCCAGACTACAAAGGACTAGGAAACTTCTCTGGAGTGCTAAGGGCCCTTTATGACACCCCCTGAGGGTGCCCAGGGTTGTGAGGTACCCCACTACCACCTTCCCTTAGCATGAGGAAGCCTTCTCTGTGCCTGCCAAGCCACAGGAAACACAAGCACACCCTTCCCATCCCATCCAGGCTCCACTGTCCTTCTACAGATAAGCAGTCGGTACACGCTAACCACCAAACCCACTGTGCATCCCCCGAATGTCCAGCCCCTGTTCCACTGGACACTCACGGAATTCATAGGTTTGCTACACACCACCTTACCAGTTTCACCTCAGCATCACCACTCCAGGTAACACACTTAGATACGTTTACACTGAATACAACTATATTTCACTTAGATATAGTGAATACAAGCAGAGTTTAATTCACAAAGATCAGAGATTTGAGAAGCAGCAAGTAAAATTAATGTAAACAAATGGTTACATACAAAACACATCTAGAGCTTAAACTTAGATAATCAAACATTCCCGTCTCCTAAAGGATAGTTCCCCCAAATCTCTCTCCCATCATGAAAAACCCAGGCCAAGTGTCACCCTCCATTCATAAGACAAGCCAGCTGGCAGTTTGTCCAATAGGTGAAGGATACCTGGTGCAGGATACCTCTGGACCCCCAGATATAGTTCCAAACATCCCTTGTCTTCACTTGTAAACAGGGGACCCACTATTGTCTGTTTGTTTTTCCTGTATCAAACTCCTCTGGAGACTTTGCAATCACTTGATTAGAATTTTGCTCTATTGATTAGCATCCACTATGATAATTACTCAGTCTACATACAGCCATTCAGGCAGATAAGCATCTCCTGCTTGAAAGAAACTTTGTTTATCACCTTCTGGTGACCAGCCCCAACTCACAGACCTTAAAAGCATAAATGTCAGTATACAACCATAATGCCTTATATATTATCCATCCAGTCTCTGTGCAGTGATGATGATGATGATTAGTGTGGCACCGGCATTCAGTGAAGGCTTTACATGACATCCTTTGATCACATAGAGATCAGATCCAGGCACTCCTGGTAATCCTATGCACTCCTGTGGCCTCCAGTGGGCACCCAAGGACCTGGGGTCACACTTTGATCCCCAGTGAAGTCAGCGAGAGGTTAGTCACTCTCAGCACTTTGCTGTTTCAGGCCCAAATTCTAAACAGCAGCCAGGAAATATCAGAAACCTCACAAGGGAACCTAATCTTATTTGATTTTTAGCTCAAAGAATTGCAGATGAGGCTGGATCTGGAGTGGGAAATTCTAGAGTGTAATCCAACCCCAAATGGAACTCCAAACCTTCTGGGGCTTATTTGTCACTAGGTCCTTTCCTTTCATTTTCAGCACTCGCCATAAAAATATTCCTTTTCTGGATTCCCGTGAGACTATAAAGAGCTCTTTCTGACCACAAAGGCTTTTCCATGAGATACAGTCACCAAACCTTGTCTTGTCTCTTTGCCTTTTGGGGTTTTCATAACAAATTTTCTTTTGAGTGGCAAATAGAAAAAAAGAATCTTTTAGATGTGATGCACTAGCACCATTACCATGCGGGTTTTCTGGTTAAGATTTGTATTGTTCCCAGTGGTAATACAGAGTTATATAGAATTAGAGCTGGTTGAACAATAGTAAGTCCATTTCACAAAACAAGTGGGATTTTTTTTCTTTTCTTGATTTTTCAACACAAATGAAAAGTGAAAAACACAAAAATATTTTGCTTTTCAAAATAAAAGACCATTATTCTATTCTGTGTTACCATCTTTCCTTCCCTTTATCCCTCCTCCCCATGCCTTTTCCCCCCCTTTCACTTTATGATTGTCTCCTTCCCCCCACCCCCTTTTTCAAACATGAAAACAAAGAAACCCCCCCCTCCCCAAAATCAACTTCAGTTTCAGTTTAAAAAAAATAAACATTTTCTATTTGATTTGGGGTTGTTTTGTTTTGTTTTTTGTCAAAAAAACAAACCAAAAACAAACAACCCCGGACAAATCTGAAAATGTCCCACGAAAATAAAAAAGGCCATTTTTCATTGAACAAAAGTTGCAAATGAAATGGTTTGCTTATAATGAATAATTTATCATTAATTTTGGCCCTAGCTGATACGTTTGGAGCGGGGAGGGAGGGCTGTGATAATACAGCTGAAAGCCATCCTGTACCTTAAGCAGCATGTGCTCCCACTCAGCATGGTCCAGGGAATCCTCTGTGTTTTCTATAAAGCAGGAAGCAAAACAATAATGTCACCTAGATTAGCAAAAAGAGTCCTCCCAGGTAGCTCCTTCGCAATCAGTCCTTCTAAAACTCCTGGCCTGCCAAGCTGTAACACACCTGGGCTTTCAAAGCTAAATGGGACCTACTCCAACGTTCTTTGATGGACCAACAGAAAGTATCATGCTGGCATTTTTATTCAGGGTCAGTCAACCCACCAGGAGTGAGATGCTGAGCCCTCTCAATTCCCATTGACTTGAATGGAGCGGCGGGTGCTTAGCCCCTCACAAACGGTTCAGCACATCAGAAGACTGGGTTTAATATGAATACAAACTTTTCTTGCCTAAGAAAAGATTCTGGACTTGATCCTAACTTGAAGTAAATCAGTGTGGCTTCACTGAAGTCAATGAAATTTACATCAGCGGAGAATCTGGCCCTGTTCCTGAATGTCCAGCTCTAATCTACCCTTCTTTAATGTCGGCACAACGGAGTAATGGGGACTCTGTACAGCAACACCACCTAGGGAAGATACAGCTCGTTTTTTAAATCTTTTGTTGAATATCAAACCCACTTGAACATTGTGGGGTTCGAGGTTCATCCGTGGTTTGTGCTCCACTTAGGATCTGTCATACTCCACAGAGACTAGACTGGCACAGCTACATCAGTGGAGCGCAGCTAGCAGAATCCCCTACTGTAGACGCAGCCTAAACTGACTGAAGGGTTTTTTCCACGGAGGTCAATAGATTCATACCACTGTGAAATTGGTGAAAGACATTCTTTGGCCCATAATACCTAGATTCTACACAGGGCACCCACTTGGCCAACCTAGCTTTTATGGCTCAGGTTTCCTTACAGAAAGAAAAACTCTGGGTTTTTTAATGGAATCACCCTTGAAAGTAAACATGGTGTTTAATTTTCAGAAAAATTCAGTTTGCAAAATAAGACTAAATATGTAACCCCAAAATATTTCACTAACCTCCAGCTTCATGCATATTCACCTTCCCAAACAATAACCTAGCAAAGGTGTGGGGGAAACTGCTGTAAAATTTCCATTCAGCTAAAACCTGTCAGGACTGATTCTGCCCTGATTGAATTGGCCTCAGTGGTTCAACTTTGGATTTACCCCAGCGGTTCAAAGTTAACCAGATGAAAGAAAAGTGAGGGCTTAGAAGCCCAATTTCAATTCCCCACTGTTCCTATGTACTGCAACAGGAATGGCACAACACACGTCAATACAAAGCTGAACTTTCTGGCTTCCTTTCTATTCTCCATGGACCTCACTCCTCCTACCTAGCACTTTACCTGCAATGTACTTCAGCAGAGATGGGATCTTTGCTACCCACACCTCACCCACTGCTGCATGTATATTTGGGTGCAGGGCCTGTAGTAACTGCAAGGCAGCATATCCGCATCCTTCTCTTTCATAAGGGGATGAGGCTAGTACCTGTCAAAGAGAGAGAAAGAACAGGCTAAGTTTTGTCAGCACAATACCAGTTTGTTCCTGAAGGAGGGAATAGTTCAGACTCTCTCATTGTGGAGACCACACAGTAGAGTTGTTGCTTCTACTGCAGTGCGTTCCTGAAGAAGAAGAAAGCATTCTAGCTAGGATGAGGATGCAGAACAGTGTGTCTCGGGAGAGGGCAGAGAGAGAGAGAGACTATCATACACATTCCTCAGCCTAAGTCTACAAGTATCTAGCTACAAAACCGATGTTTATAGTTAACTGTCCCACTTCACCTTTCACAGAAAACCTGTTCTCATGGTTTACTCACCAGGAGTCGTGCCAGCAGCTCCTGGGGTGCAAGGAGTTTCACTAGGGAAAGAAACAGACTATCATTAATGATGCCAGGCTTTGCAGAGTCCTGCTGATGTTAGTCACCTCTCCATTTCCAACGTGCCCACCAATGTTGAATACAGCTGATAAGAATAGCATGAGCCAGACATGCCGCTGCGCTGATTCTTTGGCGTGCACAGCTGGCCCGGAGCCCAACACATGGTTGTGCCAGCGCACTGTAGAGTAGCTCATGCTTTTAGCTCTGGATGTTGGCCAAGAGGACAGTTGCTCCTGTGTTACTTACAGTCAGCATCAGCCATAGCTCTGAGAAGATCGAAAGATGCCACATGAACATTCTCACTCTCCACCTGCGAGTGCAGGAATAGTAGAAGATCGTCAGGAGAAGAACGGGCTGCAAGGGAAGAAATCACATCCTCACTGACAACAGAACTCTTATTCTCCCCATTCCTTACAAAGGGAAGGAAGTTAGTAGGAAACTGCTGTGTAACTCAGAGTCTCTTCCCCTTACCTAGCAGAAGTATACAATGGAACAGCCCTTTGCGATTTTCCGTGCTGAGCTGCGTAACTTGAGAAGAGATCTGTGGGAAGAAGGGAAATGGTCAAAGAAAAACTAACCAGAAGCAACTGAAAAGAAAATGTTCAATTAATTTCTAAGCTTCCACTTCCGACTTGTCCAAATCGAGGTCTGAACCCCAGGTAGATGGTAGTGAATGCAGAGCAAGAATCAAGCAGAATGACCAATACATTGGCTAAGAGAAGCTAAAGTGTTCGGAGCAGCAGAGCTGATGTAATCAAGACACAGTCACAGTTTTTACTATACAACTCTGACTCCCCCTGATCCTCAGTTTATGGTGAAATTGCTTTACAAACTGAGCTGGATATTAGCTAAGAAAATGAGACCGCTGCCTGCTGACTCTTGAGCCTGCAGAAATCAGTGAGTGAGGCATGAGAAGGTCCCCAGGCTGATTGTGATTGTTGATATGCTTCAGATCTGCTGTGCCTAAGCTCAAGGGATCCAAGCAAAACCACCCCTCACCTCATTGTGCAGAGCACTGCAGGTGGCTTTAAATGTCTCTTTAGGTAGAGCGATCTTCTGTTCCTCAGAGACCTCCAAGATCTGGCTCAGGCTCTGCAAGAGAGGGTGAAAGTCAGAGGGTGGGCACACAAAGGAGCAGGATGTAGTAACTGAAGCAGATTCAGGGGATTCATAGATTCCAAGGCCGGAATGGATTATTGCCATCATCTGGTCTGACCTCCTGTATAACACAGGCCACAGACCTTGCCCAGAATAATTCCCAGAGCAAAGCTTTTAGAAAAACATGCCAATTTTTATTTAAAAATGGTCAGAGAGAGAGAATCCTCCTCAGCCCTTGGTAAATGGTTCTAATGGTTAATTATCTCACCATTCAAAATGTACGCCATATTTCCAGTCTGAACGTGTCTAGCTTCAATTTCTAGTCATTGGATCAAGTTACACCTTTCTCTGCTAGACCGAAGAGCCCATTATAAGATACGAGTCCCTCATGTAAGATATTATCAACTGTGATTCAGTCACCCTGTCACAGGCTAGGTCCACCCCGTCAGGGTGGTATCAGGTTGTGGAGGAACTGAAGTAGATCTGGGGCAGCCCAACTGGCCTAGTCTCCCTAGCCATCACAGCAGCCCTGGCTCCTAGGGCAGAATAGCCTAATGGTCAGGATCGGTGCAACATCCCTTCGGTGAGGGTCCAGCTGAAGCCTGCCCAGCAGAGATGAGGGGGTGTGGCCTCCTGGCCCACAAAATATGATTAACTCCTGCTGAACCAATGCAGTAGGTCAACCTCATCACACACCCTTTTACTTTCTGTTTGTTAAACTAACTAGATTTAGTTCCTTGATTCTACCACCATAAAGCATGTTTTCTAATCCTTTAATCACTGTGGCTCTTCTGTCAATATCCTCTCCAATTTATCAACACCCTTTTTGAATTGTGGGCACTAGAACTGAACCCAGTATTCCAACAGGAGCCACACAAGTGCCAGATTTAGAGCTAAAATAACCACTGTACTCCGACTTGAGATTCCCCTTTTTATGCATCCCAGCTTTAGCTTTTTTGGCCACAGCATGAGTTCATGTTCAGCTGATTATTCACCATGACCCCCAAAGTCACTGCTTCAAAGTTATTCACCATGACCCCTCAGAATCCCTGCTTCCCAGGACAGCATCCCCCCCATCATGTATGCGTGGCCTAAATTCTTGGTGCCTAGATACATATCTTTACACTCAGCCATATTTAAATTCACCTTTGCTTGCGCCCAGTTTACCGAGTGATCTAGATCTAGACTCTGAATCAGTGAGCTGTCCTCTCCATCATTTACCACGCCCCAATTTTTATCTCATCTGCCAACTTTGTCAGTGATGATTTTATGTCCTCTGCCAGGTTATTGATTAAAAAGGTGAAAATCTAATTCCTTCCTGCATCTAAACACTTTTCTCCTTTGCTGCTTGAAGCTTCCAAAATATCGCTGATGCCATCTACATATTTAACTAGGTTTAAGCAGTTGCGTAGTGCCCTGATGCTATCAAATATGTCCATGATGCATTGGTTCCCTCCAAATCGGGTATTTCAACCCCCAAAGTCACCACAAAGCTTCAACCAACATAGACGGTGAGTAAATATCACTGCCTTGAAGTTATAGCTGTTTCATGACTTCATTTACAACTGTATAGCCCCACTGAAGACAGAATATGGCCCCTTACTTCTTGCTCATGTGGTACTGAGGATAAATGAAATAGAGACAAGGTGAGTGAGTGTCACGGAGTGCCCGGGCAATGGTCTGGAACCGCTCCCTAGGAAGCCAGACAGGACTTCGGGTGAAGGGCCCCTTCTCCATACACAGCCTGTTTTCAAGGCTAGGAGCTTCTTGGGTACCCACTTCCACCTTCCTGGGTCTGACCTCGGAGCATTCAGCACTTTCTGCCCCTCCATGCCCTTCTCCAAGCAATCCCACCCGGGCGGGGTCCTGGGGAAGCCCATGGATTCTGCACCCCAGATCCACAGTCAAACGTGACTCTCAGCCAGGTAGTAAAACAGAGGTTTATTCGATGACTTCTATCTGGTCTCACCCAGACCATACAGCGAGTGTGAGCCCTCAGCTGGATCCATTTTGGGGGCCAGAGAGCAAGATCACTCCTCTGCCTCCCTGCCTGCCTCCAGCTAGCTGCAAACTCTCCCTTGAAACTCAAACTCCCTCTCTTCCAGCCCCTCCTCCCTTCATTCCTGTGTTTCCTTTCCCGGGCAGGTCAGGTGACCTCCTTCCCCCACTTGGGGTCAGAGTACAGCATCAGGTAGGGACACCTGCAGAGAGACTGTGCTTTGCATCAGCTACACATCCTTATCCCTCCACACAGACACTCAAGAAATGCATAGGGGAAACTGAGGCACACACAGTATTCCTACTTCGTCACAGTGAGACAATACCTTTAATTAGATTACCTCACCCACCTTGTCGCTCTAATATCTTGGGACCAACATGGCTACAACAGCACCGTACTGCAGAGAACGTTAGATGAAATAGACAGGTCATGATCTGAGATCTGTCTAGTTATATCATCCAAAGCAATGATCCTCAAGCCTCCTTATTATTAATAATCAACCATTGACAGTTGGCTGGATACTGACCAGAGACAACGTAGGGCAGCCCCTGCTCTGAGGAGCTTATGATCGAAAAGAGAGACACAGAGTTAACAGGATGCACTGGGGAATCACAAGGAGGGAGTATCTTGTTGGGGAGGGGGGCAGGTGTTTTGTTTTTTATCTCCTTATCATCCTCCCCAGGAACCAGAGGATGCTTTTCCTAGGAGGCATTTACCTACAAATCTTGTTGCCTGGGTTACCAAGTGTACAAACCCAGAACTTGTGTGTATATTTATTATCTAACAAGTAACTTTCTAGACCAGGCAGTAAATTCCTCGTGCAGTTCCTACATGCGCACACATAGACAGTTACCTTCATGAGTGAACCTCACCTTAGTGACGTGAGAAATGTCAATGTCCTCCTTGTATTGTTCAAGGAGCCATGGGAGGTCTTCAAATATCTGCTCATGATACACGGCGTCATGGAGAAGGAGGCTCATCATGGGACCAAGGGCTTTGACAATGCCCTCCTTGAGCTGCATAGATGAGACACAGAATTTATGTTCCTACCAATTCATTCCATATCCTCCAATGGGCACTGTAGTGGGGTGACTGCCCTACTCCAGTGGAAAAGGGTTTAAAACAGCCCTGGGAAGGGAGAACAGAGTCTTCTCTAGAAGTAGAGGCAGACTGGCCTGGCTGCTGGAAGCCCAAGGTACCTAGGGTGAAGCAGGGCTGGGGCAAGGCTAGAGGAGCTGGGGAAGCTCAGGCCTAGAAATCCCCAGGCTGCAGGGCCTAGGAGAAGGCCCCACAAAGGGGTACTGGGGTTGCGGGGGGCAGCCCATAGCTACTGAGACAGAAGCAGCAGGCCAACCCTCCTTGCCAGTGATGAGTGGCAATTATACTGCAGTCTGCCTCAGAGAACGGGGGCAAGTGGTGACTGGCAGTTGCCTAGACTGAGGCAAGGTGGGGATAAAGGGTGGGGGTTCCCCAGGGAGGGGAAACCCTAAGAACTGTGGGGGTACTGCAGGGGTGCAGCACCCTTGGTAAGAGGGCACTGGGGTCTTGGAGGGACACGGGGCCAGAACAGCAAGCGGGACATCGACCTGCAGAGGGCGCTTCAAATGCTGGTGAGCTAATTCCCGGACAAACCAGCAGGAGGTGCCGCAGGGGTGAGTTTCCGCCCTGCTACAGGCACACCTTTTCTACCTCTGAGCGCAGCTTCCCTTGTTCCACTGTAGGAACAGCCCTACCTCCCTATTTCCTGGTAAAGACCCGGGACTTGTAGGGTTGATTTCAGGATTATACAGTAAACCCTCGATTTAACGGACCTCGATTTAACGGACTTCGGATGCAACGGACAAAATTTCTGAGCAAGTCTGATGCATTCCTGATCCATTTCTGGCGGGCTGGCTGCCGGCTCCCGGCTGCCGCCCGGGTCCAGGCAGCGGGCTGGCTGGCTGCCGGCTCCCAGCTGCCGCCCGGGTCCAGGCAGCGGGCAGGCTGGCTGCCGGCTCCCAGCTGCCGCCCGGGTCCAGGCAGCGGGCAGGCTGGCTGCCGGCTCCCAGCTGCCGCCCGGGTCCAGGCAGCGGGCGGGCTGCGGAGCTGTCGCCCCGACCCTGTGGCAGGCGGGCTGCTGCTCCGACAGCTCTTTTTTTTATTATTATTAAATAACGGACTTTTTGATTTAACGGACACCCCTCGCCCGAATTAGTCCGTTAAATGGAGGTTTTACTGTATTCTAATGCACCTCACAACTAGACCAGGTAAGATATTCCCCAGATTAGTATACATTCTAGGCCAACTCATCCCTGCTGTAACTCCACTGGGGCTGAATGGACTTATACCAGGAATTAATTTAGCCTTCTATCCCATGTTCGTCTGCACGCTGGGTGCATAAAACTAGAATCCATGTGCACTGTGTATAGACAGAATTTCCATGATGTGGTGGCATTTTAAACATATGGTTTTAGGTGAATTACAAGACACTCGGTTCCATCCAAAAGGACCTGCCACTAAATGCCATCATCACAAAGAGTGCCAGACACAGTGTTTAACATTGCAATTTCTGCTAAAGGTTTAGAAAGCCAGCAATTCTCACCTCCAGATCTTCGCAGCTCAGCCAGTTTCTGGTCATGTAATAATAGATTGGAAATATGGCTTTGCAAAAGCTTGATTCATCTATTCTGAAAAATGGGCACTCTTCCCAGTTAGAAAAATATACAATTACTGCCCTTGACCATTTTTCCGGAACTGCGTGGAAGGAGAGAAGACAGGCAATGTGAAAAGGACTATTAGTAATGAGGAGAAGTTGCTTTATCAGTGAAGACACCTAGGCCTATAGTTTACTACAATTTCATGGCAGCTACTGCTCAGTTCAGGACTAGATGCTGAAATCCCATATCAGTTCAGAGATATTTCTCTCCCCTCCCTCCCCCCCCCCATTCCATTTCTTGTTTCTCAAAAGGGCTTTTTTCTTTGTATCTCTCTTTTAATTACCATCATCTGAAGACATATTTTTTCTCCCTTCCTTGTTATCTCTTAATTAGAGCTGGTTGAAAAAGCAAATTAAATTTAAAATCTTTACAGTTAGGTGTTTTCTTTTTTTCAAAATGGTAATGTTTATATTTTTCAGAAATCAAAAAAATGCAGCCATCTCTTTAGCTGCTCAAAAACACTGGATGCACACTTCCTGATAAAAATGGTCATTGACATTTCTCAGATTTGTTTTTCATCAAATATTGAAAAAAAATATATGAAAAATATAATTAAAAATCAAAATATTTCAACCAGCTCTCCTCTGAATGTTTCGCGTCCGCTGAAGTTATTGTTTACTTAACCCTAACACTGTATGATTTCATCCTGAGATACAGTTTGTCTGAAAGATGTTCAGTGCTCCTAACTGCCATTGGCTTTACTGGGATTTGAAGGTGGGGGGAGCATTTTGCCCTAAAAGTAGGTATATGGAGTGTCCGTGCTAAGAAGAAGGGCCAAATCCGGTTCTCTATGAAGTTGCTGGCAAAATTCCCATTTATCTCAATGGCACAGGATTAACCCCTTACAGAGCATCACCTGAAAAGCAAAGGAAGAGAGAAGTGGAGAGGAAGAGAGGACAGAGAAAGAGGGTGAAAGGAGATGATGATAAAGAAACTAAGGAGAGAGAATGGGGCGGGGGGGTCGAGGAGTGGAAAACGGGATTTTGAAATGTACAGTAATGAAATCTGCTCCCTTCACCTCCTGGCAGCTTCAGCCTTTGTCTGTTTATTTTAAATTATATCCATGAGTCATAAAGGGCCTGAACTTACAAATGCTCAGCGCCTGGCGCAATCCAGGGCAGGGAGTACAGTTCAGGGCCTGTTTCCAAATGTGATCATTCACTTAAAACTGTACGAACATCCCCTAAGTATCCATTTAGGGCACCTACAGTAAGTGCTGGCACTTACCACTGCAAACTGCTTGTCTTGTCCGGCTGTCTTCGATGAACTTCAACATGAACCTTATGTCGTTCAGGGTCTCTTCCACAAAACGGATACACTTCAGAGCTGCAGAGAAGGGCCAGAAGAGAAGGAAGACAGACAATCGGCTGCTCACCTCCTTCTTACAGCACACTTAGAAACACTGTGGGGCAAGATGTTATGGGCTCCTACGCCCTTTTGCACTGTGTAAGCAGAGCAGAATGGCTGCAAAGCAGCCATTGGAAGCCAATGGGGGATTCACCCTGATGAGGGGACTCTTCCACCAGTGAACCGCTGTGCCCGATGCCCAACTCACTCCCAGAGCCAGGGGAGAGAGCCGTGGGGTGGGATGGAAAGCGGGGTGGAGAAGAACTCCACTAGACCTGATCTTCCACTCATTCCCATCCTTAAGGAACTTCAGTGAGGACATAACTTAGAGCTTGCACCTCCGTCTGGACAGCTCATGATCGGGAAGCCAGAACTAGCAACAGCAGTTAATCTTGTGTCTCTCCACACACACACGCATGCACGCACACACTCAAACAGAACTCACTTTAGCTGTAACATTTTTAGGTAGAGAGAGTAATCCCCTGTCCTTAAATGAAAGACAATAACTTTGAAACAAAAGATGGAAATTACTATACCATAGACTGATGCCAAATTGCCCAACGTAATGAAAACAAACTCCTCAGGCTCCCTCAGTCGTCCAATGTAATTCCGCAGCTCCCACAAAACCAAATGAAAATGTCTCCGTGCCAGAGCCACTAGGGTGTTACTAGCTGCTATTTTTATTTCATTTGTTGCTTCCTAAAAAGCAAAACAAAGAGAGAGAGACTGAGGTGACTGAAGTCCGTCACACTAGCCAGAGTTGTTTATATGAGTAAGTCCTTATTTCTGTGCACAAGTTGTGAATGAACCAACCCAACTTTCTATGGATAGAGTCATTCGTCATAAAGATTCATTGAGTCATTTGGTTAAACAATTTTCAGCCTTTGAGTTGCTTGCAAGCTGCTTAGTTAGACTCTTCACTATTAGCTATTTGTGGTGGATGATTGGTCACCATAGTCACATGCTATTCCCTGAGGAGATAGTGAGACACAGGCTGGGCAGCTTCAAGAAATTCAGAGAGCTTTCCTGGAATGAACTGTCCCCAAAAAGGAGGCTTTGGGAAAGACTTGCTTGTTAAGAGACCATAGGCCTGTCTCTGTGTCTGATCTCATGCACCTCAGGTCTTGATCCTGCAACGCACTTAAGCACATGTGTAACTTTCAGCATGTGAGTTGTCCCATCTTAGGCATGTGCACAAGTGCTGTCTAGGACCTGGGATTTGGTCTGGAGGAAGGTGTGGGCCTCTACCAGAAAAATACATTTTCGTTTCAGTCTATAGTTTACCCCCAAAAAGAGAGTTTTAATTAGTTAAAGTTTTGGATCCTTTGATTAGTGTCTCAGGAGAACCAACTTACCTGAGTCGCTCTCATGTGGGCTGAAGCTAATGTTATTATTTTGCTCGCCAGCCTTTTCTCTAGGCCCCTGGTGTTCTGCTGTAATATTTGCTCCAGCCCACAGTAATTTTCTGCTCTGTTTTGCTGAGGACAAAACATAGAAGAGAACAATTTGGCAAAGTTGTTCTTGATGACCATACAGTAATTTGGCTAATAAGTCCCTGCCCTAAAGAGCTTACAATGCAAACATGAAATGACTAGCCCAAGTCTTATCACAACAGAGCAGGTCCGTGGCCAGGAAGAGAATCCATGTCTCCTGAGTCATTATCCAGAGTCCTAGCCACTAGGCCACACTGACTCCTCAGCCTACATGCTCACACAAGTAATCCATTGTCTTAACTGGTGTAAAACAGGCCATGCCCTCCACAATCACTGCATTTAGTAGCACTTCAGAAGCAGCAGAACAATTTACATATTTTAATCTTCCTGGAGAGAAAAGAGCCAGAATAAGCGCCAGTCACTGCCCCCTTATCTAGTTTCATTTATTTAAAACAATAAAAAATGAGCACCTTGCCCTTGCACTAGTCACGCCAGACAGAATTTGTAAATGTGTAATTACAAAATACCCAGCTCCTGCAGTAAGTCCTCAACAGCTCCTAGGGGAAATTAGCTCAGCAGTTAGATCTACATTGACAGTAGACACTCAAAGGTGTCTTTTATGACAGGGGTCTCCAAACTACAGCCCGAGGGCTGGATCCGGCCCACAGCTTCGATTTGTCCAACCCCCCAACCTGATTTAGAATTGAATGAAACACTGACAGTAGTGTTTTTTTACGATTTGCATGTATTTTGCATATATGTAATTATTTCCACAGTCACTTTGGCCCCTTCAAAAATCTAATATGGCCCTCGTCTCATAAAGTTTGGAGACCTCTGTTTTATGAGGCCCATCAGTGTAGAAATTCACAGATGATACTAAATATGGAGGAGTTGTGGTATCAGTTGGGGCAGAAAAACAGTAAAGAGGGACACAGAGAAATTAAAAACCTGAGCAGAGACCAAGATTCATTTCAGAAAACTGCAAACGAGCACATCTGGAAAGGAGGTAGAAGTAACTGACATAATGGGAGGGAGAAAAGTGGGAAGCAACAAGTGCCCTGGGGGTGACAATGAAAAACAAAGTAAACAGGTCTATGAAAGGTTTCATATATGTTGAGGCATGTGGGTTGGGTCTTTTACACACAGGGATCATGGCTCAAAGCAGGAAGACAACAGTTCCTCTCTGTTCAGCTGAGGCGTGACTGCCTCTGGATTAGTTCTAGCACTACCTTCCCAGAGAGATCAACACGCTGGAAGTCATTCATGGGAGAGCAAAAGAGAATGCAGGGGGCTGGCAGAATTGACTTCTGAATAGAGCTCTGCAACCTGACCCGAACCCTATGGGACCTGACTACAGGTGTCACCAGCCCCACAAGCAGGAGGCAATGGCAGTATCCCAGTGGTTCTCAAACTTTTTTTACTGGTGACCCCTTTCACACAGCAAGCCTCTTGAGTTTGACTCCCTTATAAATTTAAAACGTGGTTATATATTTAACACTATTATCAATGTTGCAGGCAAAGAAGGGTTTGGGGTGGAGGCTAACAACTCATGACCCCATCCCCCATGTAATAGCCTTGTGACCTCTTGAGGGTCAATTTGAGAACCCCTGTAGTATCTGGCTTGGGGGGAAGGGTTGGGACCAGGATGGAAAATGATTCAACCCTCTCAGGGTGAGGTGAAGGGGTTTGGGGCCGGTTCAAGCTGGGTTTAAAAACTGGGCCCGAGCACATCCCTACTTCTGAAGACAGAAGCTGTCTGTAGGAAGCGGAAGATTAATGTGACGGTGTCACAGAGCGCCCGGGCGATGGACTGGAACCGCTCCCTAGGAAGCCAGACCGGACTACGGGTGCAGGGCCCCTTCTCCATATACAGCCTGTTTCCCAGGCCAGGAGCTTCAGGGGTACCCACTTCCACCTCCCTGGGTCTGACCTCGGAGCATTCAGTATCTTCTGCCCCTCTGTGTGCTTGCCCCAACAAGCCCGCCTGGGCGGGGCCCTGAGGTAGCCCGTGGATTCTGCATCCCAAATCCACAGTCAAACGTGACTCTCAGCCAGCCAGTAAAGCAGGTTTATTCGATGACTTCTATCTGGTCTAACACAGACCAGACAGTGAGCGAGCGTGACCCCTCAGCTGGATCCATCTCGGGGGCCAGAGAGCGAGATCGCTGCTCTCCCCTCTCCTGCCTGGCTCCAGCTAAAAAACAGACTGACCCAAACCCCCTCTAGCCCCTCCCTGCTCTACTTTGTCCCTTTCCCAGGCTAGGAGGCATCAACTGACCTTTCTCCAACAGGTTCAGCTGACCTCCTTCCCCCACTTGGGGTCAGGTTACAGCTTCACCTTGGCTTTGCTTTGCATCATCTACATATTCCTTTCCCTCCACATAGACGCCCAAGAAATGCATAGGGGAAACTGAGGCACACACACACAGTACTCCCACTTCGCCACAGATGGCAATCGCTGGGGGGCACAATTACGCTTCTAAGTCGCCTCCAGGGTAACGCATAATTAAGGTTATCCACCTGGGAATGGACTTGTGTTCCTGTTATCTCGTGTGTGTGTGTCTGAGGAGAGCTTCTCAGCTGTGTGAGCTGTTTACTTGGTCTGTGTGAAACTCAGCTTGTGTGAAACCAGACAGGGAAACTGAGGCAGGATTGCAAAACATGTGATTAGCTATTCATGAGCTATGCATGAGATGCAAATGTGTATGAGTATTTCTGTGTCCGTGTGCCCTTGTGTGTTGGGCTTCTTCCCTGGGCATTGCTCCGATGTGCCAGGTCTCCTATCTTAGGCCATGCTGACTGGGGCCCCCAGCGCCAGATGGCCGCTACCTTCAATAAACTCACTACTTTCCATCTAGCCACTGTGTGTGAGCCTCGTTTCTACGGGACACTTAAGGTACCTTGCAACACTGTCTCTGTCAGATGCGGCCAAGGGAGGACTATGAGGAGACATGTTAATACCATACAACTGTCTGAAGGCTGTGAACACCAAGGAGGGAGAGGAATTTTTTAGTGTAATACATTTAGGTAAAAGTAGGAGTAATGGGATTAAACTAAAAAAGGACACACGATTTAGACTTTAATAACTGGAAAAATGCCCCAGCTGTGAGACAGGTCTATTAGGTTATGACAGTCTTCCTAGGAAAATGGTGGAAGCTCAGTCATTAGGGGCTTTTAAAATGAGTTTGGCCAGAACAGTGGCAAATGGCTGCTGGGAATGCTCCCGCATTAGCAGGGAAATGGACTGGATGATCCAGTGGGTCTTTTCCATCTCTGTCTCCCGTGAGTCTATAAATCTATGTGACCTGCATGCCAAGGTCATAAAGCACCTTGCAGTGTTCAAAGCCAATCAGATCTCTTGACTGGCTAAACATTCCAGTGGTTTGGCTTTAAAAGAATGCTCCTGCAAACTGCAATCCCAACAGACAGCTCCACTGGGGAGAAGCTCCGCCCATTAATTTTTAAATGTAAGGAGGATTTTTTTAATTGAAAATTGTCACTGATAACTTATGAATACATAAGCACTACGCAATTCAAGTAATTCATCAAATTAATTAACATAATTAATCGAGTAATTCAAATAATTAAAGTAGAAGGAGGCCAAGTCAAGCAGTTCAGTTCTGAACTGAACTGCTTATCTTTGCCTCTTAGTACTTTAATTGAAACTAAAATGCCTTCTGTGTTGGCCCTTAATAGAGAAATGGACTTTGTCGGATGCAAGTATTATTAAATGGAAAAAGGGGTCTGAATATTACTCCTGGAGGAATTCTGCACTACTGCGCACTTGCATAATTAATGAACCCCACCTATTTTAATTTTTTTGGGCAGTAAAATGCTTCTGCTGAAATGTTGCTGCCGTTCATTACTCATTAGTATTAGGTAAGTGCTTTGAGATTTTTGGATGAAGAGGCTAAAGAAGAGCAAAGTCGTATTAGACGAGATTATTGCTAGTCCTATAGTGTACTTATAATATGTATCGCTCTTGTACTCCACTGTGTGTAAAAGGACAATGCTCCTCTGAGTGTCTCTTTATAGGACATATCATCCTGATCTGTAATAACAGCATTTTGCATTATGAGTTTATGCCTGAGGACAGAAGGGTGAATACTGATGGTGCGCCAGGCCAAGTTCTATACTATATTACCCCCATGCATTCCCCTTGACCTCCATGGAGTCAGGCAGAATTTGGAGTGGACACATGGAAAGCGGATGTAATTTCATGAAACTGCCCTACCTCATCCTGTTGCAGTTTCTCTACCATCGCTCGGATTTCTCCATCATCATAAACACCTGAAATTAAATAAAAGGATTCAGTTTGTTACCACTGATGGTGGGAATTGATGCTGGCCTCTTTAATTCACTACCCGGTAAAGACTCTGCGGGAGCCCACACACTGTGAGAAGTAGGCCTGGGAATCATTTGTAAATCCTCTTCCTTCCTCCTGATGACAGGGTTTGTTTGGTGAGCTACCCAATCTGTTTGGGGGAAAATCATAATGAAGGAAAATTTGCTGTAGTTGAAAGCAGCTATCAAATCTCCCCTCAGTCTTCTCTTCTGTAGACTAAACAATCCCAGTTCTCTCAGCCTCTCCTCATAAGTCATGCACTCCAGGCCCCTAGTCATTTTTGTTGCCCTTCTCTGGACTCTTTCCAATTTTTCCACATCCTTCTTGTAGTGTGGGCCCCAAAACTGGACACAGTACTCCAGACAAGGCCTCACCAATGTTGAATAGAGGGGAACAATCATGTCCCTTGATCTGCTGGTAATGCCCCTACTTATACAGCCCAAAATGCCATTAGCCTTCTTGGCAACAAGGACACACTGTTGACTCATGTCCAGCTTGTTGTCCACTGTAATCCCTAGGTCCTTTTCTGCAGAACTGCTGCCTAGCCATTCGGTCCCTAGTCTGTAGCAGTGCATGGGATTCTTCCATCCTAAGTGCAGGACTCTGCACTTCTCCTTGTTGAACCGCATCAAATTTCTTTTGGCCCAATCCTCTAATTTGTCTAGGTCCCTCTGTATCCTATCCCTCCCCTCCAGCATATCTACCACTCCTCCCAGTTTAGTGTCATCTGAAAACTTGCTGAGGGTGCAGTCCACACCATCCTCCAGATCACTGATAAAGATATTGAATAAAACTGGTCCCAGGACCAACCCTTGGGGCACTCCGCTCGATACCGGCTGCCAACTAGACATGGAGCCATTGATCACTACCCGTTGAGTCCGACGATCCAGCCAGCTTTCTATCCACCTTATGGTCCATTCATCCAGCCCATACTTCTTTAACTTGCTGGCAAGAATATTGTGGGAGACCGTATCAAAAGCTTTGCTAAAGTCAAGGAACAACACACCCACTGCTTTCCCCTCATCCACAGAGCCAGTTATCTCATGGTAGAAGGCATTTAGGTTAGTCAGGCATGATTTGCCCTTGGTGAATCCGTGCTGACTGTTCCTGATCACTTTCCTCTCCTCTAAGTGCTTGAGGATTGATTTCTTGAGGAGCTGCTCTGTGATTTTTCCAGGCACTGAGGTGAGGCTGACTGGCCTGTAGTTCCCTGGATCCTCCTCCTTCCCTTTTTAAAAGATGGGCACTACATTAGCCTTTTTCCAGTCATCCAGGACCTCCCCTGATCGCCATGAGTTTTCAAAGATAATGGCCAATGGCTCTGCAATTACATCAGCCAACTCCTTTAGCACCCTCAGATGCAGCGCATCCGGCCCCATGGACTTGTGCTTGTCCAGCTTTTCTAAATAGTCCTGAACCACTTCCTTTTCCACAGAAGGCTGGTCACCTCCTCCCCATGCTGTGCTGCCCAGTGCAGGAGTCTGGGAGCTGACCTTGTTTGTGAAGACAGAGGCAAAAAAAAAGCTTGAGTACATTTGCTTTTTCCACATCCTCTGTCACTAGATTGCCTCCCTCATTCAGTAAGGGGCCCACACTTGACTTTTTTCTTATTGCTAACATACCTAAAGAAACCCTTCTTGTTACCCTTAACATCCCTTGCTAGCTGCAACTCCAAGTGTGATTTAGCCTTCCTGATTTCACTCCTGCAGGCCTGAGCAATATTTTTATATTCCTCCCTGGTCATTTGCCCAATCTTCCACTTCTTGTAAACTTCTTTTTTGCATTTAAGATCAGCAAGGATTTCACTGTTCAACCATGCTGGTCACCTGCCATATTGACTATTCTTTCTACACATCAGGATAGTTTGTTCCTGCAACCTCAATAAGGATTCTTTAAAATACAGCCAGTTCTCCTGGATTCCTTTCCCCTTCATGTTCATCTCCCATGGGATCCTGCCCATGAGTTCCCTGAGGGAGTCAAAGTCTGCTTTTCTGACTTCCAGTATTCTGCTGCTCTCCTTTTTTTCCTGTGTTAGGATCCTGAACTCGACCATCTCATGGTCACTGCCTCCCAGGTTCCCATCCACTTTTGTGACCCCTACTAATTCTTCATGGTTTGTGAGCAGAAGGTCAAGAAAAGCTCTGCCTCTAGTTGGGTGGACCAGTGCTCCAAGATGCTTCAGAGAATCTGTTTCTTTAGACGCCTGGCTGGTGAGTCTTGCTTACACGCTCAGGATCCAACTGATCTCCAGAGTTGTGGGCAGGAAGGAATTTTCCCCTGGTCAGATTGGCAGGGACTTTTGGATGGGAGGATGGGGCACTGATCACCTGCTAAGATCAACTGGGTATATCTGATCTAATCTATTATCTACCATTGCAAGGGCCTCAGGCATTGGTGGTAATTCAGTCTCTCCTGTCCTCTGCCCATGCACACAGTAGTTTAGTCTCCTAAAGACTGAAATGTTTTAGTCTAAGACAAGTTTTTGGGTTCAGTGTAGGGTTAGTAGGTGAAATTTAATGGCCTGTGAAATACAGGAAGTCAGACTAGATGATCTAATTGTCCCTTCTGGCCTTAAACTCTATGAAACTATTAAATAGCTGATGTATTTAAAAAATCAGGATTTTTATCTCCCTTGTATCTCTTAGTTGCAGGCGGAAATTCTTCAGGTGACTTATTTCAAGAAATCTAAAATGCCATATTTATCTGTCTCCATTGAAATAGCATTCCAAAGCATGAAGGTAGAACTAATCTAATTTCCCCTTCCCAGGAAAGACTGCTTGAGGTTAGGTGTTTGCCCATCCTTTATGCAAATTACATTGTTCTAACTCCCAGATGCAAACTGAATCATAACTGTAACCTCCACTGCCCATCTAGTTGCAGTACTAATGGTGTGGGATTAGGAGCACTAGTGTTGCTAAGAAATGTGACCCAATGCTTTGTTATCCTGCATTTAAGATATTAGCAAAGCTTCATGTAGACAGCTAGAGAAGTCCTTCTGCATTTTTTGTGCTAATTTCCCCCCATCTCTGATGGATTCCACAGCTAGATGTTGGCTCCATGGATGCAGAAGACACAAAATGAGGACCAACAATAAACAAAACAACTGGGAGAAAAGAAGGAACCTTCACATAACATTCAATCGAAATTCAGATTCTCAGGAAAGTTTTCAGGCCCAGAGCTGTAGGCCAACTCCTCAACTGGTGTAAATCAACACAGCTGCAGGGAAGTCAACAGAGACACACTGATTTACAGTTGCTGAGGTTCTGGTCATATAAATGGAGAACATTACAGCTAATCTATCTATATTCCTATGCTTTCTAAATGTCTGTGAATATAGAATGGATATAGAGAATACAATGCTGACCCTTACCGCTGTTGGGTACCTTCTGCTCACTCTCAAATTTATTCATTTTTAAATCTTTCCTATGCTTCCTCCACTCTTGTCTCCAAAAAGGTCCACTACCGATAGGCAGCTGGCCTCTCAGGCTGTCAGGTCCAAGAGAGTCAGTTAAGACTATCCAAGCACCATTACGACATCTGTGTGACTGGCATACCTCATAAACTGCTGCTGACCAGGTAGGTGATGTAATTACATGGACTTTCCCACTTTGCTGGAAAGGACTATGGTCAAGATCCTCAAAGGTATTTAGGCTCCTAACTTGCACTGAAATCAACAGATGTTAGGAACCCAAATACATTTCAATATCTGGGCCCACACATGTCCAATGGATGGCTAAATTTTCTCCAGTGTAGAATTTCTCATTCTCGCTACATCATTTTGAAGTTTGCTGTGGCCCCTCTCTGTTTGCCACACTTTCCAAGAATGTTTTTATCTGAAAATCTGAATTTATATAAAATAAAAGCACAGAACAAAAAGAGAAGAAACTGCCTTGGAGAATGCACAGTGACACTTGAGTGTGGTTGGTTGGTTGGTTTCCTTTGCTTTTTAATTTGGTTGATCAAAAAGCTTGATGAAACCTTCTTGGACAGTATTACAATATTGATTTTTATATTGTTTTACAATGAATTCAAAGGCTAAATGCAGCGACTGTGGGGGGCATGGCCTATTTTACACCAGTTAAGCCAATGGATTACTTGTGTGAGCATGCAGGCTGAGGAGTCAGTGTGGCCTAGTAGCTAGGACTCTGGATAATGATTCAGGAGACATGGATTCTCTTCCTGGCCATGGACCTGCTCTGTTGTGATAAGACTTGGGCTAGTCATTTCATGTTTGGATTGTAAGCTCTTTAGGGCAGGGACTTATTAGCCAAATTACTGTATGGTCATCAAGAACAACTTTTCCAAATTGTTCTCTTCTATGTTTTGTCCCCAGCAAAACAGCAGAAAATTACTGTGGGCTGGAGAAAATATTACAGCAGAACACCAGGGGCCTAGAGAAAAGGCTGGCGAGCAAAATAATAACATTAGCTTCAGCCCACATGAGAGCGACTCAGGTAAGTTGGTTCTCCCGAGATACTAATCAAAGGATCCAAAGCTTTAACTAATTAAAACTCTCTTTTGGGGGGTAAACTATAGACTGAAATGAAAATGTATTTTTCTGGTAGAGGCCCACACCTTCCTCCAGACCAAATCCCAGGTCCTAGACAGCACTTGTGCACATGCCTAAGATGGCACATGCCTAAGATGGGACCGCACAGCATCCCTGGGAAAGCAGGAGCAAGCCTGAGCCCGAGCTGCAGGCGGGGGGCGCTGGGGCAGGAGCGGGGGCAGCGGGGCGCCAGGCTCCTGCCTCCCTCCCTCCCATTAACCCTTCGACATCCCGGCCCCAGCGCCCGGCCCCCTCGTGTCCAACACCCCAGGGACAAAACAGCGACCCCCGCACCACAGCCCGCAGGGCGGCTTGTTCCTGACTGCCTGACGGCATGGGTGGGGAGGGGAGGAGGTTAGGCTGGGGGAGGAGATTAGGGTTGGGTGGGCTGGGTCAGGCGGGGGGGAAGGAGAATAGGCTGGGGGGGGGCTGTGGGACCCAAACGATCAGAGTAGGGGGCCCCCAAACGATCAGAGTAGGGGGCCCCAAAATTTCTGTCACCAGCCCTGCCTGTCTGCTAGGCAAAACTGAACAGGGCGGGTGGGAGGACAGGAAGCAGACATTTTCAGCAGATGCTGCTCAGTTAAACAGCCCCTTAGCCTGAGCCCAGAGAGCTGGAGTCAGCTGGCCTGGGCCAGCTGGGGGGGTGTAATTGAAAATCGGCCCCCAGCCATCTCTGGGTGGGCACCAAAACCTGAAGCATCCAGTGCTGGCCATTTACTCCCTACCAAATCCCTGGACCTGAACTCCATGGGCGAGGCCACCTTGCCTGGCCTGCGTTTGGCTCTAGGCTGCATCTACTGGGAGCCTAGCAGGTCCTCTAGGTCATTGGTCTTCAAAGTGGGGTGCGTGAGACCACCCCCAGAGGTGCACGAGATCCCGGTGCCACTGCTGATCCCACCCGGGAGACCGCCGAATTCACGGTCTATTTTTGTCCCGCAGAAATGCTGCTGAAAGAAAGAGGAAGCTTTCTATTCGGCGGCATTTCAGTGGACATGCCCCGGGGGCTGCGATTGGAGGTGGGAGCAGAAAAAGGGGCTGCCAAGCAAACACTCTGAAGAGCACTGCTCTAGGTTTGATGTATCATGGGGGCAGCACATGGCTCTGGGAAGGCTCATTAATTGGATGAATCTGTTCAATTATAGGGATCTAGCCAGGCCAGCATGTTGGTTGCATTTTGCTTGGGTCTGTAAAACAAAACTAATCAAAGTGGCTGGTGGAAGCAGCACAATGAACATTTAATAAGAATCAGTAGCAGAGCTAATAGCGGGCCCTGGGGCAACCACAACCCCCCTCGGCAGCCATTAGGTATATGTGGGGTGCCTTGTCAAGCCAATAGGTATAACTGAAGATGGAACCACCAATGACCCAGCTGCCTCCTGATTCCACCACTGCTCGAAATGTAGCTTCACTGAGGCTAAGAATCTGGAGTCTATCGAGGAGGGTCATGGGACAGACAGCACCATTGCTTGGAGAACCATGCTTTGCAAAATGAGATATCCACTTTAATTCACCCACCACTGAATTGCAGCCACTTCTGGGGTGGAGCGCAGTAACTGCATAACAACACACAGCAACACTGCATAGAGATTGCTCGCACAGCACTGAAATGCAGATACCTCTGGGATGAAGCGCAGCAGCAGCGTAGTAACACAGCAGCACTATGCCGGGATCACTCACCTGGCACTGAAATGCAGACATCTCTGGATGGAGCACAGCTGATGTGCACCAGCACTCAACAACACTACACAGGGATCACTCACCCAGCACCGGAATGATGCCACCCCTGGGGTAGGAATGCAGCAGCTATTGAACAGCCGCAGAGCGACACTACTCACAGTTTAGAGCAGGATGTGAAGTTAGTTAGTTGGGGGAGGATGTGAAGAAGACTCTCAATTTCCATTTGAAAGCTCTGGGAGAGAATGGGAGAAACAGAACATGCTGTTAACCTGAGCTGAACAGCAGCCAGGTCACAATAGATTGGGTCTGCACTGTGGGTAGCCAGACAGCAGTTCTGCCATGATGGTCTTATTGAGGGAGGGAGGAATGGGACAGGGAGCCAGTCAAGCCTGGGGAACAAATTCCTTCTCCAGGATGCTTTTCTCCAGGATGTTTTGCTTCAGGAACTTGGAGCCCAGGCTCCATTAATTACTGCACCACCCAGCCAGAAGGGAAGGGCTGGGGCGGGTCTCTGTGCTCCACATGTCCCAAGAGGACAAGGCAGAATGAACCATGTCACAGAATGAATCAATTGCATAGCCTGGAACAGAACCCAGGAATCCTAACTGCCAGCTCTCTGCTCTAATCATTAGACCCCACTCCACTTGCAATCAGGATAGAACCCAGGAGTCCTGATTCCTAGACCCCACCCCCACATTTCTCTAATCCAGTGGGTCTCAACCAGGGTCACGTGTGCCCCTGGGGGTACGCAGAGGTCTTCCAAGGGGCACATCATCAGGCTACATAAAAAGCATTAGCAAAGTCAGTACAAACTAAAATTTCATACAGACAATGACTTGTTTCTACTGCTCTATATACTGTTGGGTGTGTTTTGTTCTAGGATTATAGTCTGTTAAAATCTGTGTGTATTAAATTCACTATGGAGTTTGTAAAGATAGAGCAGCAATCCAAGATGGAATCTAAACTGCCATCTTGTGGCCGCCATCTTGTTATTTACTGTTATCAGGGACCAGTCATAACCGGATCCGACCGGTTTTTCCCGCCATTTCCAACTCCAAGGCCAATTTTACCTCAGACTGTTTTGCACCCTTGCTGGGACTGTACCATCTTTTCCCGCCACTAACTGCATGAAGGGGCTGAATTCTCTGACAAGTGGTGCAGTCCGTTCCGGTGACTGGGTGAGGTTCAGGCCTTTGCAGCGTCGCTGAAGGACCCGACCCCTCCTGAGGCGACTCTGATCCGCTCCTGTTCCTGGCACCACGTCCCCCGAGAGGCTCAGTCACTTCTCCCCCCGAGACCCCAGGGACTCTCCTGTGCTCCTCCTCGGTAGGTTCCAACTGCCCCAGGGGTTGCAGGCCCCGGGCTTCGCCCCCACAGTTGTGCTGACAGGCCAGGGAGAGCAATGGGGGTTTCCTCTCCTGGGGATTTAGATGGGTCATTGCAGGGCGGTTGGGAGTTTGGGCCTGAGCTTCATGCTCCTGTTTCAAAGCTGCTGTTTCCTAAGGCAGCGTGTTGGGCTCGTCTCGCCTGGGCTGAGGTGCTGGGTGTGAGCAGGGTCGGGGTGAGCTCCACCCTGGCAGCTGGTGGGGAATTGCAGCGCGCGCCCACCGCGCCCAGCCTGAGCTCCCAGCAGCCCAAATGGTCACTTCGGCTGCTGTGGGATCCCCAGTGTCTCTGTTAGTGGGGCAGGATGATAAAATGTTGTGAACCTGATTATGTGAATGAGGGACTGAGACACGCACTGGGCCTTTGTCAGGATGGACATAGTCTAGGTAGCACTCACTGGCCGAGGGACAGGGATCCCAAACCCGACTGCACTGAGAGAGGGAAGTGGGGATACCCTTTATCGAGGTGCAATGGGTCAACGTATGGGTCCATGTCATTGGGACGCTGTGCTTATTGGTTCAGCTAAGTTATCTGTAACACCAAATGGTACATAAGAGGATGTGATTTGTGTATTGAGGGAGTGTATGTCCAGTGATGATTTGCGGCATTACCTTACAATGTATTTATTGAGACAAATGAACAGCATACAATATATGCATGTGTGTTTCTATCATTCACATGATAATATAATGGGCAAAGCATACTCAGAGAAACAGAGAGTAGATGAGAGACCAGAGAAATATTTTCTAAGAAAAAGATTGTTATTTTGGTTGGCAGGATTAGGAATAAACCAAAAAGGGGTTGTTACATATGATATCCCTGAGTTAAGGAACTGTATATACAAGGCTTATCGCCTAGTATTTGGTTAGCAATGGATCCTATAGATATACAAAATACTCAACTGCCCTTATTAGAGGCAAGAGCCAGAGAGATATTTGAGCTCCAACGATCTGCCCATTCAGGATCATCAGCAAAAAGAAAGGTAGCTGCATACACTAATACACTAATACTAATAGTGTAATACTAATATACTAATACACTAATACACTAATACTAATAGTGTAATACTAATATACTAATACTGCATACACTAATAAAGAGTCAAGGGTAAATAAAGATGGTAAATAAAGATGGCAAGGGTAACAGCACAGGACAAAATCCCACCCACAAAATCCTGGACATCCCAAACAGAGACAGTGTGCATCTGGTGCTGCTGATGCAACCTCTACTCACAGACGGTGTAGGACAGAAGGCAACAAGGCGCCTGTGTGTGGCTAATGCTCATGTGCTGTATAATCCCTGCCGGGGATACTGAAATCAGTCACTGGGGGGGGCTGAGCCCATCCATCCGTGACACTGGTGGGGCTGGGCCCGTCCACCTGTGACTGATTTCAGTGTCACTAGGGACCATCTCCCAGTGTCCCAGACACCCCCCAGAGCATGGCAGGGAGAGGCCAGGGCCCGCACAAGGGCAGGAGCAGTGGTGGGGCAGAACCCAGGAGTCCTGACTTCAGCCCCGCCCTGCGCACAGCTAAGTCCCACTTCCACCCATAGGAGACGTGTGAAGAGGCAGAGAAGATGACCCCATCCGGACTGAAGGCAGTGGTGCGCGAGAGTGAGTACGGAGCCAGGGGGTCTGAGCCCGGTCAGGGGTAGGGTCTGGTCGGGTGTGGGTTTGGGAGGGCAGGGTGTCGCACCCTCGGGGAGGATTAGGAGACAGTCGGAGCAGAGAGCTCCCTTCCCCACCCCCACCCCCCCGGCCTGCCTGTCACACATCAGGCGTGAGGGGCACTGGCGGAGCTGGGAGTGGGTGGGATCCCAGGGCTGGGATCGCAAGGGCTCCAGTCAGTAGTGAGGGGCACTGGCACAGCTGGTGGAGGCAGCCCGGGGGTGGCGTGGGGGATCATAGCTGCAGTTCAGGGTTGAAATGCCTGGGCGGAGCTGCGTGGAGAAAGCGGGTTCGTGTCTGTCTTCGCCATGTCTGGATCCAGTCTGTGCTGCCAGCCCCTGACCAGATCCTCAGTTCAGCTGCGCTCACATCCAGCCTGGCTGGAAGGAAGGGGGATCAGACCCATGGTCCATCTAGCCTGCCACCCCACCACGATCGCTGACTGGGGGATCTGCTAGGAGCACATCGCTAGGAGGCCTGAAAGCAGCCTCTGAGCCACTTCCCCAGGGGTCCTTCCACCAGGCAGTGGGGCCTGGCTCAGGGCTCCATCCCGTCCGAGCCCCACCACTAATCCCCGTCACTTTCCCTCACAGAGATCCTCAGTGTGGTCATGCGCAGTGTGAAGAAGGAAGGAGAAGGGAAGGTAAGCAGGCTGGGCCCGGTGTCCTCCCAGGGATATGCTGTATCCAGATATGCTGCTCCTCCTGCTCCATTGTCTTGGGATTCACTAGGAACCTGAGGTTTTCCAGGCTGGATCAGATCCCTGCTCTGTCTAGCCCATCTTCCATCCCCCGCTAGGCTTGGGTATGTCTGCCTTCTCGCTGTGCTGGATCAGCCCCAGCTTGTCCAGCTCACCCCATATCTCCCCCACACAAACACACCCCGGATGAGATCACTGGGCCCAGTGAGCCAGCTGCAGTGGGAGGAGGAGCAGGAGAGCGCCAGGCATGGGGGCGGTATGCACCATTGGGCAGGCAGGTTATTGAGACCCTGGCATGGACTGGGCTGGGGTGTGTGGAGCAGTGGGCTAGGCCGGTGCGGCAGAGGGAGCACAGGGGACTAGCTTGCCCAGTGGCGGGATCTGGTGCAGCAGGATGCTGGGCTGCGCAGAGCAATGGGTTCATTCGGTACGGCAGGAAGGCGGTGGAGGAGTTGGCCGACAGGGCTTTCCTAGGGGAACACGGAGACTCCCCTCGTTCCATTTCTCCCTGCCCTGCTCCTGGTTCTGTCCGCGGGCTGGGGAGCGGGTATCTCGTGGATCAGAGCAGGGGACTGGGAGCGAGGACTCCTGGGTTCTGTCCCTGCCTCTTGCACTCACCCTGTCACCTGGGCAAAGAGGCTGATCTCCTCCAGTCTAGGAGGATGGAGCCATTCTGAATGGCCGGGTGTCCCGGGTTTGTCTCCTACATCTCATACCAGCCACTCTCCCTGTAGCGCCTCACGCAGTCCTTAGCGTGGTCAGCTCAGCCAAGTGCAGGCTTGGTACTGGGCCCTGCCGCTCTGCCGTGGAGGGGCTGGGCTGGGAGCTGCTGGCTCTGCCGTTAGCAGTGGCTCTGCTCCCTTGACTGCCGTGGATGATGATGGTGGGGGCTGGGCTCAGGGCAGGGACTAGCTCATCCGACCTGGCGCGCTCCCCTCTCGCTCCCCCAGGTGCTGATCATGGACCACCCCAGCACGCGCATCCTCTCCTCGTGCTGCACGATGTACGACATGCTGGAGGAAAACATCGCCTGTGAGTGACCCCTCCCTCCCGCCTGCTCCCCCCGCCAGGGCTCCCCTCCCCCTTGGATACACCTCACAGTCGGGGAGTTGACTTGTCTACATTCATGTTGGCATCTAGTTTCCCCCCTTTGCATCTCCCTGGATGCCCTCCTTACTATTGGCACCTCCCCAGCCAAGTCTAGTTCCCTTAGCCTGGTGCTGTCAGCTTCTGGAGCCCCTTCACCGCTTCTCTCAGACTCCCGTCAACTCCTCACTGCTCCCCCCCATGCTGTGGGCAGGGTCCAGGCTAGGGAGAGGGAATGCTGGCTCCCTACTCCAGGGTGGAGGAGCCCTGGGGTTGAGGGGCACAGAGCTGTGCCAGCACTCTAGTGGGGTGCCCCCAGCACAGGACAGAGGGACCTTCCCTCCCTGCCCCATACTGTGGCAGCATCACAGCCAATGACCCCACATCAAAACGGCTCTTGCATTGTAGCCTGTTGAACCCCCCAGCCTGCTGCCAGCGGACATCCCTGTGCCCCTCGGCTTCCCCTCCCCACAGCCCGGTGGAGAGTGGGTGGCTAGAACACACTGACCCATGCCCAGCCTGCTCTCTCCTAGTGGTGGAAGATATTAATAAGCGCCGGGAGCCTATCCCCAGCCAGGAGGCCATCTACTTGCTCAGCCCTGTGGAGAAGGTAGGAGCTCGGGCCTGGGGCAGCTGGATGGGGAGCAGGGGAGACCCCGGGGCAGCTCCTAGTGCTGCCTGAAGGTGGCGCTGTCGGGGGGAGGTGCAGCACAATGTCAGGGGCCAGTAGGGGCTCCCCAAGAGGCTGCTTCCCCGGAGCTGGGCTTCGTGTTCTTGGCCACGTGAGGCACAGACTGTCCCCCAGACCTCTCCGCAGTGCAGTCCTGTGGGGGCTGGATGGGAAGGTGCAGCGGGCGAAGAGAGGCAACCTCAGCTGATACTCAAAGTGAAGGAGAATCGCAGAGGCTCAGGGAGCAGGGGCTGTGGGGGAGGAGACGCCTGCGTCGGCAGCAGGGAGGCGAGTGGAGGGAGACCAGGGACAGGGGGTGCTGGCGGAGCAGGGTGAAGCCCAGAACCCGCAGGGGCTGCCCGCGGAGGGAGCGCTGTAGGAGAGGACTGCGAGCTGGGGCCTGGGGCTCGGGACAGGGCAGCCAGGTTCTCACCTGTCACAATGGCCGGTCGTGGAGTCCGAACAGCTTCCGAACACCCTGCCTGGCCAGCCGGAGTGGCGAAGCTGCAGGAGCCCAGCGTGGTGCCCGGGATGGGAGTGGGCCCTGATGACGGCTGCCTGGGGTTGCTGCTCGGCCGGCTGTTCGCTGGGCACTGCTTAGAGCCCACTTAGTTCAGCAGCAAGGCCAATGCCAGGCCCCAGCGGCAGCCGGGCACAGACACTTGTGTGCCAGCGAGAGACGGGGCTTGGCCCTGAGGACATCCCAGGGACATGGGTACATGCCCTGCCCCAGGCGGGGAGGGAGTCCAGGGCCAGGGGGGTGAAAACCAGCCCACCTCCCGATGGCATCATGCTGGGGGGCTGGGCACGGGCTGGGCCCTTCAGGCAGCAGGGAGGGGCCTCGGCTGGTGCTGACAACCTCCCTCTCCCCCCTTTGCAGTCGGTGCAGGCTCTGATCGGTGACTTCCAGGGCACCTTCAGCTACAAGGCAGCTCACATCTTCTTTATCAGCCGTGAGTATTGGGGGGTGGGGATCCCCCCAGCTGGGAGCCTGGCTGGCGGTACACTGGAGCCTGGGGGTGGGGGGTCTCTCTCCGCCGGCAGGCCAGTGAGCAGCACCTTGATTACGCTCTGCCCTCCTGCAGGAGGATGCAGCCCCAGACCATATAACCCCACCTATCCCTTCCCCCGCTTCTCCCCTAGGGGCCTGCCTCCAGCCAGCACAGCTCACAGACACCTGCAGCGTGTGCCCAGAGAGGCAGCCTCTGGCTACCATTCCCAGTATGCATTGCTCCATCAGTCCCAAGGGGGGGTGGGGACACCACCAGAATCCCCAGTGTGTCAGGGTCACATCTGCTTCTCCCCGTTACAGTGTCAGGGGGAGTCCAAGTCCCCGTTCCTCCTTGTGCATCATCCTGAGTTGTACACTCCAGTCACTTCCCCCTGAGGGTGGGGTGTGAGACGGGCTGCCTAGGAGAGATTGTGGCCCCCCCTCGCTGGTGATGCTGCAGAAGGCGAGAACCCAGCCTGACTCTGGTTTGGGGGGGGGGGGGAGGTTGGACTCATCGCTGACTCCTGTGTGGCCCTGCTGGCTTCCCCACAGGTGTGCAGCACTACTGCCCCTGCTGTGCCCATCCTGGCCCCATCCGTGGGGCTGGCGCTCTGCTGGGGGTCCTGAGCCCTGTGCCTGTCACTCCCACACACTGCCCTTGCCTTGCAGCCTGTCCTGAGCCTCTGATGGAGGAGCTGAGGAGGTCACCGATCACCAAAGCCATCAAAACGCTCAAGGAGATCAATGTGGCCTTCCTGCCCTACGAGAGCCAGGTGAGGGGTGACTGGGCTTTGGAGCAGCAGGGCCGTGGGGCAGACGGTGACATGCGATCCCCCATCCTTAGCGTTCCCCGTGGGTCGGGGAGGTGAACCCCTGTCCCTTCTCGGGCCCTGGGTTTGATGCCAGCACAGGGCAGCAGGGACAGCCTGCTGCTCACTCCCTGTGAGACATGGAGTCGCTGGCGTGCCCCTGCTGGGGTTGGTAGTTGTATGGGGGAGGAGGGCCCTGCCTCCCTGGCTTTACCAGCTCTCACTGATGGTTTATACCAGCTCTGCAAGACAGCCCGATACTCCACACACCTGCCCTTCGCCCAACCGCCCCATCCCCTCCTTGTGTCGTCAGGGGATTCCCCCCCCTCATGCTCCAGAGGGGCAGGGCTGTGTTGTCAGCCCCATTGCACTGATGGGGAAACTGCGGCACAGAGAGACTTGAGCCTGGTCTACACACAAAAGCTTTGTTGGTGCGGGTTTGTTACAGGTACACAAGAGAAAAAAACAACCCTGTAATTGCTGCAGCTGTGCTGGCAGAGCCCCTGGCAAAGCAGGCCTTTCGCCACTGTAGCTTATTTCATCTGTGCCAGCCGTGCCAAGAGAAGCTTTGGCTGGTATAAGCTGAGTGTCCGTCAGGAGGCTTTGCTGGCTCACCCGTCCCGTTGCACCACCAAACCCTTCGTGGGCCGATACTGGTTTATTGGTGTCCAAGCACGTTTGCCCCAATGGCTCGTTCTGTTCGGCCAGTGACATAAGCGACGGCGGCAGACGCGCTTTGATGCCGGGTTTGGCTGGGGCTTTCGCCAGATAGAAACGTGGCCAAACTCCCACCCCCAACACTGACTCCTCCGGGGCAGAGACACCCCCCTGAGGCACCCCCTGCCGCCAAGTAAGGACCTGAACCTGGGTGTCTTCGTCCCAGGCTGGTGAATGAATCTCTGGGCCACTGTCCCTCTACCTACCACAACAGGAGTGGCACTGGCACACGGCTCTCTCCCTCACTAGGGGCTCGCTACAGCTCTGCCAGGCTGGCTGGGTCCAACAGCGCATCTTAGGGGCGCGGTATGGGGCACAGCTGGCCTGGCTGCCAGCAATTGGCACCAGGATCTGATCTCTGCTTCCCTCTCCTCCCCCCCGCAGGTGTACTCTCTGGGCGGGCCACAGATCTTCTACAATTACTTCAACCCCTACCTCTCCTTGGACAACAGGAAGCAAATGGAGATGATGGCAGAGCAGATTGCCTCCTTCTGTGAAACCCTGGGGGAGTATCCAGCCATCCGCTACAGGAAGTGAGTGTGCCCGGGGGGAGGGGTACCCAGCTATCCCAGGTATAGGAAGTGAGTGTGCCCGGGGGGAGGGGTACCCAGCTATCCCAGGTATAGGAAGTGAGTGTGCCCGGGGGGAGGGGTACCTGGTCATCTCCTACAGGAAGTGCGTGTGTCCTGGGGGGAGGGGCTGTTTCTGACCCACAGGGTTTGTCTTTGCTGCAGGGACCGTCGAGATAACTTCCACCTGGCGCAGGCTGTGCTGGTCAAACTCAGGGAGTTCAAGGTTTCCGAGCCCAGCATGGGAGAGGTGAGTAAGCTGTGCCGGCCACGCCCTCGCCAGGGCAGCACCTGAGAAGTAGAGGAAGGAGGAGTGATTTAGAACCTGCTCGGAGGTCCTGGCGGGGGGAAGGGTGGGGTCTAGACCCCCTTGGAGATCCTGAGGGGTTGGCAGAACAATAGCATTCTCTGTGTGGTTGGACCAATGGCCACAGCCCTTCTCTGACACTGGCCGTGGGCAGATCTCAAAGTGCTCTACGAAGGCCAGTGTCCTTGTGCCCAGGCTGGGTAGGGCTGGAGAGGAATGATGGCACCAGCTCTGGGATCATGTCTCTGCTCTGCCACAGACTCCCTGTGAGACCTTGGGTGAGTCACCCAGCCTCTCTGGGCCTCCATCCCCCTCTGCAATGGGGTATCAGCCCTGCCCAGCCCCACGTGCATGCAGAGGCAGGATACAGCAATGATAGAGCTGCAGTGGTGGGGGCCAGAGACTCCTCCAAGAGAGGCACCTCCACCCATTTACCCACAGGCTGGGGAGACCTGCCAGGCGGGTGGGTGGTGGTTGGTCCAACGTTCTGCTCCCGGGTTGGACAGTTGGGGAAGCGTCAGGGGCTGTACGTCCCCGGCCCCCCGACTGGCTGTGCTGCCCAGCGAAGAGCAGACGCAGCCCCCTGCCGAGGTGCTCCTGGCTGGGCTTGGGATCCACTGGGGCTGCTGGAGCCGGGTTCCGAGCCCAGGGCTGGTCTCCTATCGCCACCTGCCACGCAGAGAGGGCAGTGCATGCTGATCAGGCAGGGAGCGGGGGCTGGGCCAGCCCCCCCATGATGTGGGTCTGAGATGCTGACCATTTGAGTGGTCTCTGTCCAGCTGGATGCTGGGGGGCTACCCAGGCTGGGAGTGGGGAGCTAGAGCCTCATATGGGGTCCCAGCTCAGATGCAAGGTGGGGCGTAGGGATAGCGGCCCATTGTCACCCTCTGAGACCTTGTATCAAAGAGTCACTGGGCCTGGTGTGGGCTAATGATAGACTAGCCAGGGCCTTCTGGGGTCATTCCCCCTCCCCACGCAACATATGGGGCAGTCGGGGGGCTGCCTTGTCAGGGGCATGCTCCCATTGGTGGAGAGGCATGAGCAGTGAGCATGCTTGGGGGATGGGGGGCATTGCTATTTGCATGAGGGGCAGGGGGCCCGTCCCTGCAGGGGGCGTTGCAGCGGATCTGGGTGGGGAGCTCTCCCTGCTGGTCAGGGTGGAACCCCAGGGGACGTCCCAGCTAGCTTGGGGGGTGTCTCTTGGCTTCCCCCTGGGATTGGGGATTGGGGGGGGGGGTGAAGTTTCAGGCCACCAGAGCCCATTGGATTGTGTCGTGTAAGCCAGGCCAGGAGCAGGGGTGACGGGTCTCTCTCCTTCTCCCCAGGGTCCCGACAGAGCCCGCACCCAGCTCCTGATCGTCGACCGGGGCTTCGACCTGGTGTCCCCCCTGCTGCACGAGCTCACGTACCAGGCCATGGCCTATGACCTGCTGAGCATCGACAGCGACACCTACAAGTAGGGCCTGGCTGCCAGCCGGGGGCGCCCCACACACCTCCTGGGGCAGGCTGGGGGGGATGTGACCCGGGCACCTGCACTGCCCCGCAGCCCCCACGCTCGGGGGAAGGGTACCGCAGCCTAACCCCGTCTCCCCTCCCCCACAGGTACGAGACGACGGGCGACAGCGGCACGTGGGAGAAAGAGGCGCTGCTGGACGAAGAGGACGAACTCTGGGTGCAGCTACGTCACATGCACATCGCGGACGTCTCCGAGTGAGCGCGCTCAGCCCCGCCCCGACATGCCCCTCCGTGCCCCGCCCATCCCCCGGACATCCCCTCCGTGCCCCACTCAGAGTCAGAGCCCATCCCCCCCGGACACACCCCTCTGCCCCACCCAACTTAGTGCCAGGACCCACTACCCGCCCCCTTCAGCACACCTTTCCCCTCCCTGCCCAGTGCTGGGACCCCCTACTCCCACTTTGGTACAGTCCCCCCCTCCCCACCCACTCCCAGGACCCCCCCTCTGACACACCTCTCCCACCCAGTGCCAGGGCAGCCCACCCCATTGACACACCTTTTCCAATGCTGGGACTTCCCCCATCCTCCCCTTCAGACACACCCCTCCCCACGCTGGGCCCCCCTCGGACACACCCCTCCGCTTCCCTGCCCACTCCCCCTTGGATACATCCCTCTCCTGCTCACTGCCGGGACTCCCCCGCCCCCTCCCACCCCGCTGGGGCTCGTCCGTCAGACACGTTCCCCTCTCTGAGTGCTGAGACCCTCTGGACCCAGCCGCTCTCCCCGAAGGACCCCCGAGTGCTCCGGTCCAGAGCAACTGTCTGTATCTCCTCTCGGGGATCCCCTGGACATGCTTTTCTCCCGATCCCAGGGTCTCCCCACGCACTTCACAGCCCCCTTGAGTGAGTCCCTCACCGACCTCCTGCTAGGCCTGCCACTGCCCCCAGACCCCCACCCCACCCCACCCAGCAGAGCGCCAGGAGCCCCCAGAGGGGCACTGAACTCTCTGCCTTGGGGTAACTTGTGAAGAGCCCGCGCCTGCCCCATGGGAGGCTCTCGAGGCAGAGAACCCTGGTGCCCATGGGGCAGGGACTCCACCTACCTCCAAGGCACTGCCTGGCTCTGGCCTGACCCCTTTCCCTGCAGGAGGAAGGTGCCGGAGCTGCTGCACGCCTTCTGTGAGAGGAAGAGACTGACCCCGAAAGAGGTGCGGCGGGGGCTGGGGGGGGGGGAGCGATTGGGGAGTCCATGCCAGAGGGATGGGGGGGACCCATCCCACTGCCACTGATGGGGAGGGGAGGCTGCCCTGCTGCCCCAGGAGGGGCTGGCGAGGGTGGGGGGCTGTCCCATTGCTCCCGGGGTTTGCCTGTAAAGGGCTAAGAGGTGTATGTGGAGTCCCCTACCCCCAGCCAGAGCTCTGGAGCTCCCCACGGTCGGGGAGGGCAGAGGCCCAAGGGGCGGGTCAGACAGCAGGATCGGGGCCACGCAGGGAGCCAACGCTGGCATCACCCCAGCCCGCTGCCGCTTTACACCTCAAGGGGCGCTCGGGTTGCAGGGCTCCCGGCTCGTTCCAGCTGGCCTGGAAGAGCAGCTCTAACCCAAACTGAGTGACCCACCCCAGCCTGCTGCGGAGGTCCCCGGGGGAGGCCTCTGCCCTGCAGGGGGGGCTCCATGTGCCGGGACGGGATCTCACCACAGCCTCCCTCCAGGTCAACCTCAAGGAGCTGTCCGAGATCGTGAAGGAGCTGCCCCAGTACGTCAGCGAGCTGAACAAGGTAACCGGGCGGGGCTGTTGGTGGGTGGGAAGCAGGGCATTCAGTGGGGCTGATGGGGGCAGGGTGCTCTGTGGGGCTGGTGAGGGACTCTCTGGGGGGCAGGGCACTCTGGGACACTCCCCTTGACTGCCTGCTGAGAGCTGCTGACCTGTCCCATCGGGCAGAGCCATTTTCCCCCCAGGTGCTGCCCGTCAGTGCCCAGAGCTGCCCCGTCAGCCCCAGCAATGGCAGCCCTCGGGTAGCGCCCGTGCCTTGCTGCTGCAGCTCATGGGAGAGGGTCTCGGGCTTCCAAACCAGCCCGTTGGAGCCACTCCTGGTGCCACTGGGCCCCATGCCAACAGAAAGCTCCTGGCCACTGGCACAGGTACCCCGACATCTGCTGGTCTCCAAGCCCCCAACCTCGTGGTGACTAACAGAGAAGCCAGGGGCTGTTTTGGAAGTTGCTCCCTCCTGATCCTCCCCTCCAGCTGCCCTGCTCCACCCCAGAAGTGGCTGCACATCAGTGCTGGGCAAAACAATCCCTATAGACTCAGCTTATTCAGCCGATTAGGGCTGCCCCTCTGGCCCTCCTTGGGGGCTGGGGGGCGCAGGTGCTCTGGACCAGCCGGTGATGCAGTAAACTCCCCCCATGCCCTGGTCTCTCCCGCAGTACTCCAAGCACGTCAGCCTGGCCGAGCAGTGCATGCAGCACTTCCAGGGGACGGTGGAGAAGCTGTGCACTGTGGAGCAGGTGGGTCTGTGGGCAGAGCCTGGCTGGGGGGCAGAGTCTGGCTCATGGACTAGGCCCGGAGAGAGGGGTCTCAGATCCCCAGGCTCGCTGGAGCCAGGGCCAGCCCCCTCCATGCAGCACCGGGGGTGCAGAAGGGGGACATGGGGCCCGGATTACTCCCTGGGGGCCCATTCCTCACCCCGGGGGAGTTGACCTCAGGGAGGAGGGGCCCTGGCACAGGGGGTAGGCGAGCTGTGGGTCGTGCGGCCGTCGCGTCTCCCATCCCGCTGCGGGGGTGGGAGGAAGCGGAGCGGCCTGACCTGGCCTTGTGTGTGCGCCCTGCCCCCCCCCCCCCAGGACCTGGTCATGGGGACGGACGGGGACGGGAAGAAGATCGAGGACCCCATGAAGATCATCATGCCCGTCCTGCTGGACCCCAGCGTGCAGGCCTACGACAGGATCCGCATCCTCCTCCTCTACCTCCTGAAGAACGGTAACGCCACAGGCCTGCAGGGGGCAGCACTGGGGGAGCTGCTGCTGCCGGGCTGCTCCTGGGGTGGGGCCCAGACCTGTGGGGCTGTGGGGGGAACAGCACTGCTCAGACAGGCACCCCCCAGCCAGGCTCTACAGCCCCGTCTCCCCTCTGCCCTCCTCCCGGTGCCAGCCAGTGCCCTGCCCACGCTCCGCACTGCCCCCTGGGGGCGGACCTGGCCCCTTTTCTCCCTGGGCTACAGCGGGTGGTGGGAGCCAGGACTCCTGGGTTCTACCCTCAGGCTCTGGGAGAGCAGTGGAGTCTAGTGAGTTGGGGGGGGGGGGAGCCAGGACTCCTGGGTTCTACCCTCAGGCTCTGGGAGGGCAGTGGAGTCTAGTGAGTTGGGGGGGGGGGAGCCAGGACTCCTGGGTTCTACCCTCAGCTCTGGGAGGGCAGTGGAGTCTAGTGAGTTAGAGAGGGGGTGGGAGCCAGGACTCCTGGGTTCTATCCTCAGGCTCTGGGAGGGCAGTAGAGTCTAGTGAGTTGGAGAGGGGGCGGGAGCCAGGACTCCTGGGTTCTATCCTCAGGCTCTGGGAGGGCAGTAGAGTCTAGTGAGTTAGAGAGGGGTGGGAGCCAGGACTCCTGGGTTCTATCCTCAGGCTCTGGGAGGGCAGTAGAGTCTAGTGAGTTAGAGAGGGGGCGGGAGCCAGGACTCCTGGGTTCTACCACCAGCTCTGGGGGGGGGGGGGTTGGGTTCAAGGGAGGCTGGGAGCCAGGACTCCTGGATTTACCCCCAGCTCTTAATCCCAGTGGGAAGAACAGGATCTCAGGGTTTGATGGGGGAACTAGGACTCCTGGGGCTGCGGGTGCGTCCCGGGGGTGCTAGTGCTGACGTCTCTCCCCGTGCAGATGTGAGCGAGGAGAACTTCCGCCGGCTGATCCAGTCTGCCAACCTCCAGGAGCAGGAGAACATCTTCCGCAACATGGACCTCCTGGGCGTCCCTTTCTGCCTCCCCCCGGGCGGGCAGCTACCGCCCAAGATGAAGGTGCGTCTGGAGTCCACCCACCAGCTCTCCCGCTGGACCGCCATGCACAGGGGAGCCCAGGCCATCCCGGGGGTGCCCCCTATGACAGTGACCTACTTCCAGCACAGCGGTGGCCTCTGCCCCTGTACAGTGGGGTGACGCCCTCCCCATATGAGGGTGACCCTCGAGTTACTCCCCCTCTGGGGTGACTTCTTCTGCCCCTGCAGAGGACCCTGGGGGGCAGGACCACGGATCGCCAGGGAGCTGGTGACCACTGCGTGGGGTGGCCATGCGGGGAATGGGGGGAAGCGGCTCTGTTCTCCCATCAGTCTCTCTCCCCTCCTCTCTCTCTCTCTCTCTCTCTCTCTCTCGCTCAGTGATCCATTCTCTTCTTTTCTCTGCCTCTCCCCTGCCAACCCGGCTGGAGCGACTCAGGTAGGCCGCGCTCTCCCTGTCTGCCCCCCTTCCCATCCCGCACCCCCTCCCTGCTGCCTCTCACCCCCTCTCCCTTCCTCCCCCAGAGCGGGCGGCTGCCACCCGAGAGGAAGGTGCGGCTGGAATCCACCTACCAGCTCTCCCGCTGGACCCCCGTTCTCAAGGACGTCATGGAGGTACCGGGCCGTCTGCTTCCTGGCCTGGGGGGGGGGGTCACACCTGGCAGGCTGGGCCCAAGGGGGAGGGGCTGGTTTGGGGTCAGCCATGGGTAGAGCCCTGCACATCCGCGCACCATTTCTGCGGCTAGCGGATCGGCTGCAGATACAGCCGTGCAGGGCTCTACCCCCCAGCAGCGCCTGGCCCGCGGCGTCCGGCTCAGGCAGCCCGGGGGATGCAGTGTGCTCGGGATGAGACACCCCTTCCCCCCAGTCCCCACCCCTTCCCCCCAGTCCCGACCCCTTCCCCCCAGTCCCCACCCCTTCCCCCAGTTCCCACCCCCTTCCCCCCAGTTCCCACCCCCTTCCCCCAACCCCACCCCTTCCCCCAACCCCACCCCTTCCCCCAGTTCCCACCCCCTTCCCCCCAGTTCCCACCCCTTCCCCCAACCCCACCCCCTTCCCCCAGTCCCCACCCCTTCCCCCCAGTCCCGACCCCTTCCCCCAGTCCCCACCCCTTCCCCCAGTCCCCATCCCTTCCCCCAACCCCACCCCTTCCCCCCAGTCCCGACCCCTTCCCCCAGTCCCCACCCCTTCCCCCAGTCCCCATCCCTTCCCCCAACCCCACCCCCTTCCCCCCAGTCCCCACTCCTTCCCCCAGTCCCCACCCCTTCCCCCCAGTCCCGACCCCTTCCCCCAGTCCCCACCCCTTCCCCCAACCCCACCCTCTTCCCCCCAGTCCCCACCCCTTCCCCCCAGTCCCGACCCCTTCCCACAGTCCCCACCCCTTCCCCCCAGTCCCCACCCCTTCCCCCCAGTCCCCACCCCTTCCACGCTGCCTGAGGCACTCCTCAAAGGGTGGGGTGCACTTCATCGCCTTCAACCTCCCTGGCACATCACAGGCTCCCAGGCCCCTGCTCCAGCCCTGGGATGGTTCCTGCTGTGGGAGTTTGGGGCGCACCCACACACACACACACACACACACATATACACACCCAACCAACCACCCCCCCACACACACACACCCACCCACCCACCCACACCCACACACACACCCACACCCACCCACCCACACACCCACCCACCCACACACACACACACACACCCCTGGTATCCACACTGCCCCCTCTGCCCCCAGTCCCCACTGCCGGCAGTGCCCACCCCCCCGCCTGGCATTCCCTCAGCGCGCCCCTGGTATCCACACTGCCCCCTCCCCCCCAGCCCCCACTGCCGGCAGTGCCCACCCCCCGCCTGGCATTCCCTCAGCGAGCCCCTGGTATCCACACTGCCCCCTCTGCCCCCAGCCCCCACTGCCGGCAGTGCCCCCCCCCCCCGCCTGGCATTCCCTCAGCGCGCCCCTGGTATCCACACTGCCCCCTCTGCCCCCAGCCCCCACTGCCGGCAGTGCCCACCCCCCCCCCCCCACACCCACACCCACCCACACACCCACACCCACACACACCCACACACACACACCCACACACACACACACACCCCCACACCCCCACACACCCACACGCAGCCCGGCAGCGTCTCTATCCAAGTTTAGCCCCTGTCATGTGGCATTCGGAGGTATAGGGCCTGGGCCCCCTGCGCGGCTGGGACACACCTCATGGGGCAAGAGGCAGGGCCTGTGTCACGGAGCGCCCGGGCGATGGTCTGGAACCGCTCCCTAGGAAGCCAGACCGGACTCCGGGTGAAGGGCCCCTTCTCCGTACACAGCCTGTTTCCCAGGCCAGGAGCTTCACGGGTCCCCACTTCCACCTTCCTGGGTCTGACCTCGGAGCATTCAGCACCTTCTGCCCCTCCGTGTGCTTCCCCCAGCAAGCCCGCCTGGGCGGGGTCCTGGGGGAGCCCATGGGTTCTGCATCCCAAATCCACAGTCAAACGTGACTCTCAGCCAGCCAGCAGAGTAGACGGTTTATTTGAGATGTCAGGAACACCATCCAACTCACAGCTTCTCAGTCTCAACAGGGCCCCTCAGTCAGGCCTTTCTGGGGTGCCAGGAGGTGAGACCCAGATTCTGGGCTTCCGGTTCTCCCCCAGGTTCATTCGATGACTTCCATCTGGTCTAACACAGACCATGCAGCGAGCGAGCGTGAGCCCTCCGCTGGATCCATCTTGGGGCTAGAGAGCGAGTTGGCTGCTCTCCCCCTTCCCAGCTAGACCCAGACTGACTCAACCACCTCTAGCCCCTCCCTGCTCTCCTTTGTCCCTTGTCTGGTTTCCCGGGCTTCAGGTATCACCTGACCTCCCTCCAACAGGTTCAGCTGACCTCCCTCCCCCACTCGGGGTCAGGTTACAGCTTCACCTTGGCTTTGCTTCGCATCAGCTACGCATTCCTTTCCCTCCACATAGACGCCCAAGAAATGCATAGGGGAAACTGAGGCACACACACACACAGTACTCCCACTTCGTCACAGCCTGGATCTGCCCGCAGCAGGGAGGGGGCCCTGAGGGCAGCCCCTTGCCTCCCCCCACAAGTGAGGGGCCCTGGATCGGGCTGCAGGAGATCTCTGCCCTCCTCATAACAGTGGGTGGGTGGGGAGTTCACAGCAGGGCACTGAGCAGCTGAGGGGGATGAGGGGAGATGGGGGGACATCACTGGGGGAGTCAGCGCGCTCTTTGCTGGCTCCCCATGCCCCACCCTGGAAAGGGGCCCCAGGCTGCTCCCCCCAGGGACTGTCAATCATTCTGTGAGGAGCCACCCCAGCCTCCCCCCCCCCCCCAACCAGGCCTGACTTGGCCACCAGGTCCAAGGTTCCTGCTGCTTGGCCCCTGCTGACCTGCCCCCCTCTGGCCCCCCAGGACGTCGTTGAGGGCAGACTGGAGGAGGAGCTGTGGCCCTTCATGGCAGACCCAGGCCGCCCCCAGGCCGCTGGCCCCTCCACGTCAGATCTGGGCCCCTCCAGCACCCAGGCCGCTGGCCCCTCCGCGTCGGACCCGGGTCCATCCACCAGCACCCAGGCCGCTGGCCCCTCCGGGTCGGACCCGGGTCCCTCCACCAGCACCCAGGCCGCTGTCAGGTAAGGCTGAGCCTGGCTGGGCTGTGGGGGGCAGAGCCCTGACACCCCCCCCCCCCCCCCAGGGTGTAGGAGAATCTGTGCCTGGGAGCGTGTGGCCAGGACCCTGCTCGCCGGGGGAGGGGCTGCCCAAGAGCCTGGAGCCCTCGACCCCTCACCAAGCCCCCCGCACCTTAGCACCAGGGCCCGGAATGGAGGAAAGGGGCTGGCCGAGCTTTAGACAGCACCCCCCGCCCAGGGCAGGGGCACCCTCCCCTCCTCCCTCCCGCCTGCTTTGGGACTCCTGTCCCACTCCCTTGGGCAGGGCCTAACCCCGGCCTCCTCCAGGCCTGCCCCCCCGCCTGGCATTCCCTCAGTGACCCCTGGTATCCACACTGCCCCCTCTGCCCCCAGTCCCCACTGCCGGCAGTGCCCACCCTCCCGCCTGGCATTCCCTCAGTGACCCCTGGTATCCACACTGCCCCCTCTGCCCCCAGTCCCCACTGCCGGCAGTGCCCACCCCCCCGCCTGGCATTCCCTCAGCGCGCCCCTGGTATCCACACTGCCCCCTCCCCCCCAGCCCCCACTGCCGGCAGTGCCCACCCCCCGCCTGGCATTCCCTCAGCGAGCCCCTGGTATCCACACTGCCCCCTCTCCCCCCAACCCCCACTGCGGACAGTGCCCACCCCCCCCCCCCCGCCTGGCATTCCCTCCGCGAGCCCCTGGTATCCACACTGCCCCCTCTGCCCCCAGCCCCCACTGCCGGCAGTGCCCCCCCCCCCCCGCCTGGCATTCCCTCAGCGCGCCCCTGGTATCCACACTGCCCCCTCTGCCCCCAGCCCCCACTGCCGGCAGTGCCCACCCCCCCCCCCCCGCCTGGCATTCCCTCAGCGAGCCCCTGGTATCCACATTGCCCCCTCTCACCCCAGCCCCCACTGCCGACAGTGCCCACCCCCCCGCCTGGCATTCCCTCAGCGCGCCCCTGGTATCCACACTGCCCCCTCTGCCCCCAGCCCCCACTGCCGGCAGTGCCCACCCCCCCGCCTGGCATTCCCTCAGCGAGCCCCTGGTATCCACATTGCCCCCTCTCACCCCAGCCCCCACTGCCGACAGTGCCCACCCCCCCGCCTGGCATTCCCTCAGCGCGCCCCTGGTATCCACACTGCCCCCTCTGCCCCCAGCCCCCACTGCCGGCAGTGCCCACCCCCCCGCCTGGCATTCCCTCAGCGAGCCCCTGGTATCCACACTGCCCCCTCTCCCCCCAGCCCCCGCTGCCGGCAGTGCCCACCCCCCCGCCTGGCATTCCCTCAGCGAGCCCCTGGTATCCACACTGCCCCCTCTCCCCCCAGCCCCCACTGCCGGCAGTGCCCACCCCCCCGCCTGGCATTCCCTCGGCGAGCCCCTGGTATCCACACTGCCCCCTCCCCCCCAACCCCCACTGCGGACAGTGCCCACCCCCCCCACCCCCCGCCTGGCATTCCCTCAGCGAGCCCCTGGTATCCACACTGCCCCCTCTCCCCCCAGCCCCCGCTGCCGGCATTGGCACAAGGAGAAGCCAGCGGCCGAACCCCAGACAGGCGGGCGCCTCATCATCTTCGTGCTGGGCGGGGTGGCCATGTCCGAGATGCGCTGCGCCTACGAGGTGACCCGGGCCACCGAGGGCAAGTGGGAGGTGCTGATCGGTGAGTGGGGCGCGTCCTGGGGGGAAGGGCGGGTGAAACGCCCGGGTCAGGGACAGTCGGGACCCCCTGGGAGGGGGAGACCCTAGAACGTCCTGCCCAGCACCCACAGGGCGCCCATGCTACCCTCTGTCCTCCCACACCCGGGGGCCTGGTGCTTCCCCACCTGCCCGCAGCCCCACATGGCCTGTATCTAGCCACCTGATCTGCTGGCTCCCCAGGCCTCTCATTGCCCAGGGACCATGTGTGGGGGCCCAGTCAGACACCCCCAGTATCACCCCTAGGGATCTGACCCCCCCTGCACACACCCAAGGGCGAGGAACGCTGTCAGCGCCTGGATTCCTGCCCGGCTGTGCAGGGTCCAGCGGCACGAGGGGTGCGGTGCCAGGGGGGAAGGGGTGGTAGGAGACAGCCCCTCCCCCCCGCACTAGAGCAGAGTCCCGCTGCAAGGATGGGGGAGATGGTGATGCCAGCCTCATGCCCGCTCCACTGTGCCCACCGCTGCCAACCCTCTCTCTCCCCCAGGTTCCACTCACATCCTCACCCCCAAGGGCTTCCTCAATGACCTCCAAGCCCTCAGACAGCTCCCCCCCGAGGACGCCTAGAAGCAGCCCCCTCCCCTCAGATACTCTACCCCCCCCAGCTCGCTGCCCCCCCCGCTCCACCTCCTCTTAACAAGACCCCTATCCCCCTACTCCTGGCTGCGGTGTCAGTTCTTGGGTTTTGTCGACCTTTGAACACCTCTGCAAGGTGCATCGGATCCCTGATGAGCAGCAAATGCCTGTCCTGATGACCAAACTGTCTGGAAAGGCCAGGGAGGTATTTAATGAACTGGGGGATGAGGAAGCCTTGGACTCTGGGCAGTTTAAAGACGCTGTGTTAAGGCGGTTCAGGGTGACTCCTGAGTCTTACAGAGTTAAGTTCAGGAAGTTTAAAATGTCTAATGATTGTACTTTTGTGGAATGTGCTCACAAACTGATGGGTTTTGTTAAAAAGTGGGTTATGGGGGCAAAGGCACATGGGAATTTTGAAAAACTGCTGGATCTAATAACTTTGGAGCAGTTCTTAGACATTGTGCCAGACCATGTGAGAGCAGCTGTGTGTGACAGGGAACCTGAGTCAGTCCTGCGGGCTGCAGAGATTGCAGATGCCCATACCCAAAACAGGGCTCGAGATGGGTGTAAACCCCAGGGGAAACCTAGTACCCATTCCCCCCAGTTCAAGAGGAGGGAAGGGTTCAGAGGTAGGTCTGATCCTGACCCTTCTAAAGGGGCACATGGAAGTCCAGACGGGAGGAACTCTCCCACCAAGGATAGACAGATCACTTGCTATCAATGCGGTGTGCTTGGCCACACAAGACCGAATTGCCCAATCCTGAAAGGAAGCCCAAGTGTCAGGGCAGATGTTAATTCTATGGTTGTAAACTCACTGGCAAGCCACACAGAGTCCAGTGAGGGTGCCCTGTGTGCAAATGCTATTTCTGTGGTCTCTGAAGAAAGTGACCTTAGAACTCATGTTAAAGCTAAATATGGGAGCAATAATGCAGAGTTTATTAGCAGTGGAGAGGTTAATGGAGTAAGGTGCATGGCTTGGAGGGATACTGCAGCAGACATTACTTTGGTTAAAACAAGCCTGGTTGGGGAGGAAGATTACTGTCCCGGTGAGGATGTAACTGTTGTAGCCTTTTCTGAGTATTTTGTCAGAGTGCCTTTGGCTAAAATTCATCTTAAGTGGAAGGGATTTGAGGGCACCATGGTTGTGGGAGTAAAGGATACGATCCCTAAGGATCTTATGATTGGAAATGATATCAAAGCTATGTTCAGTCAAGCTGGCAAAGACTGGGCACAGGAGAGGATTAGTCCTGAAGTCGTGCCTATGGAAGGTTGTTCTAAAACTTTGTCGGTTCAGAGAAGCAGTTTCCCTGGGAATGACGTTTCTGAATGTCTGTCTAATGTTGCAGAAGTGAATCCGGAATTAGATACTGTACAGAAAGAACTCCTGGTTCAGGAGAGTGTTTCTCTGGAGCAGGTTAAAGTGAATGGGCAGGTTGAAATCCTAACTGAGGAAGGAAAGGGTGAAATAGTTTTGACTGGTACAGCTTGTAAAAATAAACCTGGAAAAAGCAGCAGTGTATCTAAACGGAAGGCGAGGATAGTGAAAGAAAAGTGTCCCTCTGCCTTAACTGTGTCCGGTGTGGAGAAGTGGGACAGTGTAGGGAGTGGGCCTGTGGCTGTCAGGGGTATTGACTTGCCTAGGGAGGAAGCTACCTCAGTCTCCAAGCAGTGGTCTGTGTGCTGGAACAAGGGAAGGGAGATCCTAAGCTGTGTGTCTAGTGAAGGAGAATGTGTCTCTGGATCTTCTTTGTCTGTGGAGCAAACAGAAGGTGCTTTTCAGCCTGTGATGGTTGAGAATAGTGCAGTTGTTTCAGAGTTGGTTTTGAATTCCGCTTAAGCCCAGAGAGGGAATGGTCCTAAGTTTGTGTCTGCTGGGGAGGAAGGCAGAGGGACACTTTTCTTTCACTATCCTCGCCTGTAACTAGGTTACATCCAGTTAATGTCTTAGCAAGATCCCAGAGACCAGACGATTCTGGTGCTTGTATTTTGCCTGCTGCTAGTGTGTTGCTGGAAAAGGGTGTAGCAACTCTGTCTAATCAGAGTGATACCCTAGCCAGGACACAAGGAGAGCAGAAAGGTGATTTGGGTGTGTTACCTGCCATCAGCTTGACAACAGGGAGCAAGGAGGAATTGGGACAGCCCTATAACCAAGTGGCTGTGTTTGACCAGCTTGTTGGGGAGACAAGGTTGTTTAAAGGAAAAAGTCTCCATGCTGATTCTGCAAGTGAACAGTCTGTGTCTCAGGCTGAGAGAGATGTCTGGGTCAAGGGATCTTCAGAGCAGGACAGCTGTGCAGTTAGTATAGTAGTTGGTATAATCTCATCTCTAGACACTTGTGGTCTCTGGGTAAACCCAACATCTAATTTCATGTGGAAGCAGAAGTGGGTAAAGAAAGAACAGAACTTTAAGACTAGCTGGTTAGTGAAAATGAATGGTATCCCTTTAAGACAGACTATAGCCTGGAAGCTTGCTTTTATCTGTGAAGATGCAGATTACTGGACTGAATGGGGAGAGAAGAGCTTGCTAAGGGCTGTTAGCTCAGGGAACCCTCTGAATCAGGCAGGGAGTTCTTTTAAGCAACAGAGAGCAGGATTTGACCCTTCAGGGCAAGGAGGGAAAAGAGAATTTGACTTTGCAAAGGAAAACCACAAAGTGACCCTAGAAGGCCAAAATTCTAATAGTATTGACCCAAAGGCATGGCTTGACAAACCTGATTGTAAATGGACACTGGCAATGAAATTGTTGTTGTGGCTAATGGTAATTTGTGTAACTACTATGTTATTAACCAAGACTGTAAAATTGTACAATGGGCCTAATCTTTTGAAAAACCCTATAAACATGTTAAGAGGAATACATGGGAACACACTTTGGGTTAAGAGGCCTTGTTCTATTGATGTGTCACAGTTAAGGCCTGTAAACAGGGGTGAGACTTTCCAAAGGGAAAAAGACATTCCACACCAAATGTGCAGTATAAAAATAGAAACTGAGGCACGCTTCCCTGTTGTTTTCATGGTTAAATGCCAAGATTTCTGTGCTATTGTCAACATGAATATCTATATTGATTTGATGGTACTTGGGTTCCAAACATTTGCCAGAGCTTGTATGTATAAAGTAGCTGTTTTCTTTAGCTCTTGTCAAAATCACATAAGACAAACCCACGGATGGGGGAGCTTTTGGGATGCAGTCAGTGCTGTTTTGTCATCCCTACCTGCATTAATTTTGCGTTGGGGGTGTTGTTGCAAAAACTGCTTTACCTTTGGAGCCCAATCCCAATATACTCTCAAAGGACAGGCATGACTCAGTAGTTCTGGAAAACAAGATTTATTGCAAGCAATAGGAGTCAGAGGGGTTATCTATCACCCAAACAACTGGCTCAGCTCCATGCAAGGCTGAGGCCTTTCTTATACTCAGGTGTGAATAAGGGAGGGGGGCTTTCAATACACTTACACAGGTGAGAACACTTAATGGCTATCACATCCACTGTTCGGTATTACCGTATTTTTCGCCGTATAAGACGCACTTTTTCTTCCCCAAAACGGGGGGGGGGAAGTTGGTGCGTCTTATACGGCGAATATACACACTTTGCCTTTGCCCTTTGCGGGGGGGGGGGGGGGGGGGCGAGGCGAATGACACCAGGGACACGGAGTGGAGAGCCTGGCTAGTCCCGGCTGTACGTGAGGCGCCCGCAGCCGGGGCGCGGCGCAGTGACCCACGCGGCTCCGCCAATTTTTTGAGCCTCGTGAGTGCGGTAACTGCCCCCGCGGCGCCCCCCTCACCCGGCCGCCCCGGCTCCCCTCGTCACCCAATGTCCCTTGGCCCGCGGCTCCCCCGCGCTGCCTTTCACCGGCTCCCCTCGCTTCCCTGTCACCAGACCCCGCTGTGTGCCCCCCCCGCCCCCCCTCACCCGGCCGCCCCGGCGCCCCTCGTCACCAAATGTCCCTGGGGCTGCGGCTCCCCCGCGCTGCCTTTCACCGGCTCCCCTCGCTTCCCCCGCGCTGCCTTTCACCGGCTCCCCTCGCTTCCCTGTCACCAGACCCCGCTGTGTGCCCCCCCCGTCCCCCCTCACCCGGCCGCCCTGGCGCCCCTCGTCACCAAATGTCCCTGGGGCTGCGGCTCCCCCGCGCTGCCTTTCACCGGCTCCCCTCGCTTCCCCCGCGCTGCCTTTCACCGGCTCCCCTCGCTTCCCCCGCGCTGCCTTTCACCGGCTCCCCTCGCTTCCCCCGTGCTGCCTTTCACCGGCTCCCCTCGCTTCCCCCGTGCTGCCTTTCACCGGCTCCCCTCGCTTCCCCCGCGCTGCCTTTCACCGGCTCCCCTCGCTTCCCCCGCGCTGCCTTTCACCGGCTCCCCTCGCTTCCCCCGCGCTGCCTTTCACTGGCTCCCCTCGCTTTCCCCGCGCTGCCTTTCACCGGCTCCCCTCGCTTCCCTGTCACCAGACCCCGCTGTGTGCCCCCCCCCCCGTCAGCACCGCTCCCCCCGTCCCCCCTCACCGGCTCTCTGGTCCCCCACCCGGTCCTCCCCCCTCCGCTCCCACTCAGCAAATCTCCCTCCCCCGGACTTCACCTCGCCAGGTCCCGCCCTCCGGCTCCCTCCCTCTGCTCCAGAGCCCCTACTCCTCGTTTTCCTTCTTCAGAACCTGAGCTCCCCCGTCACCAGACCCAACCCCCTCAGTTCCCCAGCCCACGCTCACCAGAGCCCGTCACTCGAGTGCCGCCCGGGGCTTCCCCTTCTTCACTCCACAGTCTGTAGTTCCCCCATCCTCTGCCCCCCCCCCGGGGTGCTCTCCCCTCCCCCAATACTCTGTGTCCTCCCATGGGATTCCCCCCCCCCCCACTCACCACAGCCTCTGTGTTCCCCCCAGGACTCTGTCGCTCCTCCCCAACAGACCCTCTGTGTCCTCCCCTCCACCCAACCCTCTGTGCCCCTTCTTGGGGCTTCCCCCTCCACTTGACCCTCTGTGCCTCCCCCCTCCCCTGTCCTCCCAACCTGATCCTCTGTGACTCCCCTAGGGCACTGTCCCCTCCCCCATACCCAATCCTCTGTGCATCTGTGCCTTCCCCTGGGACTCTTTCCTCCTCCCACCAGACCCTCTGCACCCCTCTTGGGGTGCTCTTCCCCCCCCCCCGACTCTCCTTCCCACCCCAATCCTCTTCCCACCCCCCAGGCTCTCCTGTTCCCCTCACCAATCCTCTCTGCCAACCCCCTCCACTCCACCCGGACTCTCCCTTCCCCCTCATCCGATTCTCTGTGTCATCCCCCTTCGCCCCACTCTGTGACTTCCTTGCGCTCTGCCCCCCCAACCCTTTGTGCCCCCCAGTGCAAGAGGAATTCTTGGGGTTCGAATAATAACATTACAGCCTTATTTTTGTTACTTTCACTGTTTACTGACTTTACTGACTGTTAATGAGAGTAAAGATAGTTCTTAATATGTTACATGGTTGACATAAAATTGTTCTTAAACTGCTGTTAACTTTATACAGTTGATATAAAATATTTTACTACAGTATTTGGTTCAGAATCTTTTTTTTCTAGATTTTCCTCCTTTAAAATTAGGTGCGTCTTATATGCCGGAGCGTCTTATATGGCGAAAAATACGGTAATCTATTCCATTTACATGTCTGGTAAACTGGAGGTCCAGGACCCTTAGGGGTACTCAGACACTATGTGCCTGCACAGCTGTGGCAGGGTAAACATGAGTTTAAGATACATGCAGTGCATACATAAGGGTGAGACTATGTTCTAAGGCTGTTTTTAAAATCATACTACACAACATTCATAATACAGTTGTTTCTAAATTGCATTATTCCAACAGTGTCACGTTACTGGAATAATTTGGTACCATATAGATCATTGGGGTACCAAATCTTATGTGAAGGGGGTCATAACAGGTGTCTATGACCAGGTTATGGAGGGCGGATTATGAATATGCCATTGATATGTGTGTATCTTTTTGGAACTAAAGTTATGAATATTGGACTGGGGTGCCTGTACTTCAAGCTTATGCTGGGTTTCTGGGTGGAATCTCAGGCAAGCTGGTGTTGACTTGAATGGCCTGCCTGATGGCCCATTAAGGGGCCATTAACTGCTCAATGAACTTTGTCCACACCGGAGGAGAGAAGCTTCCCCAGGAATGGGACATGCCTGGGCAAAAACTGAATCGTGAAGAGTCTGGTGATTGGACCATGTGGCTATGGACCTCCAGTTTGCAACTGGACTCTGCATAAGGAGGAGGAGGGGCTTCGCCCAGAGAGGAGAGTCTATAAAAGCTGGAAGGAGCATCCTCCATTTTGTCTTCTACCTCCAGCCTTCCTTGTTTCCAGCTTTGGATGGAACTTTGCTACTCAGGGGAACTCTGGACAAAGGTGCTGACCCATCTCTGCAGGGGAGGCTTTCCAAAGACTTTGATTGAAACCTGCAGTTTATTCTACAGCTGCAAGACTGAACCAAGAGATGTGCCATTACTGCATGTCATTGATTTCTTTTAACCTTTCCTAACCCTCACCTAGACCTTTTTCCTTGTATAATAAACCTTTAGATTCTAAAGGATTGGCAACAGCGTGATTTGTGGGAAGATCTGATTTGTATATTGACCTGGGTCTGGGGTCTGATTCCTTGGAATTGGGGAGAACTGTTTTCTTTATTTGGGGGATTGGTTTTCATAACCATTGGTCCCCAGGACAGGTGGCTGCTGGTGGTGATACTGGGAATCTGGAGTGTCTTAAGGGGATTGCTTGTGGGACTTGTGGTTAGCCAGTGGGGTGAGACCAAAGTCTTTTCTGTTTGGCTGGTTTGCTTTGCTTTAGTGTGGAAAAACCCCAGCTTTGGGCTGTAGTTGCCCCTTTGGAAGCAATCTGTCCTGATCTGACAGTCACAGTTGGATCCCACCAGGAACAGCACCGTCACAGAGACGCGAGAGGGGACGGGACCCCCGGGCAGGGGGCAGGCCAGGCTCCCTCCCTCCGGCACAGCATCTGGGGCCGTCCCCCTTTGTGCCCCGTGGCCACCCTGCCCCGGATGACCCAGGGGGCGCGTCAGGTCCCGTTATCTACCATCTTCAGCCATTCCTACCTCCCCTGCCTGGGACCCAAAGCACAGCCCCTCCCCCTCCCGTCACCCCTCTTCCAGCTGAAGCGCACGAACTGGGGGTACCCGAACACGGGGTCCAGGCACCGCGCCAGCCACTCCATGGTCTTGGGATCTGGGGGACAAGGAGCGGGGGAGGGCAGATGAAAGTTGGGGGGGGAATGCACCAACCCCACCTCCCTGCCTGAAAATGGGGTTACCTGCCAGCTTTCAAACTGGTCAGGACTCCTGGGTTCTAGCCCTGGCTCTGAGAGGAGAGTGGGGTCCAGTGGTTAGAGCAGGGGGACTGGGAGCCAGGACTCCTGGGTTCTAGCCCCGGCTCTAGGAGAAGAGTGGGGTCTAGTGGTTAGAGCAGGGGGGTTGGGAGTCAGGACTCCTGGGTTCTAGCCCCGGCTCTAGGAGAAGAGTGGGGTCTAGTGGTTAGAGCAGGGGGGTTGGGAGTCAGGACTCCTGGGTTCTAGCCCCGGCTCTGGGAGGAGAGTGGGGTCTAGTGGTTAGAGCAGGGGGGCTGGGAGCCAGGACTCCTGGCTTCTCTCCCCAGTTCCACCACTGCCGTCCACCCCATGACCTCAGCATGTCACTTAAAACCCACCCCGATGCAGCCAAGGGGGTTAAAGCAGGTCGAGGCCTGGGGGCCTGCCAGGTGGAGGGGGGCTCAGAGCCCGGCAGTGCAGCCCCCAACCCCGGGAAATGCAGGAGCCGGGATGGGACGGTCCAGGGAAAGACGGGAGCAGATCCCAGGTCACATGCGCCCCCTGGTGAGTGAAACTGAACACAACTGGCCAATATGGGGGTGGGGGCGCCCTAGATGGGCCCATGGGGTGGCTCCTATACATTAGACTCTCGATTATCCAGGATTGGATTGACCAGGATGTAAAAAAAAATACGTCGAACTCGCAGAGCCGGCTCTGCCTTTGTTGCTGCCCCAGCACACGCAAAAAAAACCCCACCAGGGCGCAGGGCAGCCAGTGAGTCTCCCGCCCCCTCCCCCCCCTGGCGCAGGGTGGCTGGTGAACCAAGCCCCCTCCCCTTATTTCCTATGGACGGGGATTATCTGGGATTTTATTAACCAGGATTATAATGGGGAGTCTACGGTACATGCAAATAGCTCCCCCGTGTGGTCAGACCTATCCCTGCCCCTGAGCATGACACGGCGGGGAGGGGGGTCATTTACCATTGGGGTACCCAGACCCATACTCCAGCCTCACGGCCCCCAGGTCCTCCGGGAACGCCCAGGTGTTCACAGCACGATCCCGCGCCACCTGCCAACACAGACAGGAGTCAGCTCCGGGCGGCGCCTCCAGGAACGTCGCCCCCCTAGCACCCAGCTGTCTCGACAGGGATTCGTGGCCTGGCGCTGAGATGCAGCCACCTCTGGGGAGGGGCACGATAACTCTTGAAGCTCCGTGCAGCATTTGGGACAGAAAGTGAGGATGAATCCCCTCCTTAATTCACCCAGGAGATCCCAATAACACCCCGGTAAGTGGAGCTGGGGGTCTCCATATTCCCCAGATCTGCGCGGGCCCATTGATCCAAGGAGGGCAGGGGGCCTGGTGATTCCTAACCACACAGCAAGATCCAGCCCATTCCCCACCGGGCCCCCGAAGAAGCCTCACCTTGGCACAGATGCTGGCTGCGCTGACGACGGGGAAGAGGGAATCAGCCTTCGGCCTCATGGTCACCTCGAGCTCCGGAAAGTGCCGCTTCAGCTTCTCCTGATACTTCTCCACCGGCCCCACCGTGTCCACAAAGACCTACCAGGGTTGGGGGGGGACCCCGCAAGAGGTGTGAGGGGTGCTGTCAGGTCCTCTCCCTTACTACACTTTGTGCTGGGATCCGGACACCACATGGCGAGGTAGCTGCCCTGTTGCCATTTAGAGAAACTGAGGAACAGGGAGGCTGTTGGGAAGTGGAGGGGGGTGTATGTCAGCGCTATGCCCACAGTGGTCCCATTTGCCAACCCTGGCTGAGTCTGTGATCAGGGAACCCTGTGGACAGAAATCTGCCCCGTGGGGAAACTGAGGCGCGGGAGAGATTCCGGCCGGCTCTCCTCTGCCACCTGCACCCCCACGTGCAGCACGTGCTGTATGAGCCCGATGGCCGTGTCGTGGGACGGGGCGGTGAGGTTGTATTTCGCCCTGGCCAGGAGAGGAGAGGGGTTAGTATTTACCAGCCAGGGCCCCGGGCCCCACCGCGCCAGGCGCTGCACAGACCCATAGCAGCCCCCCAGAGACCCTGCGTCTGCCTCACCCACCCAGGGACCCGGCTCCTAGGGTTACCAGGACTGGGGAAGGGGGACATGGAGCCTTTCCCCTCTAGGGGCACTGGCTGACTTGGCCCCAGGCTGCGGGGCCTGGCTGGCTCAGGGGGGAAAGGGACCCGGGGCCATTTCCCACTAGGGGGTGCCAGGGACCCGACCGAGGTCCCCGGGGCTCTCACCGCTGCTGCCTGCTGGTGGAGATGAGCTTGGGAGACAGGATGTGCAGGGCCCAGCCCAGGAAGTCCCTGGCCCCGTCCAGTGTCCAAACAGCTGATCCCGCTCAGCCTCCGTCAGCGTCTTCGAATCTGGGGGGGGCGGGAGGGGGCCAGGAGGGTCGGCTACCAGAGGAGATCTCGCGGGGGGGGGGGGAACCCTCATGATCCAACATTCCCTCTATGGGGCCCTTCCCCCCACCGCTGTCCCCATCCCCTGCCCCCGCTCTCCTCCCCTCACTCCGACCCATAGCCCCCTGCCCCACCCCATCCCCCGAGCCTCAGCTCCCCAGCCTCCCCTCACCCCCATCGCTTTGCTCTGTGCTGTACCAGGAACAGGAACTCCACCCCTGATCCATCCCCCCACCACTGAGATCCCTGCACCCCTCATCGGGGATCACAGCAGGGCCAGGGGGGAGTTGACCTCCCCCCACCCCCGTTCTTACCCGCCATCTTCAGAGCTTCCAGCTTCTCCTGCTTGGCCAAGGGGCAGTGCAAACACCCTGGACCCTGGGAGGGGAGACAGAGACACTGATGGGGGGGGGGGGGTCAGGGGCACAGCTGGGGGGGCCTGAGCCCGATCCAGCCGGTGCAAGAGCCTCCTCCTCCTCCACAAGTCCCACCCGCAACACTGGGGGTGGGGAGATCAGCCCTGCCCCGCTCTGGGGAGGGAGGGAACTGAGCAGGGCCCATCTAACCCCCCTGCCAGCTACGGGGCTCCGAGCTCTTCCAGGGCGGGTGGACCCAGCCCCCCGGCAGAGAGTGGGGGGGGGGGGAATCCTGTGAGCTGCCTTGTGCTCCCTCACCCCCTCCGCACTGTACCAGGGGCTCCCCCTTCAGGAGCACCCCCTATCTCCACCCCTATGCAACGCTGGGGGGTCCCCCTGCTCTGTGCATGCTCTCTACGGCCCCTCCCCCCGTGCAATGCTGGGGGGGGGGCCTGCCCAGCCCCCATCCAATGTTGGGGGTCCCGCAGCCCCTCCCCCCGTGCAATGCTGGGGGGTCCCCCCTGCCCAGCCCCCATCCAATGTTGCCCCCCGTACCCAGTACGGGCCCCCTGCCCGCCTCATCGATGTCCAGGCAGCAGGGCCCGGCTCTGCACAGCTCGGGCACCGGGGAGCCCAGGCGGCAGCTGCCCGCGTTGTCCGGCTCGAACTCCCCCCGCTCCATGTTCCGCCCGAGGCCCCGAGCCCGGACCAGGGGCGGGGCCAGCCTCGCACAGACCCCTGGGAGTTGTAGTTCGGGTGTGTGGGGGGGAAGCTCCAGGCCTGGGCTCTGGGGTTGGGGGCCAGAGGGGGAAGCGCCGGCTGGCCTGGGGGGGGGGGCTCCCAAACGATCAGAGTAGGGGGCCCCAAAATTTCTGTCACCAGCCCTGGGCGCGTCCCTCCCTTTGCTCCCCTCTGCACCTCAGTTTCCCCACCTGTAGCACGAGGACAGTCAAGCTGCTCCAGCAAGATTTGCCATGCGCGTGGGATCCTGGTGCTAGGGGACTTCAAGGCCCCCCCATTTCTGGAAGAGTGGGAGAGACCTAAACGAGTGACGGCCCCTTTAAGACCCAGTCGGCGTCGTCCTACCTCAGGCTGTTATCCCCGCCCGGCGGACGAAGGGTTAACAGCGGCTCGCCGGCCGCCTGGCTCTTTACGGCTGCGAACAGCTGGGAGGGGGGCAGGAGGCGGCTCCACCAATCAGGAGCTGGGAGGAAGCAGCCCGGGGGGGATGATATTTGGTTTCACGGCTGCCTTCTGCGCCCGAATTGAGGCGGGAGGGCGTACATGCGTTAGTCCAATGGGATCTCTCTGACTTTCCACCTGCCAAACCGCCCCGCAGGGGGAACAAAACAGCCCATTCAGGGCCCGGCCAGGGGACTTGCGACAGCCGGGATTAGCCCCGTTTATGAAATCATGGCCCCAGCAGCGGGCAGGACACATTCAAAGCCCCCCCCCCCCTCCCCCGTGACCAGCTAATGCGCTGCACGGGGATTTCTAGCTTAGGCATCAGCAACCGGGGTGCAAGGAGGTGGGCCGCTTTCGCTGCCACCCAGAGCAGCACGCAGGCTGGCTCCCTCGCAGGTGTCAGGCAGATGATGGGGGTCGGATCCTACTTGCCTCATGGCTTCTATGGGAGTTTGGGCCTTGGCAAGCTAGGCCTGGGTGTGTTCCCAAGGGATTCCCCGCTGGTGTCAATGGGCGTCGCTCCATTGGAGTCAATAGGGCCAGATCCCCCGCTGGTGTCAATGGGCGTCGCTCCATTGGAGTCAATAGGGCCAGATCCCCCGCTGGTGTCAATGGGCGTGGCTCTGTTCTCAGTGAAGCTGGGCTGACTTGCACCCGCGGGGGGTCTGGCCGGGCATCTCAAGCTCCGTGCACCCTGGGGCACCAGAGGAGTCAGCTGAGCAGGGACGACCCCAGGGGCAGTAACTGGCCAGGCCCGACGCGCCCCTCCCTGATGGGCCTCCATGCTCTTGCCCACCGGGGACCCTTTCTCTGGGGAAGCCAGGCCTCTGGTGTCCCTCACCCAACCGGGCCATGGCATCTCCGCTGTGGCTGCTAGCGCGGGGGCCGGCAAGCACCGATCACGGGGGAGGGGGGGAGTTGGGCTGAGACCCCCCCTCCCCAGTTTGTTTCACACGCAGGCTGCCAAACCGCCATGGGCTGGAACCGATCCCGGTGAACGTCTCCACAACACGCTCGTTATCCATGGGGCATGTGCCCCGGTCACATCATGGGACAGTGGCAGAGCCAGGAATGGAACCCAGGAGTCCTGGCTCCCAGTCCTACCCTGCTGTAACCACTAGCCCCCACTCTCCTCCTGGAGCTGGGAGTAGAACCCAGGAGTCCTGGCTCCCAGCCCCACCCAATTCTAACTCGCTCGAGTTGACTCCTCTCCACAAACCAGGAAAAGAACCCAGGAGTCCCGGCTCCCAGCCCCCTGCTCTAACCACTAGACCCCACTCCGCCAGGAGCTGGGGATAGGACCCAGGAGTCCTGGCTCCCAGCCCCACCCAGTTCTAACTCGCTCGAGTTGACTCCTCTCCACAAACCAGGAAAAGAACCCAGGAGTCCCGGCTCCCAGCCCCCTGCTCTAAACACTAGCCCCCACTCTCCTCCTGGAGCTGGGGATAGGACCCAGGAATCCGGGCTCCGGTTCCTTTCTTAACTTTCCCTGGCAGCGGAGAGCCCCTACAGATCCGCAAAGACCGCAGCCTCTCGGAGGGGCCCAGGACTCCTGGGTTCCCCCTGCCCTTCCCCCCCGGGAAGAGCCCCGCGCCGGCGGGCGGCGGGGGCGGGGGGAGGAGGGAACAATCTCCGTGGGTGGCGACTGCAACCAGCGCATTGTGCCATGCCCCTGCGCTGGCGGCGCTGCTTTTCCCGGAGCCTGCCCGGGATCCTGGTCCCCGGGCCATGCAGCCGGGCCCCAGCCCGCGGGGAGGGGCGCGGAGCCGCTAGGAGCCCAGCGCGGGAGCCGCCCCCCCCCCCCCCGGCCCTGGGGCTCAGCGGGGGGGCGCCGCCATGCGGGGGGGCCGGGATGGGGGCGCAGCGCCGTGGCGGGCGCGGTGCCAGGAGAACCGGGACCCCGAGCGCCACCAGCGCTGGGTCGAGCTCTTCGACCAGCTGGACGCCAACAAGGACGGGCGGGTGGACGTGACCGAGCTGCGGGAGGGGCTGGCGCGGATGGGCATGAACGCCGGCTCCCAGGCTGAGCAGGTAACGGGGGGGTCGGGCTGCCGCGGGGGGAGCCAGGGGGCGGAGGGTGCCCTCTGTCTGGCAGGGAGTCTCCGAGCTTTCACTGGACAGGGGGGGAAACTGAGGCACGGAGTGGGGGGAGGGGACTTGCCCAGGGTCATGCAGTGAATCAGTGGCAGAGTTGGGAATAGAACCCAGGAGTTCTGGCTCCCAGCCCCCATTGCTCTAACCCACCAGACCCTCCCCCCCAAACTGAGAATAGAACCCAGGAGTTCTGGCTCCCAGTCCCCATTGCTGTAACCCACCAGACCCCCCCCCCCCCCCCCAGCTGAGAATAGAACCCAGGAGTTCTGGCTCCCAGCCCCCATTGTTGTAACCCACCAGACCCCCCTTCCCAGCTGAGAATAGAACCCAGGAGTTCTGGCTCCCAGCCCCCATTGTTGTAACCCACCAGACCCCCCTTCCCAGCTGAGAATAGAACCCAGGAGTTCTGGCTCCCAGCCCCCATTGCTGTAACCCACCAGACACCCCCCCCCAAGCTGAGAATAGAACCCAGGAGTTCTGGCTCCCAGCCCCCATTGCTCTAACCCACCAGACCTCCCCCCAAACTGAGAATAGAACCCAGGAGTTCTGGCTCCCACCTCCTTCCTGCTCTAACTCTTCAGCCCCCCCCCCCCAACTGAGAATAGAACCCAGGAGTTCTGGCTCCCACCCCCCATTGCTCTAACCCACCAGACACCCCCCCCCCCAACTGAGAATAGAACCCAGGAGTTCTGATTCCTGTCTCCCTTCTGCTCTAACCACTAGACCCCACTGCTTCCCATTTTGGGTACCACCTGAGCCAGGGGATGGACAGTGACGTTGGGAGCTATTCCCCTCCCCTCCCAGCTCCCTTCCTGGGATGGGGTGAGGCAGGAACCCCGCCCTCTCTGCCACACTGATATTCGGGGAGCCCTGCATCCCCCAGCATAGGGCTGGGAGATGTCTTGGCCTCTGCATGCCAATGCATCCAGGAGTGGATGGGCACTGGGATTGTGGAGTGCCAGGGGGGATCCGTTCTCCCCCAGCCCCTAGGACTTTGATCCCATTGGTGCCCTGCCCCAGGGAAGAGGGAGCTATCAGAGTCCCCTCCCCTGGTGGGACACCGCCCACCTCTGGGGAGGGACACGTGGGGCTCAGTGAGTGGGAAGATCTTGCACACAAGCAGGGAAATGCTTGAGGAGAGACCCGCACAGTCAGGAGTGCTGGCTTCTGCCGCCCCTGCTCTTACCCACCAGGTGCCCCTCTCCTCCCACAGGTGGGCGTGGAACCCAGGAGTCCTGGAGGTCTCCCAGTCCCCTCGCTGGACATTTGTCCAGAAAGTGCTCCCTTTATATTCAGGGTATTTTGGTCTTGGCCTAGGGTCCCCCTAGCTTTACCCATGGGGGAGGGGGGCATTCGACTGTCCCACAAACCACAGGAGGGTGTGCGAATGCCCGTGTGTGCACATCGGTTCCTGCATGAGCTGCAACCCATAGGTGTGTCTGCCCGTGCAAGCCCGTGTCTGTGCGAACACGGGCCCCTGTGCACACATGTGCATGCTCTTGCCTGTGTGTGCCCCTCTGCAGGGGTGGGCCGTGTCCAGGGGTGGGCCTCGACATGCGTGTGTTGCTGTGTCCTCTTGCACACGCACTTGACAGCCCTGCCTGGGGGTGTCCTCATGCCCGCGTGTGCCAGTGTGTCCTCGGACATGCGTGTGCATTGTCACGTGCCCCGGTGCATACACTCGTGTGCTGCTGGACCACGCAACCTGCAGCGGCTGGGGGTGGTGAGCAGAACTCAGCCGGGCTTTTCCGGCTTGGGTCGACCCTCTGGAGGGCTGAACCCCCGTTCTGCCCCCCCAGGCTCCAATCGGTTCGGGGGGAGTGGCCGGGGACCCCTCTGCTTAGGAAGCCCAGGTCGGGGAACGGAGCTGGGGGAGGTATAAATAGGCCCTGGCTCCGGTCTTATTTTTAGCCTATTGCTCGTGGCCTCTTTACTATCACAGAACCGCGCAGGACGGGGGTCGGCTGGATTCCCCCCACCCCAGTCTATTGCCTGTCCCCAAACCCTGAGCTCAAAGAGCATGCTGCCAAAATCAGGCAGGGAGCTGGTGGCAGTGATAGGAATGGAACCCAGGAGTCCTGACTCCCCATCCTACCCACGGCTTGTGATAGAACCCAGGAGTCCTCATCCCACCCCCCACCCCCCACTCTAACCACTAGACTCTACTCCCCTCCCAACATGAGGAATGGAACCCAGGAGTCCTGACTCCCCATCCTTCCCACGGCTTGTGACAGAACCCAGGAGTCCTCATCCCACCCCCGCTCTAACCACTAGACTCTATTCTCATCTCAAAGCTAGAAATGGAACCCAGGAGTCCTGATTCCCAGCCCCAGCTCTAACCACTAGATTCTATTCTCATCTCAGAGATGGAAATGGAACCCAGGAGTCCTGATTCCCAGCCCCCTGCTCTAACCACTAGCTCCTACTTCCCTCCCAAAGCTGGAAATGGAACCCAGGAGTCCTGACTCCCCATCCCCTTACGCCAAACCCTGGATTACCTAAATTCCAGCCTGTCGGGATTGCACCTGCCTGGCAATGCCTCACAGAACAAGTGCCCCAGATGTGCCCTGCACCCGCCGCCTCCCGTCTCCTTCGCCGCCTCTCACGTGAGCGGCCGGGACGTGTGAGCGAGCGGGCCGGCATGTGGAATGTAAACAGAACAAGCCGAAAATAGCTGAGCCCGATCCGGGCCTGAACCGGGCCCAAACCACGAGGGACACGTGGCAAAGCTGGAGAGGCCAGCGCCGGGCGGTTGGTTCCGGTCACCTGGACCCCTGCCCCACTGCCAGGTCCCCGGGGTTAGGATACAGGCCTATCTCAGGACCATTGGCTAGAGGAGGGGCGCCTGGGAGTCAGGACGCCTGGGTTCTATTCCCAGCTCTGGGAGGGGACTGGGGTCCGGTGATTAGAGTGCGGTTGTGGGTGGGGGGGCAGTGTCTGGGAGTCAGGACTCCTGGGTTCTATTCCCAGCTCTGGGAGGGGACTGGGGTCCGGTGATTAGAGTGCGGTTGTGGGTGGGTGGGTGGGTGGGTGGGGGGCGGTGTCTGGGAGTCAGGACTCCTGGGTTCTATTCCCAGCTCTGGGAGGGGACTGGGGTCCGGTGATTAGAGTGCGGTTGTGGGTGGGGTGGGGTGGGGGGGGGCGGTGTCTGGGAGTCAGGACTTCTGGATTCTCTTCCTGGGTCAAGTCCCCTCCCCGCTTTGTGCCTCAGTTTCCCCGGGTGGAAGTGGGGCTCCTGGCACTTTGTGGAGACGTCCCCTGTGACGCTGGGAACATTTGGGTTGGCCGGGAGCCAGGTGTGGAAGAGGCGGCGTCAGCTCAGGTACAATACTGGCTCTGGCATTGTCACGGGGAGCCGTGCCCGGGAGCACCCGGCCTTGGCTTTTCCAGCAGGGGCCCCGGTCCACCCACCTGCCCCTGGCACACATCGCCTGGACGGGGCTGCCCGGAGCTCCCTACGGGTGGGTAACGCCGGCCAACGGGGGGGGCAGTTCCCCTCCCGGCGCAGGGGAATGTGCCCTGCAAACTCGCTCAGTTGTATGGATGTTCGCCCGAGCACGCTTGCACACTCAGCTCACACACAACCTTGCACACTCACCGTCCCGCACGCCTGCACTCACACACAGGATCACATGCAACCACTCTGATATGTCCTCCCACCTCCCCCGCCCCGCATGTGTGTGTGTTCTGCCAGGAGCGCACCTTCTCCCACACACACACAGGATCACACACACAGGATCACACACACAGGATCCAGGATACTCCTTTCCCCCTCTAACCGCTAGACCCCACTCCCGTTCCAGAGCCAGACTTAGAACCCAGGAGTCCTGCATCCCACTCCTGCTGCTCTAACCACTAGACCCCACTCCCGTTCCAGAGCCAGACTTAGAACCCAGGAGTCCTGCATCCCACTCCTGCTGCTCTAACCACTAGACCCCACTCCCGTTCCAGAGCCAGACTTAGAACCCAGGAGTCCTGCATCCCACTCCTGGTGCTCTAACCACTAGATCCCACTCCCCTGCCAGAACTGGGGCTAGAACCCAGCTGTCCTGCTCCTGGTGTCTCTCCGCGGTGGCGGGGGGATGTCGGGGAGCAGGTGCTCTCAGCCTCTGTCCCCCCAGGAGATCCTGCGCGGCGGCGACACGGACCAGGACGGTGAGCTGGACTTTGAGGAGTTCGTGTGTTACCTGCAGGAGCGAGAGCGAAAACTGCGGCTCATGTTCCACAGCCTGGACCGCAACAATGATGGTACGGCTCCCCCCCCGCCCCCCTCCTGTGTCCCCCTGCTCCCCCCCCGCTCCCCCCCACCTTCGCCCCCTTCCTCTCCCAACGCCTCCTTCCCTGTGTCCACCTTCCCTCCCGCTCTCCGCCCCCTTCCCCTCCTGTCCCCCCACCGCCTCCCTTCACTATGTCACCCTTCCACTGCCCCCTTCCCCTCCTGTCCCCCCGCCGCCTCCCTTCCCTGTGTCCCCCTTCGCCCGCCCCATTCCCTCCTGTCCCCCCCACAGTGTCACCTTCCCTGTGTCCTCCTCCCTCTGCCCCACCGCCTCCCCCGCTGCATCCCCCTCACTCTGCAACCTCCCTTCCCTCCGCCCCCCCACCCCACCGCTCCCTCAACCTCACCTCCCCCTTCCGTCCCTCCCTCCGTCCCCCACCCCACGGCTCCCTCAACCTCACCTCCCCCTTCCGTCCCTCCCTCCGTCCCCCACCCCACCGCTCCCTCAACCTCACCTCCCCCTTCCGTCCCTCCCTCCGTCCCCCACCCCACCGCTCCCTCAACCTCACCTCCCCCTTCCGTCCCTCCCTCCGTCCCCCACCCCACGGCTCCCTCAACCTCACCTCCCCCTTCCGTCCCTCCCTCCGTCCCCCACCCCACGGCTCCCTCAACCTCACCTCCCCCTTCCGTCCCTCCCTCCGTCCCCCACCCCACCGCTCCCTCAACCTCACCTCCCCCTTCCGTCCCTCCCTCCGTCCCCCACCCCACGGCTCCCTCAACCTCACCTCCCCCTTCCGTCCCTCCCTCCGTCCCCCACCCCACGGCTCCCTCAACCTCACCTCCCCCTTCCGTCCCTCCCTCCATCCCCCACCCCACGGCTCCCTCAACCTCACCTCCCCCTTCCGTTCCCCACCGCACGGCTCCCTCACCCCCTTCAGTCCCTCCTTCCCATCAGCCCTCCTCTCCCTTTTTCTCCTCCTTCTTTCCTGTGTTTCTTGTCCCAAGCCCTGCCCCCCTCTGCCTTCTCTCCTGCCCGCCCCACTTCTCTCTCTCTCTCTCTCTCTCTCTGTGGCCCCGGTTGCTGGGAGGGGCGGGGATGGCCCTAGCCCAGGGATTTGGGCTCGGACTCCTTGCGTCTGCTCTCCGTGGCCCCTGAGAGACCGATAATAGCCACGGTACAGAGGAATCCAGCCCCACCCCTCCCTGCTCCCCTGGGCCACCCGGTCCCACCCCTCTCCTGTGCCCCAGGGCCACCCGGTCGTGCCCCCAGCCTGTCCTCTGGGCATAGGGCTCAGATCTGCTGCCGGGGGCCGGGACCAGGTGCACACTAGTCGGGGGGGGGGGGCTGTGCACTGCGAGAGGGGCCTGAGTGGCAGAGAATCGGGCCCGTCTCGCTCAATTCCAGCTCCCTGCCCTGGTTCCCTCGGGGCGTCACCAGCCGGCTCCGGCTCCCACGAGTCCCGGACCCCACGCAGGCCCCTGGGGTGCTCTGTCACGGAGCCCATTGTGTTTGAAGGGCCGATCCTCAACGAGGCCTGGGACCCGGCTCCCCACCTCCCGTCCCTGTTCACCTGTGCACAGGGGATGAGCCCCTGACGTCAGCGTCCCATCTTTGCTCAGTGTGCCTCTAACGGGAGCATCCCGTGCCCTGGGAAAGGAGGGGGAGTCTAGTGGTTAGAGCAGGGGGAGCTGGGAGCCAGGATTCCTCGGTGCTGTCCCTGGTTCGGGGAGGGGAGCGGGGTCTTGTGGTTAGAGGAGTGGAGGGCTGGGAACCAGGACTCCTAGCTTCTATCCTTGGCTCTCCCAGGGGAGTGGGGTCTAGTGGTTGGAGCAGTGGGGAGCTGGGAGCCAGGGCTCCTGGGTTCTATCCCCAGCTCAGGAGAGGGTCTCTGTCCGTCTGTCTAGGAGCTTCTTCCCCTCTCGGTTCCAGGCCGGTTTCCTGGTGCGTCTGGCTGCTCAGGGGGTGGCAGGTGTCCAGTGCTCCCCATTGCCTGGGGGGTGCTGGGGGATGGGCCCCATGGGCGTGGACGAGATCTGACCCCCCTAGAGAGACGGGCTGGAGGAGTGAGCTATAAATATGCGGGCTCAGTTACCATGGGTGTAAACCCGACAAAGTCCCCCGGAAATCAGTGGAGTGACTCTGCATTTACACCGGTGGTACGTAGTGAGAAGGGAATATGTCCAGGTAAGTCTGGTGGTTAGAGCAAGGGGAAAGGCAGGGAGTCAGGACTCCTGGGTTCTATCCCTGGCTCTGGGAGGGGAGTGGGGTCTAGTGGTTAGAGTGGGGGGGGCAGAGGCAGGGAGTCAGGATTCCTGGGTTCTATCCCTGGCTCTGGGTGGGGAGTGGGGTCTAGTGGTTGGAGCAGGGAGGTTCTTGACTCTGAGACACAGGACTCCTGGGTTCTCTGGGAGCCAGGGCTCCTGTTTCCAGCCCCATGGGCCCCAATCTCAGTTGAAGGCTTCTGTGCTCTACCATAATAATACACACGGTGCCCCCGGCTGACGAGGTCTCGTCATCCCCCTCTTGCCAGCACGTGGGTCCCTTCGATGGGGCCCTGGGGTTCGGAGCTGGATTGAGACCCAACCAACTCAGTTCACCTGGCGAGGCTGGGGGGTGGGGCACAGGGCGTTAAATTGGAAGCAGCTTCCAGCCTGAGACAGGGAGGGATCCGGGCTGGTGCCAGGGAATTAAATAACTCCCAGCCACCTGGTCCCCACCCCCCCGGCTCCTTTTAACCCCCCCCCTTCCCAGCCAGGAGCTGGGGGGGGGGGGTGTCTGTGATGGGGAAGGGGGCAGGGATGCCATGCTGTGTGTGGGCAGCGGGGAGATGAGAAGCAGGCGCAGCTGGCGTCATGCCCTGGCAATTTTTAGCCTGGAGGGTGGGTGGCTTTTTAGTCCTCCCTGCGCTGGCGCTGTCAGCTCGGAGAGCCGCCGACCGGGGCACCGCCCGGCTCATGCCCGCAGTACTAGTCTGCTGTCACCGTGCCGGTGCTGAGCAGGGCTAGACAAGTCCACTGACTGGAGGGGAGACCTCCAAGTAGCAGGCAGTGGGGCTGGGAGTCCCCTAGGGGCTGCTTTTCCTCCTGGGTCAGGAATGAGCCAGTCCCTTGGGGGGGGTGCTCTTCCCTGGCATTAGGGGGCGCTGTGCTGTGAGGGGGGTTCGCTGGGGGCGCTCTCCCCTGGCAGTCAGTGCTTACCCCAGTGGGGCACTAGGGAGCGCTGTGCTGCGGGGGGGGTTCGCTAGGGGGCGCTCTCCCCTGGCAGTCAGTGCTTACCCCAGCGTGGCACTAGGGGGCGCTGTGCTGCGGGGGGGGTCAGTGCTTACCCCAGTGGGGCACTAGGGGGCGCTGTGCTGCGGGAGGGGGATTCGCTAGGGGGCGCTCTCCCCTGGCAGTCAGTGCTTACCCCAGTGGGGCACTAGGGGGCGCTGTTCTGCGGGGGTGTTCACTAGGGGGCGCTCTCCCCTGGCAGTCAGTGCTTACCCCAGTGGGGCACTAGGGGGCGCTGTGCTGCGGGGGGTGTTCACTAGGGGGCGCTCTCCCCTGGCAGTCAGTGCTTACCCCAGCGTGGCACTAGGGGGCGCTGTTCTACGGGGGGGGCTCTCCCCTCCCAGTCGGGGGTGGCCCCAGAGCCCCAGGCTGAGGCGCTGTGTCCCAGTGAAGGTCTGGGCTGCAGATGCCGAATCTGTAGCGCATTTGACGCGGGTATTACTGGCCGCGTTCCCGATTCAATTCCACTGACCTCAGCTCCCCCCTGCGGTTTCTTCCTGGCTCAGGATTAGCCGCCGCAGCCGCCCCGGGCCGCAGTGCAGCGCTGCCGTGTGCTGGCAGGCGGCCGGCACGTCCCACCCAGAGGTGGCCGCGTCTCCAGAGCAGGTTTGGAAGGATCCCTGCGTCTGCCTCGCGCTTTGAGTTGAAAGTTACTCGAAGATTTTCTCTCCCGCTTCGCTACAGTGGGAACCGGGATGTGAGAATCGATGAGCCAGAGATCTCGGGATATTAGAATTGGTGAGAGACGGAGATCTCGCCTAGGTGCTAATGATCAGTCTTGTTACCATGGCGCCACAAGCCCCATTTTCCTGATGGGGGAAACTGAGGCACACAGCACTACAGGAGTCTGTAGCAGAGTCTGCCCGCGGAGGGTGGGTGGGTGGAAGGATGGGGCGGGCACAGGATGGGTGGAGGGGGGCTGCGGAGGGTGGGTGGAAGGATGGGGCGGGCACAGGACGGGTAGAGGGGGCCGGTGGGTGGGTGGAAGGATGGGGTGGGCACAGGACGGGTAGAGGGGGCCGGTGGGTGGGTGGAAGGATGGGGTGGGCACAGGACGGGTAGAGGGGGCCGGTGGGTGGGTGGAAGGATGGGGTGGGCACAGGACGGGTAGAGGGGGCCGGTGGGTGGGTGGGAGGATGGGGTGGGCACAGGACGGGTGAAGGGGGCCGGTGGGTGGGTGGGTGGAAGGATGGGGTGGGCACAGGGCGGGTAGAGGGGGGCCGGTGGGTGGGTGGGTGGAAGGATGGGGTGGGCACAGGACCGGGTGGAGGGGGGCCGGTGGGTGGGTGGAAGGATGGGGTGGGCACAGGATGGGTAGAGGGGGGCCCGGTGGGTGGGTGGTGGAAGGATGGGGTGGGCACAGGGCGGGTAGAGGGGGCCGGTGGGTGGGTGGAAGGATGGGGTGGGCACAGGACGGGTAGAGGGGGCCGGTGGGTGGGTGGAAGGATGGGGTGGGCACAGGATGGGTGAAGGGGGCCGGTGGGTGGGTGGGTGGAAGGATGGGGTGGGCACAGGACGGGTAGAGGGGGCCGGTGGGTGGGTGGGTGGAAGGATGGGGTGGGCACAGGGCGGGTAGAGGGGGCCGGTGGGTGGGTGGGTGGAAGGATGGGGTGGGCACAGGACGGGTGGAGGGGGGCCGGTGGGTGGGTGGAAGGATGGGGGTGGGCACAGGATGGGTGAAGGGGGCCCGGTGGGGTGGGTGGGTGGAAGGATGGGGCGGGGCACAGGACGGGTAGAGGGGGGCCGGTGGGTGGGTGGAAGGATGGGGCGGGCACAGGGCGGGTAGAGGGGGGCCGGTGGGTGGGGTGGAAGGATGGGGTGGGCACAGGACGGGTAGAGGGGGCCGGTGGGTGGGTGGAAGGATGGGGTGGGCACAGGACGGGTAGAGGGGGCCGGTGGGTGGGTGGAAGGATGGGGTGGGCACAGGACGGGTAGAGGGGGGCCGGTTGGGTGGGTGAAAGGATGGGGTGGGCACAGGACGGGTAGAGGGGGGCCGGTGGGTGGGTGGGTGGAAGGATGGGGCGGGCACAGGACGGGTAGAGGGGGCCGGTGGGTGGGTGGAAGGATGGGGTGGGCACAGGACGGGTAGAGGGGGCCGGGTGGGGTGGGTGGAAGGATGGGGTGGGCACAGGACGGGTAGAGGGGGCCGGTGGGTGGGGTGAAAGGATGGGGTGGGCACAGGACGGGTTAGAGGGGGCCGGTGGGTGGGGTGGAAGGATGGGGTGGGCACAGGACGGGTGAAGGGGGCCGGTGGGTGGGTGGAAGGATGGGGTGGGCACAGGACGGGTGAAGGGGGCTGGTGGGTGGGTGGAAGGATGGGGTGGGCACAGGACGGGTAGAGGGGGGCCGGTGGGTGGGTGGAAGGATGGGGTGGGCACAGGACGGGTGAAGGGGGCCGGTGGGTGGGTGGAAGGATGGGGTGGGCACAGGACGGGTAGAGGGGGGCCGGTGGGTGGGTGGAAGGATGGGGCGGGGCACGGGATGGGTGAAGGGGGCCGGTGGGTGGGTGGGTGGGAGGATGGGGTGGGCACAGGGCGGGTAGAGGGGGGCCGGTGGGTGGGTGGGTGGAAGGATGGGGTGGGCACAGGATGGGTGAAGGGGGCCGGTGGGTGGGGTGGGTGGAAGGATGGGGTGGGCACAGGGCGGGTAGAGGGGGCCGGTGGGTGGGTGGGTGGAAGGATGGGGTGGGCCACAGGATGGGTGAAGGGGGCCGGTGGGTGGGTGGGGTGGAAGGATGGGGTGGGGCACAGGACGGGTGAAGGGGGCCGGTGGGTGGGTGGGTGGGAGGATGGGGCGGGCACGGGATGGGGTGAAGGGGGCCGGTGGGTGGGTGGAAGGATGGGGTGGGCACAGGACGGGTAGAGGGGGGCCGGTGGGTGGGTGGGTGGGAGGATGGGGCGGGCACGGGATGGGTGAAGGGGGGCCGGTGGGTGGGTGGGTGGAAGGATGGGGCCGGGCACAGGACGGGTAGAGGGGGCCGGTGGGGTGGGTGGAAGGATGGGGCGGGCACAGGACGGGTAGAGGGGGCCGGTGGGTGGGTGGAAGGATGGGGGCGGGCACGGGATGGGTGAAGGGGGCCGGTGGGTGGGTGGGTGGAAGGATGGGGGCGGGCACAGGGACGGGTGAGAGGGGGCCGGTGGGTGGGTCGAAGGATGGGGGCGGGCACAGGACGGGTAGAGGGGGCCGGTGGGTGGGTGGAAGGATGGGGCGGGCACGGGATGGGTGAAGGGGGCCGGTGGGTGGGTGGAAGGATGGGGTGGGCACAGGACGGGTAGAGGGGGCCGGTGGGTGGGTGGAAGGATGGGGTGGGCACAGGACGGGTGAAGGGGGCCGGTGGGTGGGGTGGAAGGATGGGGTGGGCACAGGACGGGTGAAGGGGGCCGGTGGGTGGGGTGGGGTGGGTGGGAGGATGGGGCGGGCACAGGATGGGTGAAGGGGGCCGGTGGTGGGTGGGTGGAAAGGATGGGGTGGGCACAGGACGGGTAGAGTGGGGCCGGTGGGTGGGTGGAAGGATGGGGTGGGCACAGGGCGGGTAGAGGGGGCCGGTGGGTGGGTGGGTGGAAGGATGGGGTGGGCACAGGACGGGTGAAGGGGGCCGGTGGGGTGGGTGGGTGGAAGGATGGGGTGGGCACAGGACGGGTGGAGGGGGCCGGTGGGGTGGGTGGGTGGGAGGATGGGGCGGGCACGGGATGGGTGAAGGGGGCCGGTGGGTGGGTGGAAGGATGGGGCGGGCACAGGACGGGTAGAGGGGGCCGGTGGGTGGGTGGTGGAAGGATGGGGTGGGCACAGGGCGGGTAGAGGGGGCCGGTGGGTGGTGGAAGGATGGGGTGGGCACAGGACGGGTAGAGGGGGGCCGGTGGGTGGGTGGAAGGATGGGGTGGGCACAGGACGGGTAGAGGGGGCCGGTGGGTGGGTGGAAGGATGGGGTGGGCACAGGACGGGTAGAGGGGGCCGGTGGGTGGGTGGAAGGATGGGGTGGGCACAGGACGGGTGAAGGGGGCCGGTGGGTGGGTGGAAGGATGGGGTGGGCACAGGACGGGTAGAGGGGGCCCGGTGGGTGGGTGGAAGGATGGGGTGGGCACAGGACGGGTAGAGGGGGGCCGGTGGGTGGGTGGGGTGGAAGGATGGGGCGGGCACAGGACGGGTGAAGGGGGCCGGTGGGTGGGTGGGTGGGAGGATGGGGCGGGCACGGGATGGGTGAAGGGGGCCGGTGGGTGGGTGGAAGGATGGGGTGGGCACAGGACGGGTAGAGGGGGCCGGTGGGTGGGTGGAAGGATGGGGTGGGCACAGGACGGGGTGAAGGGGGCCGGTGGGTGGGTGGAAGGATGGGGTGGGGCACAGGGACGGGTG